>OU342736.1:377904746-379104746 GCA_910589765.1 Avena atlantica
GTCGGCTCCTATGTTAAAAGGCCGACTGGGCAAATGGATGTTGCAATTATCAGAGTTTGACATCCGGTACCCAACCGCGAAAGCAGTTAAGGGACAGGCTTTGGCCGATCTTATTGCTGAAAGGATCAACACCAACATAGCAGCACTGTCCATAAGAGCGTGGGCTATGTTTTTCGACGGATCAGTTTGTGACGATGGCTTCGGCATCGGCATTTTACTCGTGTCGCCCCGGGGGCAAAACATTTTCCTTCTCCATTAGATTGTCTACCTCTCGCACCAACAATGTAGCCGAGTATGAGGCGGTACGCAAGGGAATGGAGTTGCTCATCGAAACTGGAGCGGAAGCAGTAGAAATATTTGGAGAACTCCAAACTGGTGATTTCTCAGCTCACAGAGGAATATAAGTGTGAGAGTGAATCGCTCTTCCCTTTATGGATGCAATGCCGTGAGCTGATGGCACAGTTTCCGATACATAAATTTCACCTGGATCCCGCGATCGCAGAATTCCGAAGCGAACGATCTTGCACAAATGGCTTCAGCTACAAGGACGTAGCAGTGGGAGCTGATATTCAGGTGCATTCCTGGACGCAGACGACTGGAGAGCCAATATCTTCAATTACTTGAAGGATTCGGCTCGGGGGGCACCTAAACGGATAAGATACAAGGCCATGAAGTATGTGCTCATCGGGGACGACATGTTTTACAGGACTCTTGAGGGGTTATTACTCAAATGTCTGGGAACAGCCGAGGCCAATCGGCTCCTACACGAGGTACATGAAGGCGCCTATGGAACTCACCAATCGGCTCATAAGATGAAGTGGTTGATCAGGCGATCAGGGTTTTATGGCCTACCATGCTCGAGGATTGTTTTTAATACTACAAAGGGTGTCAAGCATGTTAGAGATTTGGAAAAATCCAGATGGTACCCGCGTCAGCAATGAATCCCATCATCAAGCCTTGGCCATTCCGAGGTTGGGGCATGGATATGATCGGCAAGATCAATCCTCCGTCAAGCAAAGGCCACATGTGGATCTTGGCCATCACGGATTATTTCACCAAATGGGTGGAAGCCGTCCCTATGAAATCAGTAAGTTCAAAAGATGTTATCAATTTTGTGAAAGAGCACGTCATTCATAGGTTTGGGATTCCTCAGACTATCACAAAACGATGGAGGTTCGGTTTTCACTTCTCACGAGTTTAGGGAGTTCTGTGAGGACACAGGGATTAAGCTGATTCGGTCATCTCCGTACTATGCTCAAGCAAATGGGCAAGCTGAAGCATCCAACCAGAGCCTTATCAAGCTGATCAAGAGGAAAATCGATGAGCACCCTAGACGTTGGCATGAGGTTTTTATCAGAGGCTTTATGGGCTTATCGCATGTCATGTCATGGAGCGATAAAAACTTCGCCATACCATCTGGTCTATGGACAAGAAGCCGTGTTGTCTTGGGAAATTACGGCTGGATCGAGACGCGTCACCTTTCAGAACGATCTGACGGCTGAAGAATATGCAACTTTGATGGGTGACAGTGTTGAAGATGTGACTGAGCTTAGGCTGTGGTCGCTTGAAAAAATCAAAGAGAACAAGGCCAAAGTAGCTCGTGCATACAACAAGAAGGTGAGACCTAAGGAGTTCCACGTTGGCGATCTGGTATGGGAAGCGGTGTTGCCGTTAGGAACTAAGGATGCAGCATCTGGTAAATGGTCCCCAAATTGGCACGGGCCGTACAGGGTCGATCAAGTTTTAAGAGGGAACGCGTACATGCTGGAAGAGCTGGACGGCGTAAAATTCCCAGTGGCGGTCAACGGTCAACATCTCAAGAAATATTTCCCAAGCATGTGGGATGATGGACAGTAAAACATGGGGCCGATACATGAAAATCGGCCAGGTACAAAAGCACGTGAGATATTGGACAGCAAAAATGTGGGGCCGATATCGAAAATCGGCCGAATGAGAGCAAAATATATAGCCGATGCACGGTCATCGACTTTAGAGGTCTACACACATTACAAGCAGGTGCCAGTTTACACATACGAGCTACTGAAGAATGCCTCGAAGGCGTGGAAGGCGTCAGCACGGACACGATCCACCTCGGCGATCTCGGCTTCGTCATCTTCATCCTTGCCCGTCACTAGCTGCTTGCTCAGGGCACGTATGTCTGCCAGATCGGTCTTCAGTTGAGCTTTGAGGCCTTCCGCCTCGTGTTGGGAGCAGGTTATGGATTCTTCCGTGTCACGGATGAGCTGTTTAGTCACCCGGACCTTCTCCTCAAGATCTTCCAGCTCCTTTTTCAAGGATGCGAGCTCGGCGGTGCGGACGGAGGTGTCAGTTTTAGCATCCGAGACGCCTTTTTCTCATTAAGCTGCTGACATCTTTCTGCAATATCGGCTTTCAGCGGCAGTTGGGCGTGGCGCAGATGGATCCTTTCACGAGCTAATTTCACCCGTGGCCCGAAGAAGGACAGATTTGCAACTGACCAAAGCTTCACTTGCAATGCTACTGGAAGATGATCCTGAATTTCGGCAAGAACGCTCTTCACTTCCTCAGAACCCTCGATCAACTCCTCGATCGGGAGGACAGCAAGGTTTAAGACGCTGGAATTGAGGTGGAGCAATTCTGGCTTGTGGTTCAGCGTGGGCAACAGAGGGAGTTGGTTCGATGGATTCAGGGTCGAACGACAGCAAACCTGAAAGATCACAACTCTGACAGCCAGAAAAGCGTCAGTATGCGTCTAAACACACAGGCCGGACCAAAAAACTTAAACGTACCTCTCCTATCGAGGGGATAGCCGATGAAGAGACCATCGGTTTGTGTGTGGTCACTGGAGGCTTGGCCAGAATGGTAGCCGTTTCATCTACACCTTCGGGGATCCCCAGATCCGGCGTCAGCACGGCCCGGCCTTCCCACTAGAAGCATCAGTTGCCTGTATAAAAGGTAATTTACCAATGTAAGAAATCGGCAGGAAAAAGGGAGTAAGGGGCAGGAGCATAAAAGATGAGGATTTTTCAGAACCTCTTGGCTCGATGAAGAGACTGGTGGTCCTTGACGAGCTCTCTTGGGACCCGATACTGGCCCAGCCTCGACTGGTGCTCGGGGGGCAGCAGGCTCAGGAACAGACCTTTTTCCTAGAAGCCGATGGTGGCACATCTGGCTGGCTCGGGGTGATGGTCCTCTCAGAATCCGTTGGGCTCGATTCTCCCTCATCGGGTTGTTCGTCCTCGTGGGAAGAATCTTCAACGGAAGCCTGCAAAAGAAAGAAGGATGTTAGACATGAGCGCATCTGCCATAGTGAAGAATAAGGAAGTTAAAAAAAAATGGGTCAGCCTACATGCGAGCTTTCTGGGGAAGGGCTCCGGTGCCTCAAGGTTTTCCTGGCAGCTACATTCCTCGTAGTCGTTCTTGTCTTAGTTGGAACCCGGGGGACAGCTGGTGCTGAAGTTCCTTGCCTTTTAGAGGCCGATTGAGGTGTTATCGGCTGTTTCTGCATTATGACCTTTTTTAGAGGTGGCGAGTTTTTGCAGAAAAGGACCACAGGAGCTGGGGGAAAGAACTCAAAGGGGGAGCCATCACTGTGCGTAGGCTCAGGGCCATCATGTTGCTGCAAAGGGAGAAATGGATTAGCAAAAGGATCAATTGCAAGCTGCATCAAGAAAATTTGCAAGTAGTAGTACCTGTTCCACGGGGACGTCGTAATCAGCATCGAGTTGTTTCAACAGCGGTCCCAGAGCTTTCCGGAAAACGTGGGTTTTCCACACCGTCCACCAGTCTTCAAAGCCGTCAGTTGACGAGGCGAAGGTGAGGTCATTTGGAATAGGGATGGTCAGAGCATCAAAGAAGGAGTAACACCTCTGACTGATGAGAGGATCAGGCAGGTCGGCTCTGCACTCCGTAAGATGATGGAGAAAGAAGTGGGGGGCTACTTATCCAAGGCCAAATTGGCGGGCTACTAAGACTGGCTGGTAGAATTCATACCCAGGTTTGATTATTCTGTTGGATGTACTCATGCCAACTGGAAGGAAACATGGGCGAATCACGGTGGAAAAGAGCTGCCGAGTGCTAGTGTCATCGGCAAAATTGTCCGGCCTAAAGGAGAGTGGATTTTCAAAGTGTTCCGATTCCTCCATATAGGGGAAGAAGGTAGGGTTATCCAGGCCCTGGAAGAAAGTGCTGAACCACTTGGATGCTTCCTGAGGGGATAACTTGCTGCCTGGCAGCCTGTACAAGGCTTGGCCATAACTAGTGCATCGGATCTGTTTCCCTTTTACATCAGGAAAGGTGCAACTCGCTAGGAGGGGGAAGTCTGGGGTGTGGTTCTGAAAGTACAGCTGAGCCCATAACTGAATGAACCACCAAGGACCACCTGTTTTGATTGCTATGCCTGAGAACAGCTTAACAGACATCAATTGGAGATATCGATAGATTTCCCCAAGGAACAGTTTTCCGATACCAAGTTGAGTACCTTTGGCCAGTTCATGGGCTAAGGAAAGATAGTTTTTGGTTGGAGCAAGGGAAGGGCCACAGAAGATGAAATGCTCTAGCCAGAAGTTGAGAAAGGCTGTATGTTCTTTCTCTGAAACAGGGCCCTTTGTTTTCATATGGCGTTGGAGATAAGCACCCCAACTTGTACAATCTGTTTTGGAAGACAGTTTGTAGGGGACTTTGGTCAGTTTGAAAGCAGAGGGACTGGGTGATGTAACATCCAGGCCAGTGATCATCACCACGTCTAGCAATGTTGGTGACATGGGGCCGTGGCCAAACATAAAGCAGTTCAGAGCGTCAGACCAGAAATAGCCGATGGTTTTGAGAAGATTCTCGTGTTTTTCAAGAGGAGACAACGATAGGTGCAAGGCATCGGCTATTCCCAAAGTTTCCCATTGGGATTGGTAAGCTCTAGCTACCCTACTGAACCAAGAACCCAATGTTCAGGGGGATTAGGCCAGGCTCGCAAGCAGTCGGCCCAGGAGTTCAGATCTAGGTCTTGGCTTACAAAGGGGATCCTATTTGCTTCGCAAGAAATCAGATGGGCAGGACTAGAATCTGAACGAGGGCCAAGACAGAGAGAATTTGGGAGAGAAGGATGCGGCAGTAGAATGTCTGAAACCTAGAAAAATTAATGGTGGGATAAAGGCATTAATTCAGGTGTTTGCCATTAAGTTCTAACATTGCGTTCAGACTGCGAGGGGTAGGCGTACCTTCAGACCGGAGACCTCTGGATTGGTGCTGGACGATTCTGCCATCTGGTTTGCCTGCGGAGATGGATCTATGCAGATTGAGGATTGAGGATTCTTGTTTCTATGAGCTCGATCTGGTTGGTGGGCAGTTGGGGATCTAGGTCGCCCTTTTTTGAAGGAAGTCGCAGGTTACCGTTTGAAACTAAGAGGTGGCCGTTTAGGTTTGCCTAAGTATGCGACTGAGTTGGACCTTGTCAACGATTTTGGGAAAGCCGATGTGCATCGGCTCTTTGAGTTATAGTTTGGTTGACTGTGAGGACGTGACAAGGTGAAAGCCGATACGTTGCTATCGGCTCCTGGAACATCGACTTATGTTTGTTATCGACAAAATTGGGGCGGAAAGGCAATCTTCGAGAAACGAATTTTTTCATTCATCCATTCAAAAGCGGATTGCTTACAAGCGGCTGATGGATTACAAAGGAAGCATACTACTACTACTATTAATTCCTAATCTAGGCCGAGGTCATCGTCGCTGCTGCCGCCGCCGTCTTGTTCGCTGTCATCAGCGCTGCTGCCGGCGTCGTCTTCGCTGCTGCTGCTGAAGAAGCCAGCAGGGGCCTCCTTGTCCTCGTCCTTGTCGTCGTCGTCCTCGGACCCGGCGCGGAAGCGCTTCGTCGGCGGATACTCCTCGGAGGAGGTGTCCTCCTCTTCTTCCTCCTCGTCGGAGGAGTCGACGCCGTCCCAGGACATGGCGTCGTCGCTGCTGTCTGCCTCCAGTTCCCCATCAGCAAGGAACTGCAGGTCTTCTTCGCCGTCAGTCAAGGACACGTCGTCCTCCGACCAAACAGCGAAGTCCCAACCCCTCTCGTCCCACCATTGTGGGGCGAGAGTGTTGTATGCCGCCATCGGCGGGTGCTCTGGCGTCGGCTCTCGGTCGCTCATTGAGTTGGAGGCATGGGAGGACAGGCCAGAGGAAGCAGAGGAGGCCATGGCGGAGAAAGAGGGTTTTTTTCGGCGAAGGAAGAGGGTTTCTGGCTACTGGAGGAAGATGGGGACTGCGAACTGCTCAGGCGAATTTAAATAAAGAGGAATAGTGGAGAGACGGTTCAATGCCATAGCGGTTTCCAGATTGCGCTGCCAAAATCTTCAAATCATGCACTGCGAAGGAGTTGAGAAGACAGGGCATCATGATGAAGGGGTAGCGTGACGATTCTGTTCTGCCACGCATTCTGTCAACGCGCAACCCGATAAAAAAAACCCAGGAAAGGAGAAGAAAAAATCACAGAGTGGTTTTGGAATTATCATTGCCAAAACCAGGGGGGCATGTGTTATCGCCATATTTTGGCCAAAGGAGGAGTTGGGCCGTAATCAAGATGGGCTTAGAAGATACGTATATTCAACGTGTTGTTAATCGGCCTTGTGCGTAGATTTGGGCTAAATTGCCCGTGTATCTTGTATCATAGTAGGTTTCGTTTCAGTTTAGGTAAAGATAGAGTTGTAGAGTTATTCCAAAAGTAGAGAGTCTCCGGACTATAAATATGTACCTAAGGTTATCACGAAAAGGAGGACAATCACGTTCACAACAAACACAATCTCGGCGCATCGCCACCCCTTGTTTCTAGGGTTTTTTCTCGGGTAAGTGCCATGCTGCCTAGGTCGCATCTTGCGATCTAGGCAGTATCTACTTATGCGTTATCTGGTGTTACTCGTACTGAAGCCTTGTTGATGGCGAGTAACATCATTATCGTAGATTTGTTTGGGTTAGCATCAGTACTTTTCACTATGATTGTTTAGTTATGCTGCCTATAGCCATATCGCCGCCTTTGCACCTTTTTCCGGGGGTGAAGGTGGCGTCTTGCTTGATTTTTATTTAAGTCGATTTGATCTGTTATAGTTGTGCCTTGTTTTCCAAGGTTTAGTTTGATATCCCCATGATCAGGCCTTGCAAACGGGTTGAACGATCCAGTAATACGTAAGATATAGTTTATCGATCTTAGAGGGGACGTTCCGGGAATTGACGTTATGTTGGTTTTTAGGCTTTCTCTAAGATTAGTTTTCTACTATCTTTTGTATCTACCAGGCTCAATTACGTGTAGGATGTTCCAGTCATGAGGTGAAAACGTTAAACTGTCGTAGATCGATTTAGCTTGTATTGATGAAGCAAAACACCCCATGTTATAGTGGATTTGATGCAGAACCATGGGATAATCGGCTCTAAGAGCCGATTCACAGGAAAACCTGGGAGCCGGTGACGGCTCGAATTTTACATGTGTTTGTTTGCCATGCAGGAAAACAATCGAAGCAATATTTCACCTTCCTGATCAGGTATAGGTCAGGTGGCACGCCCTCGAACCAAGCCAGGGCGCGTGCCGGAGCTTTGCGGGCTGTTGCCCGAGGGACCAGGGCCCACCAGCCGCTCTGGGAGCCTCCCGGCTCTTCGTGTTGCTCGTCGCTGCTCGCCGGCGAGTTTTGGCAGGCAACAACATTACACACTTTGCTTAATGCAATTATCTGTTGCTTGCAACTTAATACTAGAAGGGGTTCAGATGATAATCTGAAGGTGGATTATTAGTTATAGATGCAGTTGGATTACGGTATATGTATTATGTTGTAATGCCCAAACGAATCTCATACAAATCATCATGACATGTACATGCATTGTTATGCATTTTCAATCTGTCAATTGCCCAACTGTAATTTATTCACCCAACATGCTATTTATCTTATGGATAAACACCTCTAGTGAACTATGGACCCCGGTCCATTCCTTCCCACTGATATTCAATCTACTGCCTACTGTTTACTTTCTGTAATTACTACAAGAAAATACTTTCTTCCACACTATACATTTAATCCTTTGTTTTCAGCAAATCGGTGAGCTTGGCAACCTCACTATAAGTTGGGGAAAAGTATTATGGTTGTGTTGTGCAGGTTCCACGTTGCTAGCAACACCTTGGGAGTTGTTTCCTTTCTACTACCGGTTCGATTACCTTGGTTCTATAACTAAGGGAAACTTGTTGTTGTGCTCATCATACCTTCCTCTTGGGGTTCCCAACGGGATCTACATCACCTGAGCCATCAATGTGTCCATGCGTTATGTCCCCTTCCGTGCGCCATCTCCGTGGTCAAGTCGGGGTGCTCCCGTTTCATCCTTCGTCTCCATTTCTGCCCAGGTAAAAAATCTACCAGTTTCTAATTGTTCATGATACATAATATTGTTCAACACATGGATATTACTTTGATTGTTCATTGTTAAGAAAATTGTTCTAAAAATGATTAGTCTATTGTGAAAATGTGATTAGTTTGTTTGATTGTCCAAGAGATGGATAGGAGTTGGATTTTTTCATGGTAAAGTAAATTATTCTGAAAATTTAGTAGTATGTTCTAAAAATAAGATTGTTTTTTTAATTGTTCATGACATGGATATGAGTTGGATTTTTCATTGTAAAGAATATTGTTCTGAAAAATCACTAGACTATTCTGAAAGGGTGATTTGTTTGTTTAATTTGCAATAGATGGATAGCATTTGGATTGTTTATGGAAGACAGTTTACTGGTCCCTACAACGATGGCCTGAAGGAGTTTCTTAGGTTTGTCAAGGAGATATATGGCGATAATGAAGAGGTTCCATACCCCTGCCATAAGTGCAGGAACCAGAATACGATAGTTGTAGGCATCTTCATAACCACTTATTCATCAGTGGCATGTCACACACATATACTCGGTGGATACACCAGGAAGAGCAACTTGATGTTGCAGTTATTGAAGATCTACCCAATCAAAACAATGGTGGTAACATTGGTGGTTACGCCGGTAATGACAATGGCAATATGTATTATGATAATGAAGGTGATGATGATGGAGGTGACATCGATCCAGGAATATTGCAACACCTTAAGCAAGCTGGGGATGCAACAATTGCAGAGCAGATTGCTGCTAATGTCGAAATTGATAGTAAACATGAGCAATTGTTTGCAAAGTTGTTGGAAGAGGCAAAGCGCAAGCTTTACCTAGGAAGTAAACACTCTAGGTTTGAATTTGTTGTGAAGCTCCTTTATCACAAGTCATATCATCGGATCACCAACACTGATTTTGATGATTGGCTGAAGCTATTTGCCGATGCACTGTCAGACCCCAATACCCTACTGAGATCATATCGTGAAGCAAAAACTTATCTGAAGGATCTTGGACTTTTCTATGACAGCATACACGTGTGCAAAAACAACTACATGTTTCTGTGGAAGACAAATGCCAAGACGGACAACTACGATAAGTGTGGAGCCTCAAGGTGGACACTTATCTTGCGTCATTTTCCTTTGGCGCCACGGATGAAGAGATTGTTCTCTTCGAGGAAAACAGCGGAGAACATGTAGTGGCACAAGTAAAAGCGAATGCCCAGAGTTGGTATACTTAGTCATTCGGATGATGGTGAAGCATGGAAGGATTTTAACAAAACATGGAAAGACTTTTCAGATGACCCTAGAAACGTAAGGCTTGTCCTTGCAACAGATGGCTTCAATCCTTATGGAACAATGAGAACAAGCTACAGTATGTGGCCTATATTTGCCATGCCGTACAACCTTCCACCATGGGATTGTATGGATGCATCAAACTACATGCTTTGCCTTCTAATCTCTGGCAAATCAAGTCTGGAAAGGACTTTGATCTCTTTATGGAGCCTTTGCTGGACGATTTGCATCTGTTTTGGACGGGCGTGCATTCTTACGATGCATTTCAAAATGGAATGTTTGATCTTCGTGCATCGGTTCTTTGGTGTACGTGTGACTACCCAACTTGTAGCACTATGTTTGGGCGTACAACAAAAGGATATTATGCATGCCTGAATTGTGACAAAAATCCTCTGTCCAAATCCATAAAGAGCAAAATATGCTACATTGGTCACCATTGTTTCCTACCGAAGCGCCACCGTTTGCGGCGAGATACAGAGCTTGCCAACATTCATGATGACAACTCGTGGCCAGGAAAATCTACTGCAGTTGAGTTACAAGCTGAGATGGAGAAGGTTAGGCATCTTAAACCAGGAGTTGGAGGTGATCTTGGGAGCAAAAAGAGGAAGCGGACAAATCCCTCACCGATCTGGAATGGGCGACATGGTTTCTGGGACTTGCCTTACTAGGCATCGTTGAAACTTTGGCACAATATCGACGTGATGCACATCGAGAGAAACATTTACGACAACTTGGTTGGCACACTACTTGAACGTGATGGAAATAATAAGGACACCCTGAAGGCTAGGTATGATTGTGAAGCCCTAGGCATTAGGTGAGATCTACAGGTGCAACCAACAGAGATAGAGAAGGACCTTCTCTGTTCATATGCACCGTATTACCTGAATAAGAAGTAGAAGACGGGTTTCTGTCAATATCTGTGGGACTGCACTTTCCTTGATGGGTTTTGTTTAAACATGGGGAAATGTGTCAGCGTTCTTACACGCAAGATCACGGGACTTAAAACCCATGAATGCCACATCCTGTTGTAGGAAATATCGGTTGATGACATGCGAGGGTATTTGCATACCGATATCTACACAACACTTGGAGAGCTGGGAAGATTTTTCAGGCAATTGTGTGTAGTAAAAAAATGAAACACATATTTCCGTCGGTGTTGGAGAGGCTCAAAGATGAAATCCCAGTAATTTTGTACAAACTTGAACACATCTTTCTGCCGACATTCTTTGATGTGATGGTCCACCTGTCTATGCATTTACCTGAAGAGGCGATGCTTCGAGGCCCTATGAACTATGGGTGGATGTATCCAATAGAGAGGTTGTTGTGTACTCTGAACATATATGTCAGGAACACGTCACGTCCAGAAGGTTCAGTGGCAGAGCCTACATTGCTTCTGATTGCGTGAATTTTTTTCTCTAGATACCTCGATGATATTTTCACAAGATTCAATCGGCCAACGAGAAAAGTAGGTGACCAGCATAAATCATCTTATGATGTCTTTGGCCATGATGTGAATTTGATTGGAGGAATCCATGTCACCTGCTATGGAGGAAGCGATAATACAGATTTAACCCTCAAAAGGGATCTAACCAAGATGACTTGGTATGTCCTAAACAACCACGAGGAGGTTAAGCCATATATCATGTATGTTCTGATCTCCCATACTTATGAATTCAAAATTGCCATACACTAAAGATTTTATTTCCGAGTTAATCTCTGGATTGCAGTCTTCGCCGAGAACAGCTGGTGAACGATGGGATGCCCAATGTGGAAAGAAGGCTTGAGCGGCGATTTCAAAGAAGGTTCAAGGACCATGTTAGTTTTATTTTGCATTTATCGCTGTCCTTCGTATATAGCATTTAAATGCATGCTTTGACCATAGTGTTTTTATGCTACGGTATGTAAAGGTTGTGAAAAAGCGACGGGAAAATCCAGAAGTTGTGGATGAAGAGTTATTTGCATTGGCGTGTGGCCTAGACTTCCGAGTAAGAACATATTCAACTTCTATTATGGATGGTTTTCGGTTCCTCACTGCTTACCGTGAGAAGGGCAAGAAAACACAAAACATTGGAGTTATGACTGAAGGTTGTAACTGTGAGAAGGATATCCATTTTTATGGTGTCCTCAAGGATATCAAAGTGATGTATTTTAACTCTGATTTGTAACACCAACGATTAGTTTTGTTATTCCACTACAATTGGTATCATCTTGAGTGCCGCAAGGATACCTAAATGGTGTATGATAAATTCTTTCGGAGTGTTAACATTACCAATTTTTGGTAGATGACAGTTATATCTTGGCAACCCAGGTTACAAAAGTGTTCTATGTGCGAGACACAGCTAAGGGCAAAAACTAGCACGTGGTTCAAAAAATAGTTCAAAGACATAAGTTTTTTGTTGCCAAAGGAGAGGAGGAGGTGGTACATACTAATGTAGCATACCAAGAGTTCATAGGATCTGACGATGAGACTGTATCTGAGGCTCTACCTTTTAGGAAACGTCGACTCTCTATCAAAGGGGTCCGCATCATAGATACATCGGCGTTCAAGCGTATCAGAGGTAAAAAGAAAGCTGTTGGTGAGGAGGAACTTGACAGTGAGTCTAAATAAGATAACACAATTAAGGAGTACTGCAGTGACAAAGAAGAGAAACTATAAGATGACACTAATGAAGAGTAGTTGTAGCCTGTGGTGAACTGATGATCATGTTCATTATCTGTGTTTCATGCTTGATCTGATGATCGCGTGCATGCCTATCATACGTGCATTGTGATAAACTGATGATCGTGTGTCGAACTGATCAATTAGCCAAAACATTGTGTTGTTATTCTATCTATCAAAATTGTGCTTTTATTCATTCCGCGTGGGACCCATTTTCCAGCCTCGCAGACAATGCCTGTGCGAACCAAAACCGCCCATGCATGGGACCCGTCTGTCATAAAATCTAGAAAAAACCCTCTCCGCTCCATGCCACTCCCAAATCCCACACCACTTCCCCCAAATCCGTGCTAGAAAGAACCCTCTCCCCTCACAGTCGACGACTAAATCCCCTCCCCACCGGCAAACACGGTGGCAGCGGTGGCTGCAAACTGACGTGTAAGTGCTCCTCGACCTTTCACCATGTCAACTCTTCGTTAACCGGCTGACGATGTCGTCGCCTCCTCGTCACCGTTGACATCGTCGCATCCTCGTTCTAGTTTGACGCGTCGCCTCCTTGTTCTATATGGAAGCTCCTATACGCTCAACCTAGGTCACCATGTCGACGTTGTTGTTTAGTCCAATCTAGTACACCGTTTCACAGTGTCGGCGATGCTATGCCCGATGTTGTTGCTTATGAAAAACGTTCAGTTGAGTTCACCGGAACCGACCTTTAGTTTTATTTTCTAGATGCTAGCTTTACTCCCTGAATTTCATTCTCGTAATAATTCACTAATTAAAATATTTATTCTAACATAATTCTTATATTTACTCTTTGGGGGCAGGTAGGATGAACTGTGAGGAACGCTAGTTTTGCGGTATGAAGGCTGGAAGATACATGAGCAGGTTCTAAAATTGTTGCTACTCGCACTACTATATCTGGCATAAAAACTAAATATTCTAATTAGTGCAATGTCCAATTTAGGCTAAAAAGGATGCCTACATGGTTTGTGAAATCAAGGCTGTCGTCATCGATGTCTCATCTGATGATGACGATGTGAAGAATCCAGTTATAGTTTCTCGCAAGATGAAAGCTAAGATGACGAGGCAAAGAGCTAAGGCTTATATGAAAAGAGTTAAATTAGTAGAGAAACCGAGGATTCTTATTTGTAGAGGTGTGGCATTGCCTAAGTACATGTTATTACTTTCTAATATTTTCTTTCTAGGTGCAAGGATGACGCGGGGCGATAAATTCGATGATCACTGCGTGTTCAGAAACAATTTGGAATTGACTTCAGACCAAGTTACTTCCCTCAAAACGATAGTTAAAGTACACTAGCCATCTATACCATATTATGTTTGCAAGATGAACAAGTCAATTGTCAGTCATGGGAAGGCCAAAGTGGTTAACATTTGTTATTATTTAAATATTTAAAGTTTCTTATGCATATTGAACTCTAGCCAACAACTAATATTCTTCTTTACATGTAGTACTTTTCAGCTAGCTACACTAGTGTCCACCTCAACAGCTATATCCCAAAGGGTTTACCACTTGTATGCTTCTACAAGACCATTTTCCACCAGCATGTTTACTTTTTCTAAGGCATGAATGATGCTTCCCAAATGACAAGTGGCTGGTCTAAGATTCTTGAACTCGTTGGAATCGGGAAGGGAATGTGTACCTATCTAGCTTTTTAATGAGGGGCCATTAGGCTTCATTGGTAGTGTTAATGTTCTATAGTGATGCTAAAAAGTATTTGTTTATTCTGGCGTTGGATGCACCATCAAAGTAACACGTTTTCAGTGAACTTGTAGTGGTGAGGAACTTGATGTCAACCTGGTGATGTACAAGCTAAGTAATATTAGCTTTATATGCTATGTCTATATTTGGTTGATTGTGTGCATGTTGTTGCTTTTCTATGTACTCTTAAAATATGATCTAAAAATATGCTCCGATGTGTTCTCTTTTATGGTTGTGCGAAATGTATATATATTGTGTCGATTCTTCTATTTACAATTTCTTTAATTCATGTGACTGAGAATTATTCTATAACATCTAGACCGAAGTAGTTTAGATGCAACAAACAATTGGGCAACTGTAGCAGTTACAATTGTATGGTACCAAACAGCTATGACCCGTGGTTAGTACGACTTATCCTGTTTGATCTTCTCGTACGGCTTAGAAAAACTGTGTCGATGTCCTTTCTACGGAGCCTAGGGTGGCCGGTTCAATTCTGTGTTTGCGCAGATAATTTTTCTCTTATTTAATTTCTACCAAGCGCATTGACAGCTCAGGCCAGTCAAAAAAATCAGAAAGCACCGTCAAATCCATTTGATACACTACTGTGTAGATTGATCTGACATGTGGGCTTAATGCACAAATGACACGGTCGATGAGAAAAAACTACCATGGGCCACGACAAAATCCATGACGAATGAAGCAGGAGACGAAATGGCGAACTGGGCTTCAGGGCCCGGAACGAAAATGCGACAAAATTTTCCATGACGAACCAAGGAACGTCATAAAAAACTGGGCTGGAGGACCTTCGAGGGAGTTGTGATGAAACAGTCAAGAACGTCAGGGTTTCCACGATGTTCTTAAGCGACATAAAAAACGTCATAGACCGCCCAGATTCTTGTAGTGACAGGTACATGGTCTAATGCTCAATATTTTTTGCAAAAATCATTTTTAGCCTCACAATATGGTGTTTCTTTAGAGGTCTAATGCATGTTTTAGTAAGAATCATCACATATCTTCATGCCCACCATTTTGACCATAGTTTGAAACAAGAAAATTTTGAAAGGGGCATAATAAATTCAAAAACGGTCCAAATAATATAAATACTTCGCGTGGTGTCACATTATGTGACATAGTTGCAAGTAAAAATACCAAACTTCGTAAATTGATTATGTCTCAAAAAACTTCACAAAATGACCTATCATGTTCAAGTTTTTTCTTGGCTTTTGGGTTAAATGACCAATGTTATGGTTAGAATCAGGGCATAGTTTATGATATCATGCCCATATTGTACACGCGTGTGTATCATGGGATGACGAACAATATTGCAGGAGCAAGTTTTCTTTTTTATCGCATGAAAAAGACATTTTCCATTTACTAAGTGCCAAAAACGGGGGTTTTTGTGAAGCAACCAATAAAATGATCATTCAAAATGCTACCACCTCATTTTTCAAAAATACTAGACGACTTTACATGGACAATATCCTAACCGGTATATCTCAAACCTTTCCGTTCACCCCTAGTGAAAAATACAAATATCTGCCGAATCGGTAGGAAGTGGATCCGACTACAGGTACGTGATCTAATGCTCATGAGTTTTTGCAAAAAATCATTTTTAGCCTCACAATATGATGTTTCTTCTGAGATTCAATGCAAGTTTAGCGAGATTCATCCCCTAGGTAAGACTCTTCATGTCCCCGTTTTGACTATTTTAGACGCATAATATGATTTTTTGAGGATTTGAACACTATTAAAAAAATTATTTAAAAATACATGATGCATGATTAAAAATATGATAGGGATGTCATGTTTGGATTCTTCTCATTTTTCTGATCGATTTAGATATATAATTTGTTGGATTCTGATTTGCAGATTTAAAGATATGAATTACTCCCTCCTTCACGGTTTGCAGGGCGTCTAATTAAATTTGGGTTTTTCCAAAACTACAAAGTTATTAGGCGCATAAGCATTAATTATTGATTAATGTGGCAGTTTTTCTCCCAACTTACTATGCATGCAACAGTCTTCCACCTATGCATGTGTCTTAACCGCTCATTAATAGGCCTAATTTTCAGCCAATACGTTCACGTCTAGGTCCGTGAGATTTTTGTAGAGTGCCCTGCAAACCGTGAAGGAGGAAGTATTCCATATTAAATTATAAAAGGCAAAAAAGTATTTATTTTATTGTCATTTGAATTCAAGATTATTATTAGTTTACTTATTTATTTTTGTTTACTTAAATAATTGTTTGAAACTTAAAAAATAAAGACGTGTGACACTATGGTCCAAGGATTAATGGGATTGATATGATAGTATTATCAACAAGATCTAAATTTTTTATCGAAAGCTCATTCAGAAGGAATATAGAAGTTAAGGAGTAGTGTGAGGATGAATGTTCGATCGGAAAGTTTAACTATTGTATCAATTGACCGAAGATTAAGCATACTTAGAGTTTAAAAAATACGCTTGTGAGATTAATAAGTCATAATTAAAAAAATTGGTTTTTTTTGGAAAAAATAATGAAAATTAAAAAACAGGCCAACGGCTAAGCCGTCGGCGTATCCAAACGGCCGTTAGCCATCAGGTGGGGCCCATCTTAGCTATGCCGACGGTTTAGCCGTCAGCGTAACCGTCTAAACTGACAACTAACTAGTCTAAGCCAACCGTTGTGCTTAGGCTGACGGGCTACACCGATGGCTATCATCAGAATAGAGCTATGCCGACGGAAATTTAGCCTATGCCATCGACATAGTGACGTCGTAGTGCTTTATCCATAATTTTTCCGGCGATAAACATGAAACTGACGTTAGTAGGAACACACGACTTTGTTTCTCCCATGTATGTTGCAACGTCTGGTCATGATGCTCAACGGTTAATCTGGAGTCTCTGAATTAAGTCAGAGTGATTTCATGTACACCATCGTAGGCTACATGCAAAATAGAGTGCTCTGCCAAGCTCGCCCAGGCATAGGACGGTCATGTCCGGGTCTCCTCTGGACGGTCCACACGACATCTCCGTCGTGTTAAATCTTCCGATCGTCATCCCATGTCGCACTCGCCGGATTACATGCTGCTAATCCTCGATCTCGTTGAGCTAGGAGAAACCATGCCATGCCTTGGCAAGAAGACCACGTGCGCGCACGCGCCGACGTGCATCTCACCTGTTCGATGAAATACCGAAGACGGATTACTATGGAAAAACTGATCGCTTGCTTGGTCAACACTAGGCCCCGGCTCATCCGCCAACCTTGAGCACAAGAATTGAAGCCATGTGCATACACATCTCCGACTCAGGATCGACCGCTGGAGCCCGAACCAAAAGCTCCGAGAGGCAAACGAATTTATGGCCACTGGGAAGCTGATGGCGCGCAATGAATGCCCTCGCCAACTACTCGCTGGTGCCATCTCTGCGGCCTCCTCCCGCTGTCTCGCACCTCATCAATTCCCATGGCGCGTCGGTCTGGCAGCTTCTGCACCCCGCTATTTAAACGCCCCGCTCTTCGACAGTGTCCTCCACTCCACTCACTTCACTCCACCACTCTCCACTCCACTCCACTGCACCACCGCAGCGGCGCATCGGAGGAAGAAGAAGAAGCTAGCGGCCATGGGGGCGCAGAAGAGAGCCCTCCACGCGAGCCTCCTGCTCGCCGCGTTGGCCATCCAGGCCTTCGTCGCCGTCTCCGCCAGGAGCAGCCCGACGGACAAGGCGACCCAAGGTGAGGAGATCCATCGATCTCGTGTTCTTTGTGACAGTAGCTAGCCAGCTGGCCTAGCCTAGCCATGCGTGATGCAAACTTGGTAGCGGCTTTGCACTGACAATGTCGTGGTCGTTCTTGCAGATGACGTGAAGAAGCCCGACTGCGTGCCGTCGCTCGACCCGCGCTCCTTTCCCGGCCACCCGGGCACCACCTTGCCGATGCCGTCGCCGCACGGAGGCTCCTCCGGCACGCCGCCTTACCACGGAGGCTCCGGCTCCGGCTCGACTCCGTCGCACAGAGGCTCCGGCACCACGCCGTCGCACGGCGGCTCCGGCTCGATTCCTGACCCGTCCCATGGCGGCGGGTACGGGACGACGCCTTCTCACGGCAGCTCCGGATCTATCCCTGACCCGTCGCACAGCGGAGGAGGCTACGGGACCACCCCGGCGGCGCCGTGGCACAGCACCCCGACGCCGTTCACCGGCGGTGGCTACGGGAGCTCACCCACGCCGTCCCACGATGGAGGCGCCTACGGCGGATCTACACCGTCGCACAGCGACCACGGGACGGCGACGCCGCTCGTCCCCGTCGACCCCAGCAGCGCCGGGACATGCGAGTAAGCCACGTCTCCTCTCATTTTCCTTCCAGCAAATATGTATGACTGGCATGTTCGGACCACACGTGACGGTGCACTTGTTTTTGTCCATAATAGCTACTGGAGGACGCACCCCATGCAGATCTGGTCGACGCTGGGCAGCTGGCCGAGCTCGATGAGCCACTTCTTCGGCGCGGCGGGAGGAGCCGCCGCCGGCGGACCGAACGTGAGCATCCAGGACGCGCTGTCGAACACGAGGACCGACGGCGCCGGCGCGCTTCTGCGGGAGGGCGCCGCGGCGCTGCTCAACTCCATGACCCGCTCCGGGTTCCCCTACACCACCGACCAGGTCAGGAGCGCCTTCGTGGCGGCCGCAGCTGGCGGATCCGACGGCGTCGCGGCCGCGCAGGCGGCGGCGTTCAAGAAGGCCAACGAGGGGAGCAAGGCCTAGATCCGAGGTCTCCAGCTAGCTAGATATGCTATACATCGGCGGCAAGACGTGCATGCATGCATGTGTTTGGTTAGGGCTTGTTGTCTTTTGTTTGGTTCTTTGATTCGATGGTCTGGTTGTGTTGGTGTTGGTGTTGGTGTTGATGTGTTCCTGGGCTTGGATCTGTCGTACGTACCTGCTGTAATAATGACTCATGTTTAAGTTTTTGCAGCTTATACTGGTCGCAATGAATGAATGAAATGAAGTACTGGTATCCTTTAGCTGTGGCCTATGGGTGTAGGGTTTCAAATCTTTAAATGGAGGAATAATTGCTTTCATTTTCTCGTCTTCTTTGTATGCATGTTTAGTCGAATATGTTAGATCCTATGTGTGGACCTTGATCTGGAGGTCCAGCCATGGTCTCCTCTTAGTTTGCTTCATCTGATCCTTGTTGATATAGACGTGAGGGTTTCTTCCTGTTGCTTCTAGTGTTGATCTTGATCGGTAAGTGAGGGAAAAGTGAGAGAGAGAATAGAGTGGCTTAACCCTAGCTTCAGCTCTCAGTTTCCTTTTATAGCAACACCAGCAACAGGGAACCTTCACCATAAGATGGACGGCCAGGATGCCCCCGATCAGGGCATCCAATGGTTGTAATTAAAAGTCTCCTAAAAGACCTTAATTTATCTTATTAAATCTACAAAACCTGCAGATCACTAATCAAATTACTTATATCCAATATTCTCCCCCTTGATCGTATGGATAAACTTATATTTCATTTCTCAACAAAACAGCATACGAGACAACAGAATTACAACGGCCATAGAGTACCACAGAACCCAGTTACTACAATATACCACTTTATTTCGAAACAAAGCTTCTTTAACTTAGGAGCTCCAAAAACTTATATTTATTACAAACTTATAAGCCCAGCTCTTTGTTGAAACTTATACAGAGACAATAAATTGCAATGGTCAGTTAAGTACCATCGAACTAATTGACTACAGTACATCATTCCATCGAAGAGAAGAACCCTTCTTAGCTTATGGGGAGATGGTGTCATAATGGTTCCAATTCCAGGATCAAAAGCTTTCTGTGATCAATCCCATGTTAGCAACGTGCTCTTTCAACACACTGGGTAGCAAGCCTTTCGCAAGTGTATCCGCTAACATTGTGTTAGTCCTTATATGCTTAATACTTATTGTCTGATCCTGGACTCTATCTTTCACAACAAGATACTTGATGTCAATGTGTCTGGCAGCACCACTTGACTTGTTGTTACTCGAATAGATCACTGCGGGTTGATTATCGCAGAAAAGAGTGAGTGACTCAGATATACTGTCAATCACCCTTAAGCCCGGAATGAAATTCTTCAGCCATACTGCCTGCCCGGTTGCCTCATAACATGCCACAAACTCTGCCTGCATTGTTGATGATGCAGTAACACTTTTCTTGGTGCTTTTCCAATAAATAGCACCTTTTGCAAGGGTGAATATATAACCCGATGTGGATTTATTAGTGTCAACACACCCCGCAAAATCAGCATCTGAATAACCCACCACCTCGAGGTTATCAGTTCTTTTATATGTGAGCATGAGGCCTTTAGTTCTTAGCAGCCTTCGAGTGATCCAACCCTGGATTAGACTGATATCTGCCAAGCATCCCAATTATGAATGCTAAGTTAGGCAAGTGCACACTTGTGCATACATCATACTTCCAATGATTGAAGCATAAGGAACTGATTTCATGTGCGCAAATTCATAATCATTACTTGGGCATTGGAAAGTCCCAAACGTATCGCCCTTGATAATAGGAGCAGGCGAGGCTGAGCACTTATGCATATTGAACTTTTTGAGTACCTTCTCAATATACGCTCTTTGTGATAGCCCCAGATTCCTCTGTATCTATCTCGGTGAATTTGAATGCCTAAGACATAAGCGGTTTCACCAAGATCTTTCATGTCAAACTTTGAAGAGAGAAACCTTTTAGTTCCCAGCAGCATATTCTTATCGCTACTAGCTAAGAGTATGTCATCAACATAGTATCAGGAATACAAAATTGCTCCCCTGAACTTCACATAAATGCAATTGTCCACTTTATTCTCCTTGAAACCAAAATTCTTTATGACTTGATCAAACTTGAAGTACCATTGCCTTGAGGCTTGCTTCAATCCATAAATGGACTTCTTAAGACGACATCCTAAATGTTCTTTTCCTTCCATAACAAAACCTCCCAGTTGAGCCATGTAAATATCCTCATGTAAGTCACCATTCAAAAATGCCGTTTTGACATCCATCTGATGCAACTCTAGATCATAATTGAAAAGGATCGTATGGGCACCTAGAGGGGGGTGAATAGGTGCTAACCAATTTTTAATACTTTTTCAATTTTAGGCTTGACACAAAGTAAATTCTCTAGATATGCAACTACGAGAATTTCCCTATATGTAACCCTAACTACTGAGCACGTAAAAGAGGAGCGAGGAAACCGTAGTGGAGCACGCGGAGACACAGGGATTTGTTTTACCGCAGTTCCTTCCTTGTTAAGGGAAGTACATCTGCGTTGGAGGGGTGGGCGGTTCTAAGACCACCACGCCACAATAGGCCTCACCCTATTCTCCGATGGATCTCGCCACGAGAGGCCTGATCCACCTTCTCCACTATTGGATCCCTTCGAGGCGGGAACCGGTGCCTTTTACAACACTATCGGGGCACACACCCACAACCGAATTGGGGGCTCCGAGATGACAACAAGCTGCCACAAGAACAAGGTTTATCAATATAAACAAAAACAAGGATCTAGGTATTTGCAAGAAATACTAGATCGGGGGTTCTCCAAATGAATGGAGAGGAGATGAAGCGCTTGATTACTGATGATGAAGATCGATTTCTCCTCCTTCGATTCCCCAAGGGATGGGGCCTTTGGGTGGATCTAGGTGGAGCACTCTTGGATGAAGCTTTCAGATATGATCTGGTCTTTTTCGAGATGAATCAAGAGTTCTGGCAGGAGGGGGAAGGCAGGCTTAAATACCCCCTCCCCAGATCTGGCCGTTGCACAACTTTGGGGCGGATTATCCGCCCCCCACTTGGGGCGGATTATTCGCCCCTTGGGAAAACTCCGCCCCAAGGGCGGATTCTCTGGGGGAAACTCTGCCCCCTCTCTGGGGCTTGCGCCTTGGTGACGCTTGGTGAAGATCTTGGGGGGCGGATAATCCGGCCCCCCTGAGGGGCGGATTATCCGGCCAAAACTCCGCCCCCTCTCTGGGGATTACGCCTTGGCGATGAGCAGGGGGGCGGATTATCCGCCCCCCTGAGGGGCGGATTATCCGCCCCCCTGAGGGGCGGATTATCCGGCGGGGCCGGAGAATCCGGCCAAAATTCCGCCCCCCTTTTGGGGCTTGCGCCAACTTGGGAAGAGGGAGGGTCGGATTATCCTCCCCCAATCCTTTCCCTTTTTCTCATAGGTGGCTGCAACACTTCAACACACATTAAATAATCCTTGATATTGTTATCTAACACACAAAACACTAGGGATTATAAAATGTTCTTTCAATAATGAGCCACAAGTGCCATTATAATTCCGAATGAGTCCTTAGAAGAGACAGGTGAAAAAGTCTCATTATAATCAATACCTTCTCTTTGAGTGAAGCCCTTAGCCATAAGCCTTGCTTTGAAACTTTCGATATCACCCTTGGAGTCACGTTTGGTCTTATAGACCCATCTGCTGCCCACAGTTTTGGCTCCTTTAGGGATCTCTACTAAGTCCCATACATCATTAATGCTCATGGACTTCATTTCATCTTTCATAGCATCAAGCCATTCTGATGAATGATCACTTTGTATGGCTTAAACAATGCAGGATCATCATCCAACATTGACTCATTTATATCCTCACTCATATAAATCACATAATCATCAAGAATAGCAGACTTTCTATCCCGCTTTGACCTTTTGAGAGGTGCATTATTTGGTACCTCAATCACAACTTCAGGCTGCTGAGCATCTTCCATAGAAGTATCATTAGATATGGACTCTACCGGAGTCATAGGTATCTCAGTAGGGGCAGGATTAGCAGTCCTCTCAACTAGAGGTGAAACTCAGCATGAACAGGAAACCCTGGTTCTTGGATCATAGGTACCGGGACATATTCCCATTTCTCCTCTAAGGTTATTTCCCTGGTAGTCATACTCCCCCTCAACATATCACTTTCTAAGAACATAGCGTGTCTTGTTTTAACAAACTTAGTGAATTTCTTTGGACAATAGAAACGATATGCCTTAGATTTGTCAGGATAACCAATGAAATGGCAGCAGATAGTTTTGGGGTCTAACTTTCCCATAATTGGATTGAAAACTCTTTCCTCAGCAGGGCATACCCACACATGCAAATAACTCAGGGTAGGTTTTCTCCGAGTTCATAATTCATACGGTGTTTTTTGGCACCGATTTACTGGGGACCTTATTAAGAATATGTGCAGTTGTCTTTAGAGATTCTATCCATAAACCAAGCGGCAAAGTGGAGTGACTTAACATACTCCTTACCATATCCATAAGAGTATGATTCCTCCTTTCAACGACTCCATTTTGCTAAGGTTCACCCGGTGCTGAATATTGAGCAATAATACCATTTTCCTGTAGGAACTTAGCAAAAGGTCCAGGAATTTGGCCATAAGAAGTGTGTCTTCCGTAGTACTCACCACCACGGTCAGACCTTACAACTTTGATCTTTTGACCAGCTTGATTCTCAACTTCAGCTTTAAATATCTTGAACTTTTCTAATGCCTCAGATCTTTCTTTGATAGGATAGATGTATCCAAAGCAGGATAAGTCATCAGTGAATGTTATGAAGGAATCAAAACCATCCACTGATTTCACATTAAACGGACCACAAATATCTGTATGAACAATTTCCATAACTCATGTGCTTCGATTTGCACCTTTCTTAATTCTCTTAGCATATTTCCCTTTGATGCAATCAATACAATGATCCAGATCCACATCTGAGAAATTTAAAGGATGAAGAACTTGCTCCTTAATGAGACGCTCGATTCTCCCCCTCAAAATATGGCTCAGACGATAGTGCCATAGTTTCGAAGAAATCTCATCATCATTGCGCTTACGCTTGGTACTAATATTTATATTAGAGGAAGCATTAACTTCACTTATGGAATCACTTAAGGAAACAAGATAAAGTTTGTCTTGTCGGAAGGCAAGACCAACATAATTATTGTCAAACATAATTATACATCTCTTGTTCCCAAAGTCATAGTGAAAACCATCATCATCTAAGCATGATACGGACACAAGGTTTCGTCTCATAGAGGGTACATAAAGTATATTACGAAAACGAAGCATAAAGACGCTATGGAGCATAAGTGAGAGCTCTCCAATAGCCTCAGCCTCAACACCATTAGCAACTCTAATGGTTTATTCCCCTCTTCTTAGGGTCCTCTTCGTATCGAATCCCTGTAAGGAGTTTGCAACATGAATTGTTGCACCTGAGTCAACCCACCATGTATTGGTGGCATAATCAACATGAAGGGATTCGTTAACAAAGGTTATAACATTAGTACCTTTCTTATTGAGCCATTTCATGAACCCAATACAATCCCTCTGGACGTGTCCGCTTTTTCCACAAAAGCGACATCCATTGGGATCTTTACAATCAGCATTAGGGGGTACATCTGCATTAGGATCTCTGTTAGGGTTCTTTTGCTGAAAGAACTTAGAAGATTGCCCTTTATCTTTAAACTGAGCAGGCTTAGTCTTTATAAACTTTTTCTTATTTTCAAAATGCTTGAACTAATTGACATGATCAACTCGTCCAGCTTTAATCCTTTCCTTCTCTTGTACACATCTAGCCATCATTTCATCCATGCCCCATTTAGAATCCATCGCATTATAATTGATGGTGAACGGAGAGAACTCCGTGGGCAAGGATGACATAACAAAATGGACAAGGAAACCATCATAGATTTCCATTTCCATTCTCTTAAGTTTAGTGGCCATGTTAATTTTCCTCATGATATGTTCTCCCAGACTCCCATTTGGATCATACCTTTCATCAATAAGCCTTCTAATGAGGCTTGTTGCATAAATTTTGGATAATCCCTTAAACTGGTCATCAATCTTTCCAAGGTAACCCTTGGCAGTCTGAGAGTCTGGAATGGCTCCCCTCATACTTTGAGTAATGGATCCCTTAATTGTTGGAGATATGCCCTAGAGGCAATAATAAATGTAGTTATTATTATATCTTTGTGTTTCTGATAAATTTTACATTCATGCTATAATAGTATTAACAAGGAAACATTAATACTTGTGTGATTTGTAAACTAAATTAGAGTCCCTAGTAAAGCCTCTTTATAATACTAGCTTGTTGGTTAATAAATGATTATGGTTTCCCTATCATGAACATTGAGATGTTATTAACAACAAGATCATATCGTTAGGAGAATGATATGATGGACATACTCCTATAGATAAGCGTAGCATAAAGATCAAGTCATTTTAATAGTTCAATTGCTATATGCTTTCAGATACATAGTAACCTAATTCCTTCGACCATGAGATCATGCATATCACCTTCACCGGAAGGATGCTTTGATGACATCAAAACACCACACCGTAACTGGGTGGCTATAAAGGTGGCATTGAGTGTTCGAAAAGTATTGGTTGAGACACATGGATCAAGAGTGGGATTTGTCCATCCATATGACGGATAGATATACTCTGGGCCCTCTCGGTGGAATGTCATCCAATTAGCTTGCAAACATGTGACTGGCTCACAAGGGATCACATACCACGGGAACGAGAAAAGAGTACTTATCAGTAACGAGGTTGAACTAGGTATGCAGAGATACCGACGATCAAAACCTCGGATAAGTAAACTATCGTGCGACAAAGGGAAATTGGTATCATATGTAAGTGGTTCATTCGATCGCAAAGTAATCGTAGAAATATGTGGGAGCCATATGAATTTCCAGATTCCTCTATTGGTTATTGTTCGGAGAAGTGTCTCGATCATGTTCGCATAATTCACGAACCGTAGGGAGACACACTTAAGGATTCGACGTTGTTGAGTAGTTATGGAATGATGAGTAAGAGACCGAATGTTGTTCGGAGTCTCGGATGGGATCCGGGATATCACGAGGAGATCCGGAATGGTCTGGAGAATAAGATTCATATAAGGAAAGTCCTGTTTCGGGGTTGGAGAATGGTTCCGGTGTTTTCGTCGGGAATGTTCTAGAAGGTTCCGGAATGTCTGGCACTCCGGAGAGGAAGGGTACATGAATGTGTCATAACAAGTTGGAATGGTTGCATCATGTACTAGGTGTCATCGCTGAACAAAATAAAGGGTTAAATCAAATCCTAGTTTGAAAAGTCAAACGCCAATTTGAAAAGTCAAACGGCTATTTTGTTTGGTGGAGGGAGAGTAGGAAACCTACTTGGGGAGGAAGTCCCTCTCCCTCCACCGCCGGCCTTGGAAGCCGAGTTGGGGAGGGACTCCCCTCCCCTTGGCGCGCCCCCTCCACCTATATAAGGAGGGGCAGGGCTGTCCCTCCAAGACCTACACCTTGCCCCTCTAACCCTAACCCTAGCCTCCGCCGCCCACCATAGCCGCCGCCGCCCTAGGGTTTTCTCCCAAGCCGCCAAGTTGGGGCTTCTAGTTGCCCTATCCACCGGCCTAGCCCCTTCTACTTGGTGTGTCTAAACCCTAGATCATCGAGGCTCTCTCATAGTCCACCATACTCGCTCCGGCTTAAGGAAGCCCTGCGAGATCTCCCCTTTACTTCCGGTACCACGCCGTCGTGCTGCCGGAATCGCGAGGAGAGTGCTACACCTCCGCTTCCTGCTGGAACAAGGGAGATGAAGGTCTTCGTTGAGTACCGAACGTGTGACCGACTGTGGAAGCGCTACCGGAACGCAGTGCCGGAAGGATCGTCTACGCGATCTTGAGATCGGGAAGAGTACGACTACATCACCCACGAGAATCCGCTCTCGTTAAACACTTTGGAATCTTCGAGGTGAGTTATTCCATCGACTCGTTGCTACAATCTAGTAGATAGATCTTGGCTTGTTTGTTTGTATGCGGTATAAATTTTTTGTTTTCCATGCTACGAACCCCTACAGTGGTATCAGAGCCGTGTCTATATGTAGATCTGTTGCACGAGTAGAACACAATGGTCACTGTGGGCGGTGGTGCTTTTATTATCAATTGCTTCTTGTGTACTTTGCATCTTGCGGTATGATGGGATGAAGCGACCCGGGCTAACCTTACATGAAATCGTTCATGAGACTTGCTCCACGCTCAACATGCAACTTGTATTGCATAAGTGGCTTTGCGGGTGTCCGTCTCTCCCATTATAGTATAGATCCAATTTACAACAGGCACTTGATAGTTCAAACATCAACGGTGTGGTTCTTGTTCGTAAGTTAGATCGACACTTATTGAAAGCCCCAAACCACGTAAAATATGCAAAGAATTAGAGGCATCTAACTTTGTTTTGCAGGGGTGTGCTATGATGTGATATGGCCATGATTGTGATTATATTTGATGTATGCAATGTTCCTTATTGCAAGTTGGAAACCGTCAGGAGACATATGGTTGTCTTAATATATGTTAAGACCCGCGTATCTATTCAAAGTAGTTGTATAGTTGAAGCCGGTGGACGACAACCATGGAGCAGCGTCATTGACCTTGATGCAATGCCGGTGATGATGGAGATCATGTTCGTGCTTGAAGATGGAGATTGGAAGCACAAATAAGAAAGGCCATATCATATCACATATTATGAATTGCATGTGATGTTAATCCTTTATGCATCTTGTATTGCTTAGTTAATGACGGTAGCATTATAAGATGATCCCTCATGCACATGAATTTTAAGTTCTAAAGTGTTCACCCTTAGTAAGCACCGTTGCTAAAGCTTGTTGTTTCGAAGCACCACGTGATGATCGGGTGTGTTAGATTCCGCAAGTGTATACAACGTGGGCAAGCCAGATTTGCTCATGCGGAAGCTAAGGTTTGATCTTGACGACCCTAGCATGTACAGACATGGTCTCGAAACACGGATCACCGAAAGGTAAAGCATGAATCATATAGTAGATATGATGAACATGTCGATTGTTCGCCATTGAAGCTACATCAACTCTCGTGATGATCGGTGTTTGATGTGGTGGATTTGGTTTGTGTGATCAATACAATTTATATATTGTTTTAGTGGGAGCTCATATGTTTTAACTATTAATAAAAAATTACTAAGTTTTTCTATTTTAAAATAACGGACACAGCAACGCGCGCCATCACAAAATAATAAAGAAGTAAGGACATCATTTTTTTGTTTCCTAATATTTATTCGTCTATTTCCTAGATAAATTGCCCAAAGATACAGTTGAGCTCGATGAACAGGTGCGAGTTCGCGTAGGGTCATTGCTTGCTGAACTTGCGCTCTTTGACGAGCTTGACATATCATTTTTCTGGGTGCGTCCCTCTACATGCCCATGCAAAGTTACCGCTGCTCATGGTGCAACCGCAAGCACGTTGTTGATAATATGTAGATAAGAGGATCGTGGCTAAGAAAGAAACTTCTATAAGCAACAAATGTAGAATCTGCAATGCAACAGTGTAAAACACAAAAATGGAATTCTAAAGTGTTAATTGAATAGACACTAGTACTCCCTTCGGCCCGAATTATTGGCCGCGAGGTACCTTTTTCAAAATCCCCTTTACTTTTGTCCGACAAACCAGCTATCACCACGCTCGTCTCTAGCTCATTCTTTCCCCACCACATGCTGCGGCCGCTCACTCGCCAGCACCTCTCCCTCGCCCGCACCGCCTACTCCGCACTCCCTCGTCGGCCACCCTCCTTCATCCTCGTCCCGCTGCCTTATTTCCTCCGCCTTCCACCAACCTGAACCCGACGAGGAAGGAGATCAAGAAAAAAGGGATCCGCTTTTCTCAAAGCGTGCGGCTTTGCCAGCTCTGGCGAGATAAAAGGAAACATGGCGCCGCTCTCCGAAACCTCAGCCCACCCACCCCCACCCCCCATGGCTCAGCATCCTAGGCCCCCGTTGTTAGAAATAATCTTGTCTAATGTGTTTAGAGTTAGAGTTGGTTTAGTCCTAATCTAGTGTGTCATAGTTCAAATCATTTAGTACTATGTGGAGTACTGATCTGTGTAGGTCTAGGGGTTCAATGTTGAGTCGGTTTGGTACTGCTGCCTCGTGCGTGTATATAAACACACCTCGGTTTAAAAGATTGTACCACTGAGTTGAGAAGAAAGTAAAGAAAAAGAAACGGCCACAACACGTGCCCTTGGCCATAAGATTTTTTTGAGCGTGTTTGTTGGCTAGTTTGATGTAGTCGATTTGTGGGCAAATTCCAACAATTGGTATCAGAGCGAGGTCGAAGATTTGAAGCCACGCTTGCCCCGGGGAGGCGGACCCTACTAGCGCCTCGGGGCGGGCGACCAGGTGGAGGTGGCGAACATGCCGTCGTCGGTGAGGCGGCGGGCGTCGTCGCTCGGAGGAGCGACAAGGAGGAAGATAGCGGGCGAGGCGTCGTCAGTAAAGTGGTGGATGGGGATGATCGTTGATGAGTGCGGTGGTGTCGGGGTATGGTGCTGGAGAATCTTGTCAAGATCATCGTCCGGGAGAGTATAAGTAAAGGAGTCAAGTGTCTGCAAGTTAGCACGTTAAGTCGGTGTTGCGTCTGTGAGTCATTGTCGGTCCAAGTGCTTGTCTCTGTGAGGATCCGTTGCAGCTGAAGCGAATGAAGGTTGAGGGACTGTTCATCGTATGGACGAAGACGCAATTTGCGTGCCTTGATCAGGTCGTCTATGTGTCTCGACGAGAGGATCAATTTCAAGTGTGAAGGGGGCGGTAAACCAGTGAAGGTGAGTCTCTTCAATGAGGCCATGTCTCTACATAAGGCCGAAGTGGATGATCTAGTCCACGCCAGGAGGTCGGCATGTATTGCGCTAGGGTGGACGGTGTGTTCCACGGATGGTGCGATTCCACAAGGTTTGCTAGCGTGGCTGGATAGTCCGGATC
Organism: Avena atlantica; assembly: GCA_910589765.1. Classification (NCBI taxonomy): domain Eukaryota; kingdom Viridiplantae; phylum Streptophyta; class Magnoliopsida; order Poales; family Poaceae; genus Avena; species Avena atlantica. The sequence goes on from OU342736.1 coordinate 377,934,528, forward strand.
ATACTTGAGTTGTTCCGTAAATTCGCCAAGTCGAAATTGGGGAGAGCCAATTAGACTTGCCGTGGTGCGAGACCTAGACAAGACACGGATCTACAACGAGTCAAGATCAGAGAAGCATGGAAGACAAAGAGTCGTCGATCAAGATTAGAGAGAGATTGTTAGAAATAATCTTGTCTAATGTGTTTAGAATTAGAGTTGGTTTAGTCCTAATCTAGTGTGTCATAGTTCGAATCAATTTAGTAACTATGTGGAGTACTGATCTGTGTTAGGTCTAGGGGTTCAATGTTGGAGTCGGTTTGGTACGGCTGCCTCGTGCGTGTATATAAGCACACCTCGGGTTTAAAAGATTGTACCAGTGAGTTGAGAAGAAAGTAAAAAAAAAAACGGCCACAACACGTGCCCTTGGCCATAAGATTTTTTTAAGCGTGTTTGTTTAGCTAGTTTGATGTAGTCGATCTGTGGGCAAATTCCAACACCCGTCCCCCTACTCTCCACCGCCGCTGCGCCCGCGCCAGCCGACCAGGACGCCGGCTTCGACCCCGTCGAGGAGTGGATCCTCGACGACTTCGACTACGACCAGGCCATGGCGAGCGAGCATCATTTTTGGTCTCGGCGACGAGACGGCTTCCGGTGCAATGGAGCCGATGGGTGGCGGTGCAGGGGTCCCTGTCTCGAGGATGATGGGTCGGTGTTCGGGAGCGGCAGCACGAAGGTGGAGGAGAAGGGAGGGTTGCTCGGGCCGTTTGGTGCTCCTCGAGGCGTCGAATTGGATGTCAAGAAGAGGATGTGATGCTGAGCGGTGGATTGGGTGGGGATCTTGGCCCGGATCATCAGCTTCCGGTGTTGGGGATTAGCAATTTGGTTGCGGAAGAGGATAGTGTGGAGGGAGTGATTGATGCAGAGATGGGCACCGTAGCTGCTGTTGATGCTGAGATGGGTACTGTAGCTTCTGTTGATGCTGCTGAGATGAGCTACGTAGCTGCTGCTCATGCTGATACTAGTACCGTAGCTGATTCTGATGCAGATATGAGTACCGTAGCTGCTCTTCGTGCTGATACTAGTACCGTAGCCCATGTCAATCTATGATGAAGCCAGGTAACCTCAATGCACGATTTGATTTGAGCTTGGATGAAATATATGATGGATTTACTTCTCCATTTGAGAAGGAAGTAGTCAATTGCTATTTGGAGGTCCAGCCATCCAAGTGTGCATGTTTCTTGATTAGAATATGTATATCCAGTTTATGTTCTTTTTCTTGCTCATCATGTTGTCCTGGCACTGTTAATGGTAATTCGTATCTTTTGACCAAAAAAACTGAAAACCATATGCTAGTGCCACTACTCTTCACAAATTCAAGTGTGTACTGTTTCACTGGGTAATGACTGGAGTAGGAATTTTGGAGTCTGAGATAGTTTTAGGAATGCGACAGAAGAATAACCTGCTAAACCATGGTTCTGAGTTATCCTTTATTTATATGTTCGCAGGAGATGGAAAATCCTCTTATTATTATTCATGACAAGAAAATCTCAAACATGAATTCACCTTTTCCATTATTGCAAATTTCCATCAAGGTAACTGTCTTACATTAAGTGTTACTCTATTCACTTATGTCAATTACATGATGTTTTGTCTTTTCTCTGTGGTGTTTCTTATATTGTACCACACATGGATGATATTTGAGAAAATTCCTTATTTGACACTACTTCCCAATATGATTCCTTATTTGACACTAAATTTTTTTCACTTCCTTATTTAGCCACTTGTGTAATTTTTTTTTGCCTTATATGACACTTTAGTGTACTTTGAGAGCTAATGGAGTTAACTAGGGACCTACAAAGACGTTTTTGCCCCTGATACATAATATGACAAAATTACAAGAAATTTTGTATATGGTGATGGAAACCAACAATTCAACTCATATGATGGAACCTCAGTCGTAATTTGATGCCATATTCCTGTACACATAGTTTATATATAAAATCTATTATAATACTATTAAAAGTGCATTATGTGTTTATTAGAAATTAGATAATTAATTAGAAAAAATCCCACAATAATTAAAAATATCCGGCCATCTATTTTAAGAAAAAGAGATGATTTTATTTTTATGGCAGCAGATGGTTTCAACTTCAGTTGGCTCATACACTTACGACTGTACAAGACTACATCGATTGAGCTAGCTCAGATTGAATAGTTCGAGCGCAGCGATCTCATATTCTCCCGCAACGATACATGGACATCTCTCGCCCGGCCATCTCTACGCAGCAGAGCTCGCCATGCTGCCGCAGTTATAGCTCTGCACCGGTGGTGGAACGCTGCTAAGCACGGCATGCTACCGGCCAGAGTGTGAAAGCCGGCGCGGCATACGGTGCCCAGTCTTCGCCATCGCAGGCACCAACGGTGTGCGACCTGCGGTGTGGCATTGATGACTGAATCGTTTTAGCCCAAACCAAACTAAACTGTTGACGTGACCCATAACAAATGGAAACGAGTATGTCCACAACAAGGAACCAAACTGTTTCACCCGGTAAATTAAAAACTGTTGCCAGATTTATGCGCGATTGATAATCTGATCTCCGCATGCCTGTTATACATGTACGAGTCGAATGACTGAACCAGGGGCATTTGGGTCCAGCCGGAAAAAAATTAACGGAACTTTTTAACAGATGTGACGGTAGTGTCATATAAGGCAAATAAATTTCACAAGTGGTCACATAAGGAAGTGAAAGTTTTTAATGTCAAATAAGAAAAACATATTGAAAGTCAAATAAGGAATTTTCTCATGATTGTTTGTCTATCAAACTATTTCCATGATAATTTGAAAATACCAGTGCATTTTTCCAAATGGTTTTTATGTAGAGGACTCCATATTTTCTATCAATTACCATGGACTCCATCTAAGGATGGCAATTTTACCCATGGGTACGGGTACCCGCGGGTACCGTACCCGCATGGGTAGGGTATGGGCACAATTTTATACCCATGGGTAATACCCCATATCCTACCCGTTAGGTCACGGGTACGGGCACGGGTATAGATTTGTACCCATGGGTATACTCATACCCTGCCCGGTTAAACTGACATGTAAAACTTATCTATACAGTTTAAACCTATATGACCAAGAAGCCTAGGGACGAGTATGAGATTGTGTGGCATCCCGCAAAACCACTACTAGAAAATCGCGTTGAATTTGTGCATTGCATCGTCATCATCATATGTTGTTTGTCAAAAACTATTTTCGCAAACCCGATTTGTTTTCCAAACGCCCCATCTTAATTCAAATGCAAAGCCCGGCCTCCGGATTATTTTGTTTGAATGCTATCGGTTTGCAAACGGTGTTAATAAATCAAATAAAAATATATTAATTTTTTTAGTGGGGGCAGTCGAACGGGCCAACTCGACCGAACGACCACCCCAGGAATAATAATCGGTCCACCCCATCCCCTTTTTCTACCAACCTATCTACCCCAACCCAGCCTCCACATCACTCCCTCCAATAGCCTCTCGCCACCTCACCTCTCCCCAAAGACCCACCCACTCACACCCTGCACCTCAGCCAGCCCTCTCTCCCTTCCCCCACTCAACCCTGGCTACACACCACACACCACACGCGACGCACACACTACACGCACGCACGCCAGACACACACTCCCCTGCCCCAGTCCCCACTCCCTGCCCGTGGACCCCGTTTCCCCCGTGGCCCACCTGTCATACCCCACCACACACACACCCCCCCGACCTGGCCCCGCCTAGACCCCACCGCGCGACCCCGTCCCTCACTCTCGCTCGCTCACCTGTCACGCCCCGTCCCGTCTCTCTCCTCCAGCCGACCCTCCCCTCTCCCCCTAGCGACCTCGCTCCCCTCCGGCCTGCTCCCAGCCGCCAGCGACCTCGCCGCCGCCCGCAGCGCCGCTCAGGCCGCTCACCGCCTCTCCCCCCCAAGCCTCCTCCTCGCCGCGGACCCTCTCCACCTCCACCGCCTGCTCTGGCCCGGCCTCGGCGCTCGCCCCGACCTCCTCCGGCGCTCGCCGCCGCGACCTGCTCCCCAACCCGTATCGCCGAACCCCCCGCCTCACCCCTGCAAGCCCCGCGCCCCCGCCGGACCTCCTCCAACGCCGCGCCTCCGCCACCATCTCCGCCCGAGCGCGCAGCCCGAGCTCCGCGAGCCCGCCGGCGGCCGCGCCCGCTCCCGTCCGCGCGGACCCTCCCTGTTCGGCCGCCTCCAAACGCGCCTGAGACCCCTCCGCCACACAGCGCCTCCGTCTTCCGCCGCCCCCTCGCCGTTCCTTGCCCAGCGCGCCTCCGGCCCGAGCCCGCCGCCTCGCCTGCGCCGCCGTATCCCTGGCGACCTCGTCCGCGTTCCCGAGCCCGCCGCCGGCGCGATCCCTCCTCGCCGGTCGACCCCGCCTCTGCAGCCGGCGTCCCGGTGCCCGAGCTCGCCGGCCCCCCTCCCGTCTCCGGCCCAGAGTCACTGCAGGCCCTGCTCCTCCGCCCGCGTGGAGACAAGCCCGCCAAGGACGCCTCGTGCGTCTCGCGGCCCCTCTTGCCCGCGTGTGTGCAGCTGCTGCAGGTTTTCCAAGCGCAAGATCGATCGTTCGGCCAAGTTCAACTAGGAACAGGAGGGTTGCAATGTAAACGGGACGAAGACACGGAATCGCCCTGCGACGACTGAACCCGAGGATTCCCCAAGATCGACATCGATCGATATAAACCCGATGGACCCCGTTATCGAGCCCAAGTTCGCCATCGACACCGAAGACGGAACGCTAATACCGTCCTGGATTCGAAGACCGAACCCTCGGGCACCAAGTTCTCCTCTCGGGCCGTCAAGTTCTCCGTCACCGGACCCTCGAGGCCTTTCACACGAAGCGGCGATGCATGATCTGGAGAAGGCCGACACGATCCAAGATCCCCGACTCGAAGATCCCCGGAACGCCAAGACCGCCACCGATACGACAAGACCCTTTCCGCACCGATGCCGACGACGTCGCCGCCAAGTACTTCCCCCAGACGCCGAGAACCCGGATGCGACAAGATCTGCCCCGTTGTTTGAGATCGACCCCGGAGTCCGAGAACGCACCCGTCGAACCCCGGACCCTGAGACCGACCCCAAACCCCGGAACCCAAGATCTGCCGAACCCTATGTGTGACCCTTATCCGAACCCCTATTTTATAAATACTAAACATAATAAAAATTGTTGCATATATAATTGTCATCTCGCATGCATATCATGTGGTTTGGGGGCCTTATGCCGATTCACCTAATAATTAAATATGGGGCCCATATGCGGGCAAATCTAGCCTTATATTGGCCTCATTTAAATTGTGTAGCGAACCGGTCACTTATTTTGCCATGTTAAGACAACATTTAATTTGCGGGGTAATTAAATAACTTGAACAATATAATCAATTGTCGGGACCCCGGTTCCACTTAATATTGACCTAATGGCACTACACCTTGCCATGCCATACATCATGCATGCATCATGCCGATCTTCTGCCGTTGTATTAAATATTGCATCCGGTGTTTATTCTAGTGTTTTGCTTCTTCGCGGATAAGGCCGTTGAGTTGATGTGAGCTTCGCCCCGATCTTCGGATCGAACCTTCGGCAATGTTTTCAGGCGAGCATCTCCCCCTTTCTACCTATCTTACTTTTATAGTATTTATTCCCTCCTGTTGATCTATTGCTATCTGTGTTGCGATGCTCTAGTTTCCGTACCCGTGATAGTTCTTGCAGCCTTATATCGCCTTGGCCACATCCTATTACCTGTTGTTTGGTAGATAGTTGGATTTGCGCGTCGTAGTCGCTTGCTCAAGTGCTGTTGCGTGTTGTCAAATGCCACAGTTGTTGATGTATTGCCGCATGTTGATGTTGGAGATGATCTTAGTTTTACTTATTGTTCATTTTAATTCCTGTTTAACAACTAAAATGGAAATAAGCAGAGGCATCGGTGGGTGATAGAAAATATTTGGTTTCCGAACGCCCACTTGTGTCCCGTAGGACCCCGAGTACTTCATACCTGTTCCTTGATTTATCGCGCTATCCACATCCGGGAGGTATATGGGACCCCCCCTGAGCCAGAGCTTGATTCTGTCTTATTTCTTGGGGCCACAAACTAGTTTGAGGTTTTATTTACTATCCTGTACTTATGCCATGCTACTTCTGTATTTAAATTGTGCGACAGATAGCACACTGTACTGTTTAGGATCGTGGCACGATTCCGCGGTGTCGACAAGCCCAGTTTTGGGTTCCCAGTCGTTCACAGCCGTCCCCACAACCTTGAGTCCGTCTCGGAGCTTGCTTACTTCGTTGCGGGTCTACTTAAGGGGTGGCCCCCTGAAATATTTCTGAATCCTGTGATTGTTCAGTCGTGAAAGCCTCGTTGGGTTTTGATTTGGTTTTTCCGAGGTTGATCGAGCGTGTGTTGCTATTGGTGCACCCCGGCCGGGTAAAAACTTTCTGAAAGCCGTGTCCGCGGATATGGACGACTTGGAGCACAGTATCTCGATCATAGACAAGCATAACTAAAGTTTACTGCTATAAATTTGACTTTATAATGACTAGTAATCAGCTTCACTATAATGGAATGGCTAATTAATACTGCCCACAATTGCTCGTTTGGAGTGTCGCTTGCGACCATTGTACCTGAGTAGTAAGTATTGCGACTACAACGGAATGGCTGAATAAAAGTACCAACAACTGCTGGGTTTTAAGGGATATCTCATGCTATTCATATCTGATTAGTAAGTGTTACAACTATAACGGAATGGTTAACTAAAAGTGCCTACTGCTTACTTTATCAGAATGAATATCTAAACCTGACTAGTAATTGCTGCAACGATAACTAAATAAGTAAAACTGCCAACGGTGTGAGTTCCTCGGTTGACTTCCTCGTTTGGTCTCGAGGGGAAACACCAGGATGGGTTTGTTTGGTGTTAGCTTCAGGTTGGATCCGGATAGGTCATTCTCACCCCTCTCTGATAACCGCCAGTTGTATCGAGTCTCTATAGGTTGTTTAGTGCATGCTGCCGCTGCCGCTTCAGTCCACCATACCTGTGTAGGCGAGGACCGCCGAATTCTAGCCTCGCCGTGTACTGGCCTCAGTACTGACGCTCCTTCTTTTTCCTTTGCCCTTTGTCGGCACCCCTTTGTTTAAGCAGGTTTTGAGATCGACGCCGTTAGCAGGGTTACCCTTCCGGCTTGGCCTGGGCAGGGTTATGGACGCCATTGGTTATTCTTCAGGGCTCTTAGCCCATTTGCATCTTGTCCGTAGACGGACGCTATAATCGTTTTCAAGGTGATTTGGATCCTTGTATATTATATCTGTTTTCTTGACTCTTTGAGTCGCTGTTGCATAAATCTGTTCTGTGGGTCCCATCGAGGACTGTTGTGTAATGTTATTACTTCGTTTTCCACCCACACGAAAGTGCCTGGTGGGCACCTTTGAATCGTTTCTATGCGGGTTTGGCGAATTTTGCTCAAACTTGCATAGGTCCGATTCTGAGGGTGTTACAGAGTGGTATCAGAGCTCAGCAGTTGCGATACCCCACAAGTCCAGCCTGTAGGATAACCTAGCTAACGGCCGAAGTAGAGTGTCAAAACTATTTTTGCAAAATCGGTTGGATAGTTCTGATTAGGTCTGATTTTACTCCTTACCCCTCTGCTGTTCTCCTCTTACCTCTACGTGTTTTGAATCCGCTCTCTTCTCTTTCTTCGAGTCCAGGAATTCTCGTGGTTGGGTTTTCCGTCGTACCTTCAGGGTTTCGCTTCCTCTTTTGGAAACGGTGTTGCTACATCCGGTCTTCATGCTATCCGAGGAATCCTTTATCTGTGGTACCAATCTCTGCTTGTGCCTTCCGGTGTTTTCCGACGCGACGACATCCTCTACGCCAGATCCGATGCAGAGTCTGCATCACTCCTTTGTTTCCGAACCTCGCTTGTCGAGATCTTCAGTCTGATTCCGAGAGTTGGTTGCATAATTCGCCTATTCGTGTGCAGAGTAATGGTTTGGGTGCGTGATGAACTGATCACCATCCGACTACTCTTATCATTCGCTCTTGTACATCGAATCAGTGGATCCAGCAGTTTTACTCCGTCCATCGAAGATAGAGGTGGCTTTATTTGTTGATACCTCTACCTTCGCCCTTTGTTCCCGGAGTGTTCTCTCGACGATCACGGACAACGACCTCTTGCTAGTGGTGTCGCGAGGATCTACACGAAGCGCGAAGGATCAGATCGCCGACCTTCTTCCCGGTACCATGAGGCTCTCGAGGGCGAGATCCCTTGTTAGTGGTGTCGAATTGTGGCATCCCGCAAAACCACTACTAGAAAATCGCGTTGAATTTGTGCATTGCATCGTCATCATCATATGTTGTTTGTCAAAAACTATTTTCGCAAAGCCCGATTTGTTTTCCAAACGCCCCATCTTAATTCAAATGCAAAGCCCGGCCTCCGGATTATTTTTGTTTGAATGCTATCGGTTTGCAAACGGTGTTAATAAAACAAATAAAAATTATATTAATTTTTTTAGTGGGGGCAGTCGAACGGCCAACTCGACCCGAACGACCACCCCCAGGAATAATAATCGGTCCACCCCATCCCCTTTTTCTACCAACCTATCTACCCCAACCCAGCCTCCACATCACTCCCTCCAATAGCCTCTCGCCACCCTCACCTCTCCCCAAAGACCCACCCACTCACACCCTGCCACCTCAGCCAGCCCTCTCTCCTTCCCCACTCAACCCTGGCTACACACCACACACCACACGCGACGCACACACTACACGCACGCACGCCAGACACACACTCCCCTGCCCCAGTCCCCACTCCCTGCCCGTGGACCCCGTTTCCCCCTCCCCCGTGGCCCACCTGTCATACCCCACCAACCCACACACCCACCCCGACCTGGCCCCGCCTGGACCCCACCGCGCGACCCCGTCCCTCCCCTCTCGCTCGCTCACCTGTCCCGCCCCGTCCGTCTCTCTCCTCCAGCCGACCCTCCCCTCTCCCCCTAGCGACCTCGCTCCCCTCCGGCCTGCTCCCAGCCGCCAGCGACCTCGCCGCCGCCCGCAGCGCCGCTCAGGCTGCTCACCGCCTCTCCCCCCCAAGCCTCCTCCTCGCCGCGGACCCTCTCCACCTCCACCGCCTGCTCTGGCCCGGCCTCGGCGCTCGCCCCGACCTCCTCCGGCGCTCGCCACCGCGACCTGCTCCGCCAACCCGTACCGCCGAACCCCCCGCTCACCCCTGCAAGCCCCGCGCCCCCGCCGGACCTCCTCCAACGCCGCGCCTCCGCCACCATCTCCGCCCCGAGCGCGCAGCCCGAGCTCCGCGAGCCCGCCGGCGGCCGCGCCCGCTCCCGTCCACGCGGACCTCCCCGTTCGGCCGCCTCCACCCGCGCCTGAGACCCCTCCGCCGCACAGCGCCTCCGTCTTCCGCCGCCCCCTCGCCGTTCCTTGCCCAGCGCGCCTCCGGCCCGAGCCCGCCGCCTCCCCTGCGCCGCCGTATCCCTGGCGACCTCGTCCGCGTTCCCGAGCCCGCCGCCGGCGCGATCCCTCCTCGCCGGTCGACCCCGCCTCTGCCAGCCGGCGTCCCCGGTGCCCGAGCTCGCCGGCCCCCCCTCCCGTCTCCGCCCAGAGTCGCGCAGGCCCTGCTCCTCCGCCCGCGTGGAGACAAGCCCGCCAAGGACGCCCTCGTGCGTCTCCTCTGCCCGCGTGTGTGCAGCTGCTGCAGGTTTTCCAAGCGCAAGATCGATCGTTCGGCCAAGTTCAACTAGGAACAGGAGGGTTGCAATGTAAACGGGACGAAGACACGGAATCGCCCTGCGACGACTGAACCCGAGGATTCCCCAAGATCGACATCGATCGATATAAACCCGATGGACCCTGTTATCGAGCCCAAGTTCGCCATCGACACCGAAGACGGAACGCTAATACCGTGCCTGGATTCGAAGACCGAACCCTCGGGCACCAAGTTCTCCTCTCGGGCCGTCAAGTTCTCCGTCACCGGACCCTCGAGGCCTTCCACACGAAGCGGCGATGCATGATCTGGAGAAGGCCGACACGATCCAAGATCCCCGGAACGCCAAGACCGCCACCGATACGACAAGACCCTTTCCGCACCGATGCCGACGACGTCGCCGCCAAGTACTTCCCCCAGACGCCGAGAACCCGGATGCGACAAGATCTGCCCCGTTGTTTGAGATCGACCCCGGAGTCCGAGAACGCACCCGTCGAACCCCGGACCCTGAGACCGACCCGACCCCGAACCCCGGAACCCCAAGATCTGCCGAACCCTATGTGTGACCCTTATCCGAACCCCTATTTTTATAAATACTAAATTTAATAACAAATTGTTGCATATAAATTGTCATCTCGCATGCATATCATGTGGTTTGGGGGCCTTATGCCGATTCACCTAATAATTAAATATGGGGCCCATATGCGGGCAAATCTAGCCTTATATTGGCCTCATTTAAATTGTGTAGCGAACCGGTCACTTATTTTGCCATGTTAAGACAACATTTAATTTGCGGGGTAATTAAATAACTTGAACAATATAATCAATTGTCGGGACCCCGGTTCCACTTAATATTGACCTAATGGCACTACACCTTGCCATGCCATACATCATGCATGCATCATGCCGATCTTCTGCCGTTGTATTAAATATTGCATCCGGTGTTTATTCTAGTGTTTTGCTTCTTCGCGGATAAGGCCGTTGAGTTGATGTGAGCTTCGCCCCGATCTTCGGATCGAACCTTCGGCAATGTTTTCAGGCGAGCATCTCCCCCTTTCTACCTATCTTACTTTTATAGTTTTTTCCCTCCTGTTGATCTATTGCTATCTGTGTTGCGATGCTCTAGTTTCCGTACCCGTGATAGTTCTTGCAGCCTTATATCGCCTTGGCCACATCCTATTACCTGTTGTTTGGTAGATAGTTGGATTTGCGCGTCGTAGTCGCTTGCTCAAGTGCTGTTGCGTGTTGTCAAATGCCACAGTTGTTGATGTATTGCCGCATGTTGATGTTGGAGATGATCTTAGTTTTACTTATTGTTCATTTTAATTCCTGTTTAACAACTAAAATGGAAATAAGCAGAGGCATCAGTGGGTGATAGAAAATATTTGGTTTCCGAACGCCCACTTGTGTCCCGTAGGACCCCGAGTACTTCATACCTGTTCCTTGATTTATCGCGCTATCCACATCCGGGAGGTATATGGGACCCCCCTGAGCCAGAGCTTGATTCTGTCTTATTTCTTGGGGCCACAAACTAGTTTGAGGTTTTATTTACTATCCTGTACTTATGCCATGCTACTTCTGTATTTAAATTGTGCGACAGATAGCACACTGTACTGTTTAGGATCGTGGCACGATTCCGCGGTGTCGACAAGCCCAGTTTTGGGTTCCCAGTCGTTCACAGCCGTCCCCACAACCTTGAGTCCGTCTCGGAGCTTGCTTACTTCGTTGCGGGTCTACTTTAAGGGGTGGCCCCCTGAAATATTTCTGAATCCTGTGATTGTTCAGTCGTGAAAGCCTCGTTGGGTTTTGATTTGGTTTTTCCGAGGTTGATCGAGCGTGTGTTGCTATTGGTGCACCCCGGCCGGGTAAAACTTTCTGAAAGCCGTGTCCGCGGATATGGACGACTTGGAGCACAGTATCTCGATCATAGACAAGCATAACTAAAGTTTACTGCTATAAATTTGACTTTATAATGACTAGTAATCAGCTTCACTATAATGGAATGGCTAATTAATACTGCCCACAATTGCTCGTTTGGAGTGTCGCTTGCGACCATTGTACCTGAGTAGTAAGTATTGCGACTACAACGGAATGGCTGAATAAAAGTACCAACAACTGCTGGGTTTTAAGGGATATCTCATGCTATTCATATCTGATTAGTAAGTGTTACAACTATAACGGAATGGTTAACTAAAAGTGCCTACTGCTTACTTTATCAGAATGAATATCTAAACCTGACTAGTAATTGCTGCAACGATAACTAAATAAGTAAAACTGCCAACGGTGTGAGTTCCTCGGTTGACTTCCTCGTTTGGTCTCGAGGGGGAAACACCAGGATGGGTTTGTTTGGTGTTAGCTTCAGGTTGGATCCGGATAGGTCATTCTCACCCCTCTGATAACCGCCAGTTGTATCGAGTCTCTATAGGTTGTTTAGTGCATGCTGCCGCTGCCGCTTCAGTCCACCATACATGTGTAGGCGAGGACCGCCGAATTCTAGCCTCGCCGTGTACTGGCCTCAGTACTGACGCTCCTTCTTTTTCCTTTGCCCTTTGTCGGCACCCCTTTGTTTAAGCAGGTTTTGAGATCGACGCCGTTAGCAGGGTTACCCTTCCAGCTTGGCCTGGGCAGGGTTATGGACGCCATTGGTTATTCTTCAGGGCTCTTAGCCCCATTTGCATCTTGTCCGTAGACGGACGCTATATCGTTTTCAAGGTGATTTGGATCCTTGTATATTATATCTGTTTTCTTGACTCTTTGAGTCGCTGTTGCATAAATCTGTTCTGTGGGTCCCATCGAGGACTGTTGTGTAATGTTATTACTTCGTTTTTCCACCCGCACGAAAGTGCCTGGTGGGCACCTTTGAATCGTTTCTATGCGGGTTTGGCGAATTTTGCTCAAACTTGCATAGGTCCTATTCTGAGGGTGTTAAAGATTGCGACTTCTAAACTTTAATTTGATATTTTCATGTACTTGTCTACTATTAGTAAGTAGAGATTATTATCATTTTTCAATATGCTATTGATGAAAGTAAAATTTTGAATAACTTGTATACTATTGGATATAACCGTCGGGTACCCAATGGGTATGGGTACCCGCCGGGTATGGGTATGAGTAAACTTTTATACCCGCGGGTACGGGTATGGGTAAGCTTTTGTACCCATTGGGTACACGGGTATGGGTATGGTATTGCTCTACCCTGCCCATACCCTGCCCATTGCCATCCTTAGTGGTACAACAGAAACATTGCAGGTCCATATTACAAAAGTACACACATTATTATTATTACAATACCGGAAGTTCAAGAATTCCAAAAGATCCAACTTACAAACCAAAATATAAAGTTTTTAGCGAAATTTAAAAAGTAGCAACTCCGTCTAGGAGTTGAGCTCAACAGCTTATTCTATAGAGTTCATGCTGCTCGGCTCCATTTGTTACTATTAACTAGGGTTACTTAGTTGGACTCATTATCATCGACACCATAGCGGATTTCGTAATCCACTCCTTCAACTCCTCCGGACAGATTAGGTTCCTCGTAGAACACATCTTCTTGGCATTCGGCTGCATACATTGGCATGTCTTTGGGATCCTCAGAGTCTAAGCAAGGGATCAAAGAGAAGAATGAGTAACAGCATTACCCAACAAGTTCATTATATGCAAGGTGGGAAGTTTGATGCTCTAACTACCACCTCGGATTATAAATCCTTGGCACTATGCAGTTTTTGTAAATCTTTCATCAAAGATTGATTTTATTCCGAAAAACTATGACAATCAGCCTTCACAGGTTAACCAGAACTTTCATGGAGTTCCTTTCCTGCCGCGTTCGCAGATCCTTCCTGGAACAGGGAGTAACAAGTTACAGTTCTTACACTCTGCAGAGGTGCGTTACTTTACCCATGAGAGATCAACTCCTTGTTGCACAACCGGGCGTACTTTCCCGTCCACAATTCCATGATGTGGGGCCTAGTAGTTGGTCCAAGCCAATCACTGCCCCCTTCGTGACCCTGCATGCCTCCTTGGTGTACACCATGCCCACATAATGAATTACGAAAATGGTTTGTACAAACCGTTAGATGCCAGAACTATCGTGGGACGATGAGGGTTCCCACCCATATGCTGCATATCCTCTACGAATTACCAATTAATATGCACGCTACGAGGATAACAGCCACGACCTGCACATTCGGCTTCATGCGAGAGGAAGAAGATACAGCTGACTTCTCTGTCCCATTCCAAATCTCATGGCTAACCCGTAATATACGATGCTAGAATCACTGATGTCAGGGGTTATTAAGTCCCTACTTAATCATCATTATTGAAAATAGAACCCTAAGTTCTATTGCTCCATTATATCACCACTTAGGATGATATCTTTGATTTTTTTATTTGTGAAATTAATATTTTCTTTCTTTCATAGCATATATGATAACACACAATTTGCAAATACTTTGATAAAGACTCTTCAAAGGACATGAGCAAGTGATGAACTTGCCTTGTGATGGCAAGGTAGTGAAGTCTAATGCTTGCACTGGACCTTGAGCTTCTAGTTCTACAAAAACATCATTATTGCCCGGTAAGGACAATATTTAAAGAAGCAAAATGATTATGCAAATAATGTAATGCATTATTTACTTTTATATGCATTTTCCCTATATAAGGTGAATATTTATTTAGTATTTTTCAAAAATACTATAATATTTATATATAATGTAAGTGATTTGTATTTATTTTTATCACCTTTCAATAATTTTGTAAAATTCCATAAGGAATATATAAATTACAAAATTCTTATAAAAATTTAAATGTCCAAAATTTTATATCCTATTTTATTTGGATAGAGTGGATTATTGTGAATCCAGAAATATTTTATTTATAATTTTTGCACTTTGATTTTATTTTCTAGAATTTTATTAAGTTCAGGGGCATTTTGGTCTTTTCCAATTGATTAAAACAGTTTTTTAAACAACTTGGGCTGGCCATTTGGGCTTATTGGGCTAGTGTGGGCCAATAGGGCAAGGTCAAAATTGTTTGAGATATGCCCTAGAGGCAATAATAAATATATTTATTATTTTATCTTTGTGTTTATGATAAATGTTTACATTCATGCTATAATAGTATTAACCGGAAACATTAATACTTGTGTGATTTGTAAACTAAATTAGAGTCCCTAGTAAAGCCTCTTTCTAATACTAGCTTGTTGGTTAATAGATGATCATAGTTTCCTGATCATGAACATTGAGATGTTGTTGACAACAAGATCATATCATTAGGAGAATGGTATGATGGACATACTCCTATAGATAAGCGTAGCATAAAGATCAAGTCATTTTAATAGTTCAATTGCTATAAGCTTTCTGATACATAGTAACCTAATTCATTCGACCATGAGATCATGCTTATCACCATTACCGGAAGGATGCTTTGATGACATCAAACACCACACCGTAACTGGGTGGCTATAAAGGTGGCATTGAGTATTCGGAAAGTATGGGTTGAGACACATGAATCAAGAGTGGGATTTGTCCATCCATATGACGGATAGATATACTCTGGGCCCTCTCGGTGGAATGTCATCCAATTAGCTTGCAAGCATGTGACTGGCTCACAAGGGATCACATATCACGGGAACGAGAAAAGAGTACTTATCAGTAACGAGGTTGAACTAGGTATGCAGAGATACCGACGATCAAAACCTCGGATAAGTAAACTATCATGAGACAAAGGGAAATTGGTATCGTATGTTAGTGGTTCATTCGATCGCAAAGTAATCGTAGGAATATGTGGGAGCTATATGAATTTCCAGATTCCTCTTTTGGTTATTGATTGAAGAAGTGTCTCGGTGATGTCCGCATAATTCACGAACCGTAGGGAGACACACTTAAGGATTCGATGTTGTTGAGTAGTTATGGAATGATGAGAAAGAGACCGAATGTTGTTCGGAGTCTCGGATGGGATCCGGGATATCACGAGGAGATCCGTAATGGTCCGGAGAATAAGATTCATATAAGGAAAGTCCTGTTTACGAGTTCGGGAATGATTCCGGTGTTTTCACCAGGAATGTTCTAGAAGGGTATGGAAGGTCCGACACTCCGGAGGGGGAAGGGTACATGAATGTGTCATGACAATGTGGAATGGTTGCATCATGTACTAGGTCACTTTTTTGGGCAAAATAAAGAGAGAAATCAAATCCTAGTTTGAAAGTCAAACGCCAATTTGAAAAAGTCAAATCTCATGTTTGCTTGGTGGAGGGAGAGTAGGAAACCTACTTGGGGAGGAAGTCCCCTCCCTCCACCCGCCGGCCAAGGAGGCCGAGTTGGGGAGGACTCCCTCCTCCCAACCGGCCACCCTCCACCTATATAAGGAGGGGCAGGGCTCCCCTACCCCTCACACCTCAAACCCTAGCTCCTGCGCGCCTCCACCTCCAAGTGCAGCTACTGCCGCCTAGGGTTTCCCCTCCAACTCGGCGACGTGGGGTTTCCCAAGCCCTATCCGCCGGCCACACCCTCCCCTTGGTGCCCTCTAAACCCTAGATCACCAAGGCCTCTCTCATAGTCCACCATACTCGCTCCGGCTTAAGGTGAAGCCCTGCGAGATCTCCCCGCTACTTCCGACACCACGCCGTCGTGCTGCCAGAATCGCGAGGAGAGTGCTACAACCTCCGCTGCCTGCTGGAACAAGGGAGAGGCAGGTCTTCATCGAGTACCGAACGTGTGACCGAATGCGGAAGCGCTGCCGGAACGCAACGCCGGAAGGATCGTCTACGCGATCTTGAGATCGGCAAGAGTACGACTACATCACCCACGAGAATCTGCTCTCGTTAACCGCTTTGGAATCTTCGAGGGTGAGTTCCTCTATCGACTCGTCACTACAATCTAGTAGATAGATCTTGGCTTGTTTGTGTGCATGCGGTAGAATTTTTTTTGTTTTTCATGCTACGAACCCCTACAAAAATCAGCACCCCGAGGGTTTTTTGGCCCACCCAGCCCACACTCTCTGCCTCCTCTTCGTTCTCACCCTTCCTCTTCCTCGACCTCGCGGATCTAGCGCCCCCGCTGGCGATGGCCGCCATTGAGGCTTCCCTTGGCCGCCGCTGTGGTGCAGGGCGAGGTTTGCGACTACGCTTGTTCATCTGGTCCAGCTCGATTTAACTTCGGGGCTTCCCCGTGGCCAGGTTCACCCTGTTCCCGAACCCTAGGGTTAGGGGAACATGCTGTCTCCACCGCCGCGGTCCCGCCTGCGGTGGTGTGCTGGGCTCGTGTGCTGCTGTGGCCGCCGCCGTGGCTGGTGAGGTTGCAGCGCCCCCTGGGTGCTCCCTGTGCCGCCGCGGGTTCGTCAGCCAGTCTGCTTCCTCTTCAATTCGTCAGCGAGGACCCCGGCTAAGTTTCCTCCTTGGTTCTTGTTGATGCTACTACCATGAATCTCTCTGTGTGTATCTAGTGGCTTCTTATGCCTAGTGACGATGTGCTGATTAGGGTTCATCTCTTAGGGTTCTTGTTATGATTAGGGTTCATAACCCCCTGTTGATCATATCCATGATGCTTTAGATCTAGTGGTGATCATACTTGAGTATGAAGAATGAGTGCTTGCTGTGGATCATGATTTGTAGTGGCTTTGATGATGCTAGTGGCTTCTCAGATTTATTCTAGTGGTGATTCACTATGATCCCATGCTAGTGTTTCTATGGAATCACTGATTGGAAATGTTGTTGATCTGAGAACTTACTCTACTGTCAGAATGCTTATACTGACAGTAGTTTCTTTCAGTAGTTGCTTACTACAATTATAATGGTAGGCTTGTATGATAATATACATACTGAATAGAATCATTACATGTAATGATTTTCTGTGGATGTATAGAGGAATTTGATGTTGATTACTGGCACTTGGCTTCATGAAGATGATATTTATTGGTTTGTCCATTTTATCTGTGGAAATTAAGCAAAGATTGGTTTTAGCTCATTTATAACTTATCCTTGTGATACCATTATGATCTGGCACACAAGTGATTGAGTTTTATTTCTGGGCTTAGCTTTGGCAATACTTGTGATTGATACTGGCAAGACAAAATGAAAGCATTTCTTGATTCTCCTGCCTATGATGTTGGTCTGAGGCTCTAGGATTTAAGTCCTAGTTAGTTGAGCAAATAGTTTGTTTGAAACTTGCAGGATTAGAGGTGCTACTCTCTCTGGGAGATGTGCCCTGATCTGATAAGATCAAATGAAGAATGATCTAAGTTGCAAAAATTAACACTAAACTCTGTGATGCTGGTATGAGAGTTTAGTGCTTTTGGCTGAGTTGATTTCTTATCTTTATACTTGAAATCTCTAGGATAGATTCACCTCACTTGGGTAAGTATTGAGAGATCATTTCATAAAGCAACACATGCTTTTGTTTAGATACTATGATGAAATCATGTGATGGTTTTATGAGGCTCACCACAAAATCTGATGATTGTGTAGTAAGTTGATGATGATGATCTTGATCTTGATCTGCTGGATTCCTGTGCTTGCTCTTGAGCTGGACTGCTCCTCTTAGCTCCCGAGCTTGGCCTTGCTGTCCACCTAATTCTTCCCCCTCCTTATGTCACCATCCTAGTGATGTTTGGGTTGATCTGGGTGGTTTGGTTTGGCTGCTGTTCTTGGTTTAGCTGCTGTCTACACTAGTTGTGCTTGTGTGCTGTGTAGTGGAGTGATGCACTAGTGCTCCCCCCACGGTTGTGCTGTGGTTTTGTGAGATTGGGTTGTGCTTGTGAGGTCGACATCACACCATATGCATGCTGGTGTGTGTCCAGCTTGTGTGTCTGTTAAGCACTTGTGGATATGTTCAGAATCTTTGAACTTACTATTACCAGATTACTTTCACCTGACTGGTGAATCGGTCCCTCTTGGCTATCATTTGATTTATGGCTTTGAATTTATGAAAGATGAAATCTTTCCTATTGGTGAAACTTGCCCCTTTTATAACATTTCTCAATGATGAATTTGTCAAGTGCATTTCACTAACATATCTGAGAGAAATATTTCTAACACTAATCTTCTTTTGTTTTTTATTTAATATTTGTTTCGCAGATACAAAGATAAAGATGAAGATTTAGTTTAGATTTATGTATAGGATAGTTAGTAAATATTCCAATGTAACTTTCTTATTCTTTTATAACTTTATTTTATTATTCTTGTAATCTTTATTTTATTCCATTGTAATAAAGATTATATTATTATTAATAAAGAATATTCCTATTATTTGTATATTTACTTTTGTAAGTTATGTGGATGATTCAAATAAGTTATAATTTCATAACTTGATTATATATATTAATGATAATAAATAAACTTTATATTCATTATTGTTTTTCTTTAGATATAATTCAAGTTTTAATATTTATCTCTTAATTGAATTAAGATTCAAAACTTATATCTAATTCATTTGAATTATAATTCAAACACTCAAGTCTAATATTTCAAATTCATTTGAAAACACATAACTCCTTAAGATCATCTCAAAGTTTATAACAATCATCCTTTAAGACTAAACCTAATCTCAGAGTATGAAAGAAACATTGATCACTTAGGTTTTTATTTGGCGAAAATTTTACCCACATTTTCACAAATAGATGCATGCAACATTCCATATTCCTTAATCTACCCTTCGTTAGGTCCTAAATGCTAGGATGTTACAGTTCTATAGTTTTCCAGAAAGAGTTCCGCCACGCCGCCGCCACTAGAAACCAAGATTCGGATCCAGAAACTCCATTCTGGCACCCTGCCGGGACGGGGAATTTGGAGAGGATCATCTCCAACGTCATCACCAACGCCTCTCCATCAACCACCGATGTTTCCCTAATCCATGAGTGAGTAATCCCCCGCTGTAGGCTTGGGGATGGTAGGGATTGGATGAGTTCTATCATGTAATCAAATAAGATTGTTAGGGCATAGTGCCTAGTATCTCTATTAGTGCTATTTGACTTTGTTGCAACTTGTTGTGCTTAATGCTTGTCACTAGGGCCCGAGTGCCATGATCTCAGATCTGAACTTATTATTGAATCATTATGATAGTATTGTTTGTGATCTTATCTGCAAGTTGTGTACATATATCATTGTCCAGATCCAAAGGCCCCAAAGTGACAATAATTGGGACAATCGGAGGGGATGGCTGTGGTGTGAGGATCACATGTGTTCACGAAGTGTTAATGCTTTGCTCCGATGGTCTATTAAAAGGAGCACCTTAATTGCCAGTAGTTCCCTAGAGGCCCCGCTGCCACGGGCTGACTGGACAGAAGATGTTGTGCAAGTTCTCATTGCGAGCACGCATGACTATATTTGGATCACATGCCTAGGATTGTTTAGTACTTGGATGCTTGTTATTATTTATCTGCAATGCCCTAGATCTTGTAGTTACATGTTTAGACTCGTCCATGCAACGCCCGTCCATCCATCCCTATGCCTACCGCACTCGAATCCCATTGTTTACTGTTACTGTTACTATTGCTCTTGTTCCACTATTGCTGTTGCTTTACTGTTGCTACATTATATGCTTCATTATTCATGTCATATGGTTATTGGTTGGCCAAAGTATGGAAGACGCGATTGTGGTAGTTTTAGATAAATAAAAGAGCATGAAAAGTGGGATAGGTGTCAACATGAGTAAAGAACACCATAGTGCGAGTCCACCGCCACGTCATCCCACTCTGCCGCCGCGTCAGTCGAAGAAGGCGGCCTCTCGGTCAACTAGTAATACTACTCAGAAGAAAGGTAATATGGCGAAGAAAGCCCTGCAGCCTCCTCCCAAGTTACCTTACGAGATGACTGATGAGGAAGCCAAAGCGATCATCGATGCCCAAGTGAAAGCCTTTTTTGCACCCTAAGTGCCCGAGCCAAAGAAAATATTTGATCCGAAAGCAAAAAAGTGGGCTCATAGTTTTCTTGAGCAACCGTCGCAATATGAAATAAATAAGGCTGATGACTACAAACGCTGTCTGATAAGAATTTCTAGGAAGAAGACAAGAAGTACTACTACAAGCAGCGGGAAAAGAGATGTTGCCTAACTCATAAAGCATGCAAAACAATCGATCTCCCCGCTCAAGGCGTTACCGAATTTTGATCAGAATATTGACCAAGCGATGGAATTTGCCAGAGGTGCTTCTATTAGTGTTAATAAAGCGCTATGCGGACATATCCCCATTCACACTGAAATAGCATGGAAATTTGAATACGGGATGTCTTTGGTCAGACCTAATAAGGTCGAGCTTCTACCAACACAAATGCGAAGACTACATGAGTGCTACGAGAAAGTCTCTACATGCAATGAATAAGATCGATTATCAGCGCTGCTTGTGAGAGTTACAAATGAGCATTTCAATGGTGAATACCAAATTAAAATTTATTTTGAGGAATTCTATATGTTATTCAAAAAAGATTCCCTCACTTGAGTCTCGTCAGTTCCTATTGTCTGTAAGTGGTTCATATATTTCTATGATAAAATCTCTAACTCAGCTCATTTAGTGCCTGTAATTATCCTCACTAAGGTATTATGCAGAATGAAGAGCGATGAATGTGACCGAAAGTAAATCTTTGACACTGGGTTCATCGACCCACACCGATTTAATGAAGCATTTCTAAAGGAATACCCCAAGGAGACGGAGCGTAACTTTCTAAGGGTCATATTGAGGCAACGTTACAAAAAGAGAATATTGTTTCCCTACAACTACAGCTGAGAGTGTTACTGCCTTTATACACATTCACTAGATTCTGCTAAGTGTAATTGATGAGTTACTGACATATATAAACATGCGCATCTTTCACTGGATTTTGCTAATCATTGAAGTTGATGCTAGAAGAGTTGAAATCAAGGACTCACTAAGGAAAGACGAATCGAAGTATGCAGCATCTCCGTAATCGGTCACACGTTCAGTGTGTCGACGACTCCTGATCCCTTGCTCCAGCCGGATAGCGGAAGTAGCGGATCCCCGGGAACTCCAACATCTCTATGCCATGGTAGTGGTGGTGGAGGGAAGGTTTAGAGCGGGGCTTCGCCAAGCACCTTTTCTAGTGGCAATGGACAAGGCAAGTAAGGGGGAGAAGATGCCAACCTTGGGGCATATGAGAGAGCTTGTGAGAGAGTGTGTGGAGAGGAGGAGGCCACCTACTTTTATAGACGCCATGGGGCTTCCACCTCCCCTCCTCTCATTCAATCTCTTTTAAAGTAATTTAATTCCCTTAAAGGTCTATTAAAACACTTTAATTATCTTAAAGGTCTTTCCATTAAATCACTTTAATTTCCTTAAAGGTCTATCCTTTAAAGCACTTTAATTCCATTTTAATGCAACTCAATTTAATAAACACTTCATTTAATGAGTACTTCATTTAATAAACACATTAACATTTTGATCCCTTTCTTTGTTTTGATGCCCCTAAACTATTTTGACAGATTCGATAGAACAATTTTCTGCGATGTCCATTGACTTTCTCGGTGTTTCCTATCCGTTCAAACGCATCGGTTAACCTTAAGTGTGTCTCCCTACGGGTTCGATAACTATGTAGACATGATCGAGAATTTTCCGATCAATAATCATTAGCGGGACCTAGAGATCCATAATGACTCCCACTAGTTCCTCGAAGATCTCATGATTGTCCGAACCTCTTTCGTTGTAATAAATTTTCTTTTGTCTTGTGATATATTATTTGTCTGAGATTCGATCACTCGGTATCATCTATACCTTTCTTAACATCGTTCGCCACTTCTCGTTCCTGTGATATGACATTATTGTGATCAAATTACTTGCTTGCAAGGCTATGTCAATGTGATATCACTGAGAGGGCCCTGAGTATATTTCGTCGTCATCCAGATGGAAAAATCCCAATCATGATGCATGAGCCTCAACTGACACTTTCCAAATACCTCACAACACCTTTAGAATCACCCTGTTACGGTGTGATGTTCGATGTAATCAAAGTACTCTTCCGGTGAAAGTGATCGACGTGATCTCATGGTCTAAGGATATTGAGTTGTTACGAATGTGATAACAATTTAAACTTGATGACATGATCGTATTGCTACATCTACTTTGGGGTACTGTTCATCATATCATTCTCCAATCATATGACCCTGTTATTAACAACATCCAATGTTATAATCAGGAAACCTTTAATCATCCATTAATCAACAGGCTAGTATAAAGAGATGCTTTACTAGGAACCATTTCTATTTATAAATCACGTGTTTCCCCATTAATACAATTCTAGCATGAAAAATAAACATCTATTATAAACCTAGAATAGCATAATAACCACTTTATTATTGCCTCTCGGGCATATTCCTTTGAATCATGTTACCCTGCGAGTCCACTGAAATCTTCACGTCTCCCTTCCTCATCGAGATGGTCCAGCCAAGAGCGCCTCTTGTGAGTGACGACACCATTGGCCTTTGAGGAGGACCCGACGATGGAGGAGAGCACTGCTCGCCTGGTGCTCGACTCGTTGGCTGCCTTCTTGCACTACTCAAATTGAGCATGAAACGCGTATTGACGGTTCGATTCCTTCTCGAGGAGCCAATGGTAACTCATTAGCATGTCGCGAGATGCATCTTCTGGTATGGGATTGCCTCGTAAGGCTTCTCTGACCCTTTCCCACGCAGGATCAATGAGGTGGATCTGAGGATGACCTGACCCACCACCACTGTTAGCGTTGGGGTCTGGAGGGGCGCCGCCACCATTGGCGTTGGGGTTAGGAGGGTTGTCCCCGTTCTCGGTGTTGCCCCAAGTGTCATTGATGTCGTTGATGATGACAGCGCACATGTAGCAATGGGGAAGATCGTTACTTCAACATCTTTTAGGACCTGAGCCATAGCCATCTTCTTCTAACGGTGGATCGTATAGATCGAAGTCGCAGCTGTTGTTTCTATTCGTGTCGTAAGTAGACGTGGGAGCGTTGAGCTCGCTCAGCGTGCCGATCGATGGTGGGATCCATGAAGCAGGTGCGATAGACGGAGGTGTCGCCTGCTCGGGGAAGTGAAGCATGCTGATACGCCCAATTTGCATCACCATTCTATATCATAATTTACCTCTATTCATTGATATTTGTCTTATTATGAGGTATTACTTATGGCTTTTCATCTGTTTATGCATGTTGGATGATTCTTGGAGGATGGACTGCCGGAGTCTAGATTCTGATGGAAAAGAAGGCGTTTCAGTGCAATTTCACGAAGATCAGAAAAATACCAGAAAAATATGGAAACATATTATTTCACCAGAAGACGAAAGAAGCCAGAAGGAGGAGCAAAGGGTTGCTGCAGGGGCCCCACGCCCTAGGCGTGGGCCCACCTGCCAGGCCTCCGACTCTCCCCCTTCGCCTATATCTTCCCTTTAGAACCCTAATACATAGGGGGCAACCACAGATAGATTCCTACCGCCTCTGGGGGGCGGAAAACACCAAGAGAGAAAGATCTCTCCGGCAGACAGATTTCTGCTGGGGGAATTCCTTCCCGGAGAGGGGAGACCATCACCATCAACACAGTCATCAAGCTAGGATTCATCGGGATCATCATCATCATCATCCACACCATCATCTCCACCATCACCATCATCACCACTCCGTCCCGCTGTAGCAATCGTGTTGGATATTTCTTAGTTCATTAGGGGAAACTTTCCCGGTGTTGATTACTATTGTAGTTGATGCTTGTGAGTGGAACCATTGGATTATTGTTTATGTTCAGATTGTTATCCATTATCATATCATCTTTGATCTTGATCCATATGATGCCTTGTGAGTAGTTCGAGTAGTTCGTTTAGTTCTTGAGGACATGGGAGAAGTCATGTTTTTAGTAGTGGATCTGTGATGAGTTATTATTCAATGGTTTAGTATTTAAGTTGTTGTGCTATTCTTCTAGTGGTGTCATGTGAATGTCGACTACATGACATTTCACCATTTATGGGCCTAGGGGAATGCATTGTGTATTTGGCTACTAATTGTGGGGTTTCCGGAGTGACAGAAACCTGAACCCCCATTAGGACACCTTTGCACAAGGGAGTGTAGGATCTTAGAGTTTAAGGATGTGGTTAGATTTATATCTTAGTTACTTTCCTGTAGTTATGGATGTTTGCAGGGGGTTTAATCACAAGTATGTATTAGTCCTAGGAAGGGCACTATGTTAGCACAGGTTCACCCGCACAACACTTACAAACACCAGAGAAGAGTACTCAACTATGTGAAGCGAAATCACTTGACAAAATTCCCATGTGTCCTAGAGAACGTTTAGTCCTTATAAGTATTTCCACCGGCTTGTCCTTTGCTAAGAAAGGATTGGGACACTTGCTCCGTTTGTTTGTTACTTATGTTACTTTCCCTTTGTTTTGTTGCCTTGTCAGAAAACCACTAAAAATCTGGTTGCTAAGTATTCATAGGGATTTCCTGCTCCATACCACTGCTCAGCACCTTCTTCTCCTTGTTGGGATCGACACTCCTATTTATCGAAAGTACTACGATACCCCCCTATACTTATGGGTTATCAAGACTATTTTCTAGCGTCATTGCCGGGGAGTGAAGCGCTATTGAAGAGTGGAACTAGTAAGGGAAACTTTCATTGTGAGTATTTCCTTTTGTTACTGTTTGTTGCTTTGTTTCCAATATGGATAACCCACTTGGTTTTCTGTTTGGGAGAACTACTACCACTGAAAGGGTAGTAGATGAACCACCACTTGTTGAGATAGACCTTTTAAGATACCTACAAGTATTGTTAATCGTGTTATGGATAATTATTATTTTGGGGATGGAACTGTCCATCCTGGTGATCACTTGCTTTTTATCCATGAATTATGCGGGTTGTTTAAGTGTGCAGGTATCACAACTGAACAGGTGAAGAAGAAGTTATTCTCCATATCCTTGAAAGGGGTAAACCCTAAAACCTGTAACCGACTCGATCTGTGCCCGAGACCTGCCTATCTCTATATAAAGGCCAGGAGGGCACGACGAGGAGGCTCTCTCTCATACCACCGCATACACACCTCCACGCCAGATTGCATCTGCGCACCCCTGTACTTTTTGGTTCTGCCGTAATCAAGAGAAGACAAGCAGGAGTAGGGTTTTCCCTCCGGGGGCCTGAACCTAGGTAAACCTCATGTCCCCGTGTTGCTTGTTTGCTAACCGTTCCGCGATCTCCAACATCCCCATCTTCTCCAAAACCCAAGCTCATAACAATGGGCATTGACGAGATTAAACCTCGTCAATTGGTGCCGTCTGTGGGAACTGGGGATGCTGATTGTGCGATCATGACGGTCCCAACCAAAGCGATCCACAACTCCGCGGTGACGGAGAGTCATCTCCTCTTCGGCGCCTTCGAATTCACCGCCCACTCGCCAGCCACCCTGAAGGACTTCGAGCCCGCTGGCGACAGACTCGAGATCCTGTTCGGGAGCTTCTGCTTTTAGGTGGGACAAACCGGCACTCTCCGCCTCCCAGAGCGGGTGCCCCTGCCATCGATCAGGCCCGCTTCATGGGCTCCACACCCCGTGCTACGCACATCGCCATCGACAGATGAGTCCTATGACAGCAGAAGCTGCAACTCAGATCTGTGCGATCTGCCATCGGATGAAGGAACCTACGGTTCCAGATCCGAAAGCTGCGGCAGCAGCTATCCAATCTACGAGCGCTACCAATGCGCCATAGTAATCCAGAGTGACATGGAACACCACGCGCCTAACCCACCACCTAACCCACCACCTAACCCGCATGGTAGAAACGGCGAGAAAAGAAGAAGCCAGTCCCCCCGCCCAACGGGGACGACACCGATCGGGTCATCCACCTCAACGAGGAAGGATGGGCTCAAGCACGCGAAGCCATGGCAGGCAACAAGATCCTGCCCGTGGGTGCCTCACGGGACCTGCTGATGGCATACCCCATGCTCCTAATCGAGGAACACAAGAAGCAGGTGAAGATGCCAGAGGTGCTTGACAAACGCAAGAAAGCAGCCTTAGAGTCGAGCGCGTGATGAGCCGCGCTCTCCGCCATGGGCATTGGCTCCAGCTCGCACGACAACCATGGCAACAAACACCGTTCTCACACAGAGAACATGGATCCCAAGGCACGTCGCGAGGTGACTCGGGCCCTCAACGCGTCCTTCATGGAGATGGATGCTAACGGCAACGTCATCCCGAAGACGCTGCAAGCGGCGATCATGGCCGCCAACACGTACCTCGCGTCCCATACACCTCTAGAGGGGGACCCGAAAAGGGCCATGGACAAGTCCGCGCTTACCGGACTCGGACTCGTTGGAGTTGCGCTCCACGGAGAAGCTCCTGCGGAGCCCAAAAAGAAGACTACGGTTAGATTCAACTGCAGCCCCACGCCCTCATCCGAGGATGAAGAGCACGACCTTCCTCGATGGCACAAGGGCTCACGCAACCGCAGCCGCGATTACGACGCTCGAAGCGAACTCACCCAGCGCAAAATCGACAAAGCGCGCGCCAAACGCGCATGCTCGTCGGAATCCGAGGAGGATGACAACAAAGGAGAACTCTGTGGAGCCCGATGCTTCAGCAGATCGGTCCGGCGGACACGGATGCCGCAAAACTTCAAGCTTCCTTTGGACACTCCGAAGTTCGACGACACACAGGACCCCAAGGCGTGGCTCAGCGACCACCTATCTGTTGGAATTATGCCCTAGAGGCAATAATAAAGATGTTATTGTTATAATTATTGTTCATGATAAAGTTTATATTCCATGCTAGAATTGTATTAAGCGTAAACTTTGATACTTGTGTGGTTTATGAACAACACCGTGTCCCTAGTACGCCTCTATGGACTAGCTCATTGATTAATGATGGTTAAGGTTTCCTAACAATAGACATGAGTTGTCAATTAATAATGAGATCATGTCATTGGGAGAATGATATGATGGACATACCCAAATCAAGCAGAGCAATTAGATCGTGTCATCATGTTCATCTTTGCGAAGCTTTTTCTTATGTCAAATATTGTATTCCTTAGACCATGAGATAATGCAACTACCTGGTATCAGAAGAAAGCTTTGAGGTCATCAAACGTTATCCTATGAGAGGGTGATCATAAAGGTGTCTCTCAGGTGATCGAAAAGTACTTGTTGGGTTGTATGTATCGAGATGGGATTTGTCCCTCCCAAGTCGGAGAGATATACTTCAGGCCCACTCGGTAATCGATATCAACACCGCTTGCAAGCACGTGGTTAAGGAGTTAATCACAAAGTGATATAGGATTACAGAACGAGTAAAGTACTTGTTGTGAACGAGATTGAACTAGGTATGTCGATACCAACGATCGAATCTCGGGCAAGTAAAATATCGCGTGACGAAGGGAATATAAATATGGAATTAATTGAATCCTGGCATCGTGGTTCATCCGATATGATCATCGATGAATATGTGGGAGTCAATATGGGTTTCCAGATCCCGCTGTTGATTATTGTTAGAAGATCATGTCTGCATATTCTCGAATCCGTAGGGTCACACACTTAACGTGCTTCGACGCTAGGATAGAATGGATAATTGGTTTATGAGTTTTTGTTCGGAGTCCCGAATGAGATCCAGGACATCACGAGAGGTTCTGGAATGGTCCGGAGAATAAGATTCATATAAAGGAAAGCAGTTTTTGGATTTCGGAATTGTTTCGGAATGTTCGGTATTGTACCGGAAGGTTCTAGAAGCTTCCGGAGTGGGACCAACGTGGCCCCACTTGTCAGAGGGGGGCGTGGGCCTACGAGGGAGTGCCCTGGCCGCATTGGGCCAGGGGCACAAGGCCCCTTAGGCCCAGCCGTCCAAACCCTAGGGGAAACCCTAGGGAGACCTTCTAGAAAGTTGGGAAGACTTGCCCCCCACTCCACCCATGTGGCCGCCAGCCTAGGGCTTGGAGGAGGGGGCAAGGGGGCAGGCCAGCCCTCTATATAAAGAGGGCAGGGGCGCACCCTCCTCCCACCCCTCCTTGAACCCTAGCCGCCTACCTGCTGCCCTCCAGATCTCTCTCTCTCTCCCGACTGCGCGTAGGCGAAGCCCTGCCGCAGAAACTCTCCACCTTTGCACCACGCCGTCATGTTGTAGATCCAATCTATCTCTCCACCCCACTTGCTGGACCGATGAAGGAGGAGACGTCGCGGTGCCGTACGTGTGCATCTCTCGGAGGCGTCGCCACATGCGGCGTTGGATCGGATCGGATCTCGAGGAGGAGAAGGCTAGTACGACTACATCAACCACGTTCTGTTGAACGTTCTGCTGTGCGATTTCTTCAAGGGTATGAAGATCTCATCTTTCCCTCTCGTTGATTGCATCTCCTAGATTAGATCTTGGCTTTCCCGTTCGCATCTGTAGAATATTTTTGATTTACTATGCTGCGAAACCCTTCACTGTCGCCCGTCAAGCTACACGGCAAAAACAAGGAAACCGCCATGCAATGCCAGCTGCAACTGACATGTGCAGCTCGGATCTGGCTCAGCAGCCTATCCTCGGGATCCATCCGAAGCTGGGAGGAACTGGCGTACAGTTTTGTCCGAAACTTCAAGGGAACCAGCAAGAGGCCAGCCTCGATTGAGGAGCTACGGGCCTGCACCCAACGAACGGGCAAATCCATTCGCTCGTACATACTGCGCTGGTCCAATACCAAGAACTCCGCGGCGCACATCTCTGAGGAGAGAGCTATCGACACCTTCAAAGACGGCGTCAAACGCCAGGACTTCAAGGAAGAACTTGGGCACGTCAAGCCCAAGAGGGTTCAAGGAATTGGCTAACCATTTATGTTCCGGACTCAAACCTATTAAACCCTTTTGTGTAAAGGGGACAAATGGATTAACCATTAGGTTATTATGGTTAAAGTGGTTAACCATAGGTTATTGAGGTTCTAACCAATTTCTGCCTAGTCATGCAACGAAATGGCAAATACTCCTACTTGGTTCAACTGGCCAACTCGAATGATTGGTACAGAAAAAACCACTATAACCTTTTCTTAAAACTGACATTTGACACCTTAAATAAAACTAACAACTCACAGGTTTTGAACCTGTTTGTTCTGAAGAAATCCAGAGCGCCAGAGACAATCCATGGAGATATATCACTAGTACATTTTGGTCGATTGAACCGTAGGAATCAATTCATTATAATATATATACAGTACCCAACATACATCATACATGCAATCGGATGGAAAGGAAAAGATTAAACTGAAAAAAGCAGGAACTGTATCACGAGAACTAGCAGCAACAATCGCAAATCTTGGCATAGTGCACTGCATAAATCTTACAATGAAATGACACGGAACTACATGTATGCATCCATAAATCGTAGTACTACTAGCTAATGGAGAATATTCACAAGAGGTAGCATCGTCGGCGTCGGGAAGGACCGCCGGAGAAGCGCCTATAGTTTGATGGCCATGCCTCAGCAATCGGTGCAGTCCAAGTTAAAACTTTTCCAGCAGGAGGGAGTGAATCGAGGTCAAAGGAGGAGTCAAGGAGGAGCATCGGAACTCCGAGATGAGCGATGCCTACCGCCGCCTTCCGGTGAAGTCTCCACTAGGAGGATTCCAACAATTCTTTTAAGGGAAGGAGATAGCAGGGTCAGGACATCGGCGACATTGACGACATGCGAGCAGGCGGCTCATCGGCACCTTGTAGGCGGGCAGGCAGTGCTCGGGAATCGGGAGGCTCGCAGGCGGCGCTCGGATAATGTCTAATGAGATGTACTGTATGTGCATTCATGGCGTGACAGGTAACCATCGGTAGATATGGATCAAACCTAAAGAACCTAAATCATTTAAAGGATAACCACATGGCCCATTGAACTATTTTTTAGGTGCGGTTAACCTAACCATTGGTTATAGGTAACCGAGTCCCATCGTTACACTCGACCACCTCATGGACATCGCCAACAGGTGGGCCGATGGCGAGGACTCCGTCCACCGAGCGCACTCGGAGGAGGAAGATGACTATGGCCGGCGACGTGAGCGCCGTAGCAAGAGAAGATCGCGCGTTTATGATGATCGTGATGGACCCGACATGGTCGCTGCTGGCTACACCGCCCGACGCAATGACGGCAACCACATCAACGGCGGATACCGCGGAAGCAACTTCCGCGTCGGAGGACGCCCAACGCAGTCATGGCAACGTCGAGGCCATAACGATGGACCCTCAGCATACGACAAACTGTCGGGTCCATGCACCATCCACTTCTACATCGACAAGCAGGACGGTAAGAATAAGTCAAGCCACATGCTAAAGGACTGCCGCGAGTTCCAGAAACTCAGCGAGAGCATGGCTCAGATGAGGCAGCAAGCCCCGAACCCCGAATACGGGAACTCACCTAAACCAGGTGATATCGCACATGAAGCTCCTCCTCCACCACCTGCGGGACCTTCGAACCACCCAATCGCACCCGCGCAGAATAACGGTGGGCATGGGTATCCCACGCCGAAAGGATCGCTGATGATCCAAAAAGGGCGCCCAACGAACAGGGTGCAGAAGAAAATCACCCGCCAAATTAATCTGGTCGTGACCGCTCCGCCCGCCATCCCTGAGTACCTCTATGGATCAGAGTCCTGCATCACATTCAGCCGATCGGATCACCCTTGCCAGGTCCCTCGCCCAGGTCATGCTGCCCTGGTGCTCGAGGCGCAGATCAGAGGGTTCGACATGAGTCACATCTTCATGGACGGTGGAAGCGACATTAATCTGATCTTCGCCAGTACCTTGGCAGCAATGCGGATCCCGCTGTGCAGCCTGGAACAATCCAATACAACGTTCCACGGCATCGTCCCAGGGAAGGGCGTATTCCCCTAGGAAAGATATGGCACGACGTCATCTTTGGCAAGCCGAATAACTTCCAGTGCGAGCGACTCGAGTTTGAGGTGGTGGACTGGCCATCACAATACCACACCATCCTCGGGCGCGTGGTATGTAGCATCCCAGTTGTCTAACACCTGTAATGCTACTTGTTCTAGTAATAAAAGGGCCACTTCCTACATATAATTGTTGCATCATCATCATATCATGCTCATGTCATCATGCCACCTTGCATTTGAGCATCATATAAAACCCCTTCTTGTTTGGTTCTTATCTCATGTGCATTATTAATTGTAGTTGCCTCTTGATATTGTATTTGATTCTTGATATATTGTTAAATGCCCAAGTTGATTTGGGGGCATATCTCTTATTAACTCCACCACCTTTCTTTCACCACCTTATAATTCCACCATCCAACTAAATATGAGCTTGGCATTTATGGGTTTTACTTCTAGCTCATGTGGGTTGGGATGGATCCAATTCTTTTCCACATGTTCTCATCTTGGCATCATTTTGTTTTCACATTATTGATACATGAGAGCCACATGGCCACCTTTGCATGCCTTGTGAGTGGGACCCCTTTTCCCTAGTCTCCATATGGGTTGATTTGGGGGTTATTATCATGTTGGGATATTTGGGACTATAAAATATCTAGTGGCACATACACACTAGCATGTCCCCTTTTTTAATTCAAACATGTTTTCCCTCATCCACTCCACATGGACCTTTCCTTCTTTTCTTTTGCTTGGGCCTACTCCATCTTGTGAGGATGCAAATAGTGAGTGCCTTGCTTATTATTTTTGTTCCACAAGGATGAGGCATGGCTTTTAATGCTTTGCATGGCACATGCAAGTATCACCTTTGCTTGTCTTTTGGTTTATTTTGGTGTTTGCTTGGATCATTTGTTTTTCTCCCCATCTCTCTCCCTCATTTGGCTTGATCTTGCTTGTTTTTGCTTAAAAACCTAATCAAACCCTAAACCTCCCCTCTCTCTCTAATCCTCTATCTAGCTCCCTCTCTCACCTACTCCATCATCACATACCCCCATACCCCATCCTAGCTAAACCCTAAAACCCACCTAATCTAAACCAAACCCTAAGTTTTTCTTCCCTCTTTCTCTCCCCTCTAGCTAACCTAGCTCGACCCTAGCTAACATGTCCCCTCTCTCTCGGCCTCTCCTCTCTCTCTAGCGTGCAGGCCCCTCCCTAGCTACCAACCACCCCATGCCGAAGCTGCCCCCCTGTGGCATCCCGCAAAACCACTACTAGAAAATCGCGTTGTTTTTGTGCATTGCATCGTCATGACCGCTTGCTCATGTCATCATGCCACATTGCATTTGAGCATTGTCGTCATCTTGCATTTGCTTGCATAAAACTATTTGTAGAAAAACCTATTTTTGTTTTCTAAAACGCCCCATCTTCATTCAAACATGCAAACCCGGGACACCGGATTAATTTGTTTTGTATGCTATCGGATCGCAGAAGCCGTGTTTTAAATAATTAAAATATTCAATTATTTTTAGTGGGGGCAGTCGAACGGGCCGACCCGACCCGAACGACCACCCCCAGAACCTAAATCGGTCCACCTAATCAGCCCCATCTAAATCCTAAAGCTACCAACCTATCTACCCACATCCCCCTCCACATCACCCCACCCAATCCCCACCTGACACCTCACCTCTCTCCCTCTCCCCTCCAATCAGCTGCTGCCACCTAGACCAACCACTCACCCAGCCCCAACCAACTCAGACCACACACACACGACACACCCTGCATGCACGCGCCCAACCAGCCACCCCCTGGACCCGCGCCCCTAGGCCACCTGGCCCCCTGACCGCGGGACCTCCTCCCCCACCAGCCCGCACCCCTTCTCCTCTCTCCTCCCACCAGCCCCGACGCTCCCTTCCGCCGCCGTCGGCTCCTCCCCCTCTAGAGCGCTCGCGAGCATCTCCACCACCACCGCCCCGCGCCCTGCCTGCTTCCCCACCTCTCCAAGCTCCTCCCGCCTCCTCTCCTCTCCGGCGGGCCCCCTCGCCGCCGACGCCCGCGACCCGCGCGTCCTCCCTCCCCGCTGCTCCCGCGCTGGCCCGCCGCTCCGCCCCGCCTCCGCGCCTCTTCCTCCCTCTCTCCGGTGGCTCCCCCTCCTCGAGCCGCGCCGCCCCTGCACGACGTCGTCCGGCCGACCTCGCGCTCGTCTCCGTCGTCCGCGAAGGCCACCCTCCCCGCCAGCGCCGCCTCGGCCCTCCGCGCCCTCTGCCGGACCTCCTCCCCGCTCGAGCCAGGCCGCCCGGTGCCGCCCTGCGGGCCCCCGCCTCTCGCCGCCCCGCCTCCGCGTGCTCCCAGCAGCCACCGCCATCGGAGCCGTCGCCACCCTCTCTGTCGCTGGCCGCCGCGCGGCCCCTCCGTGCCTGCCTCCTGTCGAGCCCGCCGCTGTCGCCCCCGACCCGAGCTCGCCACCGCCTGGTCCTCGTCGGAGTTTCCCCAAGCGCTGTAGCAGTCGCCGGTGAGCCTCTGCAGGAGCTCCCTCCAGCGAAGCCCCGCCTCTGCCCGACGACCCCACGCCCTCGGCCTTCCCGGATCTGCTGCCCGAGAACCTGGAACACCAAGGACTACCTCATGGAGCCGAATACCGATCTTCAAACCCTCCGAAGCCGCCAAGACCGCCACCGGAACGCCAAGATCTCCACTTTGAACGTCATGATCGTCTACGCGGACCTGAGGACCACGAATGCGACAAGTTCTCCTTCCCGGATGCGATGCTCGAGAACTCGGACGGTAAGGACTCCCACGCGGCACGCTAAGTACTTCCCCGGACGTCAAGTCTGACCCGAACCCCAGACCCGACAAGGCTCTTCGCGGATCCGAAGACCCCGGTACCCGACCCACTCAAGTACGCCATCGACCCCGAGAACGCCTACCCGGAACAACAAGACCGCCACACGGACGTGAACCCCAAGACCTAAGGCCCCGAACCAAAGACCGATCCGAAGCGCCAAGACCTCCGACAGGGAACCGACCAGTTCGCCGAGAACCGCACCCGAACCTGAAGCACGACAAGATCTGCCCCGTTGTTCGAGAACGCTTCCGCCGAGACCGAACCCCAGATCCGAACCCTGAGACCGACCCCGAACCCCGGAAACCAAGATCTGTCGAACCCTAATGTGTGAACCCCTTCCCGGAAACCTATTTTTATAATATAAAAACAACTTGTTGCATAATTACATTGTCATGCTCGCATGCATATCATTGGTTTGGGGGCCTTATGCCGATTCACCTTATAATTAAATATGGGGCCCATATGCGGGCAAATCTAGCCTTATATTGGCCTCATTTAAACTTGTGTAGCGAACCCGTATTATCTTTTGCCATGTAATACAACATTTAAATTGCGGGGCTTCTAAATAACTTGAACCATCTAACTAATTGTCGGGACCCCGGTTCCGCTTAATATGGCCTAATTGCATCGCACCTTGCCATGCCATGCATCATACATGCATCATGCCGATCTTCTGCCGTTGTATTAAATATTGCATCCGGTGTTTCTTCTAGTGTTTTGCTTCTTCGCGGATAAGGCCGTTGAGTTGATGTGAGCTTCGCCCCGATCTTCGGTTGAACCTTCGACAATGTTTTCAGGCGAGCGTCTCCCTCTTTCTACCTATCTTACTTTTATAGTATTTATTCCCTCCTGTTGATCTATTGCTAACTGTGTTGCGATGCTCTAGTTTTCGTACCCGTGATATCCCTTGCAGCCTTATATTGCCATGGCCACCTCCTATTACCTGTTGTTTGGTAGATAGCTGGACTTGCGCGTCGTAGTCGCTTGCTCAAGTGCTGTTGCGTGTCGTCAAGTGCCACAGTTGTTGATGTATTGCCGCATGTTGATGTTGGAGATGATCATAGATTTACTTATCGCACACTTTAATTTCTGTTTAACAACTAAAATTGAAGTAAGCAGAGGCATCGGTGGGTGATAGATAATATTTGGTTTCCGAACGCCCACTTGTGTCCCGTAGGACCCCGAGTACTTGATACCTGTTCCTTGATTTATCGCGCTATCCACATCCGGGAGGTATATGGGACCCCCCTGAGCCAGAGCTTGATTCAGTCTTATTTCTTGGGGCCACAAACTAGTTTGAGGTTTTATTTACTATCCTGTACTTATGCCATGCTACTTCTGTATTTACGTTTGTGCGAGGAGCACACTGTACTGTTTAGGTAAGCGGAGTGTTTTCGCGGTATCGACAAGCCCAGCCACACTTTCTGGTTCCCAGTCGTTTACAACCATTGTCGCAAACCTTGAGTCCGTCTCGGAGCTTGCTTACTTCGTTGCGGGTCTACTCAATGGGGTGGCCCCCTGAAATATTTCTGAATCCTGTGATTGCTTAGTCGTGAAAGCCTCATTGGGTTTTGTTTTGGTTTTTCCGAGGTTGATCGAGCGTGTGTTGCTATTGGTGCACCCCGGCCGGGTAAAACTTTCTGAAAGCCGTGTCCGCGGATATGGACGACTTGGAGCACAGTATCTCGACCATAGACAAGCATAACTAAAGTTTATTGCTATAAATTTGACTTTATAATGACTAGTAATCAGCTTCACTATAATGGAATGACTAAATAATACTGCCCACAATTGCTTGCCTTGTCTGTCGCTTGCGACAATTGTACCTGACTAGTAAGTATTGCAACTACAACGGAATGGCTAAATAAAAGTACCAACAACTGCTGGGTTTTGGGTTTATCTCATGCTATCTGAATCTGATTAGTAATTGTTGCAACTATAACGGATTGGTTAACTAAAAGTGCCCACTGCTTATTTTATCAGGATGACTCTCTATAATTGACTAGTAATTGCTGCAACGATAACTGAATAAATAAAACTGCCAACGGTGTGAGTTCCTCGGTTGACTTCCTCGATTGGTCTCGAGGGGGAAACACCAGGATGGGTTTGTTTGATGGTAGTATCAGGTTGGATCCGAATAGGTCTTTCATACCCCTCTCTGATAGTCGCCAGTTATATCGAGTCTCTATAGGTTGTTTAGTGCATGCTGCCGCTGCCGCTTCAGTCCACCATACCTATGTAGGCGAGGACCGCCGAATTCTAGTCTCGCCGTGTACTGGCCTCAGTGATGATGCTCCTCTTTTTCCTTTGCCCTTTGTCGGCACCCCTTTTGTTTAAGCAGGTTTTGAGATCGACGTCGTTAGCAGGGTTACCCTTCCGGCTTGGCCTGGGCATGGTTATGGACGCCATTGGTTATTCTTCAGGGCTCTTAGCCCCATTTGCATCTTGTCCGTAGTCGGACGCTCTATCATTTTCAAGGTGATTTGGATCTTTGTATATTATATCTGTATTCTTGACTCTTTGAGTCGCTGTTATATATATCTGTTCTGTGGGTCCCATCGAGGACTGTTGTGTAATGTTATTACTTCGTTTTCCACCCGCACGAAAGTGCCTGGTGGGCACCTTTGAATCGTTTCTATGCGGGTTTGGCGAGTTTCGCTAAAACTTGCATAGGGCCGATTCTGAGGGTGTTACACCCCCCTCCTATCCAAACCCTAACCCGAGCCACCTCCCTGCCTAACCCTAGACCGAACCATGCCCCTTCCTCTCTCTTCTCCCTCTGCCCTAGCTGCCCCACACCGAGCATCCTCTCCATCCTAGCCTAGCCGTCCCCACCTGGCAGCCTCCTCCCTCCCCATGTGCCTGCCCGACCCATGCACGTGAGGAGAGAAAGGAGGCACCGAAGCCACCTTCCCCTCCCCCACGCAAGCCCCCACCTGCCCCGTTCTTATCTACCCCCCTCGCCCTCTAGCCGTCCCCAGATCCACCCAGAGGCTCTGCCTCGTTCCCCTCCTCTGCCCCCTCTTTCTCCACCGCAGCCTCACCCCGACGCCGGCCACACCGTCGGTCTCTCTAGTGCACACGATCCAGGAGGCGGGCGCGGAGCTGAGGTTGTCGAGGAAGCTCCGGAGGTCCTCTGCGTCGCCCCCATACTCAGCAGCGAGGAGGAGGAGCCCCCAGGAACCCTGCACGTCGGCGCCGCCCCGACAAACCCTAGCTCGAGTCCGTCAGCCTCGCCGTCGTTAACGACCGTCCCTGCCCGAACCGGCCACATCGACACACCCGCGGTGAGCCCCCCTTCCTCCCAGACAACCTCCCCCCGGTCCTCGTTTCCTGTGTGCGCCACGCCACCGGACGAACACCCTCGGTGCGCCGCCGCCGCGTCTGCCCACTCGCTACCGCGGCGCGCAGCAGCCTATCTAGCCACGCCCCCCCTTTCCAACAGCAACACGCAGCCGCCGCAGCGGTAGCCGTCTCCGCTGGCGCGCCAGAGGGCGCGGGTTCGATCCCCACCTCGTCACCCTGTCGCTCGACGCGGATAGGAAGAAAAACAGTGCACGCCGGCCACTTTGCACATACCCCCCCCTCTTTTGTTTTCCTAACCCGCGGTCCAGCCAGGCCCACAAGTCTGTGTCTCTGGCTCTTTTGCAAAAAGGCTCCCGTGGTTTCTGTGAATCAACCCGCGGTCCCCCTCCCTCTCAGACGCTGGCATGTGGGTCCGTGTGTGCCTGGCCCCACATGGCTGTGACTAGGGCTAGGTTGGCCTGAGTGTTAAAATGTTTTTCAGATTCTGTTTAATTCAAACCTATTTAAATTTAATTCAAATTCAAATTTTAAATCTGTTTTCAAATAACTTTAAAAATATAAATCCAAATAATATAAATGTTATATGTTTTTGAATCAAAAAAATGTGAGGATTTCCAATATGCTATTCAAATTTCCTTTTGCTCATTTTAAATTCCATGTTGAGTTAAATTACAACAAATGCCACTGGAACTTAAATAATTAATAACTTTTGATTTATAATTCCAAATTTAACAAATGATATGTCTAAAATGATCAGCTCGATGAGACCTTTCTGTTTATGCTATACATGACTTCAATTGCAGCATGCATCATATAAAAATATAGTGTACAACAACTAATATGACAACAAATGTGATCCAGAACCCCATTAAAATGTTATTTCTTGTCTTCCACACCTCACCCATGCCATGCTACTTTATTGCCATGCAACTTGTGCATCATTCATCATGGCATGATTGTTTGCTTTACGCATTTTATTCCTATGCTTGTGCACTTTATTTATGTGGCCCTTGCTTGTTTGGTTCTTCTTTCGAATAGACGCTGAGCAGGGGATATATCAAGAGAACCAGGAGCACTACCCAGATCCGTCTCTCGCTTCAACTGAGTTGCCAGGCAAGCACTACCACATGCTTGCATACATACAGTACCTATTGCCTCTATCTTATTCTTGCATCATTGAGTCGCGAATTGCATTAAATTGAATCCCAAGTATTGCATAGCCTTTACTTTAAACCCCACCGAGCTTGTTCCTCCATCCCATGAGCCATTACTACAGGAGTTGTTTGAGCCATGCGAGTCGTAGAACATCATGTGTAGGGTATGTGAGAGTCTGATGGAAAACGAGGTACCTAAACAACTTAACCTGAGTAGTAATGGGATAACTAATGAAAGTGGCACCGGTGAGCAACATCTGCTATTTGGTTTTTCCTGCTCACTTGTGTCCCGTAAGACCCCGAGTATTTGATTCCTGTTCCTTGATTTATCGCGCTATCCACATCCGGGAGGTATATGGGACCCCCCTGAGCCAGAGCTTGATTCAGTCTTATTTCTTGGGGCCACAAACTAGTTTGAGGTTTTATTTACTATCCTGTACTTATGCCATGCTACTGTTTATTTACGATTGTGCGAGGAGCACACTGTACTGTTTAGGTAAGCGGAATGTTTTCGCGGTATCGATAAGCCCAGCCACACTTTCGGGTTCCCAGTCGTTTACAGCCATTGTCGCAAACCTTGAGTCCGTCTCGGAGTCAGCTGGCTTCGTTGCGGGTCTACTCAATGGGGTGGCCCCCTGAAATATTTCTGAATCCTGTGATTGCTTTGTCGTGAAGGCCTCGTTGGGTTTTGATTTGGTTTTTCCGAGGTTGATCGAGCGTGTGTTGCTATTGGTGCACCCCGGCCGGGTAAAACTTTCTGAAAGCCGTGTCCGCGGTTATGGACGACTTGGAGCACAGTTTCTCGATCATAGACAAGCATAACTAAAGTACCGCTTTAATCTGACTAAGTAATTTGACTAGTAAATAGTGTAACACTCATGGAATGGTTAATAAAATTGCCAACGGATGGGGGGTTGTTCGTCCGCTTCCTCGTTGGTAAGCAAGGAGGAGGATGGATCTGATGAATTACTGTTATAACTGTTGTCATTAATTCACGGACATCCGTCTATCATTGGTTAGGCGGATGGTTAGCGAGTATCTGTAGCACTGCTAGGGTTTATCTTTTGCTGCAATTGCGTCACCCCAGGTTGTGTCCCCTTTAGAGGCATTAAGACTTGCTGAGTACCCTTAGGGTCTCACACGATAAATTATTGGTTCAGATGAACAGGTACCCTCGCAGGACGGATACTGGGTGGAAGAGGCTGATGATGTGGGCAACGATCGTTCGGTGTAGAGATTCCGGGGACGGGGATCCGTGAGATCTATGGGCGGGATGTGCTTAGTTCTATGGCATCTTATGCCGATTTGCTTCTTATCCGTACTCGGACTTTGTTTTGCCGCTTCCGCTTGATACTCTGATGTGTGATGTATGAGGAATTATCCTGAAATATTATATCTATCTAGGTCATTTGAATCTTGCCGTATGGCGTTGCTATATTTCCTTTCTTTCTAGATGGTATGGCTCTGATGTACTCTTGTATGGTGGCTTGCATACATACCCACTTGTGTATGTAGTTGATCCCTTCGCCTGCCGATTACGCCGCCCGTACAGGTCCCGATGAGATGGAAGTGGTTGGGACGGCCGAAAGGTCTACCCGTGAGTGGCTTTTGGGGCCCCACCGTACTATTTCAACCACTACCGCTCATCCAGGCTTGTATCTAGGAGCGTAATTCACCGAGGTAGTTAGAATTGGTATCAGAGCCATCCCGACCTTCAGGGTCTCAGCCAAACGGTCGTTGTCAGTCTAGCAAATATTTTGGTAGTTATGTATACTAGGGAAAAACAAAACGCGAGAGTAGGACTGCTTCCACTTTTCTTCTTACCCACCCACCCACCCTTTTCTGGTAAGGAAGTGCAACGTTTTCAATCCTCTTCTTAAAATTCAAACTAGGATTCACGTGTTCTGGGTTTCCGTAGTACCATAGGTTGTGTGTGTGTGTGTGTGTAATCCCTTGTCTATCTGTTGCATCCAAGTTGTTATCTAATCAGCCTTTGGTTATCAACTATGTGTACATTCCATACCGACAGGCTTTTGCAAACCGACGCAATCTGTCTTACTCTTTGTATCCGACGCTATCTTGTTTGGGGTGTTCGTTTCCGTAGTTACCAATCTTTAGGTTCAACGTGAGAAGAAGGGGTTAGGATATGTGTTCCACTTGTTCATGTGCGGAGTAATGATTTGAGTGCGGGATGGAGTCACGACCATACCACTACTTTTATCATTCGCTTTTGTATATTGAATCGGTAGAGTCACTAATCTTGATTCGTTAAGTAATTTTGCGCATCTATTGGTATTTTAATGCCGAAATTTGTGGAAAATTTTTCTTTGATATATTTGTGTACCACACTCCTTTTCAGTCGTGTGCGATATGCTTAATATCTTTTAGGTGCTTTGAACTTTGTTGATATTTTAATATCATCTTAGTAAATTGTATCCTTTAATCTTGGTTAATTCCATCTTGGTACTATTTTGGATTATTATCATTCTCCATTATAGTACTGACTTGAGTTTTATATCAATGACAGGATGGATCCACCACGCCGTACTGATGAGGACATACCACCTGAACTGGGCTCCGCGCTGTCAAACATCGCTAATGCTTTGGCAGCAATGCAGCAGAACCAGCAGCGCTTTGAGGAGAGTGTCAGGAGGAACGAGTTTGCTCCACTCCCTCCATCTCCCAAGCGAGGAGATATCAAGAGCTTCCTGAAATTCAACCCTCGTCAGTTTGATGTTTCTGACCGACCTCTGGACGCGGATGATTGGCTGCGTGAGATGTCAAGGTTGCTCAAGACTGCTGATGTTCCGGAGCAGGAGTGGGTCAAGTGTGCTACTCACCTTCTGAAGGGAGATGCAGCTCTCTGGTGGGAGAATTACTTGAAGGCAAGCTGCACTGGTTTCCAGCCAACTTGGGAAAGGTTCACTGGCGCGTTCAAGGAGCAGTTTCTTTCAGAGATTGTTATGGAAAGGATGAAGGAGGCTTTTCTCAACCTGAAGCAAGGAAATGATAACGTCAACACCTACATCAGGAACTTCATGAATCTCTCTCGTTATGGTGGCGATGAGGTATCTGATGACAAGAAGAAGCAGAAGAGGTTCAGGCAAGGGCTCAATGCATCGATCAAGTATGCAATCACACATGCAAGGCCGGCATCTTTCCTGGAACTACAGCACACAGCCCTGCAAGAGGAAGCAAGCAGGCAAGTGTTTGAGGAGTCCAAGAAACACAACAGGGATGCATAAGGCTCTGCAGTTATGGCAGCTCCTTCTAAGCGGCGTGTCTGGGTTCCTAACACCCCACCGTCGCTCCCGGCTCCACCAAGACCTGCAGGTTACGCGTCAAGGCCACTAAACTCCATCACTGCGGCTCCCAGGGGCTACAACCACCACTACCCTGGAGCGCCTGGCGGAGTCCCTGGCTACGCTGCTCCACATCCACATGGTGCTTGTTTCACATGTGGAGATCATGGACATCCCAACTGGAACTGTCCGTTGAAGAACAAAGCTCTTCCTCCACCCCCGCCAAGATCTGCAGCAAGCTCTCCTATGGTTCGTGCACCACCACCTCGGGCTCTCAACATCAACACTAAGCCCGGGTCTGCGGTTGTTCGTGCCAACTGTGTCAACGCCGCTCAAGCTGAGCATGCACCTGGAGTTGTGATGGGTATGCTTTCCGTTAACTCAGTCCCTGCACGAGTTTTGTTTGATTCTGGTGCATCGCATTCTTTTGTTTCTATAAAGTTTGCAAGTGAGAATGGGTTAGCATCGGAGCCTCTTCTCAAGCGGTTAATGGTTCTTTCCCCTGGAGCAAATATGGTAGCATCTAAGATCAGCCATGGCAACCAAGTTGAGATTGGTGGTTCTTCATTCTCGGCTTCTTTAATTATTCTAGGCAATTCTGACATTGATGTCATCTTGGGCATGGATTGGTTAACGGCAAATGCAGCTGTGATTGATTGTGCTGAACGCTCAGTGTCTCTAAAGATTCCTGAAGGCCATATAGTCTTTTCTCCAAGTTTGACTCCTGCTGTCCAGCTCTTCTCTTTGGCGGCTCTGAATGATGATGCTATGGAAGCTATTCAGAGTGTACCAGTGGTCTGTGAGTTTCCAGATGTCTTTCCTGAAGAGTTGCCGGGTATGCCTCCGGATTGTGAGGTTGAGTTTGTGATTGAGCTTGAACCTGGAACGGCTCCTATCTCCAAGCGGCCTTATAAAATGGGTCCTTCTGAGTTGGCTGAACTCAAACGACAACTTGATGAACAAGAGAAGTTGGGTTTCATTCAACACAGTACTTCTTCTTGGGGTAGCCCAACAATTTTTGTGAAGAAGCGTGACAGAACCGATAGACTCTGTGTTGACTACCGGGCTCTCAATGCTAAAACCATCAAGAACAAATATCCCCTCCCGCGGATTAATGATCTTTTCGATCAGCTAGCTGGAGCTGTGGTGTTCTCTAAGCTGGACTTGAGAAGTGGTTATCACCAAATCAAGATTCGCAAGGAAGATGTGCCCAAAACAGCTTTCACCACCCGCTATGTCCTGTATGAGTACACGGTCATGTCTTTCGGTCTCACCAACGCACCTGCTACCTTCTCGAGGCTGATGAACTCGGTTTTCATGGAGTACCTCGATAAGTTTGTAGTGGTCTATCTGGATGACATTCTGGTCTATTCTAAGTCCAAGGAAGAGCATGAAGAACACCTGCGGTGTGTCCTAAACAAGCTTCGTGAGAACCGCTTGTATGCAAAGTTCTCAAAGTGTGAGTTTTGGCTGCCTGAAGTAACTTATCTTGGTCATGTCATCTCTGCCAAGGGCATTGCAGTCAACCCGGAAACTGTGAAGACAATTGTTGAATGGCTTCCTCCTGTTAATGTCAAAGAAGTGCGGAGTTTTCTTGGTTTGGCTAGTTATTTCCGTCGCTTCGTTCAGAACTTCTCGAAGATAGCGAAGCCTCTTACCGATCTCCTCAAGAAAGGCAAGAAATACCTGTGGACTCCTGCGTGTCAAGCAAGTTTTGAGACGCTCAAAGAGAAGCTCACTTCCACACCAGTCTTGGTTCCTCCGGATACATCTAAGCCTTTCCAGATATTCTGCGACGCCTCTTTGCAAGGATTGGGTGCGGTCCTTATGCAAGAGAAACAGGTGGTTGCTTATGCCTCTCGTCAGTTGAAGACGCATGAGATCAACTATCCCACACATGACCTCGAGCTCGCAGCAGTTGTCTTTGCTTTGAAGCTATGGAGGCACTACTTGCTTGGTAACCGTTGTGAGATCTTTTCTGACCACAAGAGTTTGAAGTATATCTTCACTCAGCCTGATCTCAACCTTCGGCAGAGGAGATGGATTGAAGCAATCAATGACTTTGATGTGACCATCAACTACACTCCGGGCAAAGCTAATGTCATGGCCGATGCTCTTAGCCGTAAAGCTTATGTCAACAACCTCATGATGGAAGAGCAACAACCTCTCTTGTGCGAGGAATTCCGTCAGCTCAACCTGGAAATTGTGGAACAAGGGCATCTCCTGAACCTTCTGGCTACTCCTCTCTTGGAAGAAAAGATTCGCTCTCGTCAGCTGGGTGATCCGCACACCAAAAAGATCATCTCTAAACTTGAGCTTCCGAAGTATGAGTCCTTCCACGTTGATGATCAAGGCACACTTTTCTTTGAACACCGGATGTTTGTTCCAAACTACCCGGGTTTGAGAGAGCAAGTTCTCAAGGAGGCGCATGATTCGGTTCTTTCTATCCATCCTGGCAGCACGAAGATGTACATGGACTTGAAAACACAATATTGGTGGCCTGGTTTGAAACGGTATTGTGCCAAGTATGTCTCAGAATGTGATGTCTGCCGCAGAGTGAAGGCTGTCCATCAGAAACCATTCGGTCTTCTACAGCCATTGAAACCTCCGGAATGGAAATGGGAGAAAGTAGAGATGGACTTCATCACTGGCTTTCCAAGGTCGCAGAAGGGCAACAATGCAATTTTTGTTGTCATCGACAGGCTTTCTAAAGTGGCTCATTTCTTACCCG
Source organism: Avena atlantica (assembly GCA_910589765.1). Taxonomy (NCBI): domain Eukaryota; kingdom Viridiplantae; phylum Streptophyta; class Magnoliopsida; order Poales; family Poaceae; genus Avena; species Avena atlantica. Next base: position 377,979,375 of record OU342736.1, read on the forward strand.
TCAAGGAAACAATTTCTGGAATTCAGTTAGCTGAGCTCTATATCAACAGAATTGTCTCTCTGTATGGGGTTCCGCTTGAGATCAGTTCAGACCATGGGAGCATCTTCACTTCAAAGTTCTGGGAGAGTTTCCAAAATGCTCTGGGAACAAAGTTGAACTTCAGCACCGCTTACCACCCTCAGTCGCAAGGACAGGTTGAAAGGATCAATCAGATTCTGGAGGATATGCTTCGTGCTTGCGTCATCTCCTTTGGCATGAAGTGGGAGGAATGTCTTCCTTATGCTGAATTCTCCTACAACAACAGCTTCCAGAAGAGTCTGAAGATGGCACCATTTGAGGCTCTCTATGGTCGCAAGTGTAGAACTCCGATTGGTTGGTCAGGTGCAGGAGAAAGAATCTGGTTTGGCCCTGACATTGTAACTCAAGCAGAGGAGAAGGTGCATATCATTCTTGAGAACCTGAAGATTGATCAAAGTCGTCAGAAGAGCAATTATGACAGGAAGCACACGGATATGGTGTATGCCCCTGGTGATCTCGTGTACCTTCGTGTCACTCCCATGAGAGGCACACACCGCTTCGGTATCAAAGGAAAGTTGGCTCCTAGATACATCGGTCCTTTCAAGATTCGTGGTAGAAGAGGAGAAGTTGCTTATGCCCTGGAGCTCCCGGAAAAACTCAAAGTCCATGATGTTTTCCACATCTCTCAGCTCAAGAAGTGCTTCAAAGATCCCGGCAGGACCGTGGATCATGAGCTAATTGATCTCCAAGAAGACCTGTCTTATCAAGAACACCCCACCAAAATCCTTGAGACCGCAGAAAGAAGGACTCGCAACAAGTCCATTAAGTTCTGCAAGGTGCAGTGGTCACACCATTCTGTTGATGAAGCCACTTGGGAGCGTGAAGATGAACTCCGTGCCAACCATCCTACCCTCTTTGTGTCTTCTTCTTCCTAGAATCTCGGGGCGAGATTCCTGTTTAGTGGGGGAGAGTTGTAGCATCCCAGTTGTCTAACACCTGTAATGCTACTTGTTCTAGTAATAAAAGGGCCACTTCCTACATATAATTGTTGCATCATCATCATATCATGCTCATGTCATCATGCCACCTTGCATTTGAGCATCATATAAAACCCCTTCTTGTTTGGTTCTTATCTCATGTGCATTATTAATTGTAGTTGCCTCTTGATATTGTATTTGATTCTTGATATATTGTTAAATGCCCAAGTTGATTTGGGGGCATATCTCTTATTAACTCCACCACCTTTCTTTCACCACCTTATAATTCCACCATCCAACTAAATATGAGCTTGGCATTTATGGGTTTTACTTCTAGCTCATGTGGGTTGGGATGGATCCAATTCTTTTCCACATGTTCTCATCTTGGCATCATTTTGTTTTCACATTATTGATACATGAGAGCCACATGGCCACCTTTGCATGCCTTGTGAGTGGGACCCCTTTTCCCTAGTATCCATATGGGTTGTTTTGGGGGTTATTATCATGTTGGGATATTTGGGACTATAAAATATCTAGTGGCACATACACACTAGCATGTCCCCTTTTTTAATTCAAACATGTTTTCCCTCATCCACTCCACATGGACCTTTCCTTCTTTTCTTTTGCTTGGGCCTACTCCATCTTGTGAGGATACAAATAGTGAGTGCCTTGCTTATTATTTTTGTTCCACAAGGATGAGGCATGGCTTTTAATGCTTTGCATGGCACATGCAAGTATCACCTTTGCTTGTCTTTTGGTTTATTTTTGTGTTTGCTTGGATCATTTGTTTTTCTCCCCATCTCTCTCCCTCCTTTGGCTTGATCTTGCTTGTTTTTGCTTAAAAACCTAATCAAACCCTAAACCTCCCCTCTCTCTCTAATCCTCTATCTAGCTCCCTCTCTCACCTACTCCATCATCACATACCCCCATACCCCATCCTAGCTAAACCCTAAAACCCACCTAATCTAAACCAAACCCTAAGTTTTTCTTCCCTCTTTCTCTCCCATCTAGCTAACCTAGCTCGACCCTAGCTAACATGTCCCCTCTCTCTCGGCCTCTCCTCTCTCTCTAGCGTGCAGGCCCCTCCCTAGCTACCAACCACCCCATGCCGAAGCTGCCCCCCCTCCTATCCAAACCCCAACCCGAGCCACCTCCCTGCCTAACCCTAGACCGAACCATGCCCCTTCCTCTCTCTTCTCCCTCTGCCCTAGCTGCCCCACACCGAGCATCCTCTCCATCCTAGCCTAGCCGTCCCCACCTGGCAGCCTCCTCCATCCCCATGTGCCTGCCCGACCCATGCACGTGAGGAGAGAAAGGTGGCACCGAAGCCACCTTCCCCTCCCCCACGCAAGCCCCCACCTGCCCCGTTCTTATCTACCCCCCTCGCCCTCTAGCCGTCCCCAGATCCACCCAGAGGCTCTGCCTCGTTCCCCTCCTCTGCCCCCTCTTTCTCCACCGCAGCCTCACCCCAACGCCGGCCACACCGTCGGTCTCTCTAGTGCACACGATCCAGGAGGCGGGCGCGGAGCTGAGGTTGTCGAGGAAGCTCCGGAGGTCCTCTGCGTCGCCCCCGTACTCAGCAGCGAGGAGGAGGAGCCCCCAGGAACCCTGCACGTCGGCGCCGCCCCGACAAACCCTAGCTCGAGTCCGTCAGCCTCGCCGTCGTTCACGACCGTCCCTGCCCGAACCGGCCACATCGACACACCCGCGGTGAGCCCCCCTTCCTCCCAGACAACCTCCCCCCGATCCTCGTTTCCTGTGTGCGCCACGCCACCGGACGAAAACCCTCGGTGCACCGCCGCCACGTCTGCCCACTCGCTACCGCGGCGTGCAGCAGCCTATCTAGCCACGCCCCCCTTTCCAACAGCAACACGCAGCCGCCGCAGCGGTAGCCGTCTCCGGTGACGCGCCAGAGGGCGCGGGTTCGATCCCCACCTCGTCACCCTGTCGCTCGACGCGGATAGGAAGAAAAACAGTGCACGCCGGCCACTTTGCACATACCCCCCCACCCCTCTTTTGTTTTCCTAACCCGCGGTCCAGCCAGGCCCACAAGTCTGTGTCTCTGGCTCTTTTGCAAAAAGGCTCCCGTGGTTTCTGTGAATCAACCCGCGGTCCCCCTCCCTCTCAGCCGCTGGCGTGTGGGTCCGTGTGTGCCTGGCCCCACATGGCTGTGACTAGGGCTAGGTTGGCCTGAGTGTTAAAATGTTTTTCAGATTCTGTTTAATTCAAACCTATTTAAATTTAATTCAAACTCAAATTTTAAATCTGTTTTCAAATAACTTTAAAAATATAAATCCAAATAATATAAATGTTATATGTTTTTGAATCAGAAAAATGTGAGGATTTCCAATATGCTATTCAAATTTCCTTTTGCTCATTTAAAATTCCAAGTTGAGTTAAATTACAACAAATGCCACTAGAACTTAAATAATTAATAACTTTTGATTTATAATTCCAAATTTAACAAATGATATGTCTAAAATGATCAGCTCGACGAGACCTTTCTGTTTATGCTATCCATGACTTCAATTGCAGCATGCATCATATAAAAATATAGTGTACAGCAACTAATATGACAACAAATGTGATCCAGAACCCCATTAAAATGTTATTTCTTGTCTTCCACACCTCACCCATGCCATGCTACTTTATTGCCATGCAACTTGTGCATCATTCATCATGGCATGATTGTTTGCTTGACGCATTTTATTCCTATGCTTGTGCACTTTATGTATGTGGCCCTTGCTTGTTTGGTTCTTCTTTCGAATAGACGCTGAGCAGGGGATTAATCAAGAGAACCAGGAGCACTACCCAGATCCGTCTCTCGCTTCAACAGAGTTGCCAGGCAAGCACTACCACATGCTTGCATACATACAGTACCTATTGCCTCTATCTTATTCTTGCATCATTGAGTCGCGAATTGCATTAAATTGAATCCCAAGTATTGCATAGCCTTTACTTTAAACCCCACCGAGCTTGTTCCTCCATCCCATGAGCCATTACTACAGGAGTTGTTTGAGCCATGCGAGTCGTAGAACAGCATGTGTAGGGTATGTGAGAGTCTGATGGAAAACGAGGTACCTAAACAACTTAACCTGAGTAGTAATGGGATAACTAATGAAAGTGGCACCGGTGAGCAACATCTGCTATTTGGTTTTTCCTGCTCACTTGTGTCCCGTAAGACCCCGAGTATTTGATTCCTGTTCCTTGAATTATCGCGCTATCCACATCCGGGAGGTATATGGGACCCCCCTGAGCCAGAGCTTGATTCAGTCTTATTTCTTGGGGCCACAAACTAGTTTGAGGTTTTATTTACTATCCTGTACTTATGCCATGCTACTGTTTATTTACGATTGTGCGAGGAGCACACTGTACTGTTTAGGTAAGCGGAATGTTTTCGCGGTATCGACAAGCCCAGCCACACTTTCGGGTTCCCAGTCGTTTACAGCCATTGTCGCAAACCTTGAGTCCGTCTCGGAGTCAGCTGGCTTCGTTGCGGGTCTACTCAATGGGGTGGCCCCCTGAAATATTTCTGAATCCTGTGATTGCTTTGTCGTGAAGGCCTCGTTGGGTTTTGATTTGGTTTTTCCGAGGTTGATCGAGCGTGTGTTGCTATTGGTGCACCCCGGCCGGGTAAAACTTTCTGAAAGCCGTGTCCGCGGTTATGGACGACTTGGAGCACAGTTTCTCGATCATAGACAAGCATAACTAAAGTACCGCTTTAATCTGACTAAGTAATTTGACTAGTAAATAGTGTAACACTCATGGAATGGTTAATAAAATTGCCAACGGATGGGGGGTTGTTCGTCCGCTTCCTCGTTGGTAAGCGAGGAGGAGGATGGATCTGATGAATTACTGTTATAACTGTTGTCATTAATTCACGGACATCCGTCTATCATTGGTTAGGCGGATGGTTAGCGAGTATCTGTAGCACTGCTAGGGTTTATCTTTTGCTGCAATTGCGTCACCCCAGGTTGTGTCCCCTTTAGAGGCATTAATACTTGCTGAGTACCCTTAGGGTCTCACACGATAAATTATTGGTTCAGATGAACAGGTACCCTCGCAGGACGGATACTGGGTGGAAGAGGCTGATGATGTGGGCAACGATCGTTCGGTGTAGAGATTCCGGGAACGGGGATCCGTGAGATCTGTGGGCGGGATGTGCTTAGTTCTATGGCATCTTATGCCAATTTGCTTCTTATCCGTACTCGGAATTTGTTTTGCCGCTTCCGCTTGATACTCTGATGTGTGATGTATGAGGAATTATCCTGAAATATTATATCTATCTAGGTCATTTGAATCTTGCCGTATGGCGTTGCTATATTTCCTTTCTTTCTAGATGGTATGGCTCTGATGTACTCTTGTATGGTGTCTTGCATACATACCCACTTGTGTATGTAGTTGATCCCTTCGCCTGCCGATTACGCCGCCCGTACAGGTCCCGATGAGATGGAAGTGGTTGGGACGGCCGAAAGGTCTACCCGTGAGTGGCTTTTGGGGCCCCACCGTACTATTTCAACCACTACCGCTCATCCAGGCTTGTATCTAGGAGCGTAATTCACCGAGGTAGTTACATGGTATTCGCACGATTCCTGGCAGTACCACACTATGCGTACCTGCTACTCAGGATGCCAAGACCTAGGGCGTCATTACGGTCCACGGGAGCTTCACCCGATCTGACCACTACGACAGGTACTTCAACAGAATCTCCTAGTCATTCGGCATGCAGGAGAAGATCATAAGGCTCCAAGAGGTGACGGACAACGGGGCACCCCCAGTCGCAAGACAGAACACACCAGATATGTCTTTCGACTCCACCGTCAACACAAAGAAGGTGCAGGTCCACCCGACGGGCGCTTCCAAGATGGCGTTGATCGCCAACGACCTCAGCTCCGCATAGGAAAGCGCGCTCATCGAATTCCTCCGTGAGCGCTGGGAAATCTTCGCCTGGTGTCCTACGGACATGCCAGGAGTTCCCAGGGAATTCGCCGAGCACGCCCTTAATGTCTTTCCAGACGCCAAGCCCGTCAAACAGTCCATCCGATGACTGTCCGAGCCACGGGCTGAAGCTATCGGAGTCGAAGTCAATAGACTACTCGACGCCAATTTCATCAGGGAGATCAAGGAAAGCGAGTGGCTGGCTAATACCGTGATGGTCCGCAAAAAGGACACGGACATCCTGCGGATGTGTGTGGACTTCACATCGCTGAACAAGCACTGCCCGAAAGATCACTTTCCTCTCCCTTGGATCAATCAAATCATCGATTCGACCGTGGGATGCGAGAAACTCTCCTTCCTCGACGCCTACTCAGGCTATAACCAGATTCGACTGAAGGTCGAAGATCAGGATAAAACGGCGTTAATCACGCCGTTCGAAGTGTTCTGCTACAACACAATGCCCTTCGGGCTAAAGAACGCAGGCGCCACATACCAACGGTGCATGCAGGCATGCCTGAAGGACCAGATCGGCCGCAACATCCAAGTCTATGTCGACGACATAGTAATCAAAACAAGGGAGGCCAAGACCCTCATCGATGATCTCCGCGAGACATTCGACAACCTTGATCGATACAAGATCAAGCTAAACCCAGAAAAGTGCGCCTTCGACGTCCCATCTGGTCAGCTGCTAGGCTACTTCATCTCCCAGCGAGGGATCGAGGCGAACCCGAAGAAAATTCGGGCCATAATGGCCATGGAAAAACCGAAGAACCTCAAGGGCGTCCAGCAGCTTGCCAGGCGAATCGCAGCATTGAGCAGGTTCATCAACCGCATGGGTGAAAAAGCTCTGCCGTTCTATCAGCTGCTACGCAAGGCAGACAAATTCGAGTGGACACCCGAGGCGGAAGACGCATTCGAAGATCTAAAGCGGTTGCTCTCTACCTCGCCCATCTTGGTCACGCCAAAAGAGCACGAGCCTCTACTGCTATACATAGCAGCCACACACCAGGTGGTAAGCACTGTACTTGTGGTCGAGCGACCCGAAGAAGGCAATACCCACGGGGTTCAATTCCCAATCTACTACCTCAGCGAGGTATTGACACCGACAAAGCAGAGGTACCCTCATTACCAGAAACTCGCCTACGGCATGTTCATGACGGCTCGTCGGCTGAGCCACTACTTCCAGGAACATCAGGTGATGGTTGTCAATGAAGCACCCCTAAACAGCATCCTGAACAACCCGGAGGCCACATGACGTGTGGCCCTGTGGGGCATAGAGCTGTAACCTCTAGACATCGTCTACGAGAAGCGCCACACGATCAAGTCGCAGGTCCTTCCGGACTTCCTCGTCCACTAGATGGAGCTACAGCTGCCAGACACACCGGACATGACACAGTCATGGACGATGCACTTCGATGGCTCCAAGCGTGAGGCCGGAGCAGGAGCCGGGGTCATACTAACCTCCCCGCAAGGCGACAAGATGAAGTACGTCCTCCAGATGAAATTTCGAGCCTCCAACAACGAGGCCGAGTACGAGGCCCTCATCCACGACATGAGGATGGCCAAAATCTGTGGCGCAACGTGCCTGGTCGTCTACGGAGACTCGAACCTCGTCGTCCAGTAGACGATGAATGAGTGCAACGCACACACCGTCAACATGATTGCATATCGCGCACTCTACAACGCACTCGAAGTAGACTTTGACAGTTGCGAGCTTCGGCACGTTGGAAGAGAAAGCAACGAAGAGGCCGACAGACTTGCCAACATCGGCTCCACCTACGCACGGGTGCCACCAGGTGTGTTCCTCGAACAGATCTGCGTGTCATCCATCAAAACAAAGTTCCCCAAGGGATCACCCGAAGAGGCAGAACACTTGGGGGCTGCACTACCCGAAGGACTGGAAGGACCAGAAAAACTCGACACAGAGGTCGCAGTGGTCAACCTAATGCAGGTCATGGCAGTGGAAGAAACATGGACACAACCATACCTCCGATATCTGATAGACGGGGAGTTGCCTGATAGCCCGACAGATGCCCGGTGCATATCTTGCCGGTCCAAGGCCTTCACAATCATCAATGGAGAGCTGTAAAAGCGCATCATTTTGGGTGTAATCCAAAGGTGCGTCACCATCGGTGATGGCAAAACAATCCTCCAAGACATCCACGAGGGCATCTACAGCCATCATGCGGGCAACAGCGCCCTTGTCGTCAAAGCTCTATGAGCAGGATTTTACTGGCCAAGGGCCATGAACGATGCCAAGGACATCGTCCGAAGATGCAATGGGTGCCAGAGGTTCGCTGATAAACCGCACGCACCCGGATCGGAGCTTAGGCCCATACCTCTGGCCTGGCCTTTTGCCCAATGGGGGATCGACATGATTGGAAAACTGCCAAGGTCCTCTAAAGGAGGTCACGTCTACCTCCTGGTCGCAGTCGAAAAATTCACCAAGTGGATTGAGGCCATGCCTGTCACTAACCAAAAGGGAAAAACTGCCATCAAGTTCTTCGAATCCATTGTCTATAGGTTTGGCGTGACGCACAACATCATCACCGACAACGGGTCGAACTTCATCTCCAAAGAATTCCAGGACTTCTGCGAAGACCTCGGAATCAACATCACATATGCCTCCGTGGCGCACCCGCAAATGAACGGGCAGGTGGAAAAGGCAAACGGCCTCGTCGGTGCTGGCATCAAGAAGCGCCTAATAAGCCCACTTGAGCGACTCGCAGGAGCCTGGACACAGAAGCTACCCTCGGTCCTCTAGAGCTTGCGCACGACACCGAACAGCTCAACTGGCTACACGCCCTTCTTCATGGTGCACGGAGCCGAATCCGTGCTACCAGCAGAGGTATGCCATAAGGCCCCACGGGTCGTCGTCTACAGCGAAGCCGAATCAACGGCCGCACTCGAAGACGCCGTCGACACACTCGACGAAGCATGTGACATAGCAGCAGCTCGATTAGCGGTGTATCAATAGCCTCCACAACTACCACAGCCGACGGCTGCGTACAAGGTCCTTCGTCGAAGGAGACCTAGTCTTGTGACTCAAGCAAGAGCGACCGAAGAAATTCGAGTCACCATGGGAAGGACCCTACATCGTCACTGAAATTATCCCAGGTGGCGCCTATCGCCTAAAACACGTGGAGTCTGGAGTCGCATACTCCAACCCATGGAACGTCGCACAATTGCGACGCTTCTACCCGTAGCTACCCCCCTTTTTTACTTTCAATAAGGCTATTCAGTCAAGGCTACTCAGCCGAAAAATGTACCTCCTCCTTACGATATGAATAAAGCTAAGTGTCTCACCCCAAATTTTTCGTCTATTACTCGCATTTTTTCATATTACAACACACACGGGGGCTCCCCTCACCTCACGACTTCGTCGACTAAGAAAAACGCGTGTACACCTGAGTAGCTGACCATGTCAGGCTAACGAAAAGGGCACGCACACAAACAAAGCACAAACGTGCTAACAACAACAAACCTTTACAGCAAAGGGCGTAACACGCCCAGTCGAATAAATACAAATTTTGCATCTATCTTTTTACATGTCCTACCTATTCTGAAGAATCACCTACGCACGTTGCTCAAAGAGGTCTACAATTTGTTCGGCATACTTCCTTACAACCGCATAATGTGGACGCATATCCCACATACCACCATCTGACCGAAGAGGCAGCCTAGCCGCCACTGCAGCAAGATCTACATCTGGATGATGCAGCCGAACAAGAGAAAGCGCAGTCTTCACACCTGCAACAAGCTGATGCCGTACCAGCTCCCTAACATGATGCACATCCCGAAACTTTGCCAGCAGGCCCCATAGAGTCAACGGTGCCTCATCCAGGGGAAACATCACGTGAAGAATCAACGCAAATGAAGCCTTCGCTTGACGCAGCACCCGCGACACCTGGTGAACATGATCCTGCATAGTCGCAAGGACCATGGCACGATCGCAGTCCATCCAGAAAAAACCACCGGCCTCCATGTCCTGCTGGGTCAGGCAGTTGATCCGAAAAGCAACACGCTCCTTTTTCTCCTTAGGAACAATGTTAGCACCTGCAACAATGGAAAAATAAGATGACCGGCCAAGCGCCGCATCCGAAACAAGGAGGAGCAGCTCAAAAAACTTACATTGAAGCTGTTCGGCCAGACAGCGCAACTCCCCCATCAAATACTCCTCTCTGGCAGCACCCCGCTCCGCCTTCAACTTCCAAATGTCGGTGTGGCCGCGCACTCCAATTAGCACCCTGCTCCACCTTCGACTTCCAAACGTCGGCCAGACTACGAATGCGGTCACGAAGAAACAAAAGCTGCGACACACCATCCAAAGATGGCCGCACCTGCGGCGCGGGCGAAGTGTTAGCGGGACCATCACCCGAAGGTCCCTAGGGGAAAAAGAAGGCAGCGATATGAACAACCACACAGATCGACAAGGAACTCAGAGATTCATTATATACAGCAAAAAGCCACTGCATGGCACAAGGATTGTTCATAGACATAATTACAACAAAAGAAACAAAATCTATCCTACAACTACAAGGCCTAAGAAGCCATAACCTGGGTAGCCTCAAAACCGGACTGCCTACTCTTGGCCTCCCCCTGCTGCCTCAGCGCGTACTCAGCCAATAAGTCAATCAACCTCGGCCCATAACGTTTACAACGGGCAGCATAGAGGGCGAAGGCTACCTCGGATCCGTAAGCAGCCGTCGGCATCTAGGAGGTGACCCTATGAAGATCCAGCTCCGCTCTAGACGCCAGGGCCATCGCCAGACCCACGGATGCACCGATGCCTTTCTGCTTGTGCTTGTACGCCGCAGACGCTTCGGCTGACAGTGCATCCTCCAACGAGTCGACATCCTCGAGTGCGACGCCCTTGGGGACGATCTCCTTATAGAAGCGCCCAAGAGCCTCCTTGGACTTGGCGAGTGAGCCGATCACGGTACTGCAGCGGTCTTCGACCGTCGTAGTGGCATCATCCAGAGCACTTTCGTGCTCCAGAGCACCGCGGTAAAACTCGATGCGTGCGGCATCTACACAAACGGAAGAGGCGATGTGAATATAAAGCAAAACAAGAAAAGACAAGGAAGCCGAAAAGGAAAAGACGAAACCACTCACCCAAACTATCCTTGGCAGCCGCCATCAGCTTACCGGCTACCTCCTTCTCCCACGAGGCCGCAGCGGTGGCGAGCTTTTCCTCGCGGTCCATAGCCTCCTGCTGTAGGTGCTCCTTGGCCGCAGCTGCATTGGCTAGCTCCTGCTCGAGGCGCTCCTTTGCACCAACGACGTCCTCGGCTTCCTTCTCCGCTCGCCCAAGGCTCCTTTTGAGAGCATCAAGCTCGCGGAGGGTGGTATTGTTGTATTCTGCAAACAGCAGTACACTCATCAGATCAAAGAAAAGGAAATAGAAGAAGATGCAAAAAGACCAACCCATGAAAGTACCCTGAAGCTGGCCTCCAACGCTAGGTGCTGCTGCACCAGCTGATTGGCGCCTTGCACAAAAGGCTGCACCAAACACAACTTGTCAAAAGAAAGGCTCGGGGGCTACGCCCCAGGAACGAGCAAGGCAAAGTACACACATGAAAAGAACGCTCGGGGGCTCCAACCCGAGGCACGTACAAAAAAAAGAAGAGAAAGAAAGGCATGATCAGCAGATCAGCCGAAAGATGCTCGGGAGCTCCCCCCGAGACACGAAGCAAAACTCAAAGTGATCAACAGATCATCCAAAAACGCTCGGGAGCTCCCCCCGCGGCAAGAACGAAAAGACTTACATGATCAAACGGCGACTCCGAAGGTCCAACCGAAGTCTTCTGGGGGACAACCACCCGAGCCTCCTGCGGAGAAGGGTTCGGAGCAGCACCCTCAGAGGTGGCCACCGTATGAGGAGGAGGAGGAGCAACCTTCGACTCTCCCATCATATCCCGAGCGACATCACTGAAGGAGCCATCGGAAGAGTGGCTACAAAAAGAAAAAGTCAGCCAAGCACAAGCACAACGACAAAAAAGCAATTGCAGATACTTACGAGTCGAAATCACTCAAGTCGAAGACAGGAGGGGCCCTCCTGCCTTTCTTCTCTTCTTTCTTTTCTTCCTTCCTCCGCTTCGCTGGCGGCTGCGATGCTATAGCCCGCACGGGCACGACCGGAATTGGAGAAGAAGAGCCACCATGACCCCCACTGTGACGCTCAAGGCATAGCGGGTTCCTAGGGGTCGGTGGAGTTGAAGCATCCGACGAATCGCTTGAGCTCCGCGTCCGCTTTTGAGTCTGCTCCTCGCTAGACTCAAAAGTTTCTTCTACTGGCGATCGCACCGAGGGAAGCTCAGACATGGAATCCACTACCTCATTGTCCAACGCATCCAGAAACAGTTCGGGTAGTGGAGGCGACATGCCCGGTACCTTGAACTCCTACGCAAAATAAATAAACTTTGAGCACACAACCAAGTACAATAAAAAACACAGTCGAAAAAAGCGCTACGCGCATGCCCCAGATCTACACCTGCGGAACTGGACGAGAGTCAGCGAATAGAGGAGTCAGCGACTTCCCCGGGAGATCCTCTCCAGCCTTGAACTTCAGCAGCGGCCGAAGAATCCTGTCAAGATCCCCCCTGGAGAACTCTTCAGCCGAAACCCTAGTCGGATCGTGGTGACCAGAATAAAGGAACATAGGGTACGCCCTAGCCTAGAGCGGCTGCACCCGACGTTTGATGAAGGTGCGGATGATATCCACACCGTTCACCTCCTTATCCGGAATCAACTGAAGATCCTCCACCCGACGATAGAGCCCCTCTATCTCCGCCACCTTGCCATCCAAGATCTTGTTCTTCCAGGACCTCTTTGGCTCGATTTTCTGGGAGGGGTCGAAAGGAGCAAGACCAATTTTTTGTCCGGCCATTGTGGAGTCGCGGATGTAAAACCACCGCCCCGCCAGTACTAGACAGACTCGGACATAGAAAAGGAGAAGAAAAGCAAGTTGGATTTAAGGGAAGTGATGCAGCCCTCAATGGGATAAACACCATCGGAGCCAGATTGCCTCTTCACGGAATAGAGCTTCCTGAAAAGGCCAAAGTGTGGCTCGATACCGAGCCAGCACTCGCAGAATGTGATGAAGCAGGCGACATGAAGAAGAGAGTTTGGGGAAATATGATGAAGCTGGATGCCATAAAGAAAAACCAATCCACGGAGAAAATCGTGGATTGGGAAAGAAAGGCCCCGAAGGAAAAACGCGATGATCATGACCCGAAACCCAGCGGGAGGACGAGGAATTACCTCGTCGTCGGGGACTCTGACGGCCTCCCTATCCCGCAGGATAAGACCCCGCTCACGGAGCTTGCGGAGGTCACCCTCATGCATCTCCGATCGCCGCCAGCCACCATCGGTGATGCGAGTGGCGACAGAACCCTTTTTTCCGCCGGCGGAAGCACTGGTACCAACTGCAGTGGAGGACTTCTTGGGCTTCCCCATCGCAGTGCGGCGACGACGGCGATGAACACGCATAATCAAGGAAGAAAAACTCGGGGAAATTCCAGGACGCAGTGAGAAAGCTCAAGGAAGATGGGAGCAGTGAAACATGAATGGCTGCGGTGAAAACAAACTAACCTTTCCCTAATAATTATAAGGATAAGAACGATGCACGACGACCGTTCATCAGGAAGACCTAGAGCCAATACCAAGATCTACCGTCCATGTGTCATCCCAGCAGCGAACCATCGCTCACACGCCGTCCACTAGGCACGTAAATCGAGGCGACACCGTAATTATCTCCATGTCGCGCGTGACTAGTCAACTCAAAGTCAGAAAGTGGGACCGATGTTCGTCCAGTCACATCATATCTGGCGCCATAAACGCTTGAGGTCACCGATTGTCAGCACTGACGTCATCAAAATCTATACTAGCAACGGTTACAATTCTTCGGCTACACAGCTAAGAGTACTCACTTGAATCTACGATTCGACTAACTACTCGGGGGCTACTCCTATCAGGAGCGCTGGCCGCGCACCCGAAAATGATCAAAGTACTACATCATTGAACTATTCTTCGAGTCCTACGTCGAGTCTACGACTCCACTGCGGACTCGAGGGATACTCCCATAGGGAGGATGGATTCAAGCATCCGACAAAATTTGTGTCCTACGGACTTAAAGGTCAACAAAGACCGAATTAAAGTCTCTGCTCGAGTCTACGACTCGAACAGACACTCGGGGGCAACACCCATAGGGAGCGCTAGTCGCGGACCCTATGAATTCTTCGACTACGATCCTTCGGATCAGCGTGCAAAAACTTTTCGGCAACTCTGCCCCAGTTAACGTTAAGTGAGTAACATCCTCCTTGGCCACCCGAAACACCTCCACGGTGATAAACATTCGGATGCTGTGTCTGCGACACAAAGATAAGACCTACAGATATCATATGATGGCCTGACAACGCACACGACTGCGCTCTTCTAGTAAGAATCCGTGCCAACAGGCACAACGAAAAATCCCGACGGACGCGTTGGGTACATCATTTAAAATTCACTGGAATTCCACTCCTATAAGTCCTTCGCAGCCTGAGTCGAATTACGCCAGCATATGTTCCGGGTTCGAGTCGAGGGACTCGAATCTGAAGAAGATCATGTTGTTTTGTCCTAAGATAGTTAACTAACCCTGATCCATCGGGAGAGTCAGGCACACACATCAACAATCCCTACACACTTAAATCATTCTCTAAACGAACAGAGATAGCTGCACCCGAAGGATTGAAGAGTCCTCAGCCGAATCTACGATTCAACTGAACACTCGGGGGCTACTGACATGGTTATACCCTATGGGTACCTGACCTTAGCATACCTGGTCCAGCCCAAGGAAGGCCCATGGCGAAAATGCACCAGCCCATGAAGATTTTCGGGTGACCAAGGCCCAGGACGCCTTCGAACCCTTGGAGAGCAAGACTAGGGTAGATAGAATATTCAAAGGGGTAAACCCTAAAACCTATAACCGACTCGATCTGTGCCCGAGACCTGCCTATCTCTATATAAAGGCCAGGAGGGCACGACGCGGAGGCTCTCTCTCATACCATCGCATACACACCTCCACGCTAGATTGCATCTACGCACCCCTGTACTTTTCGGTTCCGCTGTAATCAAGAGCAGACAAGCAGGAGTAGGGTTTTCCCTCTGGGGGCCTGAACCTGGGTAAACCTCGTGTCCCCGTGTTGCTTGTTTGCTAACCGTTACGCGATCTCCAGCATCTCCATCTTCTCCAAAACCCAAGCTCATAACAATGGGCATTGACGAGATTAAACCTCATCAAGAGCTGAGGCATGGTATAAGCTGCTGAAGAATGGACAATCCATGGAATGGGAAGAGATGGCATCTCTCTTTTACTCTAAGTTTTATCCTCCCAGTGAAATTCATAAGGATAGAAGTCTTATATATAACTTTTGGCCTCTTGATGGAGGGAGTACATCTCAAGCTTGGGGGAGACTGAAGTTACTAATGCTTAAATGTCCTATTCATGAACTCCCTAACAATATTATTCTCAATAACTTTTATGCTAGGCTTCCTCTTCATGATAAAGATTTACTAGATGCTTATTGTGCTGGATCATTCACAAGTATGAAGGAAGAAGCTAAATGAGATCTCTTAGACCGTATTCAAGAGAACACTGAGGCTTGGGAAAATGATAAAGGAAGAAATTCAGGTATAAACTATGATTATGAATGCATTAAATCTTTTATAGGTACTGATAACTTCCGTGATATTAGCAATGAGTTTGGTCTTGATTCTCAAAGTATTGCCAACTATTTTAAGGCCTTTGCCTCCTACATTGAAATTCCCAAGAATAAGTGGAATAAGTACCATGCTCCTTATAAAGATATTGTTAGTCATGCTCCTGTTAAAAGTACCCAAGTTTGTACTACTGATCATATTGTGCCTGAACCTCATGTTGAGAAAATGACTTTCCCAGCTAAGGTAAAGGAGTATTCTATGATTATTAGTGCAAATAGCAAAGGTACAATGAAAACTGTGGAGCCTGGTAAGAATTTGAGTGATGAACCTGTGGTAGCTATTATTAAAGACACCGTCACTAGAAATATAGAGGATGAGCACATTGTCTTCTGTGAATACGCTTCTAATATTATTTCTCATCCTGGTAATGTTACAAAAGCTAGTGTTCCTATGCTTTCTGTTAAAATTGGTGAACATTGCTACTATGGTTTATGTGATATTGGTGCTAGTTCTAGTGCTATTCCTTATGAGCCTTACAGGGAAATTATGCATGAGATTGGTCCTTGTGAGCTTGAGGACATTGATGTGGTTATTCACCTTGATAACAAGGAGACCATTTCCCCCATTGGCATTGTAAGAGATGTGGAGGTTCTCTGTGAAAAGGTTAAGTATCCTGCTGATTTTCTAGTGCTTAATTCAGCAGCTAGCAAAACTTGTCCTATCATTTTTGGTAGACTTTTCTTAAACACTTGTGGAGCTATTATTGATTGTAAGAAGGAAAAGGTTTTAACTAAGTTTGATGGAGATTCTTATGAGTTTGACTTTTCCAAATTTGCTAAAGCTCCTTGTGAAAATACGTTGCCTAATAAAGATTTCAGGATGGAACAACTTGCTTCTATTGATCCAGTCTATGACCTTGGACCTCTTTTTGATGACTGTAAGTATGCTTATTATGATGATAAAGTTGTTTATAGTAACAGTTATATTGTCAACTTTATTCAAAGTGCTACTGAAAGTTATTATGAGAGAGAGAAACATGGTTTCATGCACCTCAATGATGTTAAGTTTCCCCGTTTTATGTTGAAAGCTTTAAAATTGCATCTGTTTTGTCTTCCTATGCTTGTGGCCTTTTGTTTCAACAATTTGTTTTCTCATGATACCCCCATGCATAGGAAGTGGGTTAGACTCAAGTGTTTTGGCTATTTGCTTCTTGATGCTCTTTTTCACTCCAGATATATATATCCTATGTGAGCATTTTTGGAATTTTCAGGCCTAACTTAAAGGCATTAAAGAAAAGTACTTGCTGGGAGATAACCCAAGAGTTTTATCGTCTCTTGGAAGTTATTACCTCAGTAATAATCGCTCCTTATCATTTTTGTTTTGTTTTTTGTGTCAAGTTCAACTACTTTTGTGAAGTAGAGGACTTGTGAAAAGTGGCTGTCCTGGGACAGATTTTTGTGCTGTATTGTAAACATTCGTGAGGGAGGTCAGTACTTCGGATTGAGCTGAATTTTTCTGAGATTGTTCTCCAGGTTGTTACCCAACTTTCATTAGTTCTGCACTTTTTGATTTGATCAACATAAGCTCTTCAAAAAAATCAATCTTTACCTGCTGGTCTGTTTTGACATATTTCTACCGTCTTTTGCATTTGCCTCTTATAGAAGCTTTTGTTTTGCTAGGTTTTCAGTTGAAGTGTGTACCAAAGGTTTATTGTTTTTTGCTTACACTAATGTTGTCATTGAGTTTGTGCAAAGGTTTTGTATGAAGGAAATTCTCAGGAGAAAGAGGAAAGGAATTTGTAGAGTTCGTCTTTGATTAGATAAAAGTGGTGAAAACAGAAGGTTCGTCAAACTCCAATCTTTTTATATTTTTGATGTTTTTAATATATAAGGGAAGTTACGAGACAAAACTAAAGAGGAAACGGAGCCCGGGTTGGAAAAACCCACCCCAGGTATGGGCCCCAGCCTGGCCACGCCTGAGGGAGGTGTCCCCTCACCGTACTCCGTCTTTGCTTCGTTTCCATGTCAAAACCTTCCTTATGCATTGAAACTTTGTAATATATAATCCCCCGGATCCCCCGAGGTTCGTGCATCGTGTTCTTGTTGTGTTTTCGTTTCGATCTGTTTCTGTCAGGAAATCTTCTCAAGTTTAGAGCGCCATGGCCTCCGCCGACGACAAAGGAAAGAAGCCCGAAGAAGAAGAACCTCAAGTTCCAAAGGAGGAAGAGATTCCGGTAGGTTATGAAGGTGACATGGAGGAGGACAAGCAACCGTACACTCGTGCTACCGTCGCAAGCATTGGTTTGGTAGCACAACCTACCCATCTTAGGAGGACAGCACAAATGTCTACATGAGGGAAACCTCCACGTCTCTTCTACAATCCACAATCATCTCCTCCACGTAACAAGAGACCCTTCCATACACTTATACATGAATATCAATATCAACATGTGCCCAAATGGAATTTGCCTTTGGTTTGGAATATGCGTCGTTCTAACAATGCATAGAAGGATCATGCTAGGGATGAAGAGTGGGGAAAGAACAACAAGAACTGGGATTCTCAGACTTACATGATCATGAACCGTATAGAGCAAAACTCGGAGCTGATCCGTACTCTCACTTTTGAGTTCGAGGAGTTGAGGAAACTTATTAAAGAGCTTATAAAGAGAACACCACCACCACCACCACCACCACCAAAGGAGTAATTCATCATCAGGTTTGGCATCCCCTTGGCTTGTTCCAAGCTTGGGGGAGTTCCGCGGTATCACCACCATTATCTTTTGTCTTTTACCTTTTTAGTGGATTCATATCTGTAGTAGAGAGGTTATCTTATAGTTTGGTTTTCATGTGGAAGTATCTCTCCTTTAGTTGATTATCTATGTACCCTTGGTGTGAGTGCCTTTATTGAATATTAATGAGAAGTATCATCTTTTACTTTTTGCACTTCTTATTTTAGTTTGCAATCTCTATTTCTTGCTGATCAGTATTGGCACCACTTTGGGAGCATCAAGTGGATCTAAATTGGTTTTGGAAAACCGAGTTCTGGTCAGTAGCAACAAATTTTGAGGTTTGAAAGAAAAAGAAAAAGAAAAAGCTTACAGGTATTTGGTATCATTTGTTTTCTTTCTTGTTGGCTCATAACTTAGTATTCTTTATTTGAGATCTTTTGTGTCTTCAAGGAAGATAGCATGTTTGGCTTTATTACTTGTATGTTTGCTTGTTTCTTTCAACTCTCTTGCTTGATACCCAGCCTTGCTAGCCAAAAACCTGTTTTGAGAAGGCGTACCTCTCATGTTTCCAAACTCCTTTGAACCAAACTTTTGCCACTTGTGTCCACCATATCTACCTAGTAGCTATTGCTATTCTAAGAAAATTCTCAAGCTTCATCTACCTTCCGAATTAAAAAGTATTTTGTTATGTGAAAACTAGTTAGTAAAGCTCTCACGAACTTGATGGCACACTTTATTTTCTTGCCCATAATAAACTTGAACCATTGTGGACATCGAAGTTTTATATGCTTGCATCTATACGTTGGGATTAGCAGAACCGTGCTATCACGGGGAATGTTTTCAACATTGCACTTGTACCTTGTTGTACATAGTTGATATAGTGCTCTTTTGTCTTTGGATGTCAATGGTGTGAAATGGGAGGGGAACTTGTGAGTCCATGGAGTTTGTACTTTGTGTTAGAGAAACGCCTGGGCCGCTAGCCTAAGCCATGCCTAATCATGGTGGAAACTTGCAGAACCACCATAGTGAGCATTCTGTGAAGCATCCTCAATAAAAAACTATACACATAGTAAATAAAAAGATTGCTAAGGTGCTCACTGTCTGCTTGCCTTGTCATTTTGGTTATGGGAAAGCTCCTGTACCATGTGCAAGGGGTACCCCGTTGGCGGTTCTCGATGATATACAAGTACTTACAATGACAAGAACTTGCCTGGGCCCAAAAGTTGAGTAGCATGAGTAGTGGCCCTCATATTTAAGGGACATGAGATTGCCAACTTATATTTCGTCAAGCATATACTCCATCTTTGTTCACTTTAACATTAACCATCTCAAGATGCTTATGATAGGGGCAATGAGGGCTCAAAGCTAGTAAGTACCATAATCTTTTGGAAGCTCTTTATGACTTGTAATCCCTTCTACCCTCTAAGAAGGGACCTTTCTCCTAGTTACCAGTTTGAGTCAGTAAACCTACTTCCTCTCTGTCTCCAGCAAGCTTATGAGTTGTTGTGTTTCAAGCATTCATATGGTGATTTATTCAATCATGTTCTTTATCTTCCTTGTTTGCACAAAACTCTTATCTATTGAGTATTACTTTGAAAGCCTTCACTTGTGAAAAACCTTTTTAAGCAAAGAGTGCTCCGGTTTTGAAACTTGTACAAAAAGCTTTTGTGAAACTGTTTGCTAGGTGTTCTCTGACCAAGAACAAGTTTGCCAATTCCAATTATGATTTATATTTATGAATCTCTATTGTGACTGTTGTACTTGGTTGCAAGCTAAGTTACATATTGGTGAGTTGCTTTCTTCTATGAGTTGTGCAATGGTAAGTGTGATGCTTCTTGTTCGTATTCTTTTATCGACACTTCACTCCATAAACATGTGTACATGTTTACTGAGCTCAGTTTTTGCTTGGGGAGAAGCGAAGTCTAGGCTTGGGGGAGTTGATACGCCCAATTTGCATCACCATTCTATATCATAATTTACCTCTATTCATTGATATTTGTCTTATTATGAGGTATTACTTATGGCTTTTCATCTGTTTATGCATGTTGGATGATTCTTGGAGGATGGACTACTGGAGTCTGGATTCTGATGGAAAAGAAGGCGTTTCGGTGTAATTTCGCGAAGATCAGAAAAATACCAGAAAAATATGGAAACATATTATTTCACCAGAAGACGAAGGAAGCCAGAAGGAGGAACGAAGGGGGCTGTAGGGGGCCACACCCCCTAGGCGCGGGCCCACCTGAGGCCGCGCCTGGGGTAGGTTTGGCCCACCTGCCAGGCCTCCGACTCTCCCCCTTTGACTATATCTCCCCTTCAGAATCCTAATACAGAGGGGGCGACCACAGATAGATTTCCGCCGCCTCTGGGGGGCGGAAAACACCAAGAGAGAAAGATCTCTCCGGCAGACAGATTTCTGCCGGGGGAATTCCTTCCCAGAGAGGGGAGACCGTCGCCATCAACACCATCAAGTTAGGCTTCATCGGGATCATCATCATCATCCACACCATCATCTCCACCAGCACCATCATCACCACTCCGTCCCGCTATAACAATCGTGTTGGATATTGCTTAGTTCATTAGGGGAAACTTTCCCGGTGTTAATTACTATTGTAGTTGATGCTTGTGAGTGGAACCATTGGATTATTGTTTATGTTTAGATTGTTATCCATTATCATATCATCTTTTATCTTGATCCATATGATGTCTTGTGAGTAGTTCGTTTAGTTCTTTAGGACATGTGATAAGTCATGTTGTTAGTAGTGGATATGTGATGCGTTATTATTCAATGCTTTAGTATTTAAGTTGTGGTGCTATTCTTCTAGTGGTGTCATGTGAACGTCGACTACATGACATTTCACCATTTATGGGCCTAGGGGAATGCATTGTGTATTTGGCTACTAATTGTGGGGTTGCCGGAATGACAGAAACCTGAACCCCCGTTAGGACACCTTTGCACAAGGGAGTGTAGGATCTCAGAGTTTAAGGTTGTGGTTAGATTTATATCTTAATTACTTTCCTATAGTTACAGATGTTTGTAGGGGTTTAATCACAAGTATGTATTAGTCCTAGGAATGGAAATATGTTAGCACAAGTTCACCCACACAACACTTACAAACACTAGGGAAGAGTACTCAGCTATGTGAAGCGAAAGCACTTGACAGAATTCCCATGTGTCCTCGAGAACGTTTGGTCCTTATAAGTATTTCCACCGGCTTGTCCTTTGCTAAGAAAGGATTGAGCCGCTTGCTCCGTTTGTTCGTTACTTCTATTACTTGCTATCTGTTTTGTTGCGTTGTCAGAAAACCACTAAAAATCCGTTTGCTAAGTATTCACAGGGATTTCCTGCTCCATACCACTGTTCAGCACCTTCTACTCCTCGTTGGGATCAACACTCCTATTTATCGAAAGTACTACGATACACCCCCTATACTTGTGGGTTATCACGTGCCGATCTTGTTGACCTGGAAACATAAGCTCCCAATCATCATGTCGACTCCGTATCCTATGGAATCGAAGGACGGGCGCCTTGCCAGTGAGTGGATGGTGAATTCGAAGGTGCCGAAGAGGACGCAGTTCTCCGACGCGGATGAGTTGTAGATCTCGGGTGATGGAGCCGTCGAGATTGCGACATCAGCGCGCCCACTTCCCATAGAGGGCGCCAATTGACGTGGGGTTATAGCGTCAATGCCCATTGTTAATGGACTTGGGTTTCAAGGAAGAGGGGTATGCTGGAGATATCGTTCTGCTAACAGGCAACCAAATCGAGGACACGAGGTTTCCCTAGGTTCAGGTCCCCGAAGGTAAATCCCTACTCCTGCTTGTCTGCTTTTGATTATCAGGGAACCGAAGGTTACAGGGGTTGCCTTGATGGCGATGGAGTGCAGATGTGATCTGGTGGGTGTATGAGCTAGAATTTTCGGTGTCCTCCTTGTTGCTCCCTCTTAGCCTTTATATGGGGATGTCTCGGGATAGCAACCGAGTCGGTTACAAATTAGGATTTTTCTTTTAAAGTTTCTATCTTAAGCTTATCGTATCTTCCAAGGAGTCGCGTCCTTTATGGGCCTGGGCCACCCAAATCTACATGGATTCGTCATCAGATACAGATCATTTCGCGGGCTCCCATCGGGCCAGGCCGGATAGGCCAATGTTGTGTATCCCTAGGGCATACCCATATCGATGGGATTTCTTTTTTTTTAATTCTTTTTTTCTGTGTTGTGCATGCTAGGAAAATATGTTTTTGTGGAGACAAAATATAAACGGTATATCCGGATATTAATATATGTTCTTTGTAAAAAACAAAGTTTAAAAGAAAGGGGAAACACTGATCCTAATTGAATTGGCCAGGCTTTGTACTGTTTTGCATGGAGTAGAACAGGTTAGATTCTCCTCCCATGGGTGCCGCAATAATTTTCATAATATAGTATGATGGCGTAGGAATCTTTCATAATATAGTATGATGGCGTAGGAATCTTACTAGAGACGGCCAGCTATCATTGCAAAGTCAAGTCTTTGCAATAATATTGTGGACACATAATGACAGATCCATAAATCGTGGCAACTGGCAGAGGCCCATCCAGCTGGTTGCTATTGTTTGTACGTACAACGTTGTACTCCTCCATTAACAGTAACATGGTGTACTGATATCGATAGCATGCAGAGATTCCAATTCGACGTGCCATGTGCAGTGCTTGTTCGTTCGACGCGAACAATTTTTCTGATGTTCTTCTGAACATTTTAAGTTTTTTATATTACTTAACCCCAAATTTTTTTACCGGCCTTTTAAACTAATGATAAGGCTTTTTACAATGGGTGTTTTTCTTAGCGACGTATCCTAGGTGTTTTTACTTACATGGCATCTATTCTATTATATACTAAAAGCAATATACGGATGTCTAAAAGGAGACACCAGATGAATCCACATCATCAAAATTATTTTTGATCGTTGGATCTAGGTGTATGGTTAGGATTTTATAAGAGGTTGGCAGTAACGTAACTGGGTAGTCCGTTTGACACGATGCATCTCAACACATAAATTGTTAGGACTCTACGGCCGGTCTCCTCAAAAAAAAAAATAGAGAAGGAAAGGCTCCAGTACATAGAAGTCCTTGCTATGCGTGTCCACGTAGGAAACACACGCAGGCTTGGGTATATCGCATCGATCCATAACTTCCCTGGACGTGATCAAATAGGACCCACAAACAGAAATTGTGATCAATTCTAGGAGGCGTCCATCTCGATCGTTTTGTTTGAAAACAAAGAGGACCTGCATGTATCATATATACGTACTATAAATTGAAATAAAACAAGGAATCCAATTCTTAAGGAAGTTCCCCATATAAGTTGTTTGATCTGATTTCACATGGAGATTTGAATCCATTCCAACCTTCTCTAGGTAAAAAACCTACTCCAACCTTTTAGAAAAAATCACATGGTTTTCTGTACATAATCAAACAAGATTTTAATCATGCAGTATTCATTGGCATGAAATCCAGTTTTCCCTATTCAAACATTACTGTCGTCATCTACTTCGTCCGTCCGAATAGACAGTGATAGCAAGTTACCAACATCCTATTGTTGATCATAAACCTTTTGTGCACTACAGGGGCGGAACTGGAAGACGCCCAAGTCCGGTGCTAATGATTCTTTAGTGGTGCTAATTACATAGGCTTTCTTAATTTTTCTAATTTTAGTCTTAAAAATTAGTAAATATTGGTTAGAGTTCAGCTACTAGACCGGTGCGACAGCACCTGTAGCACCAGGGGCAGATCCGCCCCTGGCGCACTACACGATGTCCTCATTTTTGTGTTTGTCTACGTTTACAATGTGCTAAGCTACCACACGTGAAGCCATGCCATGCCTCATATTTGTTCCCGTGTCGTAATCCCACTGAATCTATATGAGCCGTCGGTATGTTGCTTCCGATGTGTTATGAGCTTTCTATGACCAAACTCTCACGCGCGCACTGACATTGCTCTCAATGGAATGAGTGCGGCCAGCGACCACAGCTAACGAAACCTTGGCTTCGTCTTGATCAACATTATACATAGAAGAAAAAGATTGTAGAAGAAAAAAGATACATCACGAGGCACGGAAATATTCACCAATGACAAGTCTCCGTGTTCCACGAAATGATTAATCATGGAATATGAAGTTTTGAATACATATCCAGAAAATTTTATGTAAGACAAACCAGATCTAACTTCTCAATGATTGTACCTCTTTTGAATCGCAAGTTGTCGACACCAGAGCACATATGTATGATGCATGTGAATTGTCATACATGCTCATTGCATAAAAAACTAACACAGTGCAATATGGACAAAGTACTAGGTTATCTTTCTAGGTTCTAGATTATTTGTAAGGTGCTTTTAGTTATTTTGTAAGGTGATTTATAATCTTTTGGAAGGTGCTTTATAGAGTCAAAAGTGATAGAAAGTTTAGAGATCGTTACCATCTCACATATTCAATAAGGGGCAAGTAAAAGGGAGGAAAAATGTACAAGGTAACACATATTAAATATTCACTGCTTAATTGGCCTACGCTCATTGTTATTTGAACCACAGCAGGAAGACTTTTGTAACTATAGGTATAATGCCAACATTAACTTTACTGATCTACCATCTCAAAATTTTGTTATATTTACTGATATAATATCATGCACAGAAACAAGACATATAAATGTTTAAATAAATGGAATAAAAATATTCACCCTTAAGTTAATGATGATTAAACATCTTACCCATGTATGTCATGTTCTATTTACCACACAATTTGTGGTAGTTATGTAGCTTATAAAACACATAGTCTATGTATAGAACGTTAAAGCACTTCCATACAAGAACTATCCTACTTATCTGTCTCCTATATGTATGCCTAGAAATATCTACTGTAATTGAGGGTCTATTTTTAGTTGACTAGAATTTATTTCCAAATTGCAGTTTTCTAACATTGATTGTTTATCAAATAATTATATGGGTAGTTGCAAATTTTACTTTACGTGAAACTTCGGCCTTAGAGATATGAAAATGGCGTAGTTGCATATTTTTGGTACCTAATGTTGCCCAACATTGTGAATTTAGAAACTATCATGGTATGGTGTAGAAATTTTGCTGCAAACACTCATAGATTTGGTGGACCCTTAAAATACCACTTATCGATCGATAGAATGGCTCATCATCCAACCAAAATTTCGACTATATTAGATGATCAAGCATCGAACACACGATCAAAATGTTCACGCAACATACTAATATGATTAAATGTTTACACTCAATCAACCAATAAATTGTGAACCAAATATCAATACTTTCATAAAATAAACAGGTTGGTTTTAGAAGAACTCACCGGTGAGGTTTTATAACACGTGTTGTTCTTACTCTGAGAAAAATTGGAAGAGTAATGCAGGGTTTTATGAATGTGATTTCTCGGATTACTCTGTTTTTAAAGGAAATATTTCTTTTAATCTAACCTTTTGAAAATTATTATATAGCTCAGGAGATCCTCTATTCTTCCTACGAAGTAATCAAACTCGATTTTATGTGTCTGTGCACCAATGGTCAAAGTTGTATCTTTGGAAAACATGCATGTCCATGTCCAGAACATCATGTATTTAATATGAAGAGGGAAAATAATAAAAACATAAGTGAATTTATTTATGCTATGATGGCATGTCCTTTAGAACACAATAATTATTTTTAATACATTTCACTACCTAAAAAAATATGTACCCAAGTTTTTACCATGTTGTTCTCTTTATTACTCCATCTGTCCCATAATATAAGATGTTTTAGCTTTTGTGAAACGAATGTATCTAGACGTATTTTTATGTGTGGTCCAGTCCGAACCTACACACCAAAATATCTCTAGATATATTTGTTTCACAAAACCTAAAACATCTTATATTTTAAAACGTAGGGAGTATAATTTAGAAGCACATATTATGTACCAAGAAAAGGAAAATTTATTTGGCATATCAGACAAGAAAATATAATGAAAGTAACTACACATAACCGGTTGATCTTGACAATTATATTGATCTTTTGTCCCATATTTTTAGTAGGCTAGAATAAATAATATCCTATAAAAATATAAAAACATGATATTATTGTTTTATTGTTTGGAGCTATGTAGCATATGAGCCACCCAATTTATATTTTTGCAACTTTACATAAATATGAGAGACAAAACATCCAAAGTTTACCTTGCATATATGTTGACTTGGCATCACATAACATATAGAGGAAATGGTGCAATCTAATTTCTTGTACAAACTATACATATATGGTCATCAATATAGTGATTTTAGATGTGAGATAAGAATCAGGTGCCACATAGTACATTTTTAGTGTCTACAGAACCTTACAATACCATGATTGCATGAGTACCAATGATACCAAAGATATAGTTCTTAAGCACATTTCACACATTAAAAATGTTGCCCTCGCATTTTCGAGGGCCACTTTGCTAGTGTTATGTAATGATGAAAGAGATGGTTGTTGTATCTTATCTAAAATACAAACTTTGCACGCTATTATAGGAAGAAAAAAATAGGATAGTTCAATTACACTCATGCATGTATGCGACTAAAATTAATAAACACAATTCTTCTAAGAAACACCATCTAAGATAGTACACTCGCCATTGTGATTGTTTTGTTTTTAATTTTAATGACTCCTATGATAACATGCTAAGAGACCTTTTATTGCAAAAGGTCGAATTTGGAAGTCCAACCCACGCGGCTCCGGCCACACACTAGTCTTATATATGCAACTGGCAACGTCGGTTATCCACCACATCGCTCGTCGGAGAGAAGCCAGAGAGAAAGGGGTAGCTCTAGCATAACTCGCTCGGCTGTGATTAGCATCCCAATTGATCATTTGGAAGTCTTGGAAGTCCACTGTACTCCCCTAGAAAAAACATTGGCTGGCTGGCTACCCAAGCAGAGTTGGCGTACACATAGCTAGCTAGTGCGAGCTCGGCGGGGAGCAGCCGGAGATAGCAGCGAGGAAAGTGCAGATAGTGGCAGGGTCACTCGGACCCCAGCCAAGCTGCCAACAGATGATTATGAAGAAGGAGCAGGCTACCGAGACTGCGGCCACGGGGTCCTTGGGGCCCGTCATAGCGAAGCTTGCTGCTCTGCTGGGGAGTGATGAGTACAAGCTTCGTTGGCGGACTCGAAGGGACGTCAAGTTCATCAGATCCAAGTTCAGGTCTATGCACTCTCTCCTATGGGCTACATGTGAGAGAGAGGTTCTGGATGCGGCATCCAAGGAGTTGAAGATTCAAGCGTTGGTCCTGGCTGACGATGTGGACGATGCTGTCGACGACTTCATCCTCACTATGGAGAGTAGCCGCAGAAGCAGGCGCTTGATACAGACCAAAACCAAAGAAAGCCCCTTCCAAGATTTCAAGACAAGAGCAAATCATGTCGCAGGGCGGTGCCACATAAAGTGGAACCATAAGACTGCTCAACCCATCTGCAGCAGCTTATTTTCAAGAAACAACGCCATCCTCAGCCCAAGAAAGCCGATGCCGCCTCGAGCTCATCCCTTTGTCCGCAAGGATGCCTCAGAGCTCGTGGCCATGGATGAGCCGAAAACTAAGCTCACCAACTTCCTCCTAGCTCAAGACGCCGAGAGCACGCAGCTCAAAATGGCATCCATTCTTGGAATGGCCGGCATGGGAAAAACCACCCTGGCCGACCTAGTGTATCAGGAGATTGGAAATCAGTTCCACGCCCGGGCTTTTGTGTCAGTCACTCTAGGTGGTAACATCAAGGAGGTTCTCGCCGGAATTCTTGAACAAGTAGCACCTGAAAGTGCCGCACCACCTGCTGGCACCGAAGCTGCTACCCAAGAATATCATCTCGTTGACCAAATATCTGATTGCCTCAAAGACAAAAGGTAACCAATTCATAGCTTCAGCCTATTTCTTTAAATCTGTATTATTACGTGTGGCCTGGTTTCACATTCCAAATGCACCACATTAAACCACATCATCCAAATTAGTTTTGGTATAGTAGGATTTAAATTTTGTGGTTAGGATTTAACATCAGATCGAGTAATAATTACGTAAATGCATAATCCAGATTGACACGTTTGATGTTGGAGACACTTTAAATATGAAAGGAAACTCGACACATACCTGCAGATAAGAAGTGAAAAAAAAAATCGTCAACGGCCTGAAGGGTATCCCTCCGAGACTCGAGCTGTGTCCTTAAAAGAAAAGGCTCCGTAGGTGAAACAAATTTGGTCAATAACATGAAGTGTATCCCTACGGGAATCTAGGTGTCTCCTCCAAACAAAAGGCCTACATTAGATTGGTAATAATAAGAATTTAGTTTACAGTGTGAAGCGATATTGTAAAAAATATATATTATATATCCATTGGATCAAAATATCCACACTACCTAGCTAGAATGGCGAAAACTAGAATGTGAGTGTTTTATTTTGTATGAAATTGAGTACCAATGTTTCAATTATTCTGATAGAATTGACAATAAAATAATCCAATATTTAAATACAAATCGACAAAACAGTGATATGTTCACATCATGGTATCAAAATCAATATTATACCATTAACGGAGGATTATAATCATAGATTTTTCAAGGGATCAAAATTGATATTATTTGTTAGGTGGATTTTAATGACCTTTTAGAACTATGTAATTTCTATTTATGATTAATGGAGAGAGAGGGTAATATTTTGGGTGGTATATTTGTCAAAATAGTTTAATTATCGTATCACCCGAGTTCTCTACCATGTAGTAAATTACTATGTTACATCAAAGGATCAGATGAAATGCATATAGTTATATTATTGTAGTATCTTGGTCTCCAAAAGGTCTTTAGAACAATAGTGGATGATGATTTTGTAGCGCTGAAATTAAGATTTCAGGTGAATTTCTCATTTAAGAATAATTTGCTTACATTTTTTGTAGAAAATTGATATCGAAAACATATGAAATTATTGAGAAAAATAACTAAATATTGTGTACTCACATTATTGAGCATCGACATAGGAGTACATGACAGAGAGTTTATTTCTAAAGCAAAAGCTCGAGGGTGTGCTGGTAATGAATTAGTTTAAGATTCCCCTATTTTATTTAAAGAGGATAGATAGGCAATAATTATATCACCACAAGCCTATCGTTGTGTAGATAATATTAGGAACAAATAGCCAACCAAATTGTTATTTGTGATGTGACGGACACTTACAATCAAATATTTATGCTTGCCGTAAAAAATTATTTCAATAATTCCATTATTCAGAATGTATTTATTTTTTAAAAAAATCAAAATTTAATCTTGTAGACAACGTCTCTGTCTAAGGACATGACATATTTAGAATGAACGGAGAATTTCCATTTTATACTTTAGGGAGTAATGATGAAACTAATTGATTAACACATATTAATATATAAATTTTAACTTTATAATCTCCCAAAAAGATATATGAGTAAATAATATTTTGGCTATCAATTTAAATTTAATCTAAAAATTAAAATGGTTACAATAGCACCGAATTAATTTATCATAGTGTTGTTTGTTACCACACATGATGAATGCAGGAAATAGAGAATTGGGCTGGACAATCTGCTAGTAGACTAAAATATTTAGCCAGCTACATCAACCGATAGTTTTTAATGAAACCTATTCACAATATTTTTTTATTACAGTATCCCATGACTAACTGATCTTAGTAACTATACATGAACGTCATCGAGCGTGAAAACATTATTTACAAAATAGATATATAAAATAGATCAGAATAGGTGGACATAATCTGAGTTTTAACCATACAATGAAGTAACATCAAATAAACACTATAGTTTGCCTTGCAATATAAATTTTATTCACATGTCATTATCTAATATCAACACTTGTAATTAAAAAGAACATATAGTCCTTTATAATCTCTTCTCTATGGCAACATCGAATATTCCCCACAAAAAAATTGTTGAAAATATCTCTCGCACGGGTGATATTGTATTTATCATGACTATAGAAGTATGTTAATTATTGACGTGTGATATACGTTTATATAGAAAGATAAAATGTTTTTAGACATATTCAGACATTGCCCTCGCAACATCATGAAAGTTTATTATTAAAAATGTCAGAAAAGTTCAGCCAGTGATGCTAAGAAAGTTGACAAAAAACACACATCGGGTGTATGCCCCACGACATGTAGGGCATCATGCGCATCAGGGCAGCCAGTAGGGCCTCGGTGGACCGTCTGCAAATACGTTTGTTGTTGGATTTACGGATATTCTTACAATTCCATTGTATGTTCATATCTCTCATGGTTTTAATATCTCGGTCAAGTTCTCGTCGGTGGATGAGGATGTCACCTACTTTGGTGCAGATGCTAGATTGAGCAAGGCTTCTCTTTTGACTATCTTGGCCAAACATTCCTCACTACACAATAAATAGGTGATATTATAATAATTCTTAATTAGGTGGTGATGTTTAATGCCATGTTAAAACGAAATCTGCATTTCTCCAATTAAGATGCACTACAACGATAAACAAAATTTAGCATCAGATACGTTTCAATTATAGTACTCCCTCCGTCCAAGAATAGATGTCTTAGATTTTTTAAATTTTGGATGAATCTATGTACTAAATAGTGTCTAGATTCATCCAAATTTTGACAAATTTGAGACATCTATTTTGAGACGAAGGAAGTACTTATGATTATTATATAGATAAATATTCGCGGGGTCGCCTGTGGTGACAAACTTAGCTAAGACTATTTTATGTTTTCAACTTCGTTAGGTACCTAGTCATAATTGACGATATATGGCACTGGGAAGAATGGGAAATAATCCGGAAGTGTCTTCCCGAGAATAAAATGGCCAGTAGAGTTGTGACAACAACTAGTATTAATGATGTAGCCAAGAAATGGCACGATGCCTTTATTCACAAGATGAATCCCAAATTTGACTGTCTGGGAAGGTTGGTCTACAAAATTGGTAGTAGTACGGAAGAGGTTTGCGCCCAGATAATAGCTATGAATGCTAATAAGGTCGGACAAGGTTTCGACAGTGAACATCACCTTGTGCAGATGTGTGGTGGTATGCCATTGGCCGTAAATTGTTTGTTGTCAGCAGTAGCAAAAGAGAAAGATAAACAAGCTCAGCAAGGGGTACATGCAGAGACACGTGATGTGCAAGACATGATTGCAAGACAAGTTGTGAGACATGGAATGCAGAATACTCCAGGGTTCGAACCATTGGTAGAGAGTTTGCAGCTTTGCTACAAAGATCTTCCTCATCATATGCTGAAGAGTTGCTTGTTGTACTGCAGTAGCATGTACCCCGAGAATCACAATTTTGGAAGGGATGATACGGTCAGGCGATGGATGGCCGAAGGATTAGTACAGAACATGGAGGCAGGAGAAAGTTACTACACAGAGCTTTTGAGCAGGGGATTGATCCACATGGAATACGAGTCTACATACACCGGGCCAGTCGGCGACAGAATGCACCCGATTATGCGAAATTTCCTAAGGTGGAAATCGAATGAGGATAATTTCATTGTATGCACCTCTGGCATTCAATCGGCCTCTCCAATCCGTAGGCTATGTATTGACTACTGGCCAAGCAGTGACGACGCAGTGGATCCCTTGTCAGGAATTGATTGGTCTCTTATTCGGTCCCTGGTCATTTTTGAAGATGCCGAGAGGGTCCCTTACAAGAATTTGCAACGCCTGCGAGTGTTGGATGTTCAGCAGAATCGTGCTCTGGTGAATCATCATCTCAAGGATATGTGTGGAATGTCCCGCTTGAGACACCTGCTAGGGAAACTTGGGACTGGAATCCATGAGATTCCACGAGAAATAAGAGAACTGCAACGTCTGGAAACTTTGGAGGTGACCAGAACAGGGATAGCTGAGCTACCCGGTGAGATTGGATACCTGAAAGAATTGAAGACCCTTCTTGTACGTTACACCGGTCTGAAATTTCTTCCTAGGGAGTTGGGGGCACTGCAGCAATTGGTGACTTTGGATTTGACAATGAACATGTGTCTCACGAAGATGCCTAGGGAGATAAGTGGTTTGCAGAACCTAAGGAATCTAAAGGTGAGTAGAACAGGGATCACAGAGTTGCCAAAGGAGATTGGGGAGCTGCAACAGCTGAAATATCTGGACATGAGTAGTACAAGGATCACAGTGCTACCAAAGGAGATCATGAAGCTACAAAGCTTGGAGGGAATAGACTTGACTGGCACACTGGTGAAGAACATACCATGGAAACAAGGGGGTCTGAAGGCACTGAAGGCTTTGAAGTTACAGGACAGCAGGGTTACAATACCCTTGCATGTCTCCCAGCTATCAGAATTGGTGACATTGCCCGAGTGCATCCAACGAGCTCGAAACAATACTTCTTTGTGGTCTTGGTTAGCCATGGAGAACCTGTCCTTCCAAAAACCTGGTAACGGTGTGGACCAAGGGGGCCTAGTGGTGGGTGCCAAACAAATGTGTATCCCGTCTTGGATCAAGAACCACTTCAATGACCTTGCCATACTGGATATCAGGGTCTGTAAACTAGAGGAGGTAGGTCTCAAGATCCTGCGGGAGATGCCCAACCTGTCGAGGCTCACACTAAAGTTCGAAGCTGTACCAAAAGAGCCTGTAGTGATAAGCAGTGAAGGGTTCCGACAGCTCAGCTACTTTTGTGTTGACAGCCGCGTGCCACGGGTTAGCTTCCAGGAAGGAGCGATGCCACAGGTGTACTCGCTTAAGCTCGAGATCCAGTTCTACGGTGGCCCTCCACTTAAAGACCCTTTGGGTATCACCAACCTTATCAGCCTCCAAGAGATCTTGTTTGAATACAACGAGGATTGGTATGGTGCACACAGCCCGTGCATCTCAGCCACCATTGATGTGGTGATGAAAGAAGCTCACGATCATCTGATCATCTTCAGAATCAATGGGACAACTCACATCGACGACAAGTCCAGCAGCAGCTGTGAGGAGGGTCAAAGCGATGATGATGACATCGGTGAGTCCAAGGAGGGCCAAGCTTAATTCATCATCATCTTGACAAAAATACAGGGTAATCTTTTTCATACCTTTCATTATGAACCTAGCAATTATTTAACTGCCAGCCTTAATTCAAATTTAAAACTTGCTTACCCTCTCTTACCGTGGCAGGTGATTACAAGATGAATCTGTATATCTCGTATTGATTGCTTACGATTATATATAGAGAGAGAAAGCGAAAACGGTATGCCCTAGTACCCGGGAATAAGCATCTCCCACCACACGCTTGTTTTGAGATTGGTACCTAAAGCCCTCCCCTTTTCTTTTCCCATTTGCATCATCTATTTATGAAATTATTTTCTCTCACCTCCCACATGACATGTGCAAGCAAATAAGGAAACTTGGGGCAGATTTACAGGTCTAAAAGAGCACATTGTGCAGCCTTAGTTTGAATTCAAGATTGAAAATGTATGCAAAAAAGGGCAATGCATGTATATTCCCTGCGCTAGTGGATTGTCACCATGTCAGCCCACATACTCTCTGCACGTGGGAGCAAACAAATCCACCGTTTGAATTTTGAACTACTAGCACCCGACCATCAGTACGTGGGCTGGCTTGAATCGAAAATTCGCTCGTCCACCAGCCGGGTGGTGGGCTGTCATCTGGTTCTTATACGCATGGTACCGAACACAGGCCTGCCAGATGCGATTTCCAATTTCTGGTGGTCGAGAAGGTCGATCGGTACCCACGGGCTCACTCAGTTCTATCGGGTTAAGCACCCTCCACATTCCACAGACCATATGATTAAGCACCATAACCTATCTTGTTAAGCACCCTAAACAAAAATGGTTCAGACCACCAGGTGTCCTGCTACAATGAACAGAGTACTTATAGTGATACCAATAGCCAGATGGTAGGTTGTACCATGTAGTCACCACTTAGTCAGGTGCTACACGTTGTTCTTAAGAAATATTCAGCACCACATTTACACATTAGAAGGTGCTTACAAAAACGATTCAGCACCTCAGAGCAAATTGCTAGCTACCTCCTAATAAGTATTCTTACGAATCCGATTCAGCACCTCGGAGCCAATTGCTGGGTACCTCCTAAATAGTAGTCTTACAAGATTGATTCAGCACCGAGATACAAGCAGCATATTCAGAGACCAGGTTTACAAAGAAGCACTGATTTGCAGATCTCTCTAAAAATGTAAGCAAACTAATTATAAAGAGAAGGGAAATGAGCGAAGAACTCATCTTCTATTTCATGATCTAGTCAAAACTAAAACAAATAGAGCATATGGAACCTGCAAACTCCTAGAACGGTGCTGGGTGAATTCCCCTGTCAGGTACGACATGCCGACGTCGTCACACGACGACGGGATGGACTCGATGGCGAGCATCAGCGCGAGTTGGGTACCTAAAATAAAACGAATACATGAATATCTCAAGTTGGGTGTCTGGATTCAGCACCCTAGTTTAAGTTCCACAACAGCAAGTAACACATCTAGAACCAAAGTTCAATCTATTAAGCACCTAAATGAAACAAGGCCCTAGTAATCAAGCATGCTTTAGTACCACAATAGAAAGTAACACATCTAGAACTAAAGTTCAATCTATTAGGCACCTAAATGAAACAAAGCTATAGTAATCAAGCATGCTTTAGTACCAGCAACCTGATGGTTTAAGGATCTTCATATTTTAATTTGACGTAACAATGCAAAAGGAGTAGGTGAACGAACCAATAATCTCTAGAGTGCCTACTGTCTGAATACATTTTTAAGAACAAATAAACAGCTTGCAAGCCTAACCTTGTCACGAGTTCATCCACCTGTCATAGGCCACCATGATTCAACATCCCACTTTAACTTACTAAGTTTCCGTGCATCGACGCTCGTACACTGAAATGAGTTTGGGCTGGCATCTGCTAGGCAACATGGACATCCACCACCATGCAACAAGAACAGATGAAGCAGCAAAGAGTGAAGGAGCAAAGGATGAAGAATATATCATATAGCCAAGAAACAAAAATCTTAGGCAGCACCAATCCAAACAAATACACAAAAGGAGAGGAATTCATGGTCTTACACCACACAACCACACATTAAGCATCTTCATGAGATACGTCCATCACCCCAGTTGGAATTGTTTAAGTACCTCAGTGTAATTGTCCAGCACCACGCAACAACTCATTAAGCACCTTCATGAGATACGTCCAGCACCCCGGTTGGAATTGTGTCTGGAAAATTATTATTTTCTTTGGGCATCAATAGACAAGCAAGTATAATGAAAAAATCAAATACCAAGAAATGAAGAAACTGACGCTCTTCAAGTACTCGATGATTTTTGGTATTATCTTTCTAGCAAGTACCTAGCCAGACGTTCTTCAAGGATAGTGAGGAAGATAATAGTACATACTGTTAGATGTAATCCAAAAACCCTCTGTATGTGTTCATGTAATGGACTTGGAGTAGTACTCCTCTCCTGATCATATCCCTCTATCTCGCTTGTATGTGCCACCGGTGGGGCTTTTCCACCGCCTATATAACACGTAACCGATGCCCCCAACGGGGCTATCGCTTCTGCCTACCTATTTAGATATGGTATCAGAGCCATCCTCTCCCCAGACCTAGCCGCCGAAAAACAAAACAAAAACCCCAAGCCGCCGCCGCCGCTGGTGATCATCTCATCTGCCGCCGCCACCTCACACACAAACCAAAAACCCAGAAAAACTTCGCCGCCGCCGCCGATCTTCCTGATCCGTCGCCGCCGCCAAAACACCACATCACAATCTCAAGCCACCGCCGCCGATCGATCTTGATCTGCCGCCGCCGTCGACAACAACATCATCATGACTAGATCGTCATCTTCATCCTCGTCGGCCACCTTGGCTGCTCTCCTCGGGGCTCCTCCCACGCAGCTCCTCACTCACGACAACTTTATTCCATGGAACGCCTTGATGCTCCCTGCCCTGCGCGATGCTAGGGTTCTTGATCTCATTGAGGGCAAGGAGGTTGCACCTGAGAAGACGATGGAGGTTGAAGATAAGGAAGGCAAGAAATTCAAGGCCGAGAATCCCGACTATGCGGCCTGGTTCACACGGGATCAGCAGGTACTTCGTTTTCTGCTGAATTCCGTGTCTCCCAAGATCCTTGCCCATGTCACAGGGCTGGACACTGCAGCTGAAGTTTGGGCGTCGCTCAAGGAGCTTGTTTCCTCCCAATCTCGGTCAAGGATCCAGAGTCTCTGCGGAGCCCTCCAGAACACGAAGAAAGGCACTCTCTCTACTGCAAAATATATTGCTAAAAAGAAGGCCATCGCGGCGGAGCTTGCCGCCGCTGGAAAAACTCTCGATGAGGATGAGTTGATCGGGTCCATCCTCAATTCACTTGACAAATCCTACAACCCCTTCAAGACAGCCATCAACGCCAACCCCGATACAAATTTATCAGATCTATTTAATCAACTTGTTGCTTATGATGCTCTCCAAGATGATCCCGATGACACCGAGGGCTTCACATCCTCGGCGAACGTTGCTCTCCGCGGTGGTGGTGGTGGCGACACTCGGCCACGTGGACGCGCTGATGATCGTGGACGCGCTGACGATCGTGGACGCCAGGAGGACCGCCCGCGCCAGGATGATCGGAGACGCCAAGATGATCGTGATCGCGGCTACGACCGTGGTTATGATCGCATGCGCCAGGAGGAGCGCGGGTATGACCGCGGTTATGACCGTGGTAATGACCGCGGTTACGGACGCCAAGATGACCATGGTTATCGTCGCGACCGCCATGATGATGACCGCCGCGACGGCGGCAACTGGCGCCGCCAAGGACATGATGATCGTCGTGATGGTGGGCGTCGGCGCGCTACACCGTATGTCAACGTCGACTGCCAGATCTGCAAGATACATGGTCATTCTGCCAGCGACTG
The DNA here is from genome assembly GCA_910589765.1 of Avena atlantica. NCBI lineage: Eukaryota > Viridiplantae > Streptophyta > Magnoliopsida > Poales > Poaceae > Avena > Avena atlantica. The sequence continues at coordinate 378,016,660 of OU342736.1, forward strand.
CTGGTGGCGTTTCCAGAACAATCGCGATGGTGGTGAAAAGGGTGCAAACATTGCATCCTATGGCGTCGACACAAACTGGTACCCGGACTCATGTGCCACCCACCATCTTACATCCGAGCTGAATAAGCTCACCATGCATGAACAATACAACGGCAACGATCGCGTCCACACGGCTGACGGCAACGGTATGCAAATAAGTCATATTGGTCATTCTATATTACGCACCCCACATGATTCTTTACAACTCAAAGATGTTCTTCATGTTCCAAGTGTATCTAAAAATTTGTTATCTGTTCATAAACTTACACTTGATAATAATGCCTTCATGGAATTTCACCCTTGGTTTTTCTTCATTAAGGATCGGGACACAAGGGAAATTCTGGTTGAGGGGCCATGCTCGGGTGGCCTATACCCGCTTGCTCCATCATCCACTGAGTCGTCCAAGAAAGCGTTCATCACAATAAAGCCATCAACCTCCACATGGCATCGTCGCTTAGGCCATCCTTCTTCTTTTGTGGTTCAACAAATTCTTAGGAAAAACAATATTTCTCATTCTCCGGAAATAAATCCCTACATTTGTGATTCTTGTCAACTAGCTAAGAGTCATCAACTACCCTATCCTGTCTCTACTAGTGTTTCCACTGTTCCTTTGGAACAAGTGTTCTCAGATGTATGGGGACCAGCACCTGAGTCTGCTGGAAAGCATTCCTATTATGTAAGTTTTATCGATGATTTCAGTAAGTTCACTTGGATATACTTACTCAAAAAGCGTTCCGATGTTTATCAAGTGTTTCTTAATTTCCAACAACTTGTTGAGAGGAAGTTTGATAGAAAAATTGTTACCATGCAAACTGATTGGGGAGGTGACTATGAGAAACTAAATAGTTTTTTCCAAAAAGTTGGCATCACACACCATGTTTCCTGTCCTCATGCTCATCAGCAAAACGGCTCTGCTGAAAGAAAACATCGTCATATTGTTGAAGTAGGCCTTGCCCTTCTCGCCAATGCTTCTATGCCACTTAAATTTTGGGACGAAGCTTTTCTCACCGCCACCTTTCTCATAAACCTTCTTCCTATTAAGGTTATCAATCATGACACGCCAGTAGAATGCCTCCTTCACACAAAACCCAACTATGACTCTCTTCGTGTTTTTGGTTGTGCCTGCTGGCCAAACCTTCGACCATATAACCCCAGAAAACTTTCTTTTCGCTCCACAAGGTGTGTTTTCTTGGGCTACAGTCCTCGCCACAAAGGGGTCAAGTGTCTAGATGTTTCTACTGGCCGTGTTTATATTTCTTGTGATGTCGTGTTTGATGAAAAAGTTTTCCCCTTTGCCGAGCTACACCCCAATGCTGGTCGTCGCCTAAAACAAGACATTCTCCTTCTGCCTGATTCTACACCAAATTGTGGGGATGCTAATATTAATGACTATATGCCTTTGCCCGTTGTGCCAATTGTTACTAATAATAATGATGGAGATGCTGCAGATACTCATAATGCACCAGATGTGATTGTTGAGCCCGAATCAGGAAGAAATTCTGCTCTTAATGGTCAGGAAACGGAAGCACATCGTCGCGTACGAACTGCCACGAGATCTGATCCCGAGGATGATCTCTCTAGCCCGACCGGCGTTGATCCCGGAGCGGATTCGCTCCTATCCAATCAAGACGGGCCACCTGCCACCGCGACTAACGAGGATCCCGGAGTCAGGAGCCACGGGAGCCGCGCTCTCCACGCGCGGACGAGTTGCGCCGTGCCACGTCGCCCCCTCGGTCGTCTTTCCCCGCGTTCAGGCCCACCTCCCCTCGGTCTTCGTCTGCCTCGCGATACGGCCCCGTGCACGACGCGGAGGGACGTGACGGGATGTCGCGTTCCCACTCCTGCTCGCCCTCGACTCCTGAGCGTGCGTCAGGCGCTGATCCCGGAGAGGATCTGCCCTCATCATTGCACAATGATGAGCCAGTTTCGTCTCCCGTTCAATCCTCGTGCCAAAACAACAACGCCATGGAGCATTCATCTGCACTCTCAGGCTCACATGGCAGTGGTTCAGGTGATTCGGCAACATCTTCCGATGTATCTCCGTCTCCGTCACCACTTCCGGAACCTCGTACACGACTACAAAAAGATATACGACAACCAAAACGATATACTGACGGCACTATTCGCTATGGCATGTTCACCTCTACAGGTGAACCTAGTAAACTCTCAGAGGCCTTAAAAGATGATCGTTGGCGCAAGGCAATGGAGGAAGAATATACAGCTCTTATGAATAATAAGACTTTGCATCTTGTTCCTCCACACTCCACAAAAAATCTTATTGATTGTAAATGGGTATATCGTATGAAAAGAAATGCAGATGGTACTGTTGACAGGTACAAGGCACGTCTCGTTGCAAAAGGTTTCAAGCAAAGGTATGGCATTGACTATGAAGATACCTTCAGTCCAGTTGTTAAAGCAGCCACTATCAGAATTGTTCTGTCAGTTGCTGTTTCCAGAGGCTGGAGTCTGCGGCAGCTAGATGTCAAGAACGCGTTTTTACATGGCGTTCTGGAAGAAGAGGTTTACATGCGGCAACCCCCAGGTTTTGAATCTTCCGCTACTCCAAATTATATTTGTAAACTTGACAAAGCTCTTTATGGTCTTAAACAAGCACCACGAGCATGGTATTCCAGACTGAGTAACAAACTGCAACAACTTGGTTTTGTTCCTTCCAAAGGAGATACTTCACTCTTTCTCTACAACAAAGCTAATATTATGATATTTGTTTTAATCTATGTTGTGATATCATAGTCACTAGCTCTTCAGACAAGGATATTTTTGCTCTACTTCATGACCTTAATGGTGATTTTGCACTCAAAGATTTAGGTGATCTACACTATTTTTTGGGCATTGAGGTAAAGAAAATCCCAAATGGCTTACTTCTTACTCAAGCATAATATGCTGCTGATTTGTTAGCTAAAGTTGGTATGAAAGATTGCACAACCACACCCACTCCAATGTCATCTGTAGACAAGTTGTCTCTAACTGATGGTTCTCCTCTTGTGACTGATGATAGCACACAGTATAGAAGCATTGTTGGTGCTTTGCAGTACCTCACGCTGACACGACCTGATATTTCCTTCTCAGTCAACAAAGTCTGTCAGTATTTACATGCTCCTACCACTGTTCATTGGACAGCTGCCAAACGGATACTAAGATATGTTCAAGGCACTATACATGTTGGTTTAACTTTTCAGCAATCACCCACTAGTTTGCTCAGTGCTTTCTCAGATGCAGATTGGGCAGGGTGCTTGGATGACAGGAGATCCACTGGAGGTTTGCTATATTTCTTGGTCCAAATCTGGTCTCCTGGAGTGCTAGAAAGCAAGCCACTGTTTCCAGATCCAGTACTGAAGCCGAATACAAGTCCCTAGCAAATGCTACAGCTGAACTCATATGGGGTTGAAGCCATTCTCAAGGAACTTGGAGTTTCACTTAAGGTAAAACCATGCTTATGGTGTGATAATTTGGGTGCTACTTACTTGTCTGCGAATCCTATATTTCATGCCAGAACAAAACATATTGAGATAGACTATCACTTTGTTCGTGAAAGAGTTGCAAATAAAATGCTTGATATCAAGTTTATATCTACAAAAGATCAAGTGGCAGACGGTTTCACAAAGGCTCTTGCAATCAAGGATCTTAATGAATTCAAGCGTAATCTCAACCTGTCTGCAGGATGAGATTAAGGGGGGCTGTTAGATGTAATCCAAAAACCCTCTGTATGTGTTCATGTAATGGACTTGGAGTAGTACTCCTCTCCTGATCATATCCCTCTATCTCGCTTGTATGTGCCACCGGTGGGGCTTTTCTACCGCCTATATAACACGTAACCGATGTCCCCAACGGGGCTATCACTTCTGGCTACCTATTTCGATACATACATCAACCATGCAACATAGACACGAGAGTTTCTTTCATGAATTGACAAAATAATCTACTAGGCAACAATACACGCATCAAGATGTATTAATACCAAAGATTCGTACCCATCATGCCTCATCGCCGATTCGTAATTTAGCAGACAAATCTCCCAGTCAACAAGCAACCATTGGCAGGAGATTAACGACTTGGTACCCATAAAAACTCAAGTTCTAATTGTTACAGAGTGCTAGAGAAATAGAAACTTATGTGCCCACTAATTAGTGAAGTACATTTCTAGAAAGAACTACCACCAGATATTCATTCAGCAATTAGTACCAGGAGATTAACGAATCAGTACCCAGGAAAACTCAAGTTCAGAAGCTAGAGCATTTTGTACCTCGGAGATCAGGGTGTACTAACTAATCGCTACTTGCTGTTAAATAAATCAGTATCTGGGACAACCGGACAACTCAAGTTAAGACACTAGATAAAATGAACGAGTGTAGGAAGCAAGTGCAGATCTTACAAAATAGATAGATAAAATGAATATAGGCAATCGATAGATGCCGAAAACTCTCTTTTCCTCCTACAAAATAGATAGATGAATTAAATCTCTGTCGAGCTTCCTTTCTCATCGTCTCGGGAAGAAGCTGCCTCCTTCTGATCGGCAACCAGCACCACAACACCGGTGATGATGCCGATGGCAGCTGGATGCTGGTCCGGCGTAGCTCCTCGATGCAGCGGTGGCCATGGCCAGCTGGAGGCGGTGATGGCCAGGGAGGCGGCTAGAGGCGGTGGAGGATGGAGGTGGTGGTGGGTAAATTGTACTGGACATCACCATCAGATCGTGGAGCCAATATTCTTAGGTAAATACTAACTATCGGTGTCCGATCAAAGACAGATCGCCGGACCTTCTCGACATCGTTGATCTAATCTAAAATCGGACGACTCGTTTTCATCCGTCCCCGTCCCCCCTAATTACGTATATTGATTCTTCTACTCTTACTTCCAAACGCCTCCATTAAGTAAAAAAACGCCTCCATTAATTTAGCGAACGCAGCATGACTTCGATCTCCCCTCCCCCTACATCGCTCTGCTTCCTCTGTCGTTGCTCCCTCACAACGCTCTCCTCCCCCACCGCTGGCGCACGGTGCCGCTGGGACTCGCCGTCGACACTCGCTTGATCACTCAAGATGAGCCTTGCCTTGAACCTTACCACGTCGACGATGGAGGCTGGGCAGGCTGGTGCCTTTGGAGCTCCGTCACATGTGGTGATTCCAAGTCAGTGTAGCATCGACATATGGAGGCTTCTTCCGGTAAGTGCACCACGCACAGGCGGCTTCGCCGACCAGGGCCACCATGTCGACGCGGCCGTGAGCGTGCGACCAAACTCAGATTTCTAATTGCGACCCAGTCTTCTCCTTGGCGGTGCGTCCTGTCCCGCTCCACATGCTAGCTCCTTTTCTTTTTTGAGAATACACATGCTAGATCCTTGTGACTGCTAGCCTCGCCCGGCTTGTCATGTTGATCTCATGGCCGCACTGAATAAAACTTGCAGTGGAAGCAAACATCAATACATATTCAAATAGAATTTTGTTTTATGGAAGCACGGTGTGAAACATATTTCCTCGTTCTACAACGTACAATACATATTTTCTTCCCACAAGCTAGGATTAGAGTGTTTCATAGTAGCATATTTTCTTCTACACATACATTGCTTCCTTCTCCTATGCTTCTATTGTGCATACATTCTGCTTCACACAATGCCTAACATGCTCCTATGTATTTCACATGTGTTCTTATTATATAACAGATAATCTTCATCATGGATGATGGGTGTTCATCGGCATCCATCCCATGCACGCCGAAGGTTGGGGCACCACGGACCACACCAGCTCTATTTTCGTGGTCGAGACATCGACATGTGGTGCATTCTTCGGCCGGCGATCGTCAAGAGACTAGCATGGTGCAGCCTTGCCGGTCAAGGGTTACGACAAATCAAACAACAAGGACGGCGTTGACTAGCTTTTCTGCCAACTTAATTTGATGTAAATAGGAATAGGAAACTCTATCCGCCTATTAGGAAGCAAGTACTAGCTGGAACAATGTGAACACATGTATTGAGAAGCAAAGTTTAGTTTGGTAGGAAGCAACTTAAGATGACATTGGAAATACAATGTTGTTCATATGGAAGCAAAACTATATGGATATTTTTATTATATTGAAGCAAATAGTATCATTCCCATGGATGCAGATTCTTCATTGTAAGGAAGCACAGTTTTGGTGTATCTGAAGCAAAATCTGTTTCATAGGAAGCAGATTTGGCAAACATTAGAGGCGTGTGTCGAAGCAGATTTAAGTAATATTGGAAACAATATGTGTTTCCTAAGGAAGCAAGCTGAATAATATGAAAACTGGGAATTTAATTATTTGCATAACATTGGAAACAATATGTGTTTTCTAAGAAAGCAAGTTGAATAATATGAAAACTGGGAATTCGGTTTTTCTTGATTAAATGGCTTCCTCGAATCCGTAATTACTTTTATAAAAGTAAAAATGAAGTGTTCTCGGAAATTAATTTCATGTCATTAGTACTAACATTTAATGTGACGTGATTAGCGGTAACAGTTAATCCGTATATAAATTACCACCGGGGCGCTCATTTTCTAGGTCAATCCCATGGGTTAGAAAGACCCAATCGTATGGCGTACCGCTAGTCCGATGGGAAGCAAAGAATCGGCGTCCGATCCTTAGTGTTGTCCTATGGCAATGCGTTCATTAGGTGTGTCCTTTAGTCTGTCTCTAGCAGTCCTACGATGATGATTTACACTACATCAATTGGAGGAGTCCAGGCTTCATTGCCGGGCTTCTGCTCCACAGAGCGAGTCCGGCCTCACCAGGTCTCTCGGGCCGTTAGAGCATCTCCACTCGCGTACCCAGGACGCCGAAATTAGGTCCGGACGCCGAAAATTGGCCCAGTCGCGTATCCAGGGACCTGTTTTCGTCCGGAATTCGGCGTGTTTTGGTCCGGCCTATCCAGGCCGTTCCCAGGATCCCGGGTACGCCCTGGGAACGCCGGACGCAGCGAAAACGGGCGTGAGCCAGCTCTGTCGGCGAGAAAAGGTGCCACTCCCGCCACTTCGCCGAGCTCCCGCCCTTTTCTTCCCCCCGCCTTTCTTCCCCATTCCCCTCCCGCCACTCCGCCGAGCTCCCCGCCCGACATGCCGCCCAAGAGCTTCGTCCAACCTAGATCGATCCTCGGTGAGGGTCCAACGGAGAAGAAGGCGAGGAAGCCGAGAGCGCCACCGACAAAGCCGGAGGGCATGTCCTCCGCCGACTGGGAGAAGAAGGAGCACGCCAGACAGATCTCATTGGCCGATCGGAAGGGCATGAAGGAGAGGGCGAAGCTCTGCCAACAGCAAGCGGCGGCAGAGGAGAAGGCGGCGGCGGAAGAGCAGGCGATGGTGAAGGCGAAGAAGGCGGCGGCGACGAGGTTGGCGTTGATGGCTGCGCCGTACTCACCACACTGGGGAAGCCAGGCGAGCGTCGGCTCGCCCGCCGGATTCTCACCGATCTCTCCGGTAGGCTTCCAGGAGAGCCAGGCGACTGCTCGGCAGAGGTACTCCTCGTCGCCCGAGTTCGACGGCGGGTTCAACCCCAACGTGATCTTCCCCTGCCCGGCGCCGCACCCTCCTTCGGCCTTCGGCGTGGACATCAACCTCCCCTACTCCACCTCTCCGGCGTACGCAAGCCCCACTCTGCACCATGGACTGTTGCCTTTCGGCGGAAGCTCGGCGCCCTTCGGCGAGGCCGACGCGCGCAACCTGTTCGGCGGAATGTCGGGCTCCCTTCCGGCCGGCATGTCGGCTGAGGCGTACATGGAGGACTTGATCGTAACAGTATCGGCCTCCAACCACCCCTCCTTCTTCACGAAAGAGCAGACCCGGGCCGACGCCGAGCATGGCATCGAGTCCCAGGACCTCGCCGACACCGACGCCGAGGAGACACAGCCAGAGGACGCCGAGGCTGAGGCGAAAGGCAAGAAGGGGAAGAAGAAGCCGGGCACTTCGGCGGACGCTAGGATCAAGTGGACCGTGGCCGAGGACACCTGCCTCGCCGAAGCTTAGAAAATGGTGAGAATGGATCTGATCACCGGTGCTAACCAAAATTCAGGCAATGATTGGCGGCGCGTGAAGGCAGCGTTCGACGAGCGTAGCATGTGCGGACCAAAGTATGGCAAAATCCACATGGAGCGAGGGGAGAAGGCTATTACCAATCATTGGGCGATCATCCAGACTGCCTGCAGCAAGTGGCACAACTTCGTGGAAGAGGTCGACCGCACACAAGCCAGTGGAGAAAACATGGACAACAAGGTACGCACGAACACTAGCTTTGTCGTGCACTCTCTTCCATTTTGACACACTTGACACACTTTCATTTTGCAGATGCATCGTGCACTTGCTCTGTTTCGAGAGGACACGAAGATGGAGTTCAAGTTCCATCATGTCTTCTCGAGCAAATCGAGAATTGCGAGAAGTGGCGGGACACTCGCCTGAGTCTCTCCAAGAGCAAGGACGACGTCTACAACCCCGAGGCCCCGACCGCTGCTGCCGGCGAAGGAAGACCTGAGATCGGCCAGAAGAAGGCGGAGATGCTCAAGGCCACCGGACCTCCCGCTGAGCATCTCCAGGCTTCGATCGAGAAATGCATCGCTGACACGAGGGCTCAGGCCGAGAAGAGGGCTGAGAAGAGCGAGGAGCGCTGGAAGCAGCTGATCGAGACACAAGGGGAAAAGGTGGCCCTTATCAAGGCCAACGTCGCCGAGAAGAAGGACAACTACGCCGCCAAGAAGCGCAACACGGACCTCAAGTTCCTGATGGGCGGCGAGGACACGTCGAAGATGAGCTCGCCGGTCAAGGCCTGGTACATGGTGCAACGTCAGGCCATCCTGCAGGGCGTGATCACGGCTTCCCCTTCCTCTGCGCTGAACGCGCCTGCGCCGGACGCCCCCACACCAAGCTCTGCTTCTACTTCCTCCAACTCTGTGGCCTTCACCGGCGAGACGGATGACAACGCCGCTTCGGCCACATCACATGAGCCCATCCCCATCGACGACTAAGAGTCTTTTTCCGCAGAATTTGTGGGCGTTTCTGTAATAATTTGTCGCCGAATTTGTGGATGTTTCTGTTGAACACCTTGTAGCCGAGCACTCTCCGGCGGGAACGATAAAGATTCAAACATGTGACCGTTTTGTATTCGCCTGGGTACTCGGCCTGGGTACGCGAGTGGGAAACTGAGCGTACCCAGGCCAAAATCAAGTTCCGTCCGTCCAAAAAAAAGTCCGGATTTTGGCCTGGGTTCGCCCAACGAATGGATATGCTCTTAGCTCATTTGTGGGATTTATGATCCGGCCTTTCCCCCCCCCCCCTTCTCCTACCGGTGGGAGCTGCCCGAACCGTCACAGTGAAAGAAAAAAATTGAATAAATTCCGTTCCCGTTCCTCTCGATCTACACTTCGCCGCCGTTGATCCTATTCTGGCGCCGCCGAAGCAGTACTTGTTTTTGATGGTATTGGAAACTTGTTTTTGATGGTTATAGCATTGAGCTTCCTGTAATCAATGCAAAGACGCCAAGATCCATCTTTCTTTCGAACTAAAATAGCAGGGGGGCTGTTACTCAACTGAATAACTCCATTGTCCAGCAGTTCTTTAATTTGTTTTTCCATTTCATCTTTTTGAAAATGAGGCACTCTGTAAGGTCGAGCAGATGCTGGTTTACTGTCATATTTCAGGAGAATTGTATGATCACAGGTTCTGGATGGTGGGAGCTCAGATGGGGGTTGAAAGATGTCCTTATACTGAGCAAAGACAGGCTGCAATTCTTGTGATGATATCTGCATATCAGTATTACCATCAGCCACTTGCATGTGGAGCAAGTATCCTTTACTTCCCTGGGAAAGCAACTTGTCCACTTGTTCAGCAGTAATGACCCTGGAACCTTTGTCCTTGTTAGCATCAGGCAATGTAACCAAGTTTATGTTTAATGTGTATACTTGAATACATTTTCCTGCCCAATCAAAAGTAACAGGGCTATGCTTTTGCATCCAATCACAACCCAAAACAGCATCATAGCTCTTGAGATCCAATAGAGTGAAACTGTGAGAGAATGAAAAGTTAGCAATCTGGAATTGTGCATCAGGAATATGCCCCCCAGACTGTAGAATACCACCACGAGCCACTTGAATTTGTTTAGGAGCATTATTCAGAATTTCACAAGATGTTTTCAGGGCAAATTGGACATCAATGAAAGTATTAGTACTTCATAGAGTGATTTAGACAGTGATTGTATTGACTGAAGCTGCTCCAGATAAAGTCCTCGAAGAAATGTGCATGAATTGATGTTCCCCTGGTTTCTTCATGTACTTCTTGTTGTTCCTCCTCTTGTACTATCTCCTGAGGCTCTTGTGGAAGATTCAATTCTTCCTATGAAGGAGTAAGAACATGTAAAACAGGATCCAGTTGACATTTATGACCAGGTTTCCATGATCCTTTGCATCTCCAACATTCTCCAGGATTCCTGACTGGTTGCATAGCATTAGGTGGAACATATACTTGTTTCTCTCCTTGTTTATCAGGAGCATTTGGTGGCCCCAATAATTTCTGCTGACCATTCCGCCAAGCTATCTGTCCATACTGTCCAGCAGCCTTAGCTGTACCTGCTAATCCACTTTCATAGTCCCTGGCCATCCAATAAGCATTAGACAATGTCTTAGGACGTTGTGGGCGCAAATTGCATTTCATTGCTGGTTTTAACCCATTGACAAAACTGACAATATAGTAATACTCCTGCAAGTATGGATGCTCCTCTCTGATGACAGCCATAATTTCTTCAAACTTGTCAGTATAATCAGAGACAGACAGATTATACTGACGAACAGAATGAAATTTCTCAAGAATTTCATAGATGCTAGCTTGAGCAAATCGGTCACATAGAAATCTATAGAAATGTTCCCCAGAAATATCAGTTTTGGCCAAAATTCTAGTGCTACGCAACTAGTTATCAGCTCTGCCTGTAATGTAAGTCTGAGCCAGATCAACCTTACATTCTGGAGGAACTTGTGCGAGCTCGAAATATTCAATTACCTGCCTGATCCAACCCAAGGGATTTTCACCATGAAAGCAAGGGAAATCAATTTTGGGTTCTTTAGCAATGTTTTTCATAAACTGAGCTGCTCTCTCAGACTTGTACTGAACATGCTTAGCAACAGTAGTTGGACTATCCTCAATTACAATAGTATCAGCTGTGCCAGTAGTAGTCAATTGCAGAGTGCCTTGAGTACGAGTTTTCTGAATTTCCTATTGTATCTCATGTTGTTTCAACAATAATTCCTGTTCTCTAAGCATGTAATTGGCACTAGGTGTAACAGGTTCAGGAGTGGGAGGGCGGGTGATTCTACCTTCGAAGCCTTTGAGATACTCAAACATTTCCTATTGCGATTGTGCTGTTTTGACCAACAGAGATTCCATGGTATCCATCTTACTTTCCATCGCATCCATGCGCTCCAGACGGACATGAACACCATCAATCTGGTCCTGTTTCTGACCGATGGCTCGAACCTCCTCTCTCAACAGCCCAATCTCTTCCTCCAGTTACTGATGCTTAGTTCGAGTTGCCATCGAGCTCAATTGAGTCGGTTCCGGAATTTTACCAGAGGATATACCTCGAACCCTCACCGCTGATCAGAGCTCTGCCGCCGCCGATAATCACCACCTCCGAGGATTGGCACCACCTCACGAATCTACCGCCGCCACACTGCTGCCGCCGATAACTCCCGCCTCCGAGGATTGGCACCACCTCGCGAATCTACCACCGCCGCAACGCTCCCCAAAAATTTTCTACCGCCGCCGAGTCCCGCCACCGCAGATGAAACTCCCGCCGCCGCAGAAATCGATCAATCAGTGGGATTTTATGGGAGAACCCAACCACCGACGACCAAATCTGATTCGCCTCCTGCTCGAATCGAATGCTCTGATACCACCTTGTAAGATCCCTGTGGTCTCACACTCAATTTGAAAGAGAAATTGGAGTTGATCTCATAGCAAGTAGGTAGCAGTATTTCCGATTACTCATAGACACAGATGTTCAAAGTACAAGGATGCTACGGAAATTACTCTACCTAAACTTAAGCCAGAATGACAGATAGAAGATTCAACATGGTGTCTCCGTCTCTCACGGAAGTATATAAAGGCAAGATTACAATTGGGTCAGCGTGAAAGCACAGCTGCCAGCGCGAACGGAGTGAAGCGGTGATGACGTGGTGCTTGCATTGTGGACATTTGGTTGCTGGCACTAGACCCGCCTGACCTTGCCCAGGCTTCAAGGACGCGCTAGCGCTGCCACCGTGCCAAAGGGAATGCATAGCACGGAAGAACTACGGAGGCGAGGCTACCGACGCAGTCGGGTAATCGATTTTCCTCTATTTTGCTTCTTGGATCGATTTTCCCCCTCTGTTTCGCATCGCTCTTTAGCAGAACGCAAACTTCTTTTCTTTCTTCTCCGGTCACGGCGTCGGCGAGGTTCCCAAGGAAGAAAAACAGCGGAGTGGGCTCCCTAAGATTCTTCGATTCAAGGGTGGTCCCAGCTCATCATTCAACGAAACGCATCTCCTTCCGTTTGTGTGCCAGGCGTCGTAATGACGGTGCCAAAACTGAAACCGTCGGTGCCCTAATAATGGTGGTAAATTTCGGCCTTTATTGCCAGTTCTCCTCTATCCTTGGTATAGATATGAGAACCAAGAAATCGTATCTTTGTGCACCATACATCTCCTTCCAACTCCAATTGCTCATCACAGAATGCTCGTTGCTTAGCATTGGTTATCTGTTTGCCTGCCACTAATTTTCTTTCATGTAATTTCATTGAGTCAAACATTAGGTATACACTTGACGTACTCTTCATTTGTTTCAGGGATTTTCCTCTTTGTTTCTCCAGGATTTTTATTCACTGATTATTCATACCAACCGTGAAACCATCATTTGTGAACATGGCTGCTGGACAGGTAATCTTGCTCATACATGAGCGATCATCTTTCTTTTCCCGTTCCTTCTAGCCTTCGACCTTGCATATTGTTCATCAGCAATGGTCCTTTCTTGGGTTTCTTTTTTAATTTGCCTGCCATCATACTTCCTCACTGTAATGTCACGGACGCCAGCATATGAGCTAGCGAACTGACTTACTATGTGGTTCGTTTCAGGGGTTTGCCGTGCTTGTTTGTTTGGGAGTTGTATTCAGGAATGTTACCTTCATCTGTGACCATGGCTATTGGACAGGTATATCTGTTTATGCAATTCTAGCACTTGTTCGTAAAACTACTGACAGAGTCCTTTACAGGAGGTATGAGACATTACTCTCAACACTATAGGAATGCCATGTTAGTTTGTCGTCTCCATGGTGATCGTGGTACATTTTCTATTTTTACTTGCAATTCTGAATGGCCAGAAATTAGTGAGGCACTTCGGTCTGAACCTAGCCAATTCCCATCTGTTGGAGCTGTGTTAGATATTAGTATTGTAGAGGGGTAAAATGTAAAAATGTTGTGTCCTGTATAAGCCTGTACTGATGAATGGAAGAAGGGTGAAGCTCCCAGAAAAATCTCGTCTCCTCCTTCTTTCCTGTTCAACCTAGAACCAGAGCTGAGTGCCCGTCCGTCGACATGGTATCAGAGCACGCGGCGGCGCTGTCCGGCGACAGGGCTGATTGAAGAATCTTGGGTGCTGTGGGCGAAGACAGTGGTGTGGAAGGCGGCTGTGGATTGGGGGAGCCCGACCTGCTCAAGGGATTGGAGGAGCTACGAGTCTAGGAGTCCAGATTGCGGCTTCTCCAATAAAGGTCAGGTCCTCTGGTTGTTTGGCAAGGCTGAGATCTGTGGAGAAGATATAGAGGCAGTTGTGGATTTAGGAAAGTCTGAGATTTTAGGAGAAGACAGCTGCGGCTGGGGATTAGGTGTGTGAGTTGTGTGAAAATTTGGGCGGTGATTGGCAACATCGTGAGTTGTTTGTTATAGTGAAGGCCTTGGAAGATGGGTGAAAAGGTTGTGACAACAGGAGAGCTAGCGGCTGTCCTGCAGGCAATGGATGATAGGTACCGATCTCTATTTGATGCGATTAGTAAACAAGGAGAGAGCTCGAGAGCAGAACCAGTTGTCAAGGAGGAGGTACATCCTTTACAGCTACCTCATGTGAAGCTGGAGGGGATCTGACACTTATGCAAGCTGGGCGGAGCACGCAGAAACCATCCTGGTTTCTCGAAAGCTTGAGGGTTACATCTTGGGCACAGTTGAGAAGCCCATAGAAGAGAACTCAAATGAGGGACAAAGGTGGAAGATGACGAATGCTTTGGTGAGAGCCTGGCTGTTAAGTTCCGTCTCACCTCAAATAGCAAAACAAGTTGAGAGAATTAAGGAGGCTTTAGAAATTTGGAGGCTCTTGAAAGGCACCTTCTCAGGAGTTGGCAATGAGATGCTTGCTTGCAAAATACAGAAGGAATTATAGCAGGTCAGTCAAGGAGAGAGGACAACAATGGACTATGTTTCAGAATTAAAAAGGTTGTGGAGTGACCTAGATTATTATGATCCCGTTGAATTGGAATGTGGCAAGTGTATGGAGAAGTATAACCCATGGATAGAAAGAAGGCGAGTGAGAGATTTCTTGAATGGACTGAACCGAAAATTTGAGAACAGGAGGGCAGCGCTCTATGGTACCGGAAAGCTACCTAACCTGGAGCAAGCAATTTCTTCAATCCTTAGTGAAGAGACACGCCTACGGTTAGAGGCAACTGGGCTTGACACGCAAGGAGTGTCACATAGGCGTTCAGCTCTGTTTGTCGCCGAAAGCAATGCTAATCAACGACCAGGGATAAATGCATCCGAAAGAACATGTTTCGAGTGTGGTCAGCCTGGGCATGTGAAGGCCTCTTGTACTGAGTTGAATGGAGCTGGCTGGGCTAGAGGTCAGAATTGGCGCGGTAGGGGTCGTGGCCGCATGATTGGTGGACGTCGAGGTGGCCAAGGACGAGGTATGTGGCCGGTAGGGAGAGCCAATACTTCAGCTACCACAGAGGCCACAAAAACTGTGACTGTGGAGATGACTCTAGAAGATCTAGAAAGATGGAATCAACTCAAGATGATGAATCTAAGGGACAAACAGTCAGCTGAAGCATCTACTCCATCAACCTCCGCTGCCTCTGCGAATTTTGGCTGTAAAAACTCTGCTGAAAATTATGAATCTAATTGCTTACCTTGGTTAATAGACTCGGGTGCATCTAGGCATATGGCTGGCTCCCATTTGGATTTTTTAAATTATAATCATAACTTGAAAGGACAGAGTGTGAGCTTGGCAGATGGTTCGAATCGAGTTATTATGGGAACAGGGACAGTCAAATGTGACAATAACATGTCCCTCTCATCAGTGTTACATGTTCCTTCATTCCCAATTAATCTTCTGTCCATCAGCTGTATTACAAATGATCTGAATTGTGCTGCCATTTTCTTTCCATGTTGGTGCTTATTTCAGGAACTTGGGACTGGAAGAGAACTTGGGAGGGGGAGCATGCATAAGGGGCTGTACTACTTGGACACCGACACATCACCATTCGTAGCTGCTGCCCTAGCCCACAATCTACTAGAGGAATTTCTACTACAACACCGTCGACTTGGGCATATGCCCTTTGGTATTTTGGGTCAACTCTATCCCGACCTTTTTAGTAAAGTTAGTAAGGAAAAGCTGTTGTGTGATGCTTGTCAGTATGGGAAGCAAACCCGAACTTCTTATGTATCATCAGACAATCGTAGTAGTGTGCCGCTTCAAACTATCCACTCAGATGTATGTGGACCAAGTGGAGTGGTATCAATTAATGGTTATCGGTATTTTTTCACTTTTATTGATTGCTGCAGTAGAACTACTTGAGTGTATGTTTTGAGAAACAAGAGTGATGTGTTTGAATGCTTTAGAGATTTTTATAATATGGTTGTGACGCAATATAATGCTTAGGTGAAAGTACTACGTACTGACAATGGTACCGAGTATGTGAACAAAGAGTTTGATGAATATTTATCAAACCTAGGGATTATTCATCAAACAACTTGTCCAAGCACCTCACAGCAGAATGGTTTAGCTGATAGGAAAAATAGACATCTCCTAGAGGTTACTAGGTGTTTGATGATAACTATGAATGTTCCTAAATATTTGTGGAGTGAGGCAGTGACGACTGCTGCCTACTTGATCAACTGAATACCATCTAGAGTGCTTGACCATAAGACACCTCTAGAGTGCTTAACGGGTAAAACTTCATATGTGATTCCGCCAAAAGTGTTTGGATGTGTATGCTTTGTGAAAGATTACAGGCCATCAGTTGGAAAGTTAGATCCTAGAGCTGTAAAATGTATATTTGTTGGATATTCTAGGAAACAAAAAGGGTATAAATGTTGGTGTCCCTTTGAAAAAAGGATGTTCGTAAGCATGGACGTAGTATTCAGGGAGCATGAGGCATTTTATGGTGAACCTATTGATTTAACTGATGTGTTTCCTGAAATGTTTGTTGATGGTACCTCAGAAACAGATTGCGCGACAGGGGGAGAGGAAGGCAATGATGCAATCACAAATAATATGATTGTTGTAATAATGCCTACATGTGATACACAAGGCGATGAAGGTGGCAGTGTATCAGAAACAAACAATGAGGAGGTACAAGGGGAGTTTCAAGGCATACCAAATGAAGCATTACAATGGCCTAAACCGAATGAGGACCGACAACTTCAAGTATATTCCAGGAGACACCAAACGAGACACCAAACGGGACAGGAACAGGTGCAGGTGGAGGAAATCATTTCAGATTCATCGCAAACTTCATCATCATCCACAAATGATGGTACACTCTCCTCTCAGTATGATGATTTAGATGTTCCTATTGCTCATCGAAAACAACCACGGAAAAATGCTGGGAAATTACCTTCAAAACTGTCCCCATATTGTGTCTCAAATTATGTTTCGTATTCCTCTGTTGGCTCTCATTACAAGTAATTTATAGCATCCTTGGATTCTGCAGTACCTGTTCCTCATGATTGGCAAGAGGCAAAGCAACACCCAGAATGGAGGATGGCAATGCTAGAAGAGATGCAAGCGCTCGACAAAAACAACACATGGGTACTTACTACTCTCCCTCCAAATAAGAAAGTAGTTGGGTGTAAATGGGTGTTTACAATAAAACAGAATTCAGAAGGCAAGGTTGAAAGATACAAGGCTAGATTAGTAGCGAAGGGGTATAGTCAAACATATGGGGTGGATTATGATGAAACCTTTGCTCCGGTAGCAAAAATGAATACAATTAGGACATTAATCTCAGTAGCAGCTAACCGTAAATGGAAACTATTCCAATTGGATGTTAAAAATGCATTCCTTCATGGGGAGTTACAAGAAGAAGTATATATGGAAATTCCTTCGGGTTTTAATTCAAGAGAAACTGAGGGTAAGGTGTGTAAATTAAGGAAATCCCTTTACGGACTAAAACAGTCACCAAGAGATTGGTTTGGGAGATTTAGAAAGGAGATATGTTTGATGGGTTACCAACAAAGCAATGCAGATCACACCCTTTTCTTTAAGCATTGTAGTGGTAAAATTACAATTCTTGTTGTCTACGTTGATGACATAGTCATTACAGGAAATGATGACAAGGAGATATCACATCTTAAGAAGATGCTCTCAAAATCATTTGAAGTTAAGGACTTGGGGTATCTTCACTACTTCCTTGGAATAGAGGTTGCATACGGTACTCAAGGTATTTATCTCTCACAAAGGAAGTATGTACTTGATTTACTTGCAGAGACTGGAATGCTCGAGTGTAGACCAGCAAGCACTCCCATTGAATCAAATCATCGCATTTTAGATAAACACCAATATCAGAGACTAGTGGGGCGCTTAATCTACCTATCACACACTAGACCAGACATTTCTTATGCCGTTAGTGTTGTCAGCCGATATATGCATGACCCCCGCACAGGTCACTTGGATGCCGTGAATCGCATTCTACGGTATCTCAAAACCTATCCTAGAAAGGGTATATTGTTCTCTAGAAATGGGCACCTAAATATAGAAGGTTATACAGATGCAGATTGGGCAGGATGCCTAGATGATAGAAAATCGACCTCGGGCTATTGTGTGTTTGTTGGTGGTAATCTGGTTAGCTGGAGGAGTAAGAAGCAGAACGTAGTGTCGAGATCCATGGCGGAAGCAAAGTTCAGATATATGGCCTCGGGCTTGTGTGAATTGATGTGGTTGAGGATATTATTAATGGAACTTGGGCTCTTTGATAATGCACCCCTTCAATTGTATTGTGATAATCAAGCTACAATCAGCCTTGTGAATAATCTTGTTCATCATGATAGGACAAAGCATATCGAAATAGATAGGCACTTCATAAAAGAAAAGATAGATGAGAGATTACTTCAAGTCCAGTTTGTTAGGTCTGGAGAACAAATTGCTGATATGTTGACAAAAGGAGTGTGTAATGTATCCTTTATGAGAATATGTAGCAAGATGGGGCTCTTAAATATATTTGCCCCATCTTGAGGGGGAGTGTTGGAGTTGTGTTAGATATTAGTATTGTAGAGGGGTAAAATGTAAAAATGTTGTGTCCTGTATAAGCCTGTACTGATGAATGGAAGAAGGGTGAAGCTCCCAGAAAAATCCCGTCTCCTCCTTTCCTGTCCAACCTAGAACCAGAGCTGAGTGCCCGTCCGTCGACACCATCATACCACGCTGACATTGTTAATAGGGTGTATAAAATAAAACAAGACGAACTGATTGATGATATTAAGAGCGGCGCAGTTACCTGTTGTTGTAGGCAGTATTCTTTCCAAAAACTTCAAATCACACATGTTTGTTTGTCAATCTAACAATTGTTTTCCATCTTGCAGTGCTACATAGTGCTGAATCTCAAGAAAGATACTAGCTATCACATGTACACTGCCTTCCACCTCTATATAACACAGGCAGCATAAGTTCATGTGCTTTCAAGCCTACACAAAACTTTCTTACTAACAGGCGTGGAAAAATCAGATCATAGTGGCCAATTCAATCCCTCTGCATAATGCAGATCCTAAAGCTGACTATGATCTGATTGAATTAAGAACTTCTACAACTGTACCACACCTGATATCTGTCAAGCTGTATGGAAGCTCTTCACATTCAAACCGCCCTATTTACATGAATTTTATACTTTCCTGGAGTATGCTTTCTTTAAGCCTTCTCAACAAGTGCACATGAATATATTTACTCCCTCTGTCTCTAAATAGATATCACAGGTTTGTCAAAATTTGGATGAATCTATATACTAAATAATGTCAACAGATTTTGACAAATCTATGTCATCTATTTTAAGACGGGAGTATTTTATTTTATTTGCCTTAGATTCATCTCTAGCTTATTTAATTTAATTTGTATGTGCAGGTAGCTACAAAAGCATATGTCCCTAGGATTGACTACTCAACTGGAATTTTAAAGTTTGCAAATAAGAGGTTGGTTATTGATATCAGATATAAGTGCTGCCAAATAAGGCTAACTTGTTGCAAACAAGCAAAAGATTTTTGGTGATACTGCAGACAACACATATCATGCCCTTGAAAGTGCATCACTAACTGCCATCACACATTTGATTAACCAATGCAAGGTAGAAAATTGAAGATGCTAATTATGGTCAGCTAATTACTGTAAAAAAAACTAAAGCAACTACCAAACTTTGAAGGCATATTTAAAGAAAAGTGATCTCACAGAAGAAAAGTATGTAGCTTCTGTTAAAGAGTCGAATGAGAGATCACTTCATGATCAGGAATAAATATGACGTTACTGGCTTCAACAAGGCTATAACAAGGAGTTTGGTTATAAACTATACCGCCGTTCAAATTTTATTTAGCAAAATTTCCCTCCAAATGTTGATGTTCTTTTAAGCATCAAAATATCTATATGTTTGCACGCCATATCTACAATTTCTTCAAATATGGACGGGCGCGGCAACGCGCGCTTTTTATGATCTAGTAGACTGGTATATTGGCCTTCCTGCCATCAAGGTGCACCACATTTGTCAGGTTTATGGGCAACAGACCTGGCGAGTTCTGGCCCATGCGGTGTGCTCGGTTCATGGCGTCGTCGTATCTACCACGCAGGATGCCGAAACGACGCACAAGAGCGACATGTGCTTGCTGAAGTGAAGCGTGGCTTTGCTGCAGACCGTTGTGGCTCTGCTGCAGTGGCCCGTGCGCTTGGAGGAGAAGCCGATGCTGGTGCCTAGTGTTCTACAGGTCTTGCCCAAGTGCGGTGCACTGCTGCTTCAGGCCGGCATTCTCCTGCAGCAGCGCCCCATTCCGCTGCTTTAGGCTGGCGATCTCGTGCAGCAGCGCGTCGTTCCCCTGGTTGAGGCCGGCGTACTCCTCCTTCAGCGCGCCGGTCTGGTGCTTTAGGCCGGCATTTTCCTGCAGCAGGGCGTATAGTTCTGGTACACAAGGGCGGTGTTCTGCTGTGCCAACGAACTTTTGTGCTGTGCCAGGGTGCCGTGCTGGTGGGCGAGGGCGCCGTGCTTCTGCTCGAGGCTGGCGTGGCTTTGTTGCAGTTGAGCCAGCTGGCGAAGCATGTTGTCATGGTTGCTCTGTTGCTGCTCCGACGCGTCGCACCTATGCTTGAGGACGATGTGTTGTCCGAGCAGCTCGTCATGTTCTTGCCTCAGCGTCATGTGCTCTTGCAGCAGAGAGGCAAAGGTTTGCCGTGCCGAGGCCACGCCAACGATGGCGTCTTGTGCCGCCTCTTGGTGAAGCATCTGGAAGGACTCGGCGGTGAACAACCTATGCTCCTTCTCCATCAGCTGCTTGTGGTTTGCATCATCTATCCATATGTTCTTGGAGTTGCGGAGGTAGTCGAGGACGCGATCCACTGCATCTTCAACGGCTGTGTACTCTGTTAGCATGAGATCACTGATGAACCAGCATCGACGCTCGGCTCGCCTTGCACATTCGAGGGAATCTTGATGCTGATGGCTGACGCTGCACTCGCGCCGCGTGCCGATGAAGTTTATTGGCATCTGGAGCGCGACGCTGATCCTTTGCACGAAAATAGCTGACGCGGGTAATAAACTAGCTGTGTGGACTGCAAATGAGACAGAGCAAATTTGGTGATTAACGATCATGCTTAAGGCTCTTGATGTCTTTAGTGTTCTAATTTTTTGCTTGCACCAGAGAGAGACGAACATGTGTATTAATTTAACTAACTACTGAGTATACATATTCAGTATGACTAAAAATATTCAATAGCGTGAGGTCTTTTGCAACTACATTAATATTCCTTTTCTTTCTTGCCATACAAACTAAACATTATCTAGTCCAAGTTTGGCATAGGAATATTGAGATCATAAACATGGCAGAATCTATGACATGGTGTTTTTATTTGATCAAGGCACATATGCATTATCGATGGTGTTTTTAAAACACGCGAAAGGGAAAACTAAAAGACAGTGCAATCTGAATAACTTGTCTTTAAACAGTGCATTGTCCATGCATTTCTCAGTGCAATCTGAATAA
The DNA here is from genome assembly GCA_910589765.1 of Avena atlantica. Classification (NCBI taxonomy): domain Eukaryota; kingdom Viridiplantae; phylum Streptophyta; class Magnoliopsida; order Poales; family Poaceae; genus Avena; species Avena atlantica. The sequence continues at coordinate 378,038,177 of OU342736.1, forward strand.
CTTGTCTTTAAACAGTGCATTGTCCATGCATTTCTCAGTGCAATCTGAATAACTTGTCTTTAAACAGTGCATTGTCCATGCATTTCTCAGTGCAATCTGAATAACTTGTCTTTAAACAGTGCATTGTCCATGCATTTCTCTGTTCACTGTTGCATGCATGCCTTTGATTAATGGATCATGGTAGAAAGAATGCGGACCGGTCACGGTCTTCCATTCAATCTTGCCCCCCTCCCCCCCCCCCCCCCCCCCCCCCCGGTTACTCCTGTTTCTGTTTCCGCCATCGTGATGACAGCGGCGAGACCGAAACCGTTCGCGCCCTCATTATGGTGGTAAATGTCGATCTTTATTGCCAATTCTCCTCTATTTTGTATAAATACGTGCCGCATCCATGGCTATCTGCTTGCCCCTCACAGCTCCTTCAAACTCTCGTTGTTCATCATAGAAAATGCTTGCTGCGTAGGTTTGTTATTTCTTCACCTCACACTGCTTTTCATTCATATTTATATAGTTTCATTGACGCAAACACTAGCCATATACATCTGACATACTCTTAATTTTCTTCAGGAATTGTCCTCACTCTTTCTACGGTCCTTATTTGGACTAAATTTTTCCTGGGATTTTTGTCCACTGATTACTCATACAAACATGGCTACTGGACAGGTAATCTTCCTCATCCATGTTTCCTTTAGAATTGCACAGTCCTACTTTAAGTGTATTGTCTTTTGTGAAACTTTATATTTATGAATCCCAGAACATCCATGATTGTGTACATTCCCGCACCATTATTTTTTTATATGTTGATACCATGGAACTTGAAGGTAAATAAGGAATTACATGGAATATGATGCTGATCTGCTATTAGTTACCTAGAAAACAGTATTTTGGGGTAAAAGTATAGATTTAAAGTGGACCACAAGCAGCCTTAAACAATGTCTCGGAGCACTGAGGATCATAAAAGACAGCCTTAAACAATGTCTCGGAGCACCGAGGATCATAATATAATGTACAATGTTTTGAAATTGGATCAAAAAATATATGTTCCTTCCATTTCCTAAAGTAGAGAACAAACAACAAGTGTAACCTCAAACTGGACTTCTCTGCCGACTGTCGGTTGTTAACTTCTCTGTCTGTTGCTCAATAGTTATAGTTGTTTCAGCATAACATAGGGAAAGATTTTGCCTTGGTTTCAAGTGTTGAATAATAGAGCAATTTATCAAGGGAATTAACCATAATAAACACTAGATAAAACATGATAAGAATAATAGGCAATATACTAATCATATGAAATAGCGAATACATATTAATTCATATAACCAAACAAACTACAAGGCGTACCACTTTAGATATGATCAGAACAAGATTGAGAAAGAAGATATACACGGCAGTAGCAGAAGAGGAACCGCCGGCGTTGGAACCGTCATTGGCCATGTCGTCGAGGAAGAGGATGCTGATGTCGGGGAAGAAGTCCTCGTCGGGGAAGATGTCGCCGCAGTCGCTATCCGTGATGGAGTCCGTGGCGAAGTCAGTAGTCGCGCCGATAGCGCTCCCCAAAAACCTTATCGCCCTTCTCCCGTACAGGACTCGAAGAAGCGAGGTTCCGGAGGCCTACTGTCCCGGATCGCGGTGCACGTCACAAGACGGGATGGGGAAGAACTGTTGGCAGCTCAGTGCTCTGGAATTTGGAGGCAATGGTTCTGGTGGATGCCTGAGGAAAGGAGCGACCTTCTGCTCTTATAGGCACGGGTAGACAGGCGAACAGGCGACGTCGGAAGAAGAAACGAACAGGCAGCGACCGAAGCTAAACAGCCTCCACTTAGTTCGAATTAAACCTCCACTGAGTCATATTTAAAACCCATTAGCAAACAGTTCATATTCTGCACACCCGTTTATATAACAGTCATGCGTGGCAAAAAAGAACTTGGCTCGGCGATATTCCCGCAACCCGCGGCGCGCGTCGAGGCGAGGCGTGGCGAGGTGAGGCGGGCGGCGGAGGAGGAGCGCGCGTGTAGGACTCTCTCCTTCTCCCTCTCATCCTTTTACCAAGTGGTAGGAGAGCCTCCCTTATAAGCTGGTGCAAACCTCTTTCAACTAGCAATGTGGGACTAAACATTTTTTCCAACTCTTGCCATGCATGAATGGGCCACATGGGCCTCTAGGATTTTCAGGAATTATTGGAATGGAAAATGGGCTAGGCTATTTGGGCCAAAATTCCAACAATCCCCCACCAGATCCCAGAGGCACATGTAATTTGCCTTTGGTTCCAAAACACTGTTTATATACCGGTACTGTAGTGGAGACTGTTAAGTTGAACTTCCACCTAAAATTCTATGCTACACTAGGCTGCGACTTGTACAGTGGACTATGCCTTGAACTGCAAGTTTGCTGCAACCTAGCTTCACACGAAGCCTTGACCGATACTGGGCTACCGTGGGACTTCCCCACGGGTGGAGCTTATGCGTCATACTCCATGGCCTTTCATGAGTTTATTAGAGAGCACCCAAATCTCATAGACTGCGACGTTTGACAGTCAGACTCATATATGTGTGTTCTTCAATAGATGTTCTGCAGGACAACATCTCTGCTTAAGATTAAGCCATTTAGAACACATTAAGATAAAATCAACCAGCCGTGCAGAATAGGAAAGTACTGCATCTTCACAGAGTGGTGTTCATTAAAGTGGGGATACTTTCCTCTCAGTCTACCAACACCTTGTCTTCCAATTCTAATTCACGGGATCTCTCACATAGATTGGTTTGCCACTGTGGAAAACTCATAGTGCGGGTCTCATACCCATCTCCTTTGATGCATTTTCTATCACATTGCGTGATAGTCCCTTTATGAAGGGATCTGCCAGGTTTTTAGATGTTTGGATATAATCCAATGCAATAACTCCGGAGTTTCTCATTTTCCTGACATATTTTAGTCTCCTCTTCACATGTCTTGAGGACTTCATATTATCCTTAGAACTGTTCACCTTAATATCACAGTTTGATTATCACAGTTCATTGGAATTACGGGTATAGGTTTTTCAACCACAGGTAAGTCCATCAAGAGTTCACGAAGCCACTCTGCTTCAACAGTGGACGTGTCTAGTGCTGTGAGTTCTGCTTCCATAGTTGACCTCGTTAAGATGGTCTGCTTGCAAGACTTCCAAGAAACAGCGCCACCACCAAGTGTGAATACATATCCACTCGTGGCCTTAATCTCGTCAGCATCAGATATCCAATTTAAATCATTATAACCCTCTAGTACCCTCGGATACCCGGTATAGTATATGTCATAGCTCGCAGTGCCTTTTAGATATCGCATAACTCTCTCAAGAGCATGCCAGTGATCATCTCCTGGATTTGAAACAAATCGACTGAGTTTGCTTACAGCAAAGGCGATGTCAGGCCTCGTGGCACTAGCTAAATACATAAGCGAGCCAATGATTTGAGAGTATCTTAGTTGGTATCTAGCATTTTCTCGATTCTTTCGAAGCAACACACTAGGATCATATGGTGTAGGAGAAAACTTGACGTCGCTATACCCGAAACGACTCAAGATCTTTTCCACATAGTGGGACTGAAGCAATGTAATCCCACCATCATCATCTCTCAATAGCTTGATGTTCAGGATGACATCAGCTACTCCCAGATCCTTCATCTCAAAGGAACAAGATAAGAAATCTTTGACCTCCTTAATTGCATTAAGGTTGGTTCCGAAAATAAGTATGTCATCAACATACAAACAAAGGATGACTCCCTCACCCCTACCATGGCGATAGTATACACACTTGTCAGCTTCGTTTACAACAAAGCCTGCAGCGGTTAAGGTTTTATCAAATTTTCCGTGCCACTCCTTAGGTGCTTGTTTAAGACCATATAAAGACTTCAGTAGCTTGCACACTTTTCTTTCTTGACCATTTACTACAAAACCATCTGGTTGATCCATATAAATTTCCTCATCCAAATCTCCATTTAGGAAAGCCGTCTTAACGTCCATTTGATGAACGAGAAGACCGGGTGAGGCAGCCAGAGAAAGTAGTACTCGAATGGTGGCCAACCTTGCTACAGGTGAGTAAGTGTGAAAGAAGTCTTCACCTTCCTTTTGGGTATAACCCTTGGCCACAAGACTTTCCTTGTACTTCTCAATAGTACCATCAGGCCTTAGTTTCTTCTTAAACACCCATTTACATCCTACAGGTTTGCACCCATAAGGACGATCAGTGATCTCCCATGTTTCATTAGCTAAGATGGAATTCATCTCACTATGAACAGCTTCCTTCCAGTAGTCAGCATCAAGAGATGCATAAGCTTCTGAAATGGAAGTGGGAGTGTCATCGACAAGGTACACAATGAAATCATCACCAAAAGACTTTGCAGTCCTTTGTCTCTTTCTCCTTTTAGGAATTTCATTATCGTCCTCCTTAGGACTTTCAGAGTGTTCAATTGGAATTGTAGGTTCAGAGAATGTAGGAAATTCCTGATTAGATGAACTAGGTATCTCCGGATTTGATGAGTTAGGTTTATCCTTCATTGGAAAGATATCCTCAAAGAAAGTCGCATCAGTCGACTCCATGATTGTACCGACATGAATGTCAGGCACTTCAGATTTTACTATCAAGAATCTATAACCAATGCTATGAAAAGCATAGCCCAGAAAAACACAATCAATGGTTTTTGGTCCAAGCTTGCGCTTCTTGGGGATTGGTACATTAACCTTTCCAAACAACCCCAAGTACGTAAGTAAGAGAGTTTTAATCTTTTCTTCTCCCATTCTTCGAATGGAGTAATTTCTTTGTTCTTTGTGGGAACTCGGTTTAGGACATGACACACGGTCAATAGTGCCTCCCCCCACCATTCCTTAGAAAGACCCGATGTGTCTAACATGGCGTTAACCAAATATGTTAGAGTATGGTTCTTTCTTTCGGCTACTCCATTTGACTAGGGTGAGTAGGGAGGAGCCCTCTCATGAATTATGCCATGTTCCGCACAAAAGGAATCAAACTCGTTGGAAAAATACTCTCCACCACGATCAGACCTAAGCCTCTTAATCTTTCGATCAAGTTGATTTTCTGCCTCAGCTTTATAGATTTTGAAAAAACTCAAAGCCTCGTCTTTTGATTTCAGAAGATACACATGACAATATCTCGTAGAGTCATCGATCAAAGTCATGAAATATTTCTTTCCTCCTTTTGTCAACACACCATTCATCTCACAAAGATCAGAATGTATGAGCTCTAGTGGTGTTAAATTTCTTACTTCTGCAGTCGTATGTGACTTGCGAGGTTGTTTAGCTTGTACATAGACTTGGCACTTAGATCCCTTAACAGTTGAGAAATCAGGGATTAAATTCATTTTGGCTAGCCGCGTCATACAAACAAAATTAATATGACAAAGACGAGAGTGCCAGACATTTGATTCAAAATTCGTGTAAATATGATTAACAACTTTATTACAAATGTCTGACAGAGATAAGAGGAACAAGCCTCCGCACTCATAGCCTTTACCAACAAAGGTTCCATACTTCGAAATTACAAATTTATTGGACTCATATACAATCTTGTAGCCATCTCGGCACAGAAGAGATCCGCTAACAAGTTTTATTTATTGAGGGAACATGATGCACGTTCTTCAGGCGCACGGTCTTTGCCGAAGTGAACTTCAGATCGATCGTACCAACACCATGAACAGAAGCATGCGAGTCGTTCCGCATCAGCATGGTTTGAGTTTTTCTGACCTGATATGAAGAAAACATAGAAATATCAGAACAGACATGTACATTAGCGCTCGTGTCAATCCACCAATCAGGAGAATGTCAGAATGAAAGAACAGTAGGTAATATACCATACCCAACATCTTTCATCTCAACCTCGCCCATGACAACATTAGCAGTCTTGCTTCCCTTCCCATGATGACGCTTGTCAAAGCGGTTGGGACAAGCAGGAGCCCAATAATTAGGATCACCGCACACATGACAAGCACCTTTCCTATTATCAGTCTTATTCTTGAAGCTGGTGGACTGTGAGGCCTTGTTCTTTCCATCGAACTTTACTTTATCATCAAACTTGCTTTTGTTCTTGAACTTGTGAGGCTGGAAGTTCCTTTTCTGTACCAGGTTGGCATTAGAACCTCCCTCGGTACCTCGAGCACGTGTGTCTTTTGCTCTCGCCTTCTCTTCCACATCAAGAGTCCCAATGAGATCCGTCACGGAGAACTCTTGTCTATTGTGCTTCAGAGAAGTAGCAAAACTCCTCCATGACTGGGGAAGTTTGGCAATAATGCCTCCTGCAACAAACTTGTCCGGTAACACACAAGTGAAATGCTCAAGCTCCCTGGCAAGTGACTGTATCTCATGAGCCTGCTCCACAATGGGGCGGTCTTCAACCATTTTATAGTCATAGATTGTTCCATGACATACAGTTCACTACCAGCATCGGAGACTCCAAATTTTCTCTCGAGCGCATCCCACATATCCTTGCCATTGCTAAATGACAGATATGAATCGACAATATTGTCGCCAAGAATGCTGATCAAGGCAGCCTTGAAAGTGGTATCAAGTTTTTGGAACGCCTCTTCCTGAGCGGGATTAAGTTCTTCCTCAGGTGCGCCATAGATGGAGTTATAGCAGCTCATGGTCTGAAACCAGAACACTACTCTCGCACGCCATCGTTTGTAATTCACACCTTCGAACACAGGTGGATTTATAGAAGCAACAAAGCCACTTGGGGCAAATTGCCTGAAATAAGGTTTTTGAATTGTTGAATAATAGAGCAATTTACCAAGGAATTAACCATAATAAACACTAGATAAAACATAATTAGAATAATAGGCAATATACTAATCATGTGAAATAGCGAATACATTAAGGCATATAACCAAACAAACTACAAGGCGTAACACTTTAGATATGATCAGAACAAGACTGAGAAAGAAGATATACACGGCAGTAGCAGAAGAGGAACCGCCGGCGTTGGAACCGTCATTGGCCATGTCGTCGAGGAAGAGGATGCTGATCTCGGGGAAGAAGTCCTTGTCGGGGAAGACGTCGCCGCAGTCGCTATCCGTGATGGAGTCCGTGGCGAAGTCAGTAGTCGCGCCGATAGCGCTCCCCAAAAACCTTATCGCCCTTTTCCCATACAGGACTCGAAGAAGCGAGGTTCCGGAGGCCTACTGTCCCGGATCGCGGTGCACGCCACAAGACGGGATGGGGAAGAACTGTTGGCAGCTCAGTGCTCTGGGATTTGGAGGCAAAGGTTCTGGTGGATGCCTGAGGAAATGAGCGACCTTCCGCTCTTATAGGCACGAGTAGACAGGCGAACAGGCGACGTCGGAAGAAGAAACGAACAGGCAGCGACCGAAGCTAAACAGCCTCCACTTAGTTTGAATTAAACCTCCACTGAGTCATATTTAAAACCCATTAAAAACCCATTAGCAAACTGTTCAGATTCTGCACACCCGTGATATTCCCGCAACCCGCGGCGCGCGTCATGACGAGGCGAGGCGGGCGGAGGAGGAGGAGCGCGCGTGTAGGACTCTCTCTTTCTCCCTCTCATCCTTTTACCAAGTGATAGGAGAGCCTCTCTTATAAGCTGGTGCAAACCTTCTTCAACTAGCAATGTGGGACTAAACATTTTTCCAACTCTTGCCATGCATGAATGGGCCACATGGGCCTCTAAGATTTTCAGCAATTATTGGAATGGTAAATGGACTAGGCTATTTGGGCCAAAATTCCAACATGAAGAACACCAGTCCAGTGCGTTGCACCTCGTGCAGGTGTTTGCCCAGTATGTGTGTTCTTTAAATTAGTCCAGGTGACCTGGTTCACCTTTACACCTTATGTCAACCATTAAAAATTACACACGGGATGACCTTTTATTTATATATAATTTTATTTTACGAAACTACGGATATAATTAATGCAAACTGAATAGTGAGCAATAAAACAAGCGAGACTACAAAATACCATGATTTCAGCTTCTAACCTGAATATTACAAAGGAAAACACTTGACAGACATTTCTAAAATATCAAATGTTTGATTTTGTAATAATACTACATGTAAAAATTGACATGTTCTATTTTATAACCTTGTTTCTTCAGGATTTTTCTAAAATTGTAGTCCACTATGCCCTCTGTAGAGAAAATGACAAAGCGTTCTAGAGCACGAGCGCACGGTACCGATGCCCACCTAACACGTTCTGTTTGCAGCTCAAATGCTGTTCAGCCGAGGAATAAAAGGCCAAGGATTAATGAACCAATTGCTATTCCCAATCCCATCTTGCAGCGAAAAAGAAGTATGTTGATTCACCTTTCCATTAACTGCTTTACACCCATGTGCCATTCTTAGTTTACCATTAATCAGTCCATTCCTTGTATTCCATGGAAATAGAAGATGATTTCTTTCCAGTATACTCTGTTCAACATGCAAGGGAAAACCGTGCTGCCCGCATTAAATTTAAAAAACAAACAAAAAATGGTGTTGGCGGGACCAAGCCTTGATCCGAATGGAGAACCCAACCTACCCCTCACTGAAGAATTCGTCGATGTCCTCAAAGGTGCTTCAAACTTAACATAATTTATTAAAAATAATAATATATTCAGCTTACTCACTTCAGACTTGATTCTATGCTTCTGCCGTTTACTCCAGCTACTTTCCGTGGCCGCTCAAATTTCGGAGATCCATGTTTTAGATGCCGACACTATGGTGCCGCTATCTGGTGGAAGGAACACGTCCAAAAGGGTTATAGCTGGGAAAAGAAGTGAGTTGAATTTAATCGGTGATGCAGTGGCGGCCGTGTGCATATCGAACCCTTTCAGCTACCTCCGCCAGTTTCAGGGAGACGAACGAGCAGCTTCGAGTGACTGCGGGTGAGTAGCTGTCAAGCTTGATGATGGTCGTAAACCTTGTTCTTCTCGTATTCATAGTTTTGTTGATGCAGATGATAACATGGCCGCGGTGGAAAAGGCTCGTCAGGGCTTGGTACCGGCGAATGAGCTGATGGCTGCGCAGTCGTCCTTGAGCGCCGCAGAGAAGCGAATTGCCGACCTGGAGCGGGAGCTCAAGCAGGCGAAGGCTGAAACGACCTCGGCGGATGAGAGGGCCAAGGCAGCCGTTGCCTCTGCTGCTGAGGAGCTGAAGTTGTCAGATGCGCTCGTGGCCGGGCTGCAAAATGACCTTTCCAGTCTTCAGGATTTCATCACGGAGCGTTGTCGCCCGCTGATTGGTGAGTTCTCTGTTCTTTAGCGAGTCCCCGAGCGTGCGGGTCGCTTTGTTTTTGCTTGAGCGTTCCTTACTGTTCGCTTTGTGTGTTTGCAGGTAGGATTACTGACGGTGCTGACGAAGCGCAGTCGTATGATGCGTGGCAATGTGTCACCACACTGGTTGACTCTGCCGCTTTGTCTGCGACCTGCATTCGGGCGTACCTCCAGAAGATCTTGCCGACGGAGGTGATTCCCAATGACCTCGTCGAGGTCTGGCGCTACATGGAGAAGGCCCCGGCTGTGGTTGACTTCATGGCGCGGTCGGCCTTTCGTCGTGGTGCTACGACTGCGCTGAGATTGGGCTCGCGCACTTCCCCCACGACTTCGACCTCGACGATGTCACGAGTGGGTACCCTTCGTCGACTGGCTAGGTCAAGATTGCCGAAGTGCTGAAGCTGACCGAGCGGGCTGCGGTGTACTCTGACCGGGTGTGGGCGATGGGTGACCTTCTGTACCAGGAGTCGGTGGTCGCCCCGAACGACCCCGAGCCGGCGCATGACGACTTCAAGGTGGAACAGCTGTTTCGGGCGGCAATGGCGGGTGAACTCACGACGTACCCTTCAAACCCTTGGGTTTCGTTTATCCGTCGTCGTGGCGGTGGTGGCACCTCGTCGTCGAAGCCTGCAGAATAGAATTATTTGTCAACTAGCGTTAGCTAGATAGACATGTGACTGCCCTTGTAAGCGAACAAATTTGTTGCTCGAGGGAATGCAAAGATGCTTTTGTCAATATGTTTGATTTGATTGTTGGTTGTGAGAGTCCCCGAGCGCGTCCGCCTTTTTATGGGATTTACCTCGCTTTTATGTGTATATATGTTGTTAAACTGTTAGTGAGTTATGGTCGACTCGCCGTGGCTTGAAAAGCTAGTTGCATGGCGACTCCAAGGGGTGCTCTGTACTTAGCCGTTTTCCCGGGCGCGAACGGGGTCGGGTGGCCAAGTCCCCAAGCGTGGTACTTGGCTGTTCTAATCGCATGCCCGAGGTAGGTGAGGACGGGGCATGTTGTTTTGGCGCGTCACTCCACCTGATCTGTAGGGCCAGTCGCGTGGCGAGTCCAGGCCGCGCTCTCATACTTGGCGTTTTCCCTCGTTGCTCGTGATTGGACTAGCGTTAGTCCCCGAGCGTGGTACTTAGCCGTTCGAGTCGCTGCGCCAAGGATGTGGAGGACTGGGTCGCTGTGGGAAGCGAGTGCGGTTGTCGTGGCTTGGAAACCAGTCGGGCGAGGCGACTCCGATGGGGCTCCTGGTTGGCTTTTTTCGTGGACGGTGCGAGGCCCGAAATTTTTGGTGCCCTCGTACCGCACTACTTGGCTATGTCGGTCGCAAGTAGCATAGTGCTGTTATTATGAGTACGAGTGGCACAATATACAGAGAGTGAACGCAATTTGTGCGAATCGATCTTCTTTATTTCATAGCGGGTAGGAGTTACATGTCTGGAGTTCTAGGAGTAGAACTTCCGTAAGAGGTTTACATTCCATGGCCGCTTGACGTCGAGTTTTCCGTTGCCTCGGACGTCGGTGAGGTAGTAGGCGTCGTTGCCCAGGACGCGCCCGGTGGCGAATGGTCCCTCACAAGAGGGGGAAAAGATTGTGCATGCCTTTCTTTTCCTGGATCAGGCACAGTACCAGGTCGCCTTCCTGGAAGGTGCGGGTCCGTACTCGCCGGCTGTGGTATCGGCGAAGCCCTTGCTGGTAGATGGCGGTGCGGGAGCGAGCTAGGTCGCGTGCTTCGTCGAGCTGGTCGACTCCATCCTGGCGTGCGAGCTCGTTGTCGACCTTCGTGTAGTTGACCACTCGAGGCGAGTCGTGCTCGAGGTCGGTTGGCATAACGGTCTTGGCCCCGTATACCATGAAGAAGGGGGTGAATCCTGTCGACCTGTTGACGGAGGTGTGGATGCCCCAAATGACGGAGGGGAGATCTTCGACCTAGCACCCAGGAGTTCGCTCAAGTGGAACTTGCAGTCGCGGCTTTAGGCCGTGGAGGATGCTCTTGTTGGTGTGTTCCGCCTGGCGGTTGGACTCCGGGTGGGCGACTGAGGCGAGGTCGAGTCGTATGTTGTGCTCCTCGCAGAATCGGCCATGGCTCCTTTGGTAAAGTTGGTGCCATTGTCCGCGATGATGTTGTGCGGGAATCGTAGCGATAGATGAGTTCGCGTAGGAACCTTGTGGCGGTCTTCCCGTCGCATTTGCGGACTGGCTTGGCCTCCACCCACTTTGTGAATTTGTCGACTATGGCTGAAGGTGGGTGAACCCAGAGGGGCCTTCTTGAAGGGGCCTACCATGTCCATGCCCCACACGACGAATGGCCAGGTGATGGGATGGTCTTGAGTGTCGAGCTCGGCACGTGAGTCTGGTTGGCGTAATACTGGCACCCGACGCAACGTTGGACAATGTCGGCCGCGTCGACATGTGCGGTGAGCCAGTAAAAGCCATGTCGCATGGCCTTGGCGACTAGGGAGAGGGCGCCAGCGTGGTGGCCGCAGTCGCCAGCATGGATGTCCTAGAGGATCTTGCGTCCTTCTGCAGGCTGGACGCAACGTTGGAACACACCGTTCACGCTGCGCTTGTGGAGTTCGGCGTTGATGATGACGAACGATTTGTAGCGGCGTGCTATCATCCGGGCCTCCGTTTCATCAGCAGGTAGGGTGCCTCCTTCCAAGTAGGCGACGTATGGCGCGGTCCAGTCGCTTGGCTCGGCGATCATTGCGACCAGGGTTGTGTCTGGTTGCAGCGGAATTCCGATGTCGATCTCCCTCGGGGGAGAGACGGAAGGCTTGGTGATGGTGTCGAGGAAGATGACGGAGGGCGGCGCGAGTCGAGCCAAGCCGATGCGGGAGATTGCGTCGGCCTCTTCGTTCTTCCGCCGATCGATCCACTCGACGGAGTACCCTGCGAAGTGGCCTCCCAGCTGGTCCACTTCTTGGCGGTATGCCGCCATGGTGGGGGAGACTGCGTCGCAAGTGCCGACGACTTGGGCAGCAACGAGGTCGGAGTCACCGTAGCAGCACAGACGATTGATGTTCATTTCCTTGGCTGGTCGCATGCTGTGGAGGAGCTCCTCGTACTCGGCCATGTTGTTGGTGCAGGGGGTGAAGTCAAGGTACATGACGTAGCGTAGCTTGTCGCCCTTTGGAGATGTGTGGACGATCCCTGCCCCTGCACCATCTGAATTCTTGGAGCCGTCGAAGTGTAGGGACCAGTAGTGGAGGTACGGCAATTTCTCTGGCTGCTAGGCCTCCTCCCAGTCGGCGAGAAAGTCTGCTAGAGCCTGTGACTTGATCGCCTTGCGCGGCTCGTATCTGATGTTGTGGACTCTGATCTCGACGGCCCACTTGGCGACTCGCCCGGTCGCCTCGCGGTTGCGGATGATGTCCTGCAACGGTGCTGAGGTGACGACCGTGATTGGGTGCTCCTGGAAGTAGTGTGGCAATCGCCGCTGGGCTCTGAACACCGCATATACCAATTTTTGGTACTGCGGGTAGCGCTGGCGCGACTCGGTGAGGACTTCGCTGATGTAGTATACGGGTCGCTGCACCGGGCGCTCCTTGCCCTCCTCTGGTCATTCGACGACGATGACGACACTGACGACTCGCTCGGAGGCCGCGACGTAGAAGAGCATACGCTCCTTGTCGACGAGGGCGGCGAGTAGTGGTGCCGCGAGTAGCACCTCCTTGAGAGCGTGGAGCGCTTCTTCTGCCTCCCTGTCCCACTGGAATGTGGGGTTCTTGTGCATTAGGCGGTAGAGGGGCATTGCCTTCTCGCCTAGCCAGGGGATGAAACGGCTGAGAGCCACGACTCACCCAGCCAGCTTCTGGACGTCGCGCAGGCACTCGGGTCTACTAAGCCGGGCGATCGTGTTGATCTTGGTGGGGTTCGCCTCGATCCCGCGCTTGGAAACGACGTACCCCAGGAATTGACCAGTAGGTACACCGAAGGTGCACTTTCCTGGGTTTATCTTGTAACCAGAGTAGGCGTCGAGGAAGCATAGCGACTCCGAGCCCGTGGTCGAGTCGATTATTTGGTTGATCCGCGGGTGGACGAATTGCTCCTTCGAGCAGGCGCTGTTGAGGTTTGTGTAGTCGATACACATTCTCCAGGTCCCGTTTTTCTTCTCGACCAGGACTGGATTTACTAGCCACTTGGAGTATTTGATTGGCCGGATGAAACCTGCAGCGAGTAGACGCTGCACCTCCTCGGAGATTGCTCGGTAGCGCTCTTCATTGAAGGGCCGCAATGACTGCTTGACGGGTCGCACTTTGGGGTCGGTGTTGAGTTTGTGCTCAGCGAGTTCCCTCGGGACACCAGGCATGTCAGAAGGTTTCCATGCGAAGATGTCTCGATTCTCACGTAGGAACTCTATGAGCGCGCCTTCCTATGTTGGGCTCATGCCCGTTCCGATCATCACCGTCTGGCTGGAGTCGCCTAGGACCAGCTCGACGGAGCGAGTGTGCGTCGTTGCCTCGAAGGAGGTGGAGCCGCCACCTTCCGAGTTGGGCTTCTTGAGTATGGTGGGGTCGTCGTTGTTGACTCCGCTCGCGTACTTGGCGAGTTCCTCCGCATGGTTCGCCTCCACAGCTATGACGGCGTCAGCGAGCTCGGCGCCCTTGGCCTCGCATTTTGCAGCCATGTTAGGGTCGCCGTGGATAGTTGCGGTGACCCAGCATACCACTGCATGATGTAGTACACTATAGTTGTTGACATAACACCAATAAAACACCGTTCACTAGTATTACATCCCTCAGAGTAGTACAACAGAAACATAGCAGGTCCAAGACATGACTATAGGTTACAAATCAACTCTTTACACAAGATCCACAGAACACTCTAGGTTAAAGAGAGAGAAAGAAACTTCTTACAAAGAAGAATCAGAAATAAACAACTCATAACTATTATGCTAATAAAATTAGCATCTAACTATTTGGCTTGTATTGCTGTTATTGCAGTACTCTACAGAAATAGGTTCTATGGTTAGAGATTATATTCTTATCTAATCGATAACTTCGTCTTCACTTAAGTTGATGTATATGTTGACTTTCTTGACTTAATTGAAGAACTTTAGCTTCTGGTGACGATTCCTGGAGCATAACTTGATGTAGACATCGTCTATACTGGCTTTAGAACCTAGCAAGGGTTAAGAAGATACTTTGAGTACGAGCGTACTCAGCAAGTTCACTAGAAAAGGAGTGTTTGATGCACTATATCTACGGCCACAGACCATAGGTCGTAGGCAATGCAGGTTTTCATAAACATTTCTTCAAAGGTTTGTTTTATTCTGAAAAGCTATGTCCGTCAGCCTTCACGGGTTTACCAGAACTTTCATGGAGTTCCTTTCCCGCATCGTTCGCAGCTCCTTCCCGGAACAGGGAGTAACAAGTTATAGTTCTTACACTCTGTAGAGGTGCGTTACTTTACCCATGAGAGATCTTAGCTTTGTTGCACATCCGAATTGCAGGTTCGTTGACACTTCCTTGGTGTGAGGCCCAGACTAAGATCCAAGCCAATCACTGCCTTCTCCGCGACCCCGCATGTCTCCTTAGTGTACGCCATCCCACCTATTGAATTACGACAATTGGCAGTACAGACCGTTCAGATGCCGGAACTATCGTGGGACGTTGAGGGCTCCCACCCATATGCTGCATATCCTCTACGAATTACCATATAATATGCATGCTATGAGTGATAACAACCACGACCCGCACATCCAGCTCCATGCGAGAGGGAAAAGATACAGCTGACTTCTCTGTCCCATTCCAAATCTCATGGTCAACGCATAATATACGGTGCAAGAATCACTCGCGACATTGGTTGTTAAGTCCTAGGTAATATGTTCCTTTACCACCGGAACTCTTATAGTAGGTTATTACCTCATGGTAAATAACCTATAATCACATTATTATGAAAATAGTGTTTTCTATCCTTTTTCAAATGCAGGTGATGACAACACTGTATTTGCAAAATACTTTACAGAAAATAATCAAAGGACATGAGCAAGTGTGAACTTGCCTTTTGTGATTGCAAGATTATGCACTCACGGTCTTCAAGACAATATAAAAGATCCAATATCTGAAATCAGCATCATTGGTTCGGTAATGACTAATGTTTAAAGAAGCAAGATGCTTTTATGCATAAGCAATGTAATGCAAGTTGATAAATGCGAATCCCGAGGATAACGTTGTTCTAGGGTTTGGATAATGGAAAGGGTTTCCTTGGAATGTGTTGCTCTTTTAGATTAAGTTTAACACATGTGCTTCTTATTAAGGCTTGTGAGTGTGTGTGAAACAATATGTAAGTATAGTAAAGCACACACAGTAATGGAAGACTCAAGTGTAAAATATATCTGTAGACTATGTATATAAGGTTTTTTTCTATTTAGAGCTTTCATAAAGATGCTTATGTCTTGCTTTATAATGTTTCTTAAAAGAATAACTTTTGAAGAAAATCTTACTTCTCTAAAGGGAAGTATTTAAATTTTAAGTTAACCTTATTAGGGTTTCTTTTAAGTTATAGTCTTTAAGTAAGAAAGAATTGCTTTATTTGAATAGTGATATTAATAGTATTTGAGACTTATCTATCTTGGTTAGTTTGGGATTAAGATGCTTTATAACTTAATTATAATAGACCAAGGTTAACTATAAAACACATAATAAAGTCTTTTTAGAATAGTATTTAAAGTATTATAGACTAAAGTTAACTTTAGAGACATAGATGGAATTAAAGCATATTTCTTATGTTATTTGTACCAGGTGTACTTTATAATGTTTCCCTAAGGATACTTTAAGAATGGTAATACTTCTATTTGAATAGTGGTTTCCTAATTGTTTAGTGGAATAGAATCATTTTCCTTTTTATGGATGAGTGGTTATAGTTTGTAAACAAATAAATAATATTACTTAACTACTTATGGATTCAATATAGTGTTTTGGTTTGTTTATAACTTGTAGTTGAAGTACTGGAGTAGGTTTTACTACAAAATTATTTTTGGAGATTTTATAATGGATAAGGGTTCTTTTATAAAATAATCTATATTAATGGTTGAGAGATAATTTAATAAAATTGTATTTAAAGTGTGCTAAATCATTTTGACTTCACACTAACAATATTTAAGACTAATACTTTTTATTAGACTCAATTTATTAATTTAAGAAATATTAACAAATTTTATTTGACATTATATGAATTATTAACTAAAGAAATAGGTTTAAATTCAAGTTATTAAAGTGTTTAACTTTTTATTTACCTCAAAAGTGGAATATCACATTTTTAACATATAGGATTTATTTTTGTGATCATTTTGGAATATTTCATTTATTTTTTATGATTTATAAATAATAAGATATGATTTTTATAAGATTTATTACTTTATCAATAATTAATAAATAATGAATATTTAATTAGGTAAAATGGTAATGCATGGTTATAATTTTAAATTATAGTTCTTATTTTTCTAAGATTTATGGTACCACGTTGGATGCCACATGGGCACAGACCAAGTCAAATGTGCTGACTGGGCTAAGGTGGCGTGTGCATGACGCAGTGATGACGTCATAGAGGATGATCCTCCCAGATCGATGATCTTCCCATCGATTGAGAGCGGACGGGCTAGCAAGGAGGGTGGTGTTCGAAAGAGGGATCCACGACGAGTCTATTGGTGGCGGCGCAGCTCTAAAATGGTCACCAGAAGGCAGGACACGACGACAACTGGAGGCTATGCACGACGGCGCTCGTCGGTGACTTGATACAGGAAGCAAACAGAGCTTTTAAGCATGCTTGGAGATTTAGTGACTCACCCAGAACACGATGTTGCGGTTGATAGGGCGAGGCGAGGTCAAAATCGAAGACGAACGTCGGTGACGCGCGGCGGCAGTGATGTGTCGATTGCGCCGATAGGGGAATCTTCGGCCTTCATGGCTTGGCTTGGGAGAACGAGGACAACAAGTCGAGGCTAACGGTGCTCTCAGGAAGGCCAGGGGAGCTCGGGAACGACGGCGATGTGCAGCTTCAGCGAGTTAGGTTTTTAGTCAGAGAGGAACGAGAGAGAGAGAGAGAGAGAGAGAGAGAGAGAGAGAGAGACAGACAGAGAGAGAGAGAGAGAGAGAGAGAGAGATTTTCAGAGGGGAAAATGGGGATGAGGACGAGCGGGAGAGTCACGGTGGCAATCTTATCTCCACCCCGAGTGTCGGCGGCGATCATCGCAGCACACGGCGGCGACGGACGACATCGGCTACCTCCACCGAGAAGCTTCTAGTAGACGAGGAAGACGACGAAGGTCTTTTAGGGATAACCCCTACGACACTTCAGGGTTCAACCCGCAGTCCCTCGCTGTCCCACTCGTTAGCCAGAGAGAAAACTATGCCGGGCTGGTTGTTGCGCTGCTACTGGGCTTCGATTGGGTTGCTGTGGCTGCTCGTGGGCGATGGATAAGAAAGATGAATATGGGCCACGAGCCAGAAACAAATTCCTTTGTTTTTTCCTCGTTCTATTTCTTTTTCTATATTCTGTTTTGTATCTTCACATTTGTTTTAAGATTTGTATTTTACTTATTTGCTTGAAATTTTCTATATATTTTATATGTTAGATAATTGCAGCAAATCCTAAAATGTACTCAAACTCATTTTGTGAATTTTTATTGTATAATGATTATTTCTTTATTTTCTTTATATATATATTTTTCTTATTAATATATGTAAGGCTTTTGATATGAATTTAGTTAAGCTAAAATTCATAAACTTATTAAAGAATGTATTAA
This sequence comes from Avena atlantica, assembly GCA_910589765.1. Taxonomy (NCBI): domain Eukaryota; kingdom Viridiplantae; phylum Streptophyta; class Magnoliopsida; order Poales; family Poaceae; genus Avena; species Avena atlantica. The sequence continues at coordinate 378,056,164 of OU342736.1, forward strand.
TATTAATCCATGAGTTTTAATTCTTATTGATTTATAATATTAAAGAAACTTTTATATATATAGTGATCCTTCATAATTATTTGATACATAAATTCTAAGTACTAATAGTGTTTGAAATTATAATTACTTACCCTAGGGTTTTAGGTTTCTTGATACATTTGTATTCTTTTATTGATATGAATAAAGATTAATGGCTAAACACATTGTCTTTATATTTGTGATCAGAATGATGTTACCCTTTTACAAACAGTGGGGTGATTCTTTAGAATGACTTATGAGAAAGAATTGATAAAGATAGCTCCTAAGCACATATGGTTATAATAAATGGAATTCAGAAAATATGTGCTTAATTGATTTGTTATAAGAAAATATTCCTACAGAAGGATTTATCCATCAAATGAGATGGATGTTAAGCTTGATTATACATTTAGGGTTTAGGGTTTACCAAGGATTCCTATCTTACATATTTCATAATTCTAGACTTCTAATTAAGGAATTCCTTTCCTAGATATATTACTTCTCTATGTCCATCATCATGTCCTAACATGATGAGCTTTGCTTTACAGAATATTCTTATCCACCTTTTATTCTTCTAATTCATTTGTAAATCCAATGAGCTTGACACTAAAGCTTTTCATAATCTTTTCATATCCATACTTGGTTATATCCACTACTCTGCTGTTGATAATCCCCAATCCAACAAGTGGTTACTTCTAACTCCAATCATACTCTTCCTTAATCATCCTTCACTAATATCACTTCAATAGATGTATACATCAAATCCTACTTCACCTCAAGTGCTTAGTATTTCCAAATAGGAAAATACTACTTCTTTAATCCAATGTTGCTCTAACATCATTTTAATCATACTATCTTGTCTCTACTTGACTCCAATATCTAACATTCCAACCTCACATTATATTAATGTGACTTGTAATGACTAATCTAGGATAATATATCTATACTATGGTTCAATCATGTTTTATCCACCAATGTCACTTATACATGGTATAAGCATTCAATATTGATGAATAAGGCATGATCATTATAATCCTTTGATCCTTTATGATTCAGGTTTCTAGTTGGCTAAACAAGGCTTCCATCCATACAACATTACAATTGTTTTCTAATTATCTTTTGTTTACCTCTATTGGATTAAGAGGTATAATTCATTGACTATACCTACTTGATCCATTAGGACTACTCCTGGTAATTATCTTTAGACTTCATTCTTGTAATATTCTTTGTGACCATATTGATTTGATTTCCTCCAATCACTCCCATCCTATAGATGACATCTTAAACTAGCATCACTATTTACCTCTTCTTACTTCTTTCTTTATAAGCCCTAAGTGAATGTTATAGTAAGTACAAGAGTTGATAGGTCAAGAATTGATAGGTTAAGAATTGGTGAATCAATAGTTGATTTCTCAATATTGATGAACAACAAATATAAGGGTAGGATTGAATAGAGATGATAAAGATTGATATGGAAAGAAAGATATATGGTGAATGATCTTAACTTTGGTTTCTTTCCTACTCAATCTCACTAGAGAGTTAAAGTTAGGTATTTCCATGATACTCATGGTATAAGTAGATGAGATTAAGATATAGTTGTTACATTCTTATTATTTGTGTTATATTTATAATTTGGTATTCATGAGTGATTATAATGAATACTATGATATGATCACCTAAGGATCAAATATAAATCATTAAGTAATGTATTAGGTTTGAATTTTATTACATTTGATCTACCCTTAGATCAAATCAAGTTTACCCAAAATAAGTTTTGAGCAAAGGTCCTATTGAAACTTATCGCAGTCAACTTGATGATCTACTTCAATTCCATCAGGTTAAGAGAAGCTTCAATCACTTTGACAAGTTTTTATTTAAAAGCGCGAAAATTATTCATAGTTTCTATGCATGAATGCAATGCACACATCTGTGTTTAGCTTATTTCTATGCTCTAATGCTGGGATGTTACAGACTCTCCCCCTTAAAAATAAACTTCGTCCTCGAAGTTCGCACTCTCATGTTTCAGAGTAAGGAATTATCTTGCAATGATTATGATATGTCTCAACTCCATGTTAACCTCAATGGGAATAATTGTAATATCCCATATCCAGATCTTTTCCTTGAATCCTCATTATACTTGGCAATTTTTAACTAGGTGTCTCCAATACTCCAAAGTTCTCCTACTATTCTACTGTAGGGATATGTCTTTATTATAAATCTCCTTAATTAGTGACCTTTTCTTTAGTTCATTTTCCTAAGTAGGTATTCTATTCCAACTCCTTTACTTGATCGTCGAGCTTCCTTACTATATTATGCAAAGTCTAGGAAGTCTCACTAAAACGGTTTTAAATTTCTGTTAGGCAATATTTATAGTCAAAAGACTAATCTTTGATTTATCATTGTATGAGTTGTATTGGTAGTCCTTCCAAAGATTGAATTTGAACACATTTAGTCCATACCCATTGGAATTTCTTGTTCTCTACAAATGCCCAAATGGATGTGCTCTATTACCTCTTAAGGATCACTTAAGAGTTGTTTCTTTTATAATTAGTCTGTTAAGACTATTCCATTTTATTACTTCAAGCTTTTACCTTATCAGGCTTTTAGACAATCTTTTGTTACTATCTTGAGTACTTCTATAATTATGACTTTCTTTTAACCTTATGAAAATAAGGCTTAATGTTGGCATAGGTTAGTATTTCCTCTCCAACCTTTACTTGGAAAGTCAGATAACAATACCTCCACAAATTGTTTACTCTCCCCCTTAGGTTTTACTAATGGTCTCTAAACTGTCTTATAAAGTATTTCTAGATTTTATAAATAGAATATTGGTCCCTATCCAGCTTTTACTCTGCCTAGTTAGGGTCTTATGAAAGATTGTACGGTGTAACTGTAGGGTTTCGTAGCATGGAAAACAAAAAATTTCTATCACATACAAACAAACAAGCCAAGATCTATCTACTAGATTGTAGCAACGAGTCGATGGAATAACTTACCCTCGAAGATTCCAAAGTGTTTAACGAGAGCGGATTCTCGTGGGTGATGTAGTCGTACTCTTTCCGATCTCAAGATCATGTAGACGATCCTTCCGGCGCTGCGTTCCGGCAGCGCTTCCGCAGTCGGTCACACGTTCGGTACTCGACGAAGACCTTCCTCTCCCTTGTTCCAGCAGGCAGCGGAGGTTGTAGCACTCTCCTCGCGATTCCGGCAGCACAACGGCGTGGTACCGGAAGTAGAGGGGAAATCCCGCAGGGCTTCGCCTTAAGCCGGAACGAGTATGGTGGAGTATGAGAGAGGGTATTAGTGGTCTAGAGATTAGACACACCAATTAGAAGGCTCTAAACCGCAGGCTAAAGCAATTAGAAGCTCTAAACCAAAACGGCTCTAAACCGGAGATTAGAGGATAGGAACTTGTGTGTCTAGAGGAGGAGGCCCTGCCCCTCCTTTTATAGGTGGAGGGGCCGGCGCGCCAGGGGAGGGAGGGGAGTCCCTCCCCAACTCGGCCTAGGTGGGCCGGCGGCTTGGAGGAGAGGGACTCCTCCTCCAAGTTGGTTTCAACCTCCTCTTGCTTGTTTCCCACAGTTTCCTGTTTCCCACAGTTTCCTGTTTTCCACAGTTTCCTGTTTTAGCCGTTTGACTTTCAAACTGGCAGTTTGACTTTTCAGTTTTGGAACAGCAAGAACACTTAGTACATGATGCAATCATTCAATGACACATTCATGTACCCTCCCCCCCGGAGTGCCGGACAATCCGGAACCTTCTAGAACATTCCCGATGAAAACACCGGAATCATTCCCGAACTCCGAAACGGGACTTTCCTTATATGAATCTTATTCTCCGGACCATTCCGGATCACCTCGTGATATCCCGGATCCCATCGGAGACTCCGAACAACATTCGGTCTCTTTCTCATAATACCATAACTACTCAAACAACGTCGAATCCTTAAGTGTGTCTCCCTACGGTTCGTGAATTATGCGGACATGATCGAGACACTTCTCCGAACAATAACCAATAGAGGAATCTGGAAATTCATATGGCTCCCACATATTTCTACGATTACTTTGCGATCGAATGAACCACTTACATACGATACCAATTTCCCTTTGTCTCACGATAGTTTACTTATCCGAGGTTATGATCGTCGGTATCTCTGCATACCTAGTTAAACCTCGTTACCGATAAGTACTCTTTTCTCGTTCCCGTGATATGTGATCCCTTGTGACCCAGTCACATGCTTGCAAGCTAATTGGATGACATTCCACCGAGAGGGCCCAGAGTATATCTATCCGTCATATGGATGGACAAATCCCACTCTTGATCCATGTGTTTCAACCAATACTTTCCGAACACTCAATGCCACCTTTATAGCCACCCAGTTACGGTGTGGTGTTTGATGTCATCAAAGCATCCATCCGGTAAAGGTGATATGCATGATCTCATGGTCGAAGGAATTAGGTTACTATGTATCAGAAAGCATATAGCAATTGAACTATTGAAATGATTTGATCTTTATGCTATGCTTATCTATAGGAGTATGTCCACCATATCATTCTCCTAACGATATGATCTTGTTGTTGATAACATCTCAATGTTCATGATAGGGAAACCACAATCATTAATCAACCAACAAGCTAGTGAAGTATAGAGGCTATACTAGGGACTTCAAATTAAGTTTACAAATCACACAAGTATTAATGTTTCCTTGTTAATACTATTATAGCATGAATGTAAACATTTATCATAAACACAAAGATATAATAATAACTATATTTATTATTGCCTCTAGGGCATATCTCCAACAGTCTCCCACTTGCACTAGAGTCATCTAATCTAGATTACATGGTAATATACCGAACACCCATGGCAGTTTGGTGTTGGTCATGTTTTGCCCTCGGGAGAGGTTTAGTCAACGGATCCGCCACATTCAGATCTGTGTGTACTTTGCAAATCTTTATATCCCCATCCTGCATATGTTCTCGAATAGCGTGAAAACTCAGCTTGATATGCTTCAGCTTCTTGTGTGACCTTGGTTCTTGCGCATTGGCTATGGCTCCCATGTTATCACAGTAGATACACATTGGGTCCAGCGCACTAGAAACCACACCCAGCTCTGTAATGAACTCTTTCATCCATATCGCTTCTTGTGAAGCCTCTGAAGCAGCCATGTATTCCGATTCAGTTGAAGATCTCGCCACAACGCTTTGCTTTGCACTCCTCCAGCTAACTGCTGCACCATTCAAAATAAATACGTATCCAGATTGTGATTTAGAATCATCCGGATCGGTGTTCCAACTAGCATCGGTGTAACCATTAACAACGAGCTGTTCATCACCTCCATAAGAAAGAACCATATCCTTAGTTCTTCTCAAGTACTTAAGGATGCTTTTGACCGCTGTCCAATGATCCACTCCTGGATCACTTTGATATCTGCTAGTTAAACTAACAGCATATGCAATGTCGGGTCTAGTACATAGCATGGCATACATTAGAGATCCTATGGCTGAGGCATAGGGAGTCTTACTCATCCTTTCTCTATCTTCTGCCGATGTCGGACTTTGAGTTTTACTCAAGGTCGTATTGGGCAACATGGGCAAGAACCCTTTCTTGCTTTCTTCCATTCCAAACCTCTTTAGAACTTTGTCCAAATATGTACTTTGTGACAATGATATTTGGCGTTTTGATCTATCTCTATAAATCTTTATGCCTAATATGTAAGCTGCTTCGCCAAGATCCTTCATTGAAAAACTACTATTCAAATATTCCTTGACACTATTAAGAAGGTCTACATCATTCCCAATCAACAATATGTCATCCACATATAGTATTAAGAATGCTACAGAGCTCCCACTCACTTTCTTGTAAATACAAGCTTATCCATAAGTTTGTATAAAACCAAAACTTTTGATTACCTTATCAAAACGTTGATTCCAACTTCGGGATGCTTGCTTCAATACATAGATGGACCGTTGAAGTTTGCATACCTTGTTAGCATCTTTAGGATCGACAAAACCTTTGGGTTGCATCATATACAACTCTTCATCAATATCTCCATTGAGGAATGCTGTTTTGACATCCATCTGCCATATCTCATAATCATAATATGCAGCGATTGCTAACATAATCCTCACAGACTTTAGCTTCGCTACCGGTGAGAAAGTCTCATCGTAGTCAACTCCTTGAATTTGTCGAAACCCTTTTGCGACAAGTAGAGCTTTATAGACAGTAATATTACCATCAGCATATGTTTTCTTCTTGAAAATCCATTTGTTCTCGACAGCCTTCCGGCCATCCGGTAAGTCCACCAAAGTCCATACTTGGTTTTCGTACATGGATCCAATCTCGGATTTCATGGATTCTTGCCATTTATTGGAATCTGGGCTCATCATCGCTTCCTCATATGTCTCGGGGTCATCGGTGTTGTCCACCAACATGACACTCATAACGGGATCATACCAATCTGGAGTGGTACGAGTTCTCGTTGACCTCCGAGGCTTTGTAGCAACTTCAACCGAAGTTTCATGATCATCATCATTAGCTTCCTCTCTAATTGGTGCAGGCACCACAGGAACTTCTTCCGGTGCTGCGCTACTCGCAATTTCGAGAGAAGGTTCGACAACCTCGTCGAGTTCTACTTTCCTTCCAGTCACTTCTTTCGAGAGAAATTCCTTCTCTAGAAAGGATCCATTCTTGGCAACGAAGATTTTGCCTTCGGATCTATGATAGAAGGTATACCCAATAGTTTCCTTCGGGTATCCTATGAAGACGCATTTTTCCGCTTTGGGTTCAAGCTTGTCCGGCTGTAACTTCTTTACATAGGCTTCGCATCCCCAAACTTTAAGGAACGACAATTTAGGTTTCTTCCCAAACCATAATTCATACGGTGTCGTTTCAACGGATTTAGACGGTGCCCTTTTTAAAGTGAATGCGGCTGTTTCTAATGCATAACCCCAAAATGATAGCGGTAAATCTGTAAGTGACATCATAGAACGAACCATATCTAAAAGAGTTCGATTACGACGTTCGGACACACCATTACGCTGTGGTGTTCCCGGCGGTGTCAACTGTGAAAGTATTCCGCATTTCTTCAAATGCTCGCCAAACTCGTAACTTAGATATTCACCTCCACGATCAGAACGTAGAAATTTAATCTTCTTGTTACGTTGATTCTCTACCTCACTTTGAAACTCCTTAAACTTCTCGAAAGTTTCGGACTTATGTTTCATGAAATAGATATACCCATATCTACTCAAGTCATCCGTGAAGGTAAGAACATAACGATAACCACCGCGCGATGCTACACTCATTGGACCACACACATCGGTATGTATGATTTCCAATAAGTCCGTAGCTCGCTCCATCATACCAGAAAATGGAGTCTTAGTCATTTTTCCCATCAGACATGCTTCGCATCTTTCAAGTGATTCAAGAAGTCCATCGGAATGGAGTTTCTTCATACGCTTCACTCCAATGTGACCAAGACGACAGTGCCACATATAGGTCGAATTATCGCTTGATTTCAAACGTTTAGCCTCAATGTTGTTGATATGTGTATTTCCACTATCGAGATTCAATAAGAATAGACCATCTATCAAAGGTGCATGTGCATAAAACATATTACTCATATAAATCGAACAACCATTATTCTCTGATTTAAACAAGTAACCGTCTCGCAATAAACAAGATCCCGATATAATGTTCATGCTCAACACAGGCACTAAATAACAATTATTTAAGTATAAAACTAATCCCGATGGTAGATGAAGGGGTAGCGTTCCGACCGCGATCACATCAACCTTTGATCCGTTTCCCACGCGCATCGTCACCTCGTTCTTCGCTAGCATCCGTTTATTCTGCAACACCTGTTTCGAGTTACAAATATGAGCAACCGAACCAGTATCAAATACCCAGGCACTACTACGAGTACTAGTGAGATACACATCAATAACATGTATATCAGATATACCTTTCTTCTTGATGTTGCCGTTCTTCAGATCCGCCAAGTACTTTGGGCAATTCCGCTTCCAGTGACCTTCTCCCTTGCAGTAAAAGCACTCAGTTTCAGGCTTGGGTCCAGCCTTGGTCTTCTTCGCCGGCGTGGTAACTTTCTTACCACCCTTCTTGAAGTGTCCCTTCTGCTTAGACTTGCCTTTCTTGAGTTTGGTGGTCTTATTGACCAACAACACTTGGTGCTCTTTCTTGATCTCCACTTCTGCAGATTTTAACATAGCTAATAGTTCTGGCAACTCTTTGTTCATGTTCTGCATGTTGTAGTTCATCACAAAGTTCCTGTAACTTGGTGGCAGTGACTGGAGGACACGGTAAATCCCCAAAGCATTAGGAATCACTATACCCAAGCTTTGAAGTTTGTTTGCATGCCCAGACATCTTAAGCACATGCTCACTGATGGAGCTGCCCTCTTCCATCTTGCAGTTAAAGAACTTTTCAGAAGCCTCATAGCTTTCAATTGCCGCATGAGTCTCAAAAATCAATTTGAGATCCTCGACAATATCATATGGGTCTGACTCTTCAAACCTTTTCTGAAGCTCCGATTCTAAACCATACAAGATAGCACACTGAACTATGGAGTACTGATTCTTCCGAGCGAGGTAAACATTCTTTACTTCATCGGGAGCATCAGCTGCAGGTGGGTCACCCAGCGGTGCATCCAGCACATAGGTCAAATTACCAGCTGTGAGGACAATCCTCAAATTGCAGAACCAATCCGTGAAGTTGCTTCCATTGTTTTTCAACTTTTCTTTCTCTAGGAACGCATTAAAATTGATGGTAGGGGCTGCCATTGATCTACAACATATTTGCAATAGTTTAGACTAAGTTTATGAAAAATTGAGTTCAAATTAATTAATGAAATTAAACTAGGTGAACTCCCACTCAAAACAACATCCCTCACATTGTTTTAGTGATCACACGAACCAAATCCACTACATCAACACCTATCATCACGAGAGTTGATATAGTTTCAATGGCGAACAATCATCATGTTCATCATATCTACTATACGATTCATGCTTTACCTTTCGGTGATCCGTGTTCCGAGACCATGTCTGTACATGCTAGGCTCGTCAAGATCAAACCTTAGTTTCCGCATGAGCAAATCTGGCTTGCTCACGTTGTATACACTTGCAGAATCTAACACACCCGATCATCACGTGGTGCTTCGAAACAACAAGCTTTAGCAACGGTGCTAACTAAGGGTGAACACTTTATGACTTGAAATTGATGTGCATGAGGGATCATCTTATAATGCTACCATCGTCTACCAAGCGATACAAGATGCATAAAGGATTAACATCACATGCAATTCAATAATATGTGATATGATATGGCCTTTCTTCTTTGTGCTTCCGATCTCCATCTTCAAGCACGAACATGATCTCCATCATCACCGGCATTGCATCAAGGTCAATGACGCTTCACCATGGTTGTCGTCCACCGGCTTCAACTATTACAACTACTTTGAATAGACACGCGGGTCTTAACATAAATTAAAAACAACCATATGGCTCCTGCCAGTTGCCAACTTACAATAAGGAACATTGCATACATCAAATATAATCACAATCATGGCCATATCACATCACTTCACACCCCTGCAAAACAAAGTTAGACACCTCTACTTTCTTTGCATATTTTACGTGGTTTGGGGCTTTCAATAAGTGTCGTTCTAACTTACGAACAAGAACCACAACATTGATACTAGCATTGTTGATCACCCGTTGTAAATTGGATCTTAACTATGCTAGGAGAAACAGGCACCCGCAAAGCCACTTATGCAATACAAGTTGCATGTCAAGCGTGGAGCAAGTCTCATGAACGATGTCATGTAAGGTTAGCCCGGGCCGCTTCATCCCAACATACCGCAAGATGCAAAGTACACAAGAAGCAATCGACAATAAAAGTATCAACGCCCACAATGACCATTGTGTTCTACTCGTGCAACAGATCTACATATAGACACGGCTCTGATACCACTGTAGGGTTTCGTAGCATGGAAAACAAAAAAATTCTATCGCATACAAACAAACAAGCCAAGATCTATCTACTAGATTGTAGCAACGAGTCGATGGAATAACTTACCCTCGAAGATTCCAAAGTGTTTAACGAGAGCGGATTCTCGTGGGTGATGTAGTCGTACTCTTTCCGATCTCAAGATCGTGTAGACGATCCTTCCGGCGCTGCGTTCCGGCAGCGCTTCCGCAGTCGGTCACACGTTCGGTACTCGACGAAGACCTTCCTCTCCCTTGTTCCAGCAGGCAGCGGAGGTTGTAGCACTCTCCTCGCGATTCCGGCAGCACAACGGCGTGGTACCGGAAGTAGAGGGGAAATCCCGCAGGGCTTCGCCTTAAGCCGGAGCGAGTATGGTGGAGTATGAGAGAGGGCTATTAGTGGTCTAGATATTAGACACACCAATTAGAAGGCTCTAAACCGCAGGCTAAAGCAATTAGAAGCTCTAAACCAAAACGGCTCTAAACCGGAGATTAGAGGATAGGAACTTGTGTGTCTAGAGGAGGAGGCCCTGCCCCTCCTTTTATAGGTGGAGGGGCCGGCGCTCCAGGGGAGGGAGGGGAGTCCCTCCCCAACTCGGCCTAGGTGGGCCGGCGGCTTGGAGGAGAGGGACTCCTCCTCCAAGTTGGTTTCAACCTCCTCTTGCTTGTTTCCCACAGTTTCCTGTTTCCCACAGTTTCCTGTTTTCCACATTTTCCTGTTTTAGCCGTTTGACTTTCAAACTGACAGTTTGACTTTTCAGTTTTGGAACAGCAAGAACACTTAGTACATGATGCAATCATTCAATGACATATTCATGTACCCTCCCCCCCCGGAGTGCCGGACAATCCGGAACCTTCTAGAACATTCCCGATGAAAACACCGGAATCATTCCTGAACTCCGAAACGAGACTTTCCTTATATGAATCTTATTCTCCGGACCATTCCGGATCACCTCGTGATATCCCGGATCCCATCCGAGACTCCGAACAACATTCGGTCTCTTTCTCATAATACCATAACTACTCAAACAACGTCGAATCCTTAAGTGTGTCTCCCTACGGTTCGTGAATTATGCGGACATGATCGAGACACTTCTCCGAACAATAACCAATAGAGGAATCTGGAAATTCATATGGCTCACACATATTTCTACGATTACTTTGCGATCGAATGAACCACTTACATACGATACCAATTTCCCTTTGTCTCACGATAGTTTACTTATCCGCGGTTATGATCGTCGGTATCTCTGCATACCTAGTTCAACCTCGTTACCGATAAGTACTCTTTTATCGTTCCCGTGACCCAGTCACATGCTTGCAAGCTAATTGGATGACATTCCACCTAGAGGGCCCAGAGTATATCTATCCGTCATATGGATGGACAAATCCCACTGTTGATCCATGTGTTTCAACCAATACTTTCCGAACACTCAATGCCACCTTTATAGCCACCCAGTTACGGTGTGGTGTTTGATGTCATCAAAGCATCCATCCGGTAAAGGTGATATGCATGATCTCATGTTCGAAGGAATTAGGTTACTATGTATCAGAAAGCATATAGCAATTGAACTATTGAAATGATTTGATCTTTATGCTATGCTTATCTATAGGAGTATGTCCACCATATCATTCTCCTAACGATATGATCTTGTTGTTGATAACATCTCAATGTTCATGATAGGGAAACCACAATCATTAATCAACCAACAAGCTAGTGAAGTATAGAGGCTATACTAGGGACTTCAAATTAAGTTTACAAATCACACAAGTATTAATGTTTCCTTGTTAATACTATTATAGCATGAATGTAAACATTTATCATAAACACAAAGATATAATAATAACTATATTTATTATTGCCTCTAGGGCATATCTCCAACAGTATCCACACAATTGTGGATCTCAGAAGTGAATCTTTCAGCATTATTTGTCTTACTTACTATTTTGACATTTTCTCTTTGATGCACTTGAATTCGCGAAGAGTTTTAGAAATCCGTTGCTTAATATTTTACAATCCTTTAGGCCTTACTTAGTTTAGGCCAAGTTTTATGCTCTTTATGCAACCATTAAGATGATCTGGTTAACTATGTCAACCAACTACCAGCTGCGGACAAGATACCAATTGTGGATTAATTACCACCATGTATCAAATACCAGCTGCGGATCATTCTAGGTTGTAATTATTACCCTACGGTTTCCGACATACTTCTAGCATTCTCTCTAAATTGTCAGATCTTGAATACCATTTTGGATTCCAAAACTTCTTCTTTGTACTTATGCATGATACTACCATGAACTTGGTACAACTTAATTTATTAACTTCTTAGCAACTTACCTACTTTAAATGAACTTTAAGTTCATTACTTCTTATTGATCCATACATCTTCTACACTAATCTTCCTTCTTATTGCTGATTAGGAATGATATGATCTTGATCCATCCTTCAACTGCGTTGATACTACTTATATTTGGCTTTACCCTTCAAGTAAGTCTTCATATTGGTCTTCGGAACTCGTCACTCCCTTACACGAATTCCCATTCCTATTTAGGTCTATAACATAAAGTAGTAACTGGATGTTGCAACATGCATTTGCACACCAAGTCAAACTTCATGTACAGATCTAGTCAATCAAAAAGATCCAAGAAAAACAAATAAATCCAAATGTGGTACATATAACACAGAATATTCTAAGCCCAGAATATAGTAGTTGAGTATAATATCTGTAGAATTCCGGCTTAGTTGTGTAGTATATGACACCTCCTCATATAGGTTTACATCGTGATACTTAGCACATAGGGTCAAACTATTCTTTGTTTCTTAATTTACCCAAATTGCTCAATTGCAATAGGATAATCTTAAGCAAAGTGGTCTCAAATTTGGTTTTGACTAAACTTTTGTCTCACCTTTGGAATGACTAGCTTTAACCATCCTTCCTTTATTATTAAACTATCCTCACATGATTTCTCTAAATAACTAATAAGATTCTTTTGAACCCCTAAGATTGAAGGTTGTCACTATTTTATGACACCTTTGACTTCAATCATGATTCTACCAAGTTATCTTCTTACTCTATCTAAAGATAATTTACTAATTACTCATCATATTTATACTCTCATCATGGTTTCAGAGCTAATCTCACCATGATCTTATTATGTTTTACCTGTACATTATGATTTAAGAGTTAATCTAGCCATGATGACTTTATTTCTCATGACTCTATCATTCAGTCTTATCATAATTTCACTTCATCACGTGAAATTCTCAAGTGAATCCCACATGATTACTACTCATTACATCAACATTGATCCTAATGATATTCATCATGTTGCCTTCGGTTATCAACTGATACTAAGATTTTACTATTCTTACTTAAATTCTAGGGTTAAGCTATACTATTAGAACTACTTCAATTGATGTCTTAAACTTGATCCTAATATACTATGACCAATTAGCTTTCCTAAAGCATCTTGGTGAGTTTATGTCTCCCTCGGAAGACACTAAATAGCACTTTCCTAAGAGAAGGTGTACAGTTATTTCTATGAAAGATGATTATACACCTCGTGACAAGGTTATCCTCAAGTGGATACTCATCACAGATCATAGAATATTTGGTTTAGATAAGATGGCTCCTATAGTTACTATCCAACCTACAGATCTTCCTAAAAGGGTTTTTATCCTAAGGTCAAAGCATATGCTCTGATACCAACTGCGGTGACCAGCATACCACTGCATGATGTAGTACACTATAGTCGTTGACATAACACCAATGAAACACCGTTCACTAGTATTACATCCCTCGGAGTAGTACAACAGAAACATAGCAGGTCCAAGACATGACTATAGGTTACAACTCAACTCTTTACACAAGATCCAGAGAACACTCTAGGTTAAATTGAGAGAAAGAAACTTCTTACAAATAAGAATCAGAAATAAACAACTCATAACTATTATGCTAATAAAATTAGCATCTAACTATTTGGCTTGTATTGCTGTTATTGCAGTACTCTACAGAAATAGGTTCTATGGTTAGAGATTATATTCTTCTCTAATCGATAACTTTGTCTTCACTTGAGTTGGTGTATATGTTGACTTTCTTGACTTCATTGAAGAACTTTAGCTTCTGGTGACGATTCCTGGATCATAACTTGATGTAGACATCGTCTATACTGGCTTTAGAACCTAGCAAGGGTTAAGAAGATACTTTGAGTATGAGCGTACTCAGCAAGTTCACTATAAAAGGAGTGTTTGATGCACTATATCTACGACCACAAACCATAGGTCATAGGAAATGCAGGTTTTCGTAAACATTTCTTCAAAGGTTGCTTTTATTATGAAAAGCTATGTCCGTCAGCCTTCACGGGTTTACCAAAACTTTTATGGAGTTCCTTTCCCACAGCGTTCGCAGCTCCTTCCCGGAACAGGGAGTAACAAGTTATAGTTCTTACACTCTGCAGAGGTGCGTTACTTTACCCATGAGAGATCTTAGCTTTGTCGCACATCCGAATTGCATGTTCGTTCACACTTCCTTGGTGTGAGGCCCAGACTAAGATCCAAGCCAATCACTGCCTTCTCCGCGAACCCGCATGCCTCCTTGGTGTATGCCAGCCCACCTATTGAATTACGGCAATTGGCAGTATAGACCGTTCAGATGCCGGAACTATCGTGGGACGTTTATGGCTCCCACCCATATGCTGCATATCCTCTATGAATTACCATATAATATGCAAGCTACGAGTGATAATAGCACGACCCGCACATCCAACTCCATGCGAGAGGGAAAAGATACAGCTGACTTCTCTGTCCCATTCCAAATCTCATGGTCAACGTGTAATATACGGCGCAAGAATCACTGGTGACATTGTTTGTTAAGTCCTAGGTAATATGTTCCTTTACCACCGGAACTCTTATAGTAGGTTATTACCTCATGGTAAATAACCTATAATCACATTATTATGAAAATAGTGTTTTCTGTCCTTTTTAAATACAGGTGATGACAACACTGGATTTGCAAAATACTTTACAGAAAATAATCAAAGGACATGAGCAAGTGTGAACTTGCCTTTTGTGATTGCAAGATTATGCACTCACGATCTTCAAGACAATATAAAAGATCCAATATCTGAAATCAACATCATTGGTCCGGTAAGGACTAATGTTTAAAGAAGCAAGATGCTTTTATGCATAAGCAATGTAATGCAAGTTGATAAATGCAAATCCCGAGGATAACGTTATTCTAGGGTTTGGATACTGGAAAGGGTTTCCTTGGAATGTGTTGCTCTTTTAGATTAAGTTTCACACATGTGCTTCTTATTAAGGCTTGTGAGTGTGTGTGAAACAATATGTAAGTATAGTAAAGCACACACAGTAATGGAAGACTCAAGTGGGAAATATATCTATAGACTATGTATATAAGGTTTGTTTATTATATAGAGCTTTCATAAAAATGCTTATGTCTTGCTTTATAATGTTTCTTAAAAGAATAACTTTTGAAGAAAATCTTACTTAGCTAAAGAGAAGTATTTAAATTTTAAGTTAACCTTATTAGGGTTTCTTTTAAGTTATAGTCTTTAAGTAAGAAAGAATTGCTTTATTTGAATAGTGTGATTAATAGTATTTGAGACTTATCTTGCTTGGTTTTGAACTTGGTTAGTTTGGGATTAAGATGCTTTATAACTTAATTATAATAGACCAAGGTTAACTATAAAACACATAATAAAGTCTTTTTAGAATAGTATTTAAAGTATTATAGACTAAAGTTAACTTTAGAGACATATATGGACTTAAAGCATATTGCTTATGTTATTTGTACCAGGTGTACTTTATAATGTTTCCCTAAGGATACTTTAAGAATGGTAATACTTCTATTTGAATAGTGGTTTCCTAATTGTTTAGTGGAATAGAATCATTTTCTTTTTTATGGATGAGTGGTTATAGTTTGTAAACAAAGAAATAATATTACTTAACTACTTATGGATTCAATATAGTGTTTTGGTTTGTTTATATCTTGTAGTTGAAGTATTGGAGTAGGTTTTACTACAAAATTATTTTTGGAGATTTTATAATGGATAAGGGTTCTTTTATAAAATAATCTATATTAATGGTTGAGAGATAATTTAATAAAATTGTATTTAAAGTGTGCTAAATCATTTTGACTTCACACTAACAATATTTAAGACTAATACTTTTTATTAGACTCAATTTATTAAGTTAAGAAATATTAACAAATTTTATTTGACATTATATGAATTATTAACTAAAGAAATAGGTTTAAATTCAAGTTATTAAAGTGTTTAACTTTTTATTTACCTCAAAAGTGGAGTATCACATTTTGAACATGTAGGAATTATTTTTGTGATCATTTTGGTATATTTCATTTATTTTTTATGATTTATAAATAATAAGATATGATTTTTATAATATTTATTACTTCATAAATAATGAATATTTAATTAGGTGAAATGATAATGCATGGTTATAATTTTAAATTATATTTCTTATTTTTCTAAGATTTATGTTATTTTATTTATATTTTTTTAACATTTACCATTATTAAAATATGAATTATCAAAGTTTTATTAATTATAATACCTTTATTAAATAATATTTAATTATATAATCACCATAATAATATTTGAGAATAGTTTTAAGTTGTTGATTTTATTTTTCTGATATTTTTCATATATTAAACATATTTTTTCGAATTATAAAACAAAAGTTATTAATTAAACAATATTTATTTATTTTATTTTATTTCTATAATATTAATATTTGAATTCATATTTTGTTTATAATTTTTTTACTAAACAGCTAATACTTTTCTTACCGAGGCAAGACCTACCCAAGGTCACTGACCAGTGGGGTCAGTACCACGTTGGGTGCCACATGGGCATAGACCAAGTCAAATGTGCTGACTCGGCTGAGGTGGCGTGTGCATGACGTAGTGATGACGTCATAGAGGATGATCCTCTCAGATCGATGATCTTCCCATCGATTGAGAGCGCACAGGCTATCAAGGAGGGTGGTGTTCGAAAGAGGGATCCACGACGAGTCTATTGGTGGCGGTGCAGCTCTAAAATGGTCACCAGAAGGCAGGACACGACGGCAACTGGCGGCTATGCACGGCGGCGCTCGTCGGTGACTCGATACAGGAAGCAAACAGAGCTTTTAATCATGCGAGGAGATTCAGTGACTCACCAAGAACACGATGTTGCGGTTGATAGGGCGAGGCGAGGTCGAAATCAACGACGAACGTCGGTGACGGGCGGCGGTAGTGATGTGTCGATTGCATCGATAGGGGAATCTTCGGCCTTCATGGCTTGGCTTGGGAGAACAAGGACAACAATTCGAGGCTAACAGTGCTCTCAGGAACGACGACGATGTGTAGCTCCGGCGAGTTAGGTTTTCAGTCAGGGAGGAACGAGAGAGAGAGAGAGAGAGAGTGTGTTTCAGAGGGGAAAATGGGTATGAGGACGGGCGGGAGAGTAACGGTGGCAATCTTATCTCCACCCCGAGTGTCGGCGGCGATCATCGTAGCGCACGGCAGCGACGGACGGCATCGGCTACCTCCACCGAGAAACTTCCAGTAGATGAGGAAGACGATGAAGGTATTTTTGCGGATAACCCCTATGACACTTCAGGGTTCAACCTGCAGTCCCTTGCTAGCCCACTTTTCAGCCATAGAGAAAACTATGTCGGGCTGGTTGTTGCGCTGCTACTAGGCTTCGGTTGGGTTGCTGTGGCTGCTCGTGGGCGATGGATAAGAAAGATGAAGATGGGCCACGGGCTAGAAACAAATTCCTTTATTTTTTCCTTGTTCTATTTCTTTTTCTATATTCTGTTTTGTATCTTCACATTTGTTTTAAGATTTGTATTTTACTTATTTGTTTGAAATTTTCTATATATTTTATCTGTTAGATAATTGCAGCAAATCCTAAAATGTACTCAAAGTCATTTTGTGAATTTTTATTGTATAATGATTATTTCTTTATTTTCTTTATATATATATTTTTCTTATTAATATATGTAAGGCTTTTGATATGAATTTAGTTAAGCTAAAATTCATAAACTTATTAAAGAATGTATTAATATTAATCCATGAGTTTTAATTCTTATTGATTTATAATATTCAAGATACTTTTATATATATAGTGATCCTTCATAATTATTTGATACATAAATTCTAAGTACTAATAGTGTTTGAAATTATAATTACTTACCCTAGGATTTTAGGTTTCTTGATATATTTGTATTCTTTTATTGATATGAATAAAGATTAATGGCTAAACACATTGTCTTTATATTTGTGATCAGAATGATGTTACCCTTTTACAAACAGTGGGGTGATTCTTTAGAATGACTTATGAGAAAGAATTGATAAAGATAGCTCCTAAGCACATATGGTTATAATAAATGGAATTCAGAAAATATGTGCTTAATTGATTTGTTATAAGAAAATATTCCTACAGAAGGATTTATCCATCAAATGAGATGGATGTTAAGCTTGATTATACATTTAGGGTTTAGGGTTTAACAAGGATTCCTATCTTACATATTTCATAATTCTAGACTTCTAATTAAGGAATTCCTTTCCTAGATATATTACTTCTCTATGTCCATCAGCATGTCCTAACATGATGAGCTTTGCTTTACAGAATATTCTTATCCACCTTTTATTCTTCTAATTCATTTGTAAATCCAATGAGCTTGACACTAAAGCTTTTCATAATCTTTTCATATCCATACTTGGTTATATCCACTACTCTGCTGTTGATAATCCCCAATCCAACAAGTGGTTACTTCTAACTCCAATCATACTCTTCCTTAATCATCCTTCACTAATATCACTTCAATAGATGTATACATCAAATCCTACTTCACCTCAAGTGCTTAGTATTTCCAAAGAGGAAAATACTACTTCTTTAATCCAATGTTGCTCTAACATCATTTTAATCATACTATCTTGTCTCCCTTGACTCCAATATCTAACATTCCAACCTCACATTATATTAATGTGACTTGTAATGACTAATCTAGGATAATATATCTATACTATGGTTCAATCATGTTTTATCCACCAATGTCACTTATACATGGTATAAGCATTCAATATTGGTGAATAAGGCATGGTCATTATAATCCTTTGATCCTTTATGATTCAGGTTTCTAGTTGGCTAAACAAGGCTTCCATCCATACAACATTACAATTGTTTTCTAATTATCTTTTGTTTACCTCTATTGGATTAAGATGTATAATTCATTGACTATACCTACTTGATCCATTAGGACTACTCCTGGTAATTATCTTTAGACTTCATTCTTGTAATATTATTTGTGACCATATTGATTTGATTTCCTCCAATCACTCCCATCCTATAGATGACATCTTAAACTAGCATCACTATTTACCTCTTCTTACTTCTTTCTTTATAAGCCCTAAGTGAATGCTATAGTAAGTACAAGAGTTGATAGGTCAAGAATTGATAGGTTAAGAATTGGTGAATCAATAGTTGATTTCTCAATATTGATGAACAACAAATATAAGGGTAGGATTGAATAGAGATGATAAAGATTGATATGGAAAGAAAGATATATGGTGAATGATCTTAACTTTGGTTTCTTTCCTACTCAATCTCACTAGAGAGTTAAAGTTAGGTATTTCCATGATACTCATGGTATAAGTAGATGAGATTAAGATATAGTTGTTACATTCTTATTATTTGTGTTATATTTATAATTTGGTATTCATGAGTGATTATAATGAATATTATGATATGATCACCTAAGGAAATATAAATCATTAAGTAATGTTTTAGGTTTGAATTTTATTACATTTGATCTACCCTTAGATCAAATCATGTTTACGCAAAATAAGGTTTTAGCAAAGGTCCTATTGAAACTTTTCGCAGTCAACTTGATGTTCTACTTCAATTCCATCGGGTTAAGAGAAGCTTCAATCACTTTGACAAGTTTTTATTTAAAAGCGCGAAAATTATTCAGATTTTCTATGCATGAATGCAATGCACACATCTGTGTTCAGATTATTTCTAAGCTCTAATGCTGGGATGTTACAATAGTGATGATGCCGCACGTCCCGGGGAGCTTCATCGCGTCATACGCATAGTGGGGCGAACGCCTGCCGCCCAAGGACGCAGTGGTAGGGTCTGTTGAACGGTACTAGCTCGAAGACGATCCACTCGGTGCCGAAGTTCGCTAGTGTGCCGAAGGTGACTGGCTGCATCACCTAGCCGATGCCATGGGACGACCGGGGACGATGCCATGGAAGGTGGTGTAGGTCGTCTCGGTCATCGATTGCAGGAGCCGCAGTCGCCTGAACGTGTCTAGGTATAGGATGTTGATGGAGCTGCCGCCGTCAATCAGCGTCTTGGGGAGCCAGTAATCCCCCACCTTGGGCTTGACTACCAAGGCGACTCGACCCGGATATTCGATCCATGGCGAGTGGTCCTCGCGGCTCCAGGTGATTCGTTGCTCGGACCAGTTGAGGAACTGGGGGATGTCGACCTGGGACACCGCGTTGACGGTGACGGCGCGGGCGATGACCTTCTTCTCGCGCTTTGTGCTGAACCCAGTGAAGGTGTGGAGCGAGCCGACGTCGTTGCCGAATTTCCCGCCGTTTGGCGGGTGGTTGTCGGGGTCCTCCCGTGCGCACCGTGCCTTCTTGATCTCCTTCAGGGAGTGGCAGTCGGCGGTCATGTGCGTGGCGGACTTCCCTTACCTGCTATGAAACACACAGGGTTGATTGAGGAGAGCCGTGGGGTCGAACCACGGCTTCGCCTTATAGTTGCCTTCGTCGCGGCGCTGGCCTCTATCGCGGTGAAAGCTCTTGGGCTCGCGTGGAGCGTAGCCAGCGTTGGCGACGAAGTCGACTCGCCTGTCACCGCGGCGCTTGCCGGTGAGGCGAGTGGTGTTGTAGCGTAGCTCGGGTCTTCTCCCATTGTCGTGGCCGCTCATGCGGCTATTCCCTCCCGACTCGTCGTTGTTTTCTTGGTTTGGGTCCTCCTCCGCACACCGCTTGGCGATCTTGAGAAGGTCTGGTATGTTGTCGAGTGTTTTGTACACTCGCTTGAGCTTGGCGACCAAGGGCTCGTAGCGGCACGAGGTCTTGAAGCAGTGGATCGCGATGTCCGGGTGGATTCCGGCCGCGTTGTACCACAGGTCTTGCCACCATTGGACCCAGCCGCGGGTTGAGTCGTGGGGTCCCTAGACGCACCACTCTAGGTCCTCGATGGTGGTGGCGCGGGTGTAGGAGCCCTCGAAGTGCCTGACGAAGGCGTCGCGCATTTCCTCCCAGGAGTCGATGCTGTCTGCGAGGAGGGTGTTGATCCATTTCCGGCACGCTCCCTCAATCATCAGGGCGAGGTAGCGGCCAGCGAGTAGGTCGGTGTGGCCGGCGATTCCCATCGCCATGAGGTACGTGTCCAGCCACATGGAGGGGTCGTACGAGGGGTCGTACTTCTCGATCTCCTTCGGCGCCTTGAAGTTCCCCGGGTATTTTTCGCCTCGGATCATCGGTCCAAAGCACTGGGGTATGACTCGGCTTAGCAATCCCCTTAGCTCGCCGTCGCGGTGGTTGGTGAGGGTATGCCTCAAGTCTTCAGGATGGCATGCGCGCCAGCTCTGGTTGTTGATGACGTGCGTTCGCGCATCGACTGGCTACCCATTGGCAGCGACGAAGTTGTTTGTCGGTCGCGGGTTGTTGGTGGAGAGTGCCACGTGTGCGAGTCGGTGTTGGAGATGCAGGGGCTCGGGTGGTGGGCAGTTGAGGGTGTTTGCCGCCATTGGGCGGCCGCTCGAGGCTGCTCTGCTGCCTAACGATCGCGAGTACATGCGAACCTGCGAGTCGGCTCCCGCGTTTTGTTGCTCGACGGCCTTGGCGAGTAAGGCCTTGGCGTATTGGATCTGCAGGGCGCCTTCCCCGGTCACGTTGATGTTGTCGACCGCTGCTCAGCTCGCGATGACGTTGTCCATCGGAGTGGAAAACAGTGGGAGGCCATTCTCGTCTCGCTCCCGCGAGGAGACCACGATTCTTGGTTGGTCTCGGGGGGGGGGGGGGGGGGGCGGCCGGGTGGTGGTAGGGGAGCGCCGTTGGTCTTCGCGCCTGGTGGTGGTGCCGGGAGCTCCCTCCTGGCGGCGCGTTCTTGCAGATTGCGCGCTCGGCCACGTGCGCCGTGTCATTCTCGTCGTCGAAGTTCAGGGCGCATCCCTGGATGGTGGGGTTCAGGCGCGACCTGATGCGGAGTTAGTGGTAGCGCGAGAGTTCCCGCGCCATCACCTGCTCGAGGAGAAATTTTTCGCGCCCGGCTTGTTCTTTGCGGACCGCCTCCTCCAATCATAGGCGGAGTTCCTCGACCTCCGTCGCTTTCACGGTCGGCGGGATCGGAGTAGAGAAGGGGTCTGGCGGGGCGTCCATGCCACTCGCCATGTAAGTCGCGATGTTGCGTCCGGATCCGACGTGGAGGTCGCCGGAGTTCTCCGACCTGGAGTCGAATTCAAAGATCCCGAGAATGGAGGGGTCCTTGAAGTCTCCCACGTTAGAGACATGGGTGATGGAGCCTGCGGATGATGCGGTGACGATGGATCCGACGGCCGATGCCGGGGTCGCCGAGTCGGCGTCATCATTGAAGCCGCGTCGTCCGCGACCGCGGTGGTTTCGGCCACGTTGTTGTTGGCCGAATCGTACTCGGAGGCGAGGCAGTGGATGGTGCGGACCTGACTCTCGGAGAGCCGGTCGCGTGGTGGCGACTCGCGGATGCGAGCCGAGTCCTCCGAGGCGATGACGTCGGTGAAGCCGACGAAGAGGATGATCGTGCCGACCGGCATGATCACGTTGTGTGTGACGGGGCGCACCGCCGGGACATAGCTACTCGGCAAGATCTGGAGGATCTCGCCGATCGCGATCATGCGGCTGGCACTACTAGGAAAATGGTTGTCTGTGGCACACCTGAAAGGCCCATCCGTGGCGCACCTGTAGTGCGCCACGGGCCTTGCGCTACGGCTATCTCTCAGCCGTGGCGCACTGCCTAGTGCGCCATGGTTGTGTAGAGATAGGCGTAGCGCACCACCTAGTGCGCCACAGACGTTTGGCATGGTGCGCTACCCCTTGGATCTTTTGTGGCGCACTACCCAGTGCGCCACTAAACATCCATGGTGCGCTTTAGGTGTAGTGCGCCACAGAAGGTAGAACATGTGCGCCACAGATGTATTTTTTGTTTTTTTTTAATTTCCAAGCCAGATTATATGCAATACAGATTATATACAATATTACAGCAGATATACACACACAGATACAAGATATACAATTATATATATAAATACTCGATATGAAAAACAAGATTGAAACAAATACATATAGATAAGTCTCATACATGAATACATAGTCCAAGTTACATTGTTTTGATCATGTTACAAAGTAGTAGTTGGTGACATGCGAATACATGTGTCGATCGAACAAGTTAGAGATCGGAAGCTCGCATAGACATCTAAACTAGCTAGCTAGACACAAACGCGGGATAAATAACCAAAGAAGATAAGCATGATCACCGCCGCGACGAAGGTGTAGGTCTTCATCCGGTTCCTTGTCCTAACTCCCGCTAGATAGCGCGTGTATCTATCTTCCGCCTCCGCCATAGTGTTGTACCCTTTGTAGCTATTGCCGCTGAAACGGTGCACCTGTCTCCGGCAGTCTTCCCAATCATCGTAGACTCCGGGAACCCGTCCCTTGTACACGACGTACCACGTCATCTACAAGTTGACAATAATAACTAACCGGTGATTGAAAAAACATGTATAATTAAAGTCGCATATGAAGATACACTTATAGAAAGTACTCTTAAATCAAAAAGAGCAAACTCAAAAAGCATGCCTCATATATAACTAGCTAGGTCGTTGGACACAGGAATTGCTTATGACGGGACTGTTAGCCAAGTAGGATGCACAATTCCTGGACTTGTGCATATCACAAGGCTAACAATCCCGTCATAGCACATTCACATATATATTGTGCCACGACATTTCAATCATCGGCATATTCTCGAAAAAGACAAAAATAACTCGAAAAGCATGCCTCATATATAACTAGCTAGGTCGTTGGACACAGGAATTGCTTATGACGGGACTGCTAGCCAAGTATGATGCACAATTCCTGGACTTGTGCATATCACAAGGCTAACAATCTTGTCATAGCACATTCACATATATATTGTGCCACGACATTTCAATCATCGGCATATTCTCGAAAAAAGACAAAAATAACTCGAAAAGCATGCCTCATATATAACTAGCTAGGTCGTTGGACACAGGAATTGCTTATGACGGGACTGTTAGCCAAGTAGGATGCACAATTCCTGGACTTGTGCATATCACAAGGCTAACAATCCCGTCATAGCACATTCACATATATATTGTGCCACGACATTTCAATCATCGGCATATTCTCGAAAAAGACAAAAATAACTCGAAAAGCATGCCTCATATATAACTAGCTAGGTCGTTGGACACATGAATTGCTTATGACGGGACTGTGAGCCAAGTAGGATGCACAATTCCTGGACTTGTGCATATCACAAGGCTCACAATCCCGTCATAGCACATTCACATATATATTGTGCCACGACATTTCAATCATCGGCATATTCTCGAAAAAGACAAAAATAACTCGAAAAGCATGCCTCATATATAACTAGCTAGGTCGTTGGACACAGGAATTGCTTATGACGGGACTGTGAGCCAAGTAGGATGCACAATTCCTGGACTTGTGCATATCACAAGGCTCACAATCCCGTCATAGCACATTCACATATATATTGTGCCACGACATTTCAATCATCGGCATATTCTCGAAAAAGACAAAAATAACTCGAAAAGCATGCCTCATATATAACTAGCTAGGTCGTTGGACACAGGAATTGCTTATGACGGGACTGTCAGCCAAGTAGGATGCACAATTCCTGGACTTGTGCATATCACAAGGCTGACAATCCCGTCATAGCACATTCACATATATATTGTGCCACGACATTTCAATCATCGGCATATTCTCGAAAAAGACAAAAATAACTCGAAAAGCATGCCTCATATATAACTAGCTAGGTCGTTGGACACAGGAATTGCTTATGACGGGACTGTGAGCCAAGTAGGATGCACAATTCCTGGACTTGTGCATATCACAAGGCTCACGATCCCGTCATAGCACATTCACATATATATTGTGCCACGACATTTCAATCATCGGCATATTCTCGAAAAAGACAAAAATAACTCACACTTGTCGTCCGAGAACCAAAGAGTAAGCAAAAAAACCAAAGAGTAAGCAAAAAAACCAAGCATTGATTGATATATAATAATAATAAGCAAAATAAGTAAGTGGTGATTCATAAACCTAATAAGATAAGTACACTTGTCGTCCACACACACACACAAAGGTCATCTATAGTTTGCAACTACAACTAGGCCAACATCAAGCCTTCTGGCTCGGCTTAAGGAACGGGAGGACGCCCTGTCTCGTCATGAACTTCCTATAGTCACCCTGCATCTCTAGGCGATCTTCTATGTCACGGTCTCCTCCTGTAGCCTTCCGAGCTGATTCAAGCCAATCGACTTCCTAGAGATGATGTCGAAAAACTTGCATAGGCCAAATAACGTTTCACGGACGTGCTCGTCCATTATCCCTCTTAGTGCGACCGGAAGTACCTGCGTCATTAGCACGGCACAGTCGTGAGACTTCATGCCACTGAACCTCTGCTTCGCCTCGTCTAGGTATCTGCTTATCTTGCCCGCGTAGCCGTAAGGAAATTTGACTCCTAGAAGGCACTTGAAAAACTGTTTGATCTCATCTTGGCTTAGAGTGAAGCAAGAAGGAGGGCAGTAATATTCGTTCTTCTTGAACTTTTTACCCTTCCGACGACCTTGTGTCGTCTCCGACTCATGATCATCGTCATCTTCCTGATCATCAGGAGTAGTGCGTCCTCCGTGAAGCTCCTTCCGGATACCCAAGCATATCAGGTCGTGCCTTGCTTTCGGACCATCTTTCGTCCTATCTGGCATGTTGATTATGGTGGCGACCAGACTCTCGCACACGTTTTTCGTGATATGCATGATGTCGAGGCTATGAGGCGTGCGGAGAAACTTCCAGTATGGCAACTCCCAGAAAACAGACCTTGTTTTCCATACCTTCATCAGCGGCTTGTCTTGTTGCTGCCTCTTTCGCTTCTTTCCAGGCTTAGGACAATCTTTCCAGTTTTTCAGCAACTCTTCCACTTCTTCGCTGCTCCTACGCTCTGGGATTCCTCGGGTCTCTGATTTGCCATCGAACTGGTCTCCACGTTTTCTCCATGGATCATTCTTGCCGAGTGTGGCATCCCGCAAAACCACTACTAGAAAATCGCGTTGAATTTGTGCATTGCATCGTCATCATCATGCATTGTTTGCTAAAAATATGTTTGCAAAGCCCGTGTTGTTTTCAAAACGCCCCCTCTCGATTCAAACATCAAAACCGGGTCCCCGGAATATTTTGTTTTGGCCGCTATCGGTTTGCAGACGGCCCGTTTAAATCAAATAAAATATTATTTATTTTTGTAGGGGCAGTCGAACGGGCCAACCCGACCCGAACGACCGCCCCAGTTTTTAAAACGGTCCACCCCAACCTGCCCCATCTAATTCCTAAACCTACCCAAACTTCTACCCATCCCTCCCTAGCCACATCACCCCCTCCTATCAGGAACTGCCACCTCACTGCCTCCCTCTCCCTCACCCACTCAGAACCCGCCACGTGGCCCAACCCTTCCCTTCTCTCTCCTCTCTCTCCCCACTCCCTGCCTACACGCACCCAGACCGAACCCCCCACTCCCACTCAGCCCCACCCGGACCCACACGTCAGCTGGCCCCACCCCGGCCCCGCAGCCTCTCCTTCTCCCTCCTTCCCTCATCCTCGCGCGCGTCTGGCTCGCTGCTCCCCCGCAACCGCCTCCCGCACGCGACGCCGACGCTCCCTTCCCCCTTGCCCCTCAGCGGCCGCGGCCCCGCCTCACCGCGCCGCCAGGCCCCCCACCGCGTGCGCCGCCGCCGTCCTCCCCCGCAGCCCGCGCCTCCGAGCCCCTCCTCGCCCCGGCCCGAACCCGACGGCTGCCTCCTCCGGCGCCGCCCCGCTCGCGGGCACCCTCCTCCCTGGCGCCTCCCCACCCCAGCACCTTCCTCCCGGCGTCGAGCTCCCCGCGCCGCCCGTCCGTCCGGTGCCTCCTCCGCCCTGCGCATCCCGGCTCGCCTCCGCCCCGCGCACCCCGTGCCCGCCACCTCGAGCGCCTGCCCCAGACTCCACCTCCGGCGAGCTCTGCCGCGCTCCCCGTCACCCTCCAAGCCCGGTCGTCGACCGCCGCCGGCGCGCCCGTCCCCGGACCGCGTCTTCCTCCTCCCCGGTCGCGCCCAAGCCGCCACGTCGTCCTGTGGGTCCCGCCTCCATGTGCGCGTCCGTGTGTGCTCGTGTGTTTGTGCCATGTGGGTCCGCATGTGTACCTTAGGTTCGACTTGGAGCACCCCAAGTTCGCCCACAACCCCGACGCCGAGGCCCTAAACCCGGGGTCCATCTACAAGACCGCCGAGAACCGCGGGTGCACAACCATGGAAGACCGAAGACCGATCCCGGCGAAGTCCGGACCCGATGACCACCAAGAACGTCACCGGTTTAACAAGTACTCCCTCGTGAACGCCAAGGTCTACCTCACGGACACCGAGAGCTTCCCCTGAACGCCACGACCGTCGACATGATCGAGACCCCGACGCCAACCAAGCCCTGCTTCCCGGTTGCGCCAAGACCCTAACCCCGGAGCCGAGAACGGAACCGTCGAACCCTGGACCCTGGACCCTGTCGAACCCCGAACCCCGGAACCCCCAAGATCGTCGAGCCCCCCCTCAATGTGTGAACCTCTTTCCGGAACCCTATTTTATAACATAATCACAACTTGTTGCATATTTAATTGACATCTCGCATGCATATCATGTGGTTTGGGGGCCTTATGCCGATTCACCTAATAATTAAATATGGGGCCCATATGCGGGCAAATCTAGCCTTATATTGGTCTCATTTAAACTTGTGTAACGAACCGGTGCCATCGTTTACCATGCTAAAACAACATTTGAATTGCGGGGGTTTTAAACCACATGCACCACCTAATTAATTGTCGGGACCCCGGTTCCGCTTAATATGACCTAATTGCATCGCGCCTTTGCCATGTCATCCATCATACATGCATCATGCCGATCTTTTGTCGTTTTATTAAATGTTGCATCCGGTGTTTATTCTAGTGTTTTGCTTCTTCGCGGATTGGGCCGTTGAGTTGATGTGAGCTTCGCCCCGATCTTCGGGAAAACCTTCGACAATGTTTTCAGGCGAGCATCTTCCCCTTTCTACCTATCTTACTTTTATAGTATTTACTTCCCTCTTGTTGATCTATTGCTATCTGTGCTGCGATGCTTTAGTTTTCGTACCCGTGATATCCCCTGCAACCTTATATGGCCTTGGACACATCCTATTACCTGTTGTTTGGTAGATAGTTGGACTTGCGCGTCGTAGTTGCTTGCTCATGTGCTGATGTGTGTCGTCATATGCCACAGTTGCTGAAGTATTGCCGCATGTTGATGTTGTAGATGATTCTAGTTTTACTTATCGTCACTTTAATTTCTGTTTAACAACTAAAATGGAATAAGCAGAGGCATCGGTGGGTGATAGATAATATTTGGTTTCCGAACGCCCACTTGTGTCCCGTAAGACCCCGTGTACTTGATTCCTGTTCCTTGATTTATCGCGCTATCCACATCCGGGAGGTATATGGGACCCCCCCTCAGCCAGAGCTTGATTCCGTCTTATTTCTTGGGGCCACAAACTAGTTCGAGGCTTTATTACTATCCTGTACTTATGCCATGATTTACTGCTTTATTTACGATTGTGCGAGGAGCACACTGTACTGTTTAGGAATTGTGACCCGTTTACGTGGTAGCGACAAGCCCAGCCACACTTTCGGGTTCCCAGTCGTTTACCGCCGGCCCCACAGACCTTGAGGCCGTCTCGGAGCTTGCCTACTCCGTTGCGGGTTCTACTCAAAGGGGTGGCCCCCTGAAATATTTCTGAATCTTGTGATTGCTTTGTCGTGAAAGCCTCGTTGGGTTTTGATTTGGTTTTTCCGAGGTTGATCGAGTGTGTGTTGCTATTGGTGCACCCCGGCCGGGTAAAACTTTCTGAAAGCCGTGTCCGCGGATATGGACGACTTGGAGCACAGTTTCTTGATCATAGACAAGCATAACTAAAGTTTATTGTTATAAATTTGACTTTATAATGACTAGTAATCAGCTTCACTACAATGGAATGACTAATAAAACTGCCCACAATTGCTTGTTTGGAGTGTCGCTTGCGACCATTGTACCTGACTAGTAAGTATTGCAACTACAACGAAATGGCTGAATAAAAGTACCAACAACTGCTGGGTTTTGGGGTTTATCTCATGCTATCTGTATCTGATTAGTAATTGCTGCAACTACAACGGAATGATTAACTAAAAGTGCCCACTGCTTATTTTATCAGAATGATTATCTATATACCTGACTAGTAATTACTGCAACAATAACGGAATAAGTAAAACTGCCAACTGTGTGAGTTCCTCGGTTGACTTCCTCGATAGGTGTCGAGGGGGAAACGCCAGGATGGGTTTGTTTGATGGTAGAATCAGGTTGGATCCGGATAGGTCATTCTCACCCCTCTCTGATATCCGCCAGTTGTACCGAGTCTCTATAGGTTGTTTAGTGCATGCTGCCGCTGCCGCTTCAGTCCACCATACCTATGTAGGCGAGGACCGCCGAATTCTAGCCTCGCCGTGTACTGGCCTCAGTACTGACGCTCCTTCTTTGTTTTTCTGCTTTGCCCTTTGTCGGCACCCCTTTTGTTAAGCAGGTTTGGAGATCGACGCCGTTAGCAGGGTTACCCTTCCGGCTTGGCCTGGGCAGGGTTATGGACGCCATTGGTTATTCTTCAGGGCTCTTAGCCCCATTTGCATCTTGTCCGTAGCTGGACGCTATATCGTTTTCAAGGTGATTTGGATCTTGTATATTATATCTGTATTCTTGACTCTTTGAGTCGCTGTAGTATATATGTGTCCTGTGGGTCCCATCGAGGACTGTTGTGTAATGTTATTACTTCGTTTTCCACCCGCACGAAAGTGCCTGGTGGGCACCTTTGAATCGTTTCTATGCGGGTTTGGCGAATTTTGCTCAAACTTGCATAGGTACGATTCTGAGGGTGTTACAGAGTGGTATCAGAGCTCAGCAGTTGCGATACCCCACAAGTCCAGCCCGTAGGATAACCTAGCTAACGGCCGAAGTAGAGTGTCAAAACTATTTTGAAAATCGGTTGGATAGTTCTGATTAGGTCTGATTTTACTCCTTACCCCTCTGCTGTTCTCCTCTTACCTCTACGTGTTTTGAATCCGCTCTCTTCCCTCTCTTTGAGTCCAGGATTTCTCGTGGTTGGGTTTTCCGTCGTACCTTTAGGGTTTCGTTTTCCCCCTTTTGTAACGGAGGTGCTACGTTCATCAATCTGCAACTTGTCCGTTGTACCCTGCATCCAATCTTTTGTTCTTGAGCTCTTTATCCGTATGTGTTCCTTGCTGGATATCAGTGTCGTTGAAAAACATATGAGAAGGACGAGCTTTGGTGAAGTTGGAGTATACCTTGAGCATGTGTTGTTCATGCCAATGGAACCATCGCGCAACCTAATCAATGTGTCTTTCATACGAATTTCTGTGGTATCTCCCGGTGTTTTCCGACGCGACGACATCCTCTACGCCAGATCCGATGCAGAGTCTGCATCCCTCCTTTGTTTCCGAACCTCGCTTGTCGAGATCTTCAGTCTAAATCTCGAGAGTTGAGTTGCCTGGTTCTCCTACCCATGTATAGAGTCGATAGTTGGGTCCGGGATGGACTGATCACCCTACCCGACTCTTACTGTTCGCTCTGTACATCGAACTGGTGGATCGATGTAACTTTTCCCTCTTCTAATGGAAGTTAGAGGTGGCCTTATCGTTTGATACCTCTACCTTCGTCCTTTGTTCTCCGGAGTGCTCTCTCGACGATCAGGAACAACGACCCTTTGTTGGTGGTGTCGCTGTTTTCAAGATGAAGAAGGAACCCTCGTTAGTGGTGTCGCGAGGATCTACACGAAGCGCGAAGGGGCAGACGCCGACCCTCCTTCCGGTACCATGAGGCGGATCTCGAGGGCGAGCTCCATTGTTAGTGGTGTCGAATTGTGGCATCCCGCAAAACCACTACTAGAAAATCGCGTTGAATTTGTGCATTGCATCGTCATCATCATGCATTGTTTGCTAAAAATATGTTTGCAAAGCCCGTGTTGTTTTCAAAACGCCCCCTCTCGATTCAAACATCAAAACCGGGTCCCCGGAATATTTTGTTTTGGCCGCTATCGGTTTGCAGACGGCCCGTTTAAATCAAATAAAATATTATTTATTTTTGTAGGGGCAGTCGAACGGGCCAACCCGACCCGAACGACCGCCCCAGTTTTTAAAACGGTCCACCCCAACCTGCCCCATCTAATTCCTAAACCTACCCAAACTTCTACCCATCCCTCCCTAGCCACATCACCCCCTCCTATCAGGAACTGCCACCTCACTGCCTCCCTCTCCCTCACCCACTCAGAACCCGCCACGTGGCCCAACCCTTCCCTTCTCTCTCCTCTCTCTCCCCACTCCCTGCCTACACGCACCCAGACCGAACCCCCCACTCCCACTCAGCCCCACCCGGACCCACACGTCAGCTGGCCCCACCCCGGCCCCGCAGCCTCTCCTTCTCCCTCCTTCCCTCATCCTCGCGCGCGTCTGGCTCGCTGCTCCCCCGCAACCGCCTCCCGCACGCGACGCCGACGCTCCCTTCCCCCTTGCCCCTCAGCGGCCGCGGCCCCGCCTCACCGCGCCGCCAGGCCCCCCACCGCGTGCGCCGCCGCCGTCCTCCCCCGCAGCCCGCGCCTCCGAGCCCCTCCTCGCCCCGGCCCGAACCCGACGGCTGCCTCCTCCGGCGCCGCCCCGCTCGCGGGCACCCTCCTCCCTGGCGCCTCCCCACCCCAGCACCTTCCTCCCGGCGTCGAGCTCCCCGCGCCGCCCGTCCGTCCGGTGCCTCCTCCGCCCTGCGCATCCCGGCTCGCCTCCGCCCCGCGCACCCCGTGCCCGCCACCTCGAGCGCCTGCCCCAGACTCCACCTCCGGCGAGCTCTGCCGCGCTCCCCGTCACCCTCCAAGCCCGGTCGTCGACCGCCGCCGGCGCGCCCGTCCCCGGACCGCGTCTTCCTCCTCCCCGGTCGCGCCCAAGCCGCCACGTCGTCCTGTGGGTCCCGCCTCCATGTGCGCGTCCGTGTGTGCTCGTGTGTTTGTGCCATGTGGGTCCGCATGTGTACCTTAGGTTCGACTTGGAGCACCCCAAGTTCGCCCACAACCCCGACGCCGAGGCCCTAAACCCGGGGTCCATCTACAAGACCGCCGAGAACCGCGGGTGCACAACCATGGAAGACCGAAGACCGATCCCGGCGAAGTCCGGACCCGATGACCACCAAGAACGTCACCGGTTTAACAAGTACTCCCTCGTGAACGCCAAGGTCTACCTCACGGACACCGAGAGCTTCCCCTGAACGCCACGACCGTCGACATGATCGAGACCCCGACGCCAACCAAGCCCTGCTTCCCGGTTGCGCCAAGACCCTAACCCCGGAGCCGAGAACGGAACCGTCGAACCCTGGACCCTGGACCCTGTCGAACCCCGAACCCCGGAACCCCCAAGATCGTCGAGCCCCCCCTCAATGTGTGAACCTCTTTCCGGAACCCTATTTTATAACATAATCACAACTTGTTGCATATTTAATTGACATCTCGCATGCATATCATGTGGTTTGGGGGCCTTATGCCGATTCACCTAATAATTAAATATGGGGCCCATATGCGGGCAAATCTAGCCTTATATTGGTCTCATTTAAACTTGTGTAACGAACCGGTGCCATCGTTTACCATGCTAAAACAACATTTGAATTGCGGGGGTTTTAAACCACATGCACCACCTAATTAATTGTCGGGACCCCGGTTCCGCTTAATATGACCTAATTGCATCGCGCCTTTGCCATGTCATCCATCATACATGCATCATGCCGATCTTTTGTCGTTTTATTAAATGTTGCATCCGGTGTTTATTCTAGTGTTTTGCTTCTTCGCGGATTGGGCCGTTGAGTTGATGTGAGCTTCGCCCCGATCTTCGGGAAAACCTTCGACAATGTTTTCAGGCGAGCATCTTCCCCTTTCTACCTATCTTACTTTTATAGTATTTACTTCCCTCTTGTTGATCTATTGCTATCTGTGTTGCGATGCTTTAGTTTTCGTACCCGTGATATCCCCTGCAACCTTATATGGCCTTGGACACATCCTATTACCTGTTGTTTGGTAGATAGTTGGACTTGCGCGTCGTAGTTGCTTGCTCATGTGCTGATGTGTGTCGTCATATGCCACAGTTGCTGAAGTATTGCCGCATGTTGATGTTGTAGATGATTCTAGTTTTACTTATCGTCACTTTAATTTCTGTTTAACAACTAAAATGGAATAAGCAGAGGCATCGGTGGGTGATAGATAATATTTGGTTTCCGAACGCCCACTTGTGTCCCGTAAGACCCCGTGTACTTGATTCCTGTTCCTTGATTTATCGCGCTATCCACATCCGGGAGGTATATGGGACCCCCCTCAGCCAGAGCTTGATTCCGTCTTATTTCTTGGGGCCACAAACTAGTTCGAGGCTTTATTACTATCCTGTACTTATGCCATGATTTACTGCTTTATTTACGATTGTGCGAGGAGCACACTGTACTGTTTAGGAATTGTGACCCGTTTACGTGGTAGCGACAAGCCCAGCCACACTTTCGGGTTCCCAGTCGTTTACCGCCGGCCCCACAGACCTTGAGGCCGTCTCGGAGCTTGCCTACTCCGTTGCGGGTTCTACTCAAAGGGGTGGCCCCCTGAAATATTTCTGAATCTTGTGATTGCTTTGTCGTGAAAGCCTCGTTGGGTTTTGATTTGGTTTTTCCGAGGTTGATCGAGTGTGTGTTGCTATTGGTGCACCCCGGCCGGGTAAAACTTTCTGAAAGCCGTGTCCGCGGATATGGACGACTTGGAGCACAGTTTCTTGATCATAGACAAGCATAACTAAAGTTTATTGTTATAAATTTGACTTTATAATGACTAGTAATCAGCTTCACTACAATGGAATGACTAATAAAACTGCCCACAATTGCTTGTTTGGAGTGTCGCTTGCGACCATTGTACCTGACTAGTAAGTATTGCAACTACAACGAAATGGCTGAATAAAAGTACCAACAACTGCTGGGTTTTGGGGTTTATCTCATGCTATCTGTATCTGATTAGTAATTGCTGCAACTACAACGGAATGATTAACTAAAAGTGCCCACTGCTTATTTTATCAGAATGATTATCTATATACCTGACTAGTAATTACTGCAACAATAACGGAATAAGTAAAACTGCCAACTGTGTGAGTTCCTCGGTTGACTTCCTCGATAGGTGTCGAGGGGGAAACGCCAGGATGGGTTTGTTTGATGGTAGAATCAGGTTGGATCCGGATAGGTCATTCTCACCCCTCTCTGATATCCGCCAGTTGTACCGAGTCTCTATAGGTTGTTTAGTGCATGCTGCCGCTGCCGCTTCAGTCCACCATACCTATGTAGGCGAGGACCGCCGAATTCTAGCCTCGCCGTGTACTGGCCTCAGTACTGACGCTCCTTCTTTGTTTTTCTGCTTTGCCCTTTGTCGGCACCCCTTTTGTTAAGCAGGTTTGGAGATCGACGCCGTTAGCAGGGTTACCCTTCCGGCTTGGCCTGGGCAGGGTTATGGACGCCATTGGTTATTCTTCAGGGCTCTTAGCCCCATTTGCATCTTGTCCGTAGCTGGACGCTATATCGTTTTCAAGGTGATTTGGATCTTGTATATTATATCTGTATTCTTGACTCTTTGAGTCGCTGTAGTATATATGTGTCCTGTGGGTCCCATCGAGGACTGTTGTGTAATGTTATTACTTCGTTTTCCACCCGCACGAAAGTGCCTGGTGGGCACCTTTGAATCGTTTCTATGCGGGTTTGGCGAATTTTGCTCAAACTTGCATAGGTACGATTCTGAGGGTGTTACACCGAGCCACCTCCGGTGCGCCATGAACACGGTTTTCGATGACCCTGGATCTTTCTCTAGTTGGAGATAGCTTGTGTTATCCATGCACCTAACGCATGCGTAGAATCCTTGGATAACCTGCCCCGAGATATACCCGCAACCTGGATAGTCTTGCACCGTAGTGACCAACGCGGCTCTCATAGTGAAATAA
Source organism: Avena atlantica (assembly GCA_910589765.1). Taxonomy (NCBI): domain Eukaryota; kingdom Viridiplantae; phylum Streptophyta; class Magnoliopsida; order Poales; family Poaceae; genus Avena; species Avena atlantica. Next base: position 378,091,620 of record OU342736.1, read on the forward strand.
TCTTGTGCGACGGCGTCGTAAGTATTGGCTCCAGATTCCCATAACGTGGCTAGCTCCTCTTTCAACAGCCCGAAATACAGATTGATGTCGGTACCAGGTTGTTTCGGCCCTTGAATTAGCATACTCATTTGTATGTACTTCTTCTTCATGCACAACCATGGAGGGAGGTTGTACATACATACAAACACAGGCCAAGTGCTGTGCGTGCTGCTCTGGCTACCGAACGGATTGAGTCCATCGGTGCTCGCACCAAGCCTGATGTTCCTTGAATCTCCACCGAATTCTGGGAATTCGAGGTCCAATGCTTTCCACTGGCTAGCATCTGAAGGGTGCGTCAGCAGCTCATCCTTTTCGGGGTCATCATCATCTCCTGGCTTCTTCCTTTCCGCATGCCATCGCATGAGCTTCGCTTCCTTAGGGTCCGCGAAATAGCGCTGCAGACGAGGGGTGATAGGAAAGTACCATACCACTTTTCGAGGTGCTTTCTTCCCTTTCTTGTATCGACTCACGCCGCACACCGGACATGTGGTTTTCTCCGCGTCCTCGCCCCGATAAATGATGCAATCGTTGATGCATACGTGATATCTAACGTGCGGTAGATTGAGAGGACAGACGATTTTCTTGGCATCCTCGATACTAGTTGGACATGTGTTCCCCTCCGGGAGACGATCGTGCCAGAATGCCATCATATCGTCGAAGCTTGCGTCGCTCAATTTGTGCTTTGCCTTCATCTCCATAGCCTTGAGCGTTACATTCAACCGGGTATCATCGGGCCTGCATCCTTCATACAATGGAGTAACCGCGTCTTTCTCAAGTTGCGCAAGCTTGGCTTTCTCTCTAGCGGCAGCCCTGGCGTTACTCGTCTGCTTGAGAAGCAGCTCTTGCACATAAGGGTCCCGCACCCAGCCTGACGTTGTTCCATCGTCGTCTGCTCCTCCGGCATCTAGATCATCATCATCCCGGTCTGCTTCCGCACCTTCACCATCTCCAGGAGACTCTTCATCATCTCGCCCGTTCTCGCCGTGATGACGATCATCGTCATGTTGGCCACCTTCTTCACCGTCTCCATCATCTACGCCATCGCTTATCCAACGAGTGTATCCATCCATGAAACCATGGCGGAGCAGGTGCGCCTGCAGATTCCCGGAATCTGGGTCGATCACCCAGTTGAGTTTGCATCTTCTACACGGACATCTTATATCTGTCTTGTTATTTCGTATCATGTCGGCTGTCGCACATTTCAAAAATCTAGCCACAATGCCTTCTCTCATTATGCGGACCATTTTTGCCGGCACGATGTACATGGTACAATTTTGAAGTCTATTAGAACCACATAATGAATGCATGCATGCAATGGTCGATAGAAAATTTCGGCATGACCTATCCTAAAATTAGGACCTTTGCGAAATGCCAAAGTCTTGCCAAAATGGAAATGAATCAACATTTTGGCAAAACAAAAGGCAACTAGTTCACATACAAACACAAGAGAGAGAGAAACCGATCCATACACACATGAACATATCATTATCCTCTCCATACACACATGCATGAGCATCATCGATACTCTCCATATACACACACATATGACCATCGATCCTCTCCACACATACACACATCATGAGCATCGATCATCTACATACATATGAGCACATGCATCATCCATATACACATGAACACATCCTTACATGGACAACTTACCGAGATGAGAGACCGATCGCGAGAAAGATGGAAAGGAGAGGTGCGCGCGTCGACCGGAGACGGATAGATGAGAGACCGGAGACCTCCTCTATTACTTATGTAACATCCAAAGTAAGTTTTACATGCTAAAAATGGTGAATGTATGGAGAAATTGAGGTGGGAAGGAGAAGATCCCGACTAGATCTAAGGAGGAAGAAGAAGGGGAAAGTGAAGTGTGGGTGGTGGATGTGTGGGCACACATGTGCACATAAAGTGCTATCCTAAAAGAATCGAAACATCCGTGGCGCACACGGCCCCAGTGCGCCACAGGGAGTACAAACTTCTGTGGCGCACTAGGCGGAGTGCGCCACAGATGCTCCTAGTCCCTGTGGCGCACTAGGCGGAGTGCGCCACAGAAGTTTGTGGCCGTTTCAGAGCAGAGGTGGGCATGCGCTTAGTCGTAGTGCACCATGCACACGTGCGCCACAGATGACCCTAACAACCGTGGCGCACATGACTGTAGTGCGCTACAGAAGTTTGGCGTGTGGCCAACAGGGCCCTGGCCCACACACATCTGTGGCGCACTATGGTCATGTGCGCCACGGTTGTTCTAGTTATTAGTAGGGCACTGCCCACAGGTGAGCCACGCCTGTTTTAGCCGTGGGGCACTTCAACCATGTGAGCCACGGATGTGCTGATTACCTATAGCCGTTTTCCTAGTAGTGCGGTGGTGATCTTCTTGTTGATGGGAAGATTGGATCTCGTCGAAGAACACCGGCCTAACCGGCCAGGCCCCACGGTGGGCGCCACTGTTGTGGGAATCGCCACGGCAGATGCTGAAATCGGCAGCGAGTAGTAGAACGAGGGGCAAGGGCGGCTAGCCATCTACGGTGCGAGATGAGGGCGAATACACAAGGGTTTACCTAGGTTCGGCCCCCATAGGGGAAAAACCTATTCCTGCTTGATTTTATTGATGGAGAGTACAATGGGCGAGTTCGACGGCTAGGCGGTGAGTCGTTGGGGTGTATGATGGAACATGTACTCTATGCGTAACCTAGGGAGGTTTATATAGGTTCACCTTGCTAGGGTTTACAGATCTACAACCGAATTAGTTAAGGATTCAGGAGGTTCTTGACCTAATCCGACTGGGCCTAGCTACACTTCTGGGCCTCCAGCTTCCAGTTGCCTTAGTCCTTGTCAAGTCTCGATCCAGTCGTCGTCTTGTAGGCCCACTCGCTGGCAAATCGGGCCAGTAGGAAACGTCCTGCTGGGTATACCCCGGTTGGCATATCCCCATCATAAAAAATAAACAAACACTTACTATGACTCCATATGTTGGCAGATATCTAGTTTGGACTGCTAAATACGACCATATTGAGAAGGGATATGGTTCAGAGGAAGCATTTTTCATGGATGGATGCAAGTCGATGTTAAGACCGATCGCGAATCTATATGTTTGTGGAAGCTTCTTCATACCCTCACGGTATTCTCCAATCAGCAGGGCAAGAGGACCGTGGTTGGCGACAACCATAGTGCGGAGAGAGTAGCCGCCACCATTAATCTACCACCACCCGCACTCCAGCTAACCCTAAGCGATAAATACTGGGAACACGAAAGGAGGTCGATGGCAAGAAGAGAAGAAGCGAGGGAAATAATTCTTCGTAGCTTATATGAGGAATTAGAGAGAGAGGAGCTGGTTAGTCCACCACCATTACCAGGAGGAAAAGGAAACGGAAGGTTCCATTGATCACACCAATAAATTGCCGCATCGCCTCCATGGCCTCCCCTGCCGCCACTCCGCCTTCCCGATGACCCGAACAGACGAAGAGAAAAGAAAAACACAGGGGCCTCATGTACATAGCTCATTGGCCCATCCCACATATTTCACACAAATCAGCCCAATTAATGCGAAGGGTTCTAGGTCCGTGTGCGGAGTAGCAGCCCAAACATGGATAGCAAGCCTCTTGCACGAATTGACAGCGAACAAGACCCAACTGCTCCTCGTTCGGATCGACACTCCTATTTATCGAAAGTACTAAGATACACCCCATATACTTGTGGATCATCAAGACTATTTTCTGGTGCCGTTGCCGGGGAGTGAAGCGCTATTGAAGAGTGGAACTGGTAAAGGAATTTTCTACTGTGAGTATTGCTTTTATTTCTGTTTGTTACTTTGTTTTCAATATGGATAACCCACTTGGTTTCCTATTCGGGAAAGCTACTACCACTCCTAGGTTAGTAGATGAACCACCACCTACTGAGATAGATCCTTTTAAGATACCCACAAGAATTGTCGATCGTGTTATGGATAACTATTATTTTGAAGATGGAACTATCCATTCTGGTGATCACTTGATTTTTATCCATGAATTATGCGGGTTGTTTAAGTGTGCAGGTATCACAATAGAACAAGTTAAGAAAAAGTTACTCTCTATATCATTGAAAGGAAGAGCTGAAGAATGGTATAAGCTGCTAAAGAATGGATAATCTATGGAATGGGAGGAAATATATAATCTTTTATTCTAAATTCTATCCTCCTAGTGAGATTCATAAGGATAGGAATCAAATATATAACTTTTGGCCTTGTGATGGGGAAAGTACAACCCAAGCTTGGGGAGATTGAAGTTACTAATGCTTAAATGTCCTATTCATGAGCTCTCTAATAATATTATTATTAATAACTTTTATGCAAGACTTTCTCTTTATGATAAAGATTTATTAGATGCTTCTTGTGCTGGATCATTCACACGTACGAAATAAGAAGCTAAATGGGATCTTCTGGACCGTATTCAAGAAAATACTGAAGCATGGGAGAATGACAAAGGAAGAAAGTCAGGTATAAATTATAATTATGAATGCATTAAATCTTTTATGGGAATTGATGACTTTCATGATATTAGTACTGATTATGGTCTTGATTCTCAAAGTATTGCCAATTGTTTTAAGGCCTTTGCCTCTTCTATAGAAATTCCCAAAAATAAGTGGAACAAGTACCATGCACCTTATAAAGATATTGTTGATCATGTTCTTAGAAATTCCTAGAAATACTGAAGTTTATACTGTTGATCATATTTTGCCTGAACCTTATATTGCGAAAATACCTTTCCCTGCAAATGTAGAAGATGGGCACATTATATTTTGTGAAGATGCTTCTAATATTGTCTCTCATCCTAGTAAAGTTAGGAAGGCTAGTGTCCCTGTGCTTTCTGTTAGAATTGGTGATCATTCCTATTATGGTTTATGTGATATTGGTGAAAGTTCTAGTGCTATTCCTTATGAGCTTTACAGAGAAATTATGCATGAAATTGGTTCTTGTGAACTTGAAAACGTTGATGTGGTTATTCACCTTGCTAATAGAGAGACTGTTTATCCAATTGGTATTGTAAGAGATGTGGAAGTTCTTTGTGGTAAGATTAAATATCCTGCTGATTTTCTAGTGCTTGGTTCAGCAGCTGGTAAAACCTGTCCTATCATTTTTGGTAGACCTTTCTTGAACACTTATGGAGTTATTATAGATTATTAGAAGGAGAAGATTTTAACTAAATTTGATGGAGAATCTTATGAGTTTAACTTTTCCAAATTTGCTAAAGCTCCTTATGAAGATGAATTGCCTAATGAGGATTTTAGGGTTGAACAACTTGCTTCTATTGATCCAGTTTATGACCTTAGACCTCTTTTTGATGATTTTAAGTATGCTCATTCTGATGATAAGAATGTTTCTTGTGATAGTTATATTGTTAAATTTATTCATAGTGCTTCTGAAAGTTATTATGAGAGAGGGAAACATGGTTTTATGCATCTTAATAATATTAAGTTTTCCCGCTTTATGTTGAAAGCTTTAAAGTTGCAATGGTTTTGTCTTCCTATGCTAGTATCCTTTTGTTTCAATAATTTGTTTTCTTACAAAACTCCCTTGCATAGGAAGTGGGTTAGACTTAAATGTGTTGGACATTTGCTTCTTGATGCTCTCTTTCACTTTAAATCCATATCTCATGTGAGAACATTATTGAAAGTATCATGCCCATCTTAATGGCTATAAAGAAAGAGCTTTTGGGAGACAACCCATTTTAGTTTGCTTTCGGTTTTTATTTCTTTGAGTCTTGGAAGTTATTACCTCTGTAATAACCTCTCCTTATCCTTTTTTGGTTGGTTTTTATGTCAAGATTTTCCTATTTTGATAAGTAGGTGAGTTGTGGGAAGTTGCTGTCCTGGAACAAATTTTTGTGCTTCACTGTAAAAATTCGTAAAAAATCCCAGTAAGTCGGATGGAGCTGTAATTTTCTGTGCTTGTGCCCTGATATGTTGGAAACATATCTATAATTTTTGACGTTCCATGCTTGTTTAGTATCTACTTTGCTTTGTCTTTCTTTGAGGTGTTTTTATATCTTTTATGAAACTAACCTATTAACAAGTTGCCACAATGCCAGTTGCCTGTTTTCTTCTGTTTTTGGTTCCAAAAAAGCAAAAAATCAATATTCTCGGAATAGGACGGGACAAAAGCCAAAGTCATTATTTTTCCCGGAGCAACACGGAACCACAAAGCAGAGCCGGAGGGGGGGGCACAGGGTGACCGCACCTCCCCTAGGCGCGGGCAAGCCCTGGAGGCGCCTACAGGGGGTGTGGGCCCCCTAGACATCCACGACCTTGCCTCGTGCGTCTATAAGAAGCCTCCGACCCAAAAACCCTAGATCATCCAGAAGAAATCCACGAAAACCTCTGTAGCGCTGCCGCCACCAAAGGGGAGATTCGGGGGACAAAAAGTCTCTATTCTGGCACCCTGTGGGGACGGGGAAGTGCCCCCGGAGCCATCTCCATCGATCTCCACCACCATCTCCATCACCGTTGTTGATTCCCATGATGAGGAGGGAGTAGTTCTTATTGGAGGCTAACGGCTCTACCGGTAGCTATGTGTTCATCTCTCTCTCTCTCTCTCTCTCTCTATGCATGATCTTGTGGTCATGAGCTTTGTAATCAAGTAAATCTACCTTGCTACTCAAGTGCTTCAATAGATCTCTGCTCTCCCTATGTGTGTGAAAGTGACAGCGTGCACGCCATGGTGGCACTTAGGCTTGAGTCTACATAAATACTCTTTGTGCTTTAATAGATCTATGCTTTTCCCCACGTGTGTGAAAGTGACAGCGGGCATACCGTGTGTGGCACTTTGGCTAGATTAAATATTTGTTATGAGTTATATTTGGAGTTGGATGTCTATATGAAATTGTGGTGTTTGTTGGAATCGTCTAGCGCTCATGGTGACAGTGTGAGGTTATCTAGATGGGGAAGGTAGACTTTGAGGAGTGATGTTATAGCCCTACCATGGATTAGAGTGTCCAATTGGAGAGTATTTAAGAGTAGTATCATGAAGAGAGGATATTTATATGAGAGAGTGTTCACTAGTGAAAGTATGATCCTTAGGCCTTGTTTCTAAGCATTGAAACACCGTTTGCTACTAGAACTGTTGCATGTTTGCTTGCTTCCTTCATTTTGCCTTTACTCTTTACCTCACGTCAACAAGTCATAAGCTATTTTCTGGCACTGTTACCACTTGTATTTCACTATCTCTTCGCCGAACTAGTGCACCTATACACCTGACAAGTGTATTGGGTGTGTTGGGGACACAAGAGACTTCTTGTATCTTGATTGCAGGGTTTCTTGATAGGGAATACCTTTGACCACTTCCTCCCTGAGTTCAATAAACCTTGGGTAATCCACTTAAGGGAAACTTGCTGATGTTCTACAAACCTCTGCACTTGGAGACCCAACAACTATCTACAAGAATAGAAGTGCGTAGACATCAAGATCTTTTCTAGCGCCGTTGCCGGGGAGGTTTTGGTCCTTTTACCTTCCTCCATGTGAAGCTCCATCAAAAGTCTTTTCTAGCGCCATTGCCGGGGAGGAAAGGTAAAAGGCACTCACACACGTTACCTCACGGCAACAGCAAGCCAGAAAGCTCTTTTCTGGCGCCGTTGCCGGGGAGGTAAGGTAAAAGGTACTCACATCCTCTTGGTATGTGAGTGCTCGGAGTTATTTCCTTTAGATTCTGCAATTTTGTCTTTTTGTTTCTTGTTTTCACTAGTTAGGCTTAATGGAAAACAACAACAAAATTAGAGATCTCTATAGCATTTATATTGAGTTAGGACATGAAGTGTTTGAAGAGAAAATTAAAAAACATATGGAACTTTATTTGCATGCTAATAGAAATGTTATTAGTATGAATTCTTTGGACACCATTATTGCTAATGCTATGGAAAATTCTAAGCTTGGGGAAGCTAGTTTTGATGAAAATGATCTTTTTAGTCCCCCAGCTTTGGAAGATAGCTATTCTATTGCTTATGATGACACCAAACCTCCAATATATGATGATTACAATGATGAATATGATATTTTCAGTCCACCTACTATTGATGAGAAATTTAATTGTGATTACAATATGCCTCCTATATTTGATGATTATGGTGATGAGAATAGTAATGATAGCTATTTTGTTGAATTTGCTCCCACTACAATTAATAAGAATGACTATTCTTATGTGGAGAGTAATAATCATTTTATGCATGTAGCTCATGATAAGAATGTTTTATGTGATAGTTATATTGTTAATTTTATTCATGATGCTACTGAAAGTTATTATGAGAGAGGGAAACATGGTCTTATGCATCTCAAAAATATTAAGTTTCGCCTCTTTATGTTGAAAATTTTGAAGTTGCACTTGTTTTGCTTTCCTATGCTTGTTGCTTTGTGCTTTCATGACTTGTTTCTTTACAAGATTCCTATGCAAAGGAAGTGGGTTAGACTTAAATGTGTTTTGTATTTTCTTCTTGATGCTCTCTTTTATTTCAATTCATATTTCTTATGTGAGCATCTTCTCAAACTATCAAGCCTAACTTAAAGGCGTTAAAGAAAAGTACTTGTTGGGAGATAACCCAAGAGTTTTCTTGAGTCTTGGAATTTATTACTTCAGTAATGACCTCTCCTTATCCTTTTTGTTAGCTTTTTGTGCCAAGAATGACCTCTGATGAGAGGGAAGTAAGATTTGGGGAGTTGCTGTCCCGAAACAGATTTCTGTCCTCCACCAGAAAAATTCGTGAGGAGTTTCTGTAACTCGGATTGAGCTGTAAATTTACTAATACATCCCCCAATATGTTATCTAACTTCCGTTAGTTCAACACTTTTTTATTTTAGCAACAGAAGATTTTCGAAAAAATCGGTTTCTACCTCCTGGTCTGTTTTGACAGATTTCTGCCATTATTTGCATTTGCTTTTTATTGATTCCTTTTGGAGTTCTCTTTTGGGGAATTGAGCTTTTTGAAGGAGTTGCTATGGTAGCTTGTGTTTTTAGTGAAAAGTATTGCTGTTCCAAAGCTTTGCTTAAGGTCTAATATCTTTTGAATACACTAATGTTGCTAATGAAGATTGTGTGAAGTTTTGAATGAAAGAAAAATTTCAGGTGTAGAGAAAGAATGATGTAATGAGATGAAGAATGGAAAAAATCTCAAGATTGCGTATGCCCCCCTGGTGTCACCCCAAGAAATATCCAAGAGGTACAAGCGTCAAAGCTTGGGGATGCCCAAGGCATCCCCTTCTTCATCAATAAAAATCTCAGGTCTTTCTAGACACTTCGTTTTTATTGTTTCATGCATTATTGTGTTGTTCTTGGAGCATCTTAGTTTTTGTTTTTGGTTTTCATTTGCTTAGTTTGCTTGAGTAAGTTTGTTGGTTACACCACACTTCTTTTGGAGAGAGACACACTCTGTTTCCATTGCCTAGAACACTCTAGTTTTCACTCTTATTGTTTTGTGAGTGTTCACTTTTGCTAGCACTGCGTTCAGCCTTGGTTTTCTTGTGCTTTCAGCTTAGAACTTTTTAGTTCTTCATTGTGGATTTGTGAGACAAGCTCACTGATCTTTATTAATTATTTTCTTTGTGAGTTATTTCAAATAAGTTGATTGGTGTTGGAAAAGAGTAGGAAAGTTCTTACTTGATTAGTACAAGAGGAGCTTGCTTTGACTGTGACTTAGACTTTATCGTGCCATGCTAGATATTGTTTTGAACTTATGCTTAGTGATTATTGCTGTAGCATGACTTGTTCCAAACAATTAGGATTGCTTAATGTGCCTTAAAAGAATCATGCGTTGTTTTAGCATACAAAAGCATAGTATTGTGGTATTATCCTTTGATGTTTTGTTTGGGTTGACTTGGCACATGCTCACAACATGTTATGACTATGAACAAGTCACCATAGCCTCTATGATCATTTAGTCCTTGACTTTTAGTACCACTCTATGCCTTGATTAGTAATGTTTTGTCGCTCTGCATGATATTGGCCATTATTGCTCTCTTATTTGGTTGCTCCCAGTCTTTTGCTAGCCTCCACTTGTATGTGTAAGGTCTACTCATGCTTCCAACTCCCAAGAAACCAAGTTTTTCCCAAAGTGTCCACTATAAACTCCTATGCATGGTGTGTTACACCATTCCAAGTATATTCTTATTTTCAGCTATCTTCCAATTAAAAAGTATTTTGTTATGTGAAAACTTAGTGATTAAAGCCCTCACGAACTTGATGGCACACTTTATATTCTTTGCCCCTAATAAACTTGAACCATTGTGTTGTCTATGTTGTATATGCTTGCACTTACACGTTGGAATTAGCAGAACCATGCTGTCATGGGGAACGTTTTCAACATTGCACTTGTACTTTGTGTAGGGTTTGCAGCATAGAAAACAAAAAAATTCCTACGATGGGAACTATGTACAAGATCTATCTACTAGATACAAACAACGGGCGGATGTATATCCGTAAAGAGCATACCCTTGAAGACCGACAAAGCTTAACGAGTTGAACTCGTGGTTGATGTAGACGATCTCTTGCCGATCTCAAGATCGAGAGGAAGTCCTAGCGCCGCAAAGCAGCAGCGCATCCGTGCTCGCACACACGTACAAGACACCGAGCAACCTCCGCATCCTCGCTCCAGGGATGCAGCGGAAGCACAACCCTTTCTTTCCGAATAGCTACCGGGAACATGTATCTCGCTATTCCGAGACCATGCGGGATAAATTCTAGAGGGGGAGAGAGATCCTTCACGAGGAGGTGTGAGTGAGAGAGAGGGAGAGGGGTGCCTTTTATAGGAGGAGGGGGCACCCAAGGGGGTGGCCGCCGGCCATGGGGGCAGCCCCTCCCCTCCTTCATTCATGTGGGTGGACACTCCACTCACAAAAACCTCTTCATTTACCTCCACTCAAAATCCCACTCAAAATTGCTATTAAATTTCCACCAAATTTAATGCAAACTCTCATTAAATAAAACTTTTTTATTTATTCAGAATTTTGTCAATTACTTTAATGACAAACATTCACATATAACCCCTTTATAGAATTGTATTTCACATGCAAAAACACTTTCTGCAATTTCACCCAAAAACCTGTTGCGGTGTCTAGTGAAATAAATTCATGCGCTTGTTTATTCTTTCCGGCATGAAACATTTGATCCAATTGGATGTTAGTGTCCCTTAAGTGTGTCACCCTACGAATCGTGAATAATGCGGACATGATCGAGACCCTTCTCCGATCAATAATCAGTAGCGGGACCTGGAGATCCATACTGACTCCCACACATTCAACGATGACTTCCATGTGATCGTCGGAACCTTTTACACACTTATATCTTAATCCCTTTGTTTCGTGATATATTACATGTACGAGATTCGATCATCGATATCTCCATAACTAGTTTGATCTCGTTACTAACATGCACTCTTTTCTCGTTCCCATGATATAACATTCTAGTGATCAAATCACTTGCTTGCAAGCTAACCAATGTGATATCACCGAGAGGGCCCAGAGTATATCTATCCGTCATCGGGATGAAAAAATTCCACTCTTGATCCATGTGTCTCAACATAACACTCTAGTAGCTTTGAAGCCATATTTATAAACACCCAGTTACGGTGTGACGTTTGATGTCAACAAGAAACTCTTCCGGTGTTAGTGATTGACATGATCTCCTGGTATAAGGATTAGGATCCCTTCGTAAGTTGTTTATAGTAATATAAACTCAATGACTTTGATCATAATGCTATACTTCGGATGAATGTTCATCACATCATTACACTAATGTTGTGATCTCGTTATTAACAACATCCAATGTGTATGATCAGGAAACCGTGATCATCTTGTTAATCAACGAACTAGTTTATGAGAGAGGCATAATTAGGAACTTTCTGTTTGTTTATTAAACACACATGTTACAATTATAGCATGCAAAATAAAAATCTATCATATACTTGGAATACACATAATAAACACTTTATTATTGCCTCTTAGGGCATATTACCTTCAGTCTCCCACTTGCACTAGAGACAATAATCTAGTTACATAGTGATGTATCTAACAGCCATGGAGTTCTGGTGTAGATCATGTTTTGCTCTAGGGAGAGTTTTAGTCAACGGATATGCTACATTGAGATCCGTATGTACTTTACAAATCTTTATATCTCCATCTTTGACATGCTCGCGGATGGAGTGAAACCGGCGCTTAATATGCTTGGAATTCTTGTGAGACCTTGGTTCTTTGGCATTGGAAATGGCACCATTGTTGTCACAATAGATCACCATTGGGTCCAACACGCTTGCAACCACACCTAGTTCGGATATGAACTCCTTCATCCAAACCGCTTCTTGAGCCACTTCCGAAGAAGCAACATATTCGTCCTCCGTTGTTGATCCCGCCAGCACAGGTTGTTTGGAGCTCCTCCAACTAACCACTCTGCCATTCATGAGAAATATGTATCCGGATTGAGACTTAGAGTCATCCGGATCGGTATCAAAGCTAGCGTCGACATAACACTTAGCGACGATCTCTTCTTCACCTCCGTATACAAGAAACATATCCTTAGTTCTTCGCAAGTACTTAAGGATATTCTTGACCGCTTTCTAGTGTTTCGAACCTAGATCCGATTGGTACCTACTAGTCAAACTAATAGAATGTGCCACATCCGGTCTTGTACATAGCATGGCGTACATTATAGAGCTCATGGCTAAAGCATAGGGGACTTTGTCCATTTTCTCTCTTTCTTCCACCGTAGCCGGACTTTGAGTCTTACTCAATGTCGCGCCTTGTGTCATAGGTAAGAACCCCTTATTACTATCTTCCATTTTAAAATTCTTTAAAATCTTATCAAGGTATGTACTCTACGATAGCCCTATTAGGCGCCTAGATATATCTCTATAGATCTTTATGCCTAATATGTATGACGCTTCACCTAGGTCCTTCATTGCAAATTTGCTGTTTAGATAACTTTTAACACTGTTTAAAAGATATATATTATTTCCGATCAATAATATGTCATCAACATAAAGTATCAGAAATGCCACATTGCTCCCACTCACTTTCTTGTAAATACAAGATTCTCCATAAGTTTGGACAAATCCAAACTCTTTGATCACCTCATCAAAGAGGAGATTCCAACTTCGTGATGCTTGCTTCAATCCATAGATGGATCGCTGAAGCTTGCACACCTTTTTAGCATCCTTAGGATCGATAAAACCCTTTGGTTGTATCATATACAACTCTTCTTCAATATTACCATTGAGAAACGCGGTTTTGACATCCATCTGCCATATCTCATAATCGAAATATGCAGCAATTGCTAACATAATCCTAACTGATTTTAGCATCGCTACGGGAGAGAATGTCTCATCATAGTTAACTCCTTGAATTTGTCGAAACCCCTTTGCGACAAGTCGAGCTATATAGACGGTTACATTACCATCAACATCAGTTTTTCTTTTGAAAATCCATTTGTTCTCCACGGCCTTTCGGTCGTGAGGTAAGTCCACCCAGTTCCAAACTTGATTTTCATACATGGATTCCATCTCGGATTTCATGGCTTCTAACCATTTGTTGGAATCCGGGCTCATCATCGCTTCTTCATACATCGCAGGGTCATCATTTTCATCAACCATGAAATTCATGAACAAGATTTCCGTACAACTCGGGAGCTGCACGCGTCCTGCTAGACCTGCGAGGTTTGGTAGTACTCTCTTTTGGAGTTTCATGATCATTATCATTAGTTCCTTCTTCAACTGGTGAAGCCAACTCCGGAATGACTTCCGGCGCTGCGCTACTCGCCATACTTTGAAGAGAAGGTTCAATAACCTCTTCGAGTTCTACCTTCCGACTACTCACACCTTTCATGAGAAACTCTTTCTCTAGAAAGGATCCATTCTTGGCAACAAAAACCTTGCCCTCGGATCTATGATAGAAAGAATACCCAATAGTTTCCTTAGGGTATCCTATGGAGACGCATTTTTCCGCTTTGGGTTCGAGTTTATCCGGTTGAAGTTTCTTCACATAAACATCGCATCCCCAAACTTTAAGAAATGACAGCTTAGGTTTGTTTCCAAACCATAATTCATACGGTGTCTTTTCAACGGATTTCGATGGTGCCCGATTTAAAGTGAATGCAGCAGTTTCTAGTGCATAACCCTAAAATGACAACGACAAGTCCTTCAGAGACATCATAGATCGAACCATATCCAATAAAGTATGATTACGACGTTCCGACACACCATTTCACTGTGGTGTTCTGGCAGGTGTGAGTTGTGAAACAATTCCACACTCTTCCATGTGAGTGCTAAAGTCGTAACTTGGATACTCACCTCCACGGTCGGACCGTAGAAATTTGATCTTTCTATTACGATGATTTTCCACTTCATTCTGAAATTCCTTGAACTTTTCAAATATTTCAGACTTGTGTTTCATCAAGTAGATATAACCGTATCTACTCAAATCATCTGTGAAAGTAACAAAATAATGATATCCACCTCGCGCCGACACACTCATTGGACCACATACATTAGAATGTATGATTTCCAATAAATCTGTCGCCCGTTCCATTGAAGCGGAAAACGGCGTTCTAGTCATCTTTCCCATTAGGCATATCTCATATGTATCAAATGATTCAAAATCAAGTGATTCCAAAAGTCCATCCGAATGGAGCTTCTTCATGTGTTTAACGCCAATATGACCTAGACCCCAGTGCCACATATATGCGGATATATCATCATTTAGTTTAATCCTTTTAGCATCAACATTATGAATATGTGTAACATTATTATCGAGATCCAAAAGAAATAAACCATTCATCATCGGTGCATGACCATAAAAGATTTCATTCATATAAATAGAACAACCATTGTTCTCGGATTTAAATGAATAACCACTTCGCATCAAACACGATCCAGATACAATGTTCATGCTCAGTGCTGGCACCAGATAACAATTTTTCAAGTTTATTACTAATCCTGACGGCAAATAGAGAGGCAGCAGTCCGACGGCGATCACATCAACGCTTGATCCGTTGCTGACACGCATCTTGACCTCACCCCTTGCTAGCGGTCGCTTGTTTCGCAGCCCCTGATTCAAGCTACAAATATTAGCAACTGAACCGGTATCAAATACCCAGGTGCTACTGCAAGCACTAGTCAAGTACACATCAATAACATGTATATCAAATATACCTTTGTTTGCCTTGCCGGCCTTCTTGTCTGCCAAATACTTGGGGCAGTTGCGCTTCCAGTGGCCAGTCCCCTTATAATAGTAGCACTCAGTATCAGACTTAGGTCCAAATCGAGGTTTCTTTTCAGGCACGACAACCGGCTTGCCGCCCTTACTTCCCTTCCGTTTTACCTTCTTGTCTTTCTTGAAACCAGTGTTCTTATTGATCATCAACACTTGATGTTCCTTTTTGATCTCCACTTCTGCAGTTTTAAGCATTGACAGAAGCTCGGGTAGAGACTTCTTCATGCCTTGCATATTATAGTTCATCACGAAGATCTTATAGCTAGGTGGCAGAGACTATAGAACACGATGGATGCCTAAGTCAATGGGAATCGATATTCCCAAGGACACAAGCTTATCGGCGTAACCCGACATCTTGAGTACATGCTCACTAAAGGATCTGTGCTCTTCCGTCATGCAGCTAAAGAACTTTTCTGAAGCATTGTAGCTCTCTACAGCAGCATGTGTGTCGAATATCATTTTCAACTCACCCATTGTATCAAATGCATTGCCGTTTTCAAAATGCTTTCAAAGTTCCGGCTCTAGCCCATACAATATGCCGCAATGAACTAAGTTGTGGTCCTCCTGACGAGTCTGATAGACATTCTTCTCCTTGTCAGGGGCATCCTCAAAAGGTGGGGGGCCTAGCGGCGCTTCTAGCACATATTGCTTTTGTGCAGCAGAGAGGATAATCCTCAAATTCATGGCCCATTCGGTAAAGTTGCTACCGTTCATTGCAAGTTTCTCTTTCTCCATGAACACATTGATATTAAAAGCAGGTGGTGCCATCTACAACAGAATCTGTAAAGTTTATACTAAGTTTATGATAGATTGAGTTCAACTAATCCACATTACGAATGAACTACCACTCAAAAACGACATCCCTCGTGCCTTTTTGGTGATTACATGAACCAAATCCACTACACCAAGTCCGATCATCACGTGAGTCGGTGTAGCTTCAAAGGCGAGCATCAAATGGGCATCATATCTACTATATGACTCATGCTTAACCTTTCGGTCCGCGTTCCGAGGACATGTCTGTACATGCTAGGATCGTCAAGTTAGAACCATAATATTCCCGTGTGTAACTGTCTTACACCCGATATATGGTCGTGGATCCAAGAACACCCGATCATCACGTGATGTCTTGGAGCGATGAAAACATAATTGGTGCATACTAAAGGAAGAACACATTCTTATCTTGATATTTAAATGAGGGATCATCTTATTATGCTAACAAAGCGCTAAACAAGCAATATAAGATGCTATCAAACATCACATGTTTATTAGTGAAATGATATGGTTCCCGCATATGATCTCTATCATGTGCACTGTGGTATGATGTAGCATCCCAGTTGTCTAACACCTGTAATGCTACTTGTTCTAGTAATAAAAGGACCACTTCCAACATATAATTGTTGCATCATCACCATGTCATGCTCATGTCATCATGCCACCTTGCATTTGAGCATCATATAAAACCCCTTCTTATTTGGTTCTTATCTCATGTGCAGTATTAATTGTAGTTGCCTCTTGATATTGTATTTGGTTCTTGATATATTGCTGAATGCCCAAGTTGATTTGGGGGCATATCTCTTATTGAATCCACCATCATTTCTCACCACCTTATAATTCCACCATCCAATTAATATGAGCTTGGGTTTTTATTTGAGTTTATCTCTAGCTCATGTTGGTTGGTTGGATTCCAACCATAATCTTTTGCTTGGTCTTATTCCAATTTTGGAGATGCAAAATAATATTGCCATGAAATGACATTGTCTTCACAAGTGTCAGCAGGGCATTAAATATTCTGCATGGGCCATGCAAGTATCATCTGGTGCTTGTCTTTGGTTTTATTTGGTTTTGGGATGGATCATCTCTAGCCCTATCTCTTCTTTTGGTTTTGGCCATGTTAATCCTGCTTAAAACCTAGCACCTCATCTCTCCCTCTCTCTCTCTCTCTCTCTCTCTCTCTCTCTCTCTCTCTCTCTTTTTCCTTGTCTTGATCTTGTGTGATCTTGTCTAAGAATGCATGATCAAGTAAAGGACCACTCCCTCTATCCTACCCCTCTCTTAAACCTAAACCCTAAGCCACCCCATTCCCCTCTAACCTATACCTAAACCCACCTATTTCAAACCAAACCCTAAGTTGTTTCTATCTTCTCTCCTTTCTAGCTACCTAGCGTGGTCACATGAATACCATGCCCTAGCTCACCCCCCCTCTCTCTACCTGCTGGACCCACCTGGCCGCCCTACCCCACCTAGCTACCACCAAAACAGCCCTAAGGCAAACCCTAGCCCGAGCCTAGCTCCTAACCTAGCTAACTCGAGCTCCTCCCTCCCCTCTTGTCTCTCTGCCTGGAAGCCCCACACCGAGCCTGCCCTGCCTCCTTGGCCTCGCCCCTGGTCCCACCTGGAAGCCACCCTGCCCTGCCTGGCCGTACCGAGCACGTGAGGAGGTGGAGAAAAGGTGGCCGAGGCCATCCTTATCGCCAGCTCCCCCACACGGCAACCACGGCACCCCCTCCCCCCCCTCTGGCCTTATCTACCCCTCTCTCAACCTACCCTGCCCCCCAGATCCATCCCTGAGGCCTCGCCTCCCCTCTTCCCTCACCTCGCCACCGTCTACCTCTGAGCGCCGGCCACCGTCAGGTTCCGTTCGTCGTCATCGATCCTGGAGGCGGGCGTGGTGCTGCGGGTGTCGAGGAAGACCTGGAGATCGTCTGCGTCGCCCCCGTACCCAGCAGCGAGGAGGAGGAGCCCAGCAACGCCAGAACCAGCGCGAGCCCGACGAAACCCTAGCGCCTCTGTCCGCGAGCCGCGCCGGCGATCGTCTGCGTCTCGGCCCGTACCGACCCCACCAGCACACTCGCGGTGAGCACCCCCGCCTCCCAGACATCCTCTCGTGCTCAGTCGTTTCCTAGACGCGGCGGTCCTTACGTCGAGCAGCCTCCGCGCGCCAGAATTCGCGAGCATCTGCCGCTAACACGCGCCGCCTAACCCTATCTAGCACGCGCCCTCCTCACCGTCAACTACCCCAGCCTACCGCAGTGGCTCAGGCCCTCTGCGCGAGCCAGCGATCGAGAGATCGATCCCCCACCGCGCCGCGCGCGTCGCGCGAGCGACTGTCGCGTGCCCCGTCAGGTTCAGAGGAAGAAGTACAGTACGCGCGTGGCCGTTTTGCACCTACACCCTTCACCTTTTGTCGCGCCAACCTGCGGTCCAGCCTGGCCCACTGTCGGTGTCTTTGGCGCTTTTGCAAAAAGGCTCCCAGGTTATCTGAGAAGCAACCCGCGGTCCCCCTCCTTCTCAGACTCTGGCGTGTGGGTCAGTAAGCGCCTGGCCCCACATGTCTGGGACCAGGGCTAGAATAGGCTGGGTATAAAAACTTTCCAGAGTCTGTTTAAAATTCAAATCTTGTTTAAATTATTCCAAATTCAAATATAATTCAGTTATAAATAACTTTTCCAATATTAATCCAAATAATACAAATGATATATGTTTTGAGTTCAGAAAAATGTGAGGATTTCAAATATGACATTCAAATTGCCTTTTGCACATTTAAAATTCCAAGTTTAATTAAATTACACCAATTGCCACTAGAACTTAAATAATTAATAACTTTTGATTTATAATTCCAAATTTAGCAAATGATATGTCTAAAATGATCAGCTCGACGAGACCTTTATGTTTATGCTATCCATGACTTCAATTGCAGCATGCATCATCTAAAAATATAGGGTACAGCAAATGTTATGACAACAAAATGTGAACCAAAACTCCATTAAAATGTTGTTACTTGTCTTCCACACCTCACCATGCCATGCTACCTTATTGCCATGTAAATTGTGCATCATTCATCATGGCATGATTGTTTGATTGACGCATCTTATTCATATGCTTGTGCTCTATATTCATGTTGGCCTTGTTTGTTTGGTTTTTCTCGGATAGACACTGAGCAGGGGTTATATCAAGAGAACCAGGAGCACTACCCAGATCCGTCCCTCGCTTCAACTGAGTTGTCAGGCAAGCACTTCCACATGCTTGCATACATACAGTACCTATTGCCTCTATCTTATTCTTGCATCATAGAGTCGCGAGTGCATTAAATTGAATCCCAAGTATGCATAGCCTTTACTTTTAAACCCCACCAAGCTTGTTCCTCCATCCCATGAGCCATTACTATAGGAGTTGTTTGAGCCAGGCGAGTCGTAGAAAAGCATGTGTAGGGTTTGTGAGTGTCTGATGGATAACGAGGTACCTAAACAACTTAACCTGAGTAGTGATGGGATAACTAATGAAAGTGGCACCGGTGAGCAACATCTGCTATTTGGTTTTTCCTGCTCACTTGTGTCCCGTAAGACCCCGAGTACTTGATTCCTGTTCCTTGATTTATCGCGCTATCCACATCCGGGAGGTATATGGGACCCCCTGAGCCAAAGCTTGATTCAGTCTTATTCCTTGGGGCCACAAACTAGTTTGAGGTTTTCTTTACTATCCTGTACCTATGCCATGCTACTTCTGTATTTACGATTGTGCGAGGAGCACGCTGTACTGTTTAGGACCGGGACACGATTCCGCGGTGTCGACAAGCCCAGTTTTGGGTTCCCAGTCGTTCACAGCCGTCCACCCAAACCTTGAGTCCGTCTCGGAGCTTGCTTACTTCGTTGCGGGTGTACTCCAAGGGGTGGCCCCCTAAAATATTTCTGAATCCTGTGATTGTTCAGTCGTGAAAGCCTCGTTGGGTTTTGATTTGGTTTTTCTGAGGTTGATCGAGCGTGTGTTGCTATTGGTGCACCCCGGCCGGGTAAAACTTTCTGAAAGCCGTGTCCGCGGATATGGACGACTTGGAGCACAGTTTCTCGATCATAGACAAGCATAACTAAAGTACCGCTTTAATCTGACTAAGTAATTTTGACTAGTAAATAGTGCAACACTCATGGAATGGTTAATAAAATTGCCAACGGATGGGGGGTTGTTCGTCCGCTTCCTTGTTGGTAAGCAGGGAGGAGGATGAATCTGATGAGATTACTATTATAACTATTGTTCTTAATTCACGGACATCTGTCTATCATTGGTTAGGCGGATGGTTAGCGAGTATCTGTAGAACTGCTAGGGTTTAACTTTTGCTGCAATTGCGTCACCCCAGGTTGTGTCCCCTGTAGAGGCATTAAGACTTGCTGAGTACCCTTAGGGTCTCACACGATAAATTATTGGTTCAGATGAACAGGTACCCTCGCAGGACGGATACTGGGTGGAAGAAGCCGATGATGTGGGCAACGATCGTTCGGTGTAGAGATTCCGGGAACGGGGATCCGCGAGACCTGTAGTTGGGATGTGCTTAATTCTATGGCATCTTATGCCGATTTGCTTCTTATCCGTACTCGGATTTTGTTTGCCGCTTCCGCATGATACTCTGATGTGTGTTGTATGAGGAAGTATCCTAAAATATAGATCTATCTAGGTCATTTGAATCTTGCCGTATGGCGTTGCTATATTTCCTTTCTTTCTAGATGGTATGGCTCTGATGTACTCTTGTATGGTGGCTTGCATACATACCCACTTGTGTATGTAGTTGATCCCTTCGCCTGCCGATTACGCCGCCCGTACAGGTCCCGTTGAGAGGGTAGTGGTTGGGACGTCCGAAAGGACTACTAGTGAGTGGCTTTTGGGGCCCCACCGTACTATTTCAACCACTACCACTCATCCAGGCTTGTATCTAGGAGCGTAATTCACCGAGGTAGTTACAATTGGTATCAGAGCCATCCCGACCTTCAGGGTTTCAGCCAAACGGTCGTTGTCAGTCTAGCAAATATTTTGGTAGTTATGTATATTAGGGAAAAACAAAACGCGAGAGTAGGACTGCTTCCATTTTTCTTCTTACCCTCCCACCCACCCTTTCTGGTAAGGAAGTGCAACGTTTTCAATCCTCTTCTTAAAGTTCAAACTAGGATTCACGTGTTCTGGGTTTCCGTAGTACCATAGGTTGTGTGTGTGTGTGTGTGTGTGTGTGTGTGTGTGTGTGTAATCCCTTGTCTATCTGTTGCATCCAAGTTGTTATCTTATCTGCCTTTGGTTATCAACTGTTGGTACATTCCATACCGACAGGCTTATGCAAACCGACGCAATCTATCTTCATCTTGGTATCCGACGCTATCTTGTTTGGGATGTTCGTTCCGTAGTTACCAATCTTTAGGTTTCGTCGTGAGAAGAAGGGGTTAGGATATGTGTTCCACTTGTTCATGTGCGGAGTAATGATTTGAGTGTGGGATGGAGTCGCGACCATACCACTACTTTTATCATTCACTTTTGTATATTGAATCGGTAGAGTCACTAATCTTGATTCGTTAAGTAATTTTGCGCATCTATTGGTATTTTAATGCCGAAATTTGTGGAAAAATTTTCTTTGATATATTTGTGTACCACACTCCTTTTCAGTCGTGTGGGATATGCTTAATATCTTTTAGGTGCTTTGAACTTTGTTGATATTTTAATATCATCTCAGTAAATTGTATCCTTTAATCTTGGTTAATTCCATCTTGGTACTATTTTGGATTATTATCATCTTCCATTATAGTACTGACTTGAGTTTTATATCAATGACAGGATGGCTCCCCCACGCCGGACTGAAGAGGACATACCTCCGGAACTGGGCTCCGCGCTGCCAAACATAGCTAATGCTTTGGCAGCGATGCAAGAGAACCAGCAGCGCTTTGAGGAGAGTGTCAGAAGAAACGAGTTTGCTCCACTTCCTCCACCTCCCAAGCGTGGAGACATCAAGAGCTTCCTCAAATTCAACCCTCGTCAGTTTGATGTTTCTGACCGACCTCTGGACGCGGATGATTGGCTGCGTGAGATCTCAAGGTTGCTCGAGACTGCTGATGTTCCGGAGCAGGAGTGGGTCAAGTGTGCTACTCACCTTCTCAAGGGAGATGCAGCTCTTTGGTGGGAGAACTACTTGAAGGCAAGCTGCACTGGGTTCCAGCCAACTTGGGAGAGGTTCAATGGAGCGTTCAAGGAGCAGTTTCTGTCAGAGATTGTAATGGAAAGGATGAAGGAGGCTTTCCTCAACCTGAAGCAAGGAAATGATAACGTCAACACCTATATCAGGAACTTCATGAATCTCTCTCGTTATGGTGGTGATGAGGTATCTGATGACAAGAAGAAGCAGAAGAGGTTCAGGCAAGGGCTCAATGCGTCGATCAAGTATGCGATCACACATGCAAGGCCGACAACTTTCCTGGAACTACAGCACACAGCACTGCAAGAGGAGGCAAGCAGGCAAATGTTTGAGGAGTCCAAGAAACACAACAGGGATGCATCAAGCTCTGCAGTTATGGCAGCTCCTTCTAAGCGGCGTGTCTGGGTTCCTAACACCCCACCGTCGCTCCCGGCTCCACCAAGACCTGCAAGTTTCGCGCCAAGGCCACCAAACTTCACCACTGCGGCTCCCAGGGGCTACAACAACCACTACCCTGGAGCGCCTGGCGGAGTCCCTGGCTACTCTGCTCCACGTCCACATGGTGCTTGTTGCACATGTGGAGATCCTGGACATCAAAACTGGAACTGTCCGATGAAGAACAAAGCTCTCCCTCCACCCCCGCCAAGATCTGCAACAAGCTCTCCTTCGGTTCGTGCACCACCGCCTCGGGCTCTCAACATCAATACCAAGCCCGGGTCTGCGGTTGTTCGTGCCAACTGCGTCAACGCCTCTCAAGCTGAGCTCGCACCTGGAGTTGTGATGGGTATGCTTTCCGTTAACTCAGTCCCTGCACGAGTTCTCTTTGATTCTGGTGCATCGCATTCTTTTGTGTCTCACAAGTTTGCAAATGAGAATGAGTTAGTCATGGTTCCTCTCCAAAAGCGGTTAATGGTTCTTTCTCCTGGAGCAAACATGAGGGCTGTTCATATCAGCCATGGCAATAAAGTTGAGATTGGTGGCTCTTCATTCTTGGCTTCTTTAATTGTTCTGGGCGATTCTGATATTGATGTCATCTTGGGCATGGATTGGTTGACAGCAAATGCAGCTGTGATTGATTGTGCTGAACGCTCAGTGTCTCTGAAGATTCCTGAAGGCCATATAGTCTTTTCTCCAAGTCTGACTCCTGCTATCCAGCTCTTTTCCTTGGCGGCTCTGAATAATGATGCTATGGAAGCTATTCAGAGTGTACCGGTGGTCTGTGAGTTCCCAGATGTCTTTCCTGAAGAGTTGCCGGGTATGCCTCCGGATCGCGAGGTTGAATTCGTGATTGAGCTTGAACCTGGAACGGCTCCTATCTCCAAGCGGCCATATAAAATGGGTCCTTCTGAGCTGGCTGGACTCAAACGACAACTTGATGAACAAGAGAAGTTGGGTTTCATTCAACACATCACTTCTTCTTGGGGTAGCCCAACAATCTTTGTGAAGAAGCGTGACAGAACCGATAGGCTATGTGTTGACTACCGGGCTCTAAATGCTAAAACCATCAAGAACAAATATCCTCTCCCACAGATAAATGATCTTTTTGATCAGCTAGCAGGAGCTGTGGTGTTCTCTAAGCTGGACTTGAGAAGTGGTTATCACCAAATCAAGATTCGCAAAGAAGATGTGCCCAAAACAGCTTTCACCACCCGCTATGGCCTGTATGAGTACACGGTCATGTCTTTCGGTCTCACCAACGCACCTGCTACCTTCTCGAGGCTGATGAACTCCGTTTTCATGGAGTACCTGGATAAGTTTGTTGTGGTATATCTGGATGACATTCTGGTCTATTCCAAGTCTAAGGAGGAGCATGAAGAACACCTGCGGTGTGTCCTAAACAAGCTTCGTGAGAACCGCTTGTATGCAAAGTTCTCAAAGTGTGAGTTTTGGCTGCCTGAAGTAACATACCTGGGTCATGTTATCTCTGCCAAGGGCATTGCAGTCAACCCGGAAACCGTGAAGACAATAGTTGAATGGCTTCCTCCTGTGAATGTCAAGGAAGTGCGGAGTTTTCTTGGTTTGGCTAGCTATTGCCGTCGCTTCGTTCAGAACTTCTCGAAGATAGCGAAGCCTCTTACCGATCTTCTCAAGAAAGGCAAGAAATACCTGTGGACTCCTGCTTGTCAAGCAAGTTTTGATACACTCAAAGAGAAGCTCACTTCCATGCCAGTCTTGGTTCCTCCGGATACCTCTAAGCCTTTCCAGATATTCTGCGACGCCTCTTTGCAAGGATTGGGTGCGGTCCTTATGCAAGAGAAACAGGTGGTTGCTTATGCCTCTCGTCAGTTGAAGACGCATGAGATCAACTATCCCACACATGACCTCGAGCTAGCAGCAGTTGTCTTTGCTTTGAAGCTATGGAGGCACTACTTGCTTGGTAACCGTTGTGAGATCTTCTCTGACCACAAGAGTTTGAAGTATATCTTCACACAGCCTGATCTCAACCTTCGGCAAAGGAGATGGATCGAAGCAATCAATGACTTTGATGTGACCATCAACTACACCCCGGGCAAAGCAAATGTCATGGCAGATGCGCTTAGCCGTAAAGCTTATGTCAACAACCTCATGGTGGAAGAGCAACAGCCTCTCTTGTGCGAGGAATTCCGTCAGCTCAACCTGGAAATTGTGGAACAAGGGCATCTCCTGAACCTTCTGGCTACTCCTCTCTTGGAAGAACAGATTCGCTCTCGTCAGCTTGGTGATCCGCACACCAAAAAGCTCATCTCTAAGCTTGACCTTCCGAAGTATGAGTCCTTCCACGTTGATGATCAAGGCACGATCTTCTTTGAACACCGGATGTTTGTTCCAAACTACCCGGGTCTGAGAGACCAAGTTCTCAAGGAGGCACATGATTCGGTTCTTTCTATCCATCCTGGCAGCACAAAGATGTACATGGACTTGAAAACACAATACTGGTGGCCTGGGTTGAAACGGTATTGTGCCAAGTATGTCTCAGAATGTGATGTCTGCCGCAGAGTGAAGGCTGTCCATCAGAAACCATTTGGTCTTCTACAGCCATTGAAACCTCCGGAATGGAAATGGGAGAAAGTAGAGATGGACTTCATCACTGGCTTTCCAAGGTCGCAGAAGGGCAACAATGCAATTTTTGTTGTCATCGACAGGCTTTCTAAAGTGGCTCATTTCTTCCCAGTCAAAGAAACAATTTCTGGAATTCAGTTGGCTGAGCTCTATATCAACAGAATTGTCTCTTTGTATGGGGTTCCACTTGAAATCAGTTCAGACCGTGGGAGCATCTTCACCTCAAAGTTCTGGGAGAGTTTCCAAAAAGCTTTGGGAACAAAGTTGAACTTCAGCACTGCTTACCACCCTCAGTCGCAAGGACAAGTGGAAAGAATCAATCAGATTCTGGAGGATATGCTTCGGGCTTGCGTCATCTCGTTTGGCATGAAGTGGGAGGAATGTCTTCCATATGTTGAATTCTCCTACAACAACAGCTTCCAGAAGAGTCTGAAGATGGCACCATTCGAGGCTCTCTATGGTCGCAAGTGCAGAACTCCGATTGGTTGGTCAGGTGCAGGAGAAAGAATCTGGTTTGGCCCTGACATTGTAACTCAGGCAGAGGAGAAGGTGCATATCATTCTGGAGAACCTGAAGATTTCTCAAAGTCGTCAGAAGAGCAACTATGACAGGAAGCACACAGATATGGTATATGCCCCTGGTGATCTCGTGTACCTTCGTGTCACTCCCATGAGAGGAACACACCGCTTTGGTATCAAAGGAAAGTTGGCTCCTAGATACATCGGTCCTTTCAAGATTCGTGGTAGAAGAGGAGAAGTTGCTTATGCACTTGAGCTACCTGAAAAACTCAAAGTCCATGATGTTTTCCACATCTCTCAGCTCAAGAAGTGCTTCAAAGATCCCGGCAGGACCGTGGACCATGAGCTAATCGATCTCCAAGAAGACTTGTCTTATCAAGAACACCCCACCAAAATCCTTGAGACCGCAGAACGAAGGACTCGCAACAAGTCCATCAAGTTCTGCAAGGTGCAGTGGTCACACCATTCTGTTGATGAAGCCACATGGGAGCGTGAAGATGAACTCCGTGCCAACCATCCTTCTCTCTTTGTGTCTTCTTCTTCTTCTTCCTAGAATCTCGGGGCGAGATTCCTGTTAGTGGGGGAGAGTTGTAGCATCCCAGTTGTCTAACACATGTAATGCTACTTGTTCTAGTAATAAAAGGACCACTTCCAACATATAATTGTTGCATCATCACCATGTCATGCTCATGTCATCATGCCACCTTGCATTTGAGCATCATATAAAACCCCTTCTTATTTGGTTCTTATCTCATGTGCAGTATTAATTGTAGTTGCCTCTTGATATTGTATTTGGTTCTTGATATATTGCTGAATGCCCAAGTTGATTTGGGGGCATATCTCTTATTGAATCCACCATCATTTCTCACCACCTTATAATTCCACCATCCAATTAATATGAGCTTGGGTTTTTATTTGAGTTTATCTCTAGCTCATGTTGGTTGGTTGGATTCCAACCATAATCTTTTGCTTGGTCTTATTCCAATTTTGGAGATGCAAAATAATATTGCCATGAAATGACATTGTCTTCACAAGTGTCAGCAGGGCATTAAATATTCTGCATGGGCCATGCAAGTATCATCTGGTGCTTGTCTTTGGTTTTATTTGGTTTTGGGATGGATCATCTCTAGCCCTATCTCTTCTTTTGGTTTTGGCCATGTTAATCCTGCTTAAAACCTAGCACCTCATCTCTCCCTCTCTCTCTCTCTCTCTTTTTCCTTGTCTTGATCTTGTGTGATCTTGTCTAAGCATGCATGATCAAGTAAAGGACCACTCCCTCTATCCTACCCCTCTCTTAAACCTAAACCCTAAGCCACCCCATTCCCCTCTAACCTATACCTAAACCCACCTATTTCAAACCAAACCCTAAGTTGTTTCTATCTTCTCTCCTTTCTAGCTACCTAGCATGGTCACATGAATACCATGCCCTAGCTCACCCCCCCCTCTCTCTACCTGCTGGACCCACCTGGCCGCCCTACCCCACCTAGCTACTACCAAACCAGCCCTAAGGCAAACCCTAGCCCGAGCCTAGCTCCTAACCTAGCTAACTCGAGCTCCTCCCTCCCCTCTTGTCTCTCTGCCTGGAAGCCCCACACCGAGCCTGCCCTGCCTCCTTGGCCTCGCCCCTGGTCCCACCTGGAAGCCACCCTGCCCTGCCTGGCCGTACCGAGCACGTGAGGAGGTGGAGAAAAGGTGGCCGAGGCCATCCTTATCGCCAGCTCCCCCACACGGCAACCACGGCACCCCCTCCCCCCCCTCTGGCCTTATCTACCCCTCTCTCAACCTACCCTGCCCCCCAGATCCATCCCTGAGGCCTCGCCTCCCCTCTTCCCTCACCTCGCCACCGTCTACCTCTGAGCGCCGGCCACCGTCAGGTTCCGTTCGTCGTCATCGATCCAGGAGGCGGGCGTGGTGCTGCGGGTGTCGAGGAAGACCTGGAGATCGTCCGCGTCGCCCCCGTACCCAGCAGCGAGGAGGAGGAGCCCAGCAACGCCAGAACCAACGCGAGCCCGACGAAACCCTAGCGCCTCCGTCCGCGAGCCGCGCCGGCGATCGTCTGCGTCCCGGCCCGTACCGACCCCACCAGCACACTCGCGGTGAGCACCCCCGCCTCCCAGACATCCTCTCGTGCTCAGTCGTTTCCTGGACGCGGCGGTCCTTACGTCGAGCAGCCTCCGCGCGCCGGAGTTCGCGAGCATCTGCCGCTAACACGCGCCGCCTAACCCTATCTAGCACGCGCCCTCCTCACCGTCAACTACCCCAGCCTACCGCAGTGGCTCAGGCCCTCTGCGCGAGCCAGCGATCGAGAGATCGATCCCCCACCGCGCCGCGCGCGTCGCGCGAGCGACTGTCGCGTGCCCCGTCAGGTTCAGAGGAATAAGTACAGTACGCGCGTGGCCGTTTTGCACCTACACCCCTCACCTTTTGTCGCGCCAACCCGCGGTCCAGCCTGGCCCACTGTCGGTGTCTTTGGCGCTTTTGCAAAAAGGCTCCCAGGTTATCTGAGAAGCAACCCGCGGTCCCCCTCCTTCTCAGACTCTGGCATGTGGGTCAGTAAGCGCCTGGCCCCACATGTCTGTGACCAGGGCTAGAATAGGCTGGGTATAAAAACTTTCCAGAGTCTGTTTAAAATTCAAATCTTGTTTAAATTATTCCAAATTCAAATATAATTCAGTTATAAATAACTTTTCCAATATTAATCCAAATAATACAAATGATATATGTTTTGAGTTCAGAAAAATGTGAGGATTTCAAATATGACATTCAAATTGCCTTTTGCACATTTAAAATTCCAAGTTTAATTAAATTACACCAATTGCCACTAGAACTTAAATAATTAATAACTTTTGATTTATAATTCCAAATTTAGCAAATGATATGTCTAAAATGATCAGCTCGACGAGACCTTTATGTTTATGCTATCCATGACTTCAATTGCAGCATGCATCATCTAAAAATATAGGGTACAGCAAATGTTATGACAACAAAATGTGAACCAAAACTCCATTAAAATGTTGTTACTTGTCTTCCACACCTCACCATGCCATGCTACCTTATTGCCATGTAAATTGTGCATCATTCATCATGGCATGATTGTTTGATTGACGCATCTTATTCATATGCTTGTGCTCTATATTCATGTTGGCCTTGTTTGTTTGGTTTTTCTCGGATAGACACTGAGCAGGGGTTATATCAAGAGAACCAGGAGCACTACCCAGATCCGTCCCTCGCTTCAACTGAGTTGTCAGGCAAGCACTTCCACATGCTTGCATACATACAGTACCTATTGCCTCTATCTTATTCTTGCATCATAGAGTCGCGAGTGCATTAAATTGAATCCCAAGTATGCATAGCCTTTACTTTTAAACCCCACCAAGCTTGTTCCTCCATCCCATGAGCCATTACTATAGGAGTTGTTTGAGCCAGGCGAGTCGTAGAAAAGCATGTGTAGGGTTTGTGAGTGTCTGATGGATAACGAGGTACCTAAACAACTTAACCTGAGTAGTGATGGGATAACTAATGAAAGTGGCACCGGTGAGCAACATCTGCTATTTGGTTTTTCCTGCTCACTTGTGTCCCGTAAGACCCCGAGTACTTGATTCCTGTTCCTTGATTTATCGCGCTATCCACATCCGGGAGGTATATGGGACCCCCCTGAGCCAAAGCTTGATTCAGTCTTATTCCTTGGGGCCACAAACTAGTTTGAGGTTTTCTTTACTATCCTGTACCTATGCCATGCTACTTCTGTATTTACGATTGTGCGAGGAGCACGCTGTACTGTTTAGGATCGGGACACGATTCCGCGGTGTCGACAAGCCCAGTTTTGGGTTCCCAGTCGTTCACAGCCGTCCACCCAAACCTTGAGTCCGTCTCGGAGCTTGCTTACTTCGTTGCGGGTGTACTCCAAGGGGTGGCCCCCTGAAATATTTCTGAATCCTGTGATTGTTCAGTCGTGAAAGCCTCGTTGGGTTTTGATTTGGTTTTTCCGAGGTTGATCGAGCGTGTGTTGCTATTGGTGCACCCCGGCCGGGTAAAACTTTCTGAAAGCCGTGTCCGCGGATATGGACGACTTGGAGCACAGTTTCTCGATCATAGACAAGCATAACTAAAGTACCGCTTTAATCTGACTAAGTAATTTTGACTAGTAAATAGTGCAACACTCATGGAATGGTTAATAAAATTGCCTACGGATGGGGGGTTGTTCGTCCGCTTCCTTGTTGGTAAGCAGGGAGGAGGATGAATCTGATGAGATTACTATTATAACTATTGTTCTTAATTCACGGACATCCGTCTATCATTGGTTAGGCGGATGGTTAGCGAGTATCTGTAGAACTGCTAGGGTTTAACTTTTGCTGCAATTGCGTCACCCCAGGTTGTGTCCCCTGTAGAGGCATTAAGACTTGCTGAGTACCCTTAGGGTCTCACACGATAAATTATTGGTTCAGATGAACAGGTACCCTCGCAGGACGGATACTGGGTGGAAGAAGCCGATGATGTGGGCAACGATCGTTCGGTGTAGAGATTCTGGGAACGGGGATGCGCGAGACCTGTAGTTGGGATGTGCTTAATTCTATGGCATCTTATGCCGATTTGCTTCTTATCCGTACTCGGATTTTGTTTGCCGCTTCCGCATGATACTCTGATGTGTGTTGTATGAGGAAGTATCCTAAAATATAGATCTATCTAGGTCATTTGAATCTTGCCGTATGGCGTTGCTATATTTCCTTTCTTTCTAGATGGTATGGCTCTGATGTACTCTTGTATGGTGGCTTGCATACATACCCACTTGTGTATGTAGTTGATCCCTTCGCCTGCCGATTACGCCGCCCGTATAGGTCCCGTTGAGAGGGTAGTGGTTGGGACGTCCGAAAGGACTACCAGTGAGTGGCTTTTGGGGCCCCACCGTACTATTTCAACCACTACCACTCATCCAGGCTTGTATCTAGGAGCGTAATTCACCGAGGTAGTTACATATGATCACTATTATACCTTTATGTGTAAAGCCAAGGTCTATGGAACTTACATGCTATGTGTGTTGTAAGAGTATCATCTCATACTTCTACTTACAACATCACCATATCATAACACTAGCCCAGCAACAATCTAAACTAGACGCCTCTAATTTATCCATTGCAAGTTTTACGTGGCTTAGGGCTTTCGAAGATAAAACCGTTCTTACCTACGAACATGAACCACAACGAGGATAACCAAATTGTTGACAACTCGTTGCAAAATAGATATTGACTATAGTAGGAGAGACAGACACCCGCTAGCCACTTATGCAAACTAGTTGCATGTCAAGCGTGGAACAGGTCTCATGTGCGAGGACATGTAAAGTTTGTCCGGGCCGCTTCATCCCACTATGCCACCAATATCCAAAATTACAACTAAGGAGCAACAACATGATCATCATCGCCCACATACTCATATGTGTACTACCCGTGTAAAGCATCTACGCATAGATCCGTCTCTGATACCACTGTAGGGTTCGCAGCATAGAAAATAAAAAAATTCCTACAATGGGAACTATGTATCAAGATCTATCTACTAGATACAAACAACGGGCGGATGTATATCCGTAGAGAACATACCCTTGAAGACCGACAAAGCTTAACGATTTGAACTCGTGGTTGATGTAGACGATCTCTTGCTGATCTCAAGATCGAGAGGAAGTCCTAGCGCCGCAAAGCAGCAACGCATCCGTGCTCGCACACACGTACAAGACACCGAGCAACCTCCGCCTCCTTGATCCAGCGATGCAGTGGAATCACAACCCTTTCTTGCCGAATAGCCATCAGGAACATGTATCTCGCTAGTCCGAGACCATGGGGGATAAATTCTAGAGGTGGAGAGAGATCCTTCACGAGGAGGTGTGAGTGAGAGAGAGGGAGAGGGGTGCCTTTTATAGGAGGAGGGGGGGCACCCAAGGGGGTGGCCTCCGGCCATGGGGGCTGCCCCCTCCCCTCCTTCATTCATGCGGGTGGACACTCCACTCACGAAAACCTATTCATTTCCCTCCACTCAAAATCCCACTCAAAATTGCTATTAAATTTCCACCATATTTAATGCAAACTCTCATTAAATAAAACTCTTTTTATTTATTCACAATTTTGTCAATTACTTTAATGACAAACATTCACATATAACCCCTTGCTAGAATTCTATTTA
Source organism: Avena atlantica (assembly GCA_910589765.1). Lineage (NCBI taxonomy): Eukaryota > Viridiplantae > Streptophyta > Magnoliopsida > Poales > Poaceae > Avena > Avena atlantica. The sequence goes on from OU342736.1 coordinate 378,123,540, forward strand.
ACATGCAAAAACACTTTTTGCAATTTCACCCGAAAACCTGTTTCGGTATCTAGTGAAATAAATTCCTGCGCTTGTTTATTCTTTATGGGATGAAACATTTGCTCCAATTGGATGTCAGTGTCCCTTAAGTGTGTCACCCTACGGTTCATGAATAATGCGGACATGATCGAGACCATTCTTCGATCAATAATCAGTAGCGGGACCTAGAGATCCATACTGACTCCCACACATTCAACGATGACTTTACTGTGATCGCCGGAACCTTTTACGCTTGTATCTTACTCCCTTTGTTTCACGATATATTACATGTCCGAGATTTGATCATCAGTATCTCCATACCTAGTTTGATCTCGTTACTAACATGCACTCTTTTCTCGTTCCCATGATATAACATTCTAGTGATCAAATCACTTTCTTGCAAGCTAACCAATGTGATATCACCGAGAGGGCCCAGAGTATATCTAGCTGTCATCGGGATGAAAAAATTCCACTCTTGATCCATGTGTCTCAACATAACACTTTAATAGCTTTGAAGCCATCTTTATAATCACCCAGTTACAGTGTGATGTTTGATGTCAACAAGAAACTCTTCCGGTGTTAGTGATTGACATGATCTCATGGTCTAAGGATTAGGATCCCTTCGTAAGTTGTTTATAGCAATATAAACTCAATGACTTTTATCGTAATGCTATACTTCGGATGAATGTTCATCACATTATTACACTAATGTTGTGATCTCGTTATTAACAACATCCAGTGTCTATGATCAGGAAACCGTGATCATCTTGTTAATCAACGAACTAGTTTATGAGAGAGGCATAACTAGAACTTTCTGTTTGTTTATTAAACACACATGTATTAACGTTTCCGTATTAATACAATTATAGCATGCAAAATAAAAATCTATCATATACTTGGAATACACATAATAAACACTTCATTATTGCCTCTCAGGGCATATTCCCTTCACTTTGTACTCAGTTGATATCATGCTCTTTTGTCTATGGATGTCACCGGTGTGAAATAAAGAGGGAGCTTGTAAGTCCATGGAGTTTGTATTCTGTGTTAGAGAAACGCCTGGGCCGCTAGCCTAAGCCATTCCTAATCATGGTGGAAACTTGCAGCATCACCACATTGAGCTATCTATGAAGCATCCTCAATAAAAAGCTATGCATATAGTAAATAAAAGATCACTGAGATGCTCATTGTCTGCTTGCCTTGTCATTTTGGTTTTGGGATAGCTCCTGTACCATGTGCAAGGGGTACCCCGTTGGCGGTTCTCTATGATATGCATGTACTTACAATGACAAGAACTTACAGGTGACTGAAGTTAAGTAGCATGAGGTGTGGCCCTCGTATTCAAGGGACTTGAGATTGACTACTTATACTTTGTCAAGCATATACTCCATAGTTTGTTCACTTTAACCTTAATCACTTCAAGATGCTTATGATAGGGCCAATGAGGGCTGAAAGCTAACAAGTACCATAATTTTTCGAAGCTCTTTTTGAAACTTGAAATCCCTACTTCCCTTTATGAAGGGCCTTTCTTCCAATACTATTGAGTCTCCACCTTCTACCTTTAGGTACCATTAAGAGAGCATAGTTTTCATTCTGTGTGCAGTGTTCCAAAGCTTATTGATTGATGCATATTGTGATCTGACTTGTTCTTGTGCTATTTGTGTCTAGTCACCCTTGTGAACTTTGAAGGTGTCCTATGCATCTATATTGCTACTCCGTGAGGGACAAGCTGGTTGCCACTATACTATGCTTTCTGAAGTGAAACAAACAAACGTTTTTCAATGCATGTTATTCATGATGTTTGTTTGTAGCCTTTCATGTTGCATGCATAGTTACTATGTCCTATTGTTAGAAATACATATTTCATGCACATGTTTAGAGTTATTTGATCCCAGCTTTCAATGCTTGCAAGTGGTTTGATCTTTATTGTGAAGGTGCATGTCACCTCAAAAGTTATTCTTTTATCACTTACCTACTCGAGGACGAGCAGGAGTTAAGCTTGGGGATACTTCATACATCGGAAACGTATCTATAATTTTTGATATTCCATGCTTGTTTAGTATATACTTTGCTTTGATTTGTCTTTCTTTGAGGTGTTTTTCTATCTTTTCTGGAACTAACCTATTAACAAGTTTCCACGGTGCTAGTTGCCTATTTTCTTCTGTTTTTGGTTCCAGAAAGGCAGAAAATCAATATTCCCGGAATTGGACGGGAAAAAAGCCAAAGTCATTATTTTTCCCGGAGCAACACGAAACCACGAAGCAGAGCCGGAGGGGGGCCAAGGGGTGGCCGCACCCCCTAGGCGCAGGCAAGCCATGGAGGCGCCTACAGGGGGTGTGGGCCTCCTGGACCTCCACCGACCTTGCCTCATGCGCCTATAAGAAGCCTCCGACCCAAAAACCCTAGATCATCCAGAAGAAATCCACGAAAACCTTTGTAGCGCCGCCGCCACCGAAGGGGAGATTCGGGGGACAAAAAGTCTTTGTTCCGGCACCCTGCCGGGACGGGTAAGTGCCCTCGGAGCGATCTCCATCGATCTCCACCACCATATCCATCACCGTTGCTGATTCCCATGATGAGGAGGGAGTAGTTCTTTTTCGAGGCTAACGGCTCTACCGGTAGCTATGTGTTCATCTCTCTCTCTATGCATGATCTTGTGGTCATGAGCTTTGTAATCAAGTAGATCGACCTTGCTACTCAAGTGCTTCAATAGATCTCTGCTCTCCCTATGTGTGAAAGTGACAACGTGCATGCCATGGTGGCACTTAGGCTTGAGTCTACATAAATACTCTTTGTACTTCAATAGATCTATGATTTTCCCCACGTGTGTGAAAGTGATAGCGGGCATACCGGGTGTGGCACTTTGGCTAGATTAAATATTTGTTATGAGTTATATTTAGAGTTGGATGTCTCTATGAAATTGTGGTGTTTGTTGGAACCATCTAGCGCTCAAGGTGACAGTGTGGGGTTATCTAGATGGGGAAGGCAGACTTTGAGGAGTGATGTTATATCCCTACCATGGATTAGAGTGTCCAACCGGAGAGTAGTTAAGAGTAGTATCATGAAGAGAGGATATTTATATGAGAGAGTGTTCAGTAGTGAAAGTATGATCCCTAGGCCTTGTTTCTAAGCATTGAAAGACCGTTTGCTACTAGATCTGTTGCATGTTTGCTTGCTTCCTTCCTTTTGCCTTTAGTCTTTACCCCCACGTCAACAACAAGTCAGAAGCTATTTTCTAGCATCGTTACCACTTGTATTTCACTATCTCTTCGCCGAACTAGTGCACCTATACACTTGACAAGTGTATCGGGTGTGTTGGGGACACAAGAGACTTCTTGTATCTTGATTGCAGGGTTGCTTGAGAGGGAATACATTTGACCACTTCCGTCTTGAATTCGATAAACCTTGGGTAATCCACTTAAGGGAAACTTGCTGCTTTTCTACAAACCTCTACACTTGGAGGCCCAACAACTGTCTACAAGAATAGAAGTGCATAGACACCATGCCCCATGTTGTTATCCAACTTTCATTAGTTTTGCACTTTCTGATTTGAGCAATGATGACCCACAAGTATAGGGGATCGCAACAGTCTTCGCGGGTAGTATTACCCAATTTATTGATTCGACACAAGGGGATCCAAAGAATACTTGCAAGCCTTAAAAACTGAGTTGTCAGTTCAGCTGCACCTAGAAATAGTTCTTGCTCACATAAGTTTATCAGTACCAACAGTTTGGTAGTAGCAACAGCAAAGCAACAGCAGCAGTAACAACAACAGTGAAACAAGAGCAATCGTAACAGTAACGGTAACAGTAGGATTCGAGTGCGGTAGGCATACAGATGGATGGACGGGCGTTCATGAACGAGTCTAAACATATAACTTCAAGATCTAGGGCATTTCAGATAAATAATAACAAGCATCCAAGTACTAAACAATCCTAGGCATGTCCTCCAAATATAGTCATACGCGCTCGCAATGAGAACTTGCACAACATATTTTGTCCAGCCAGCCCGTGGCAGCGGGGCCTCTAGGGAACTACTAGCAATTAAAGTGCTACTTTTAATAGAGCACCGGAGCTAATCATTAACTCTACGTGAACACATGTGATCCTCACACCACAGCCATCCCCTCCGGTTGTCCCAATTATTGTCATTTTGGGGCCTTTGGATCTGGATAATGATATGTGTACACAACTTGCAGATAAGATCACAAACAATACTATCATAATGATTCAATAATAAGTTCAGGTCTAAGATCATGGCACTCGGGCCCTAGTGACAAGCATTAAGCACAACAAGTTGCAACAAAGTCAAATAGCACTAATAGAGATACTAGGCACTATGCCCTAACAATCTTATTCGATTGCATGATAGAACTCATCCAAACCCTACCATCCCCAAGCCTACAGCGGGGGATTACTCACTCATAGATGAGGGAAACATGGATGGTTGATGGAGAGGCGTTGGTGATGACGATGGCGATGATCCTCTCCAAATTCCCCATCCCGATAGGGTGCCAGAACGGAGTTTCTGGATCCGAATCTTGGTTTCTGGTGCCGGCGGCGGAGCGGAACTCTTCTGGAAAACTATCGAACCCCCTCGGTTTTTATGTCGAAAGGCAACTTATAGGCGCAGAGGGAGGCCGAGGAGCTGCCTAGGGTGGCCTCACCCCCTCCAGGCGTGGCTAGTGGTGGGCCCGCTCCTACAGTGGGTCTGCCCCCCCCCCCCCAAGCCCCTCTCTGTCTCCCCTTCTGGCTCCGTGGATCTTCTGGTGAAATATTATTTTTGGCATATTTTACGGGATTTTTCCCGATAGTTGATTTTATGCACAAAAACAAGACACCAAGGTAATTCTGCTGAAAACAGCGTTAGTCCGTGTTAGTTGTATCCAAATCACACAAGTTTAGAGGAAAAACAATAGCAAAGTGTTCAAGAAAGTAGATACGTTTTGGACGTATCAAGCAACAGAAGATTTTTGAAAAAATCAATCTTTACCTACTGGTATGTTTTGACAGATTTCTGCCATTATTTGCATTTGCCTCTTAAATCGATTTCCTTTCAAATTCTTTTTGGGATTTTGAAAGGAGTTGGTACAGTAGCTTTTGTTTTGATGGATTTCAGTTGAAATTTGAACCCAAAGGTTTATTGTATTTGCATACACTGATGTTGCTAATGAAGAATGCGTGAAGCTTTGTATGAAAGGAACTTTCAAGTGTTGGGAGAAGGAATCTACAGAGTCCGTTTTTGAATAGGTAAAAGTGCTGAAAATAAAAGGTTCGAGAAAAACTTTTCTATTTATATTTTTGCAGTGTTCCATATGGAAGGTAACAAGAGGAAGAAGGGAAGCAAACGGAGCCCAGGTGGCCCACACCACCCAGTGGCATGGGCCCCACCTGGCCGCGCCACCATGGGGTGTGACCACCCCAGAGCCCGTCTTAGTCCCATTTTCGCCTTGTACCTTCCATATGTCGTAAAACTTTGTAATATATAATCACCCGGACCCCCAAGGTCCGTATATCGTGTTCTCATCATGTTTTCGTTTCGATCTGTTATGTTCAGATGTCGTTTCAGAGTTGGCCTTCGGAAGACTATGAGCTGCAACGCCGGCGCGAGCTCCACCGTGATCTTGAGCAAGCGACTTCCATTGGATGGGTGGAAGAAGAAAGGATCACAGCTAGGCGCGAAGGTATGGATCGAAGCGTCAAGGAGGACGTAAAGGACATGTCAATAGGCATGAAGGGACAAGCTGCCACAGGATCAAGGGCAAGAAAACCTACTTTTGTAGGGGAAATTAACACTGGACGTGCGTTTTCTCATCATATGTAGGGGATGATGACCTACGTTCCAGACTTCAGTTCCTGCCCTGAGGCAGTGGAAGCCTTTCAAGCCACTAATGAGTTTTGTGATAAGTACCGAGTCCTGAGGATAAAGGTGGATATACTTCAAGAGGAGAATAACAAGCTCCGTAAGATGCTGGAGGATTTCCTCACCCCGATCATGGAAACACCATCACCACCGAAGGAGTAATTCGTCAGCAGGTTTTGGCATCCCCTTGGTTTGTTCCAAGCTTGGGGGAGTGCTGCGGTATCACATCATTACCTTTCATCTTTGTACCTTTTTAGTAGAGTCATATCATGAATAGATAAGTTATCATATGGGATGGTTTGCATTGTGGAAGTATCTCTCCTCTAGTTGGTTATCTATGTATCCCTTGGTGTGAGTGCCTTCATGGAATATTAATGAGAAGTTTCATCATTTACTTTTTGCACATCTTCTCTTAGTTTGCAATCTCTGTTATATGATTGATCTTGTTGATTAGTATTGGTATCACTTTGGGAGCATCAAATAAATTTAAATTGGTTTTGGCAAACCGAGATCTGGTCAGTAGCAACACCTTTTGAGGTTTGAAAGGAAAAGAGAAAAGCACTTACAGGTATTTTATATCATTTTCTTTCTTTCTTGATTGGCTCATAAGCTTAGTATTCTTTAGTTAAGATCTTTTGTGTTTTCAAGGAAGATTGCATGTTTGTTTTTATCACTTGTATGTATGTTTGTTTCCTTCAACTCTTATGCTTGCTACCCAGCCTTGCTAGCCAAAAACCTATACTGAGAGGGAATACTTCTCGTGCATCCAATCCTTTAAACTTAAACCTATGCCATTTGTGTCCACCATATCTACCTATTAGAATTATTGATATTCCAAGTAAATTCTTGAGTTTCATCTACCTTTCAAATTAAAAATTCCTTTGTTATGTGAAAACTAGTTAGTAAAGCTCTCACAAACTTGATGGCACACCTTATTTTCCTGCCCTTAATAAACTTGAACCATTGTGTCATCTATGTTGTATATGCTTGCACTTATAAGTTGGGAATTAGCAGAACCGTGCTATCACGGGGAACGCTTTCAACACCTGTAAATATCTACCCAGTTGATATCATGATCTTTTGTTTATGGATGCCGTCGGTGTGAAATAAAAGGGGAGCTTGTAAGTCCATGGAGTTATGTATATGTGTTAGAGAAACGCTTGAGCCGCTAGCCTAAGCAATGCCTAATCATGGTGGAAACTTGCAGCATCACCATAGTGAGAAATCTATGAAGCATCCTTTAAAAATATATAAATACAGAAAAAAAGAAGAGAGAAAAAATATATATGTACCATTCTCATGGTAAATAAAGGATCGCTGAGATGCTCACTGTATATTGCCTTGCCATTTTGATATGGGATAGCTCCTGTGTCATGGGGAAAGGGGTACCCCGTTGGCGGTTCTCTATGATACACATATACTTACAATGACAAGAACTTACCGGTAACTAAAGTTGAGTAGCATCAGGAACGACCCTCGTACTCAAGGGACATGAGATTGCCAACTTATGATTTGTCAAGCATATACTCCATATTTGTTCACTTTTACCTTAATCACCTCAAGATGCTTATTATAGGGGCAATGAGAGCTCAAAGCTAGTAAGTACCATCATCTTTTGGAAGCTCTTGATGAAACTTGAAATCCCTTCTTCCCTCTGTGAAGAGCCTATCCTTTACTTCTAAGTTGAGTCGGTAAACCTATTCCGTTCTATCTCCAGCAAGCATTTGAGTTGTCGTGATTGAATCATTCATATGATGATTTATTTAATCATGTTTCTTATCTTCTTTGTTTTGCACATTGTTCTTATCTGAATAAATATTACTTTGAAAGCTATCGTTGTGAAAAGCTTTTATGTTTGAGCAAAAGGACTCCTGTTATAAACTTCAATACAAAAGTTTGCTTGAAAACTAAGTATGATTTGTCAACTGTTCTCTGATCAAGAACAAAGTTTGCCATTACCAATTATGATTTGTATTTATGCATCTCTATTGTGACTCCCATGCTCATTGCAAGTTAAGTTATATAATGGTGAGTTGCTTTCTATTATGAGTTGTCTATTGGTGAATGTGATGCTTCTTGTCCGTATTCTTTATATCGACACTTCACTCCATAAACCTGTGGTCATGTTACTGAGCTCAGTTTTCGCTTGGGGACAAGCGAGGTCTAAGCTTGGGGGGAGTTGATACATCCATTTTGCATAACTATTCGATATCATAATTTACTGTTATTCATTGATATATTTCATATTAAGAGGTGATACTTATGTTATTTCATCTATTTTTGCATGTTGGATGACTTTTGGAGGATGAACTGCGGGAGTCAGGATTCTGATGGAAAAAGCGGTGTCCAGATGCAATATTCGCAAAGATCAGAATATTCCATAAAATATAAGGAAAATCCTATTTTTCCAGAAGACGAAGAAAGCCAGAAGAGGAGTAGGAGATGGGCTATAGAGGGCCCACACCACCCCTGGCACGGCCCCCCTGGGCCGTGCCAGCAGGTGGTGTGGCCACCCTGGCCCACCTCCTGCTTCGCCCCTTCGCCTATAACTTCCTCCCAAAACCCTAATACTCGGGGAGTGACCACAGAAATATTCCGCCGCCTCTGTAGGGAGGAAACTACAAAGAGAGAGAAAGAGCTCTTCGACACGCAGATTTCTGCCGGGGAAATTCCTTCCCAGAGAGGGGAGATCATCGCCATCAACACCGTTATCAAGCTAGACTTCATAGGGATCATCATCATCCTTACCACCATATCCACCAGCACCATCATCACCACTCCGTCATGCTGTAACAATTGGGTTGAATCTTGCATAGTTTTTAGGGGAAACTTTCCTGGTGTTGATTACTTTTGTAGTTGATGCTTGTGAGTGGAACCTTTGAATGATTGTTTATGTTCAAATTGTTATTCATCATTATATCATCTCTGATCTTGATCCATATGATGTCTTGTGAGTAGTTCGTTTAGTTCTTGAGGACATGGGAGAAGTCATGTTGTTAGTATTAGAATTGTGTTGAAGTAATATTCAATGGTTTGATATTTAAGTTGTGGTGCTATTCTTCTAGTGGTGTCATGTGAACATCGACTACATGATACTTCACCATTTATGGGCCTAGGGGAATGCATTGTGTACTTGGGGTTGCCGGTGAAGGGAATATGCCCTGAGAGGCAATAATAAAGTGTTTATTATGTGTATTCCAAGTATCTGATAGATGTTTATTTTGCATGCTATAATTGTATTAATACGGAAACATAATACATGTGTGTTTAATAAACAAACAGAAAGTTCCTAGTTATGCCTCTCTCATAAACTAGTTCGTTGATTAACAAGATGATCACAGTTTCATGATCATAGACATTGGATGTTGTTAATAACGAGATCACAACATTAGTGTAATCATGTGATGAACATTCATCCTAAGTATAGCATTACGATCAAAGTCATTGAGTTTATATTGCTATAAACAACTTACGAAGTGATCCTAATCCTTAGACCATGAGATCATGCCAATCACTAACACGGAAGAGTTTCTTGTTGACATCAAACGTCACACCGTAACTGGGTGATTATAAAGATGGCTTCAAAGCTACTAAAGTGTTATGTTGAGACACATGGATCAAGAGTGTAATTTGTTCATCCCGATGACGGATAGATATACTCTGGGCCCACTCGGTGATATCACATTGGTTAGCTTGCAAGCAAGTGATTTGATCACTAGAATGTTATATCACGGGAACAAAAAAAGAGTGCATGTCAGTAACGAGATCAAACTAGGTATGGAGATACCGATGATCAAATCTCGGACATGTAATATATCGTGAAAAAAGGGATTAAGGTACAAGCGTAAAAGGTTCTGACGATCACAGGATAGTCATCGTTGAATGTGTGGGAGTCAGTATGGATCTCCAGGTACTGCTACTGATTATTGATCGGAGAAGGGTCTCGATCATGTCTGCATTATTCGCGAACCATAGGGTGACACACTTAAGGGACACTGACATCCAATTGGAGCAAATGTTTCATGCCGGAAAGAATAAATAAGTGCAGGAATTTATTTCACTAGATACCGAAACAGGTTTTCGGGTGAAATTGCAGAAAGTGGTTTTGCATGTGAAATAGAATTCTAGCAAGGGGTTATATGTGAATGTTTGTCATTAAAGTAATTTAAAAAATTCTGAATAAATAAAAAGAGTTTTATTTAATGAGAGTTTGTATTAAATTTGGTGGAAATTTAATAGCAATTTTGAGTGGGATTTTGAGTGGAGGAAATTGAAGAGGTTTTTGCGAGTGAGTGTCCACCCACATGAATGAAGGAGGGGAGAGGGCAGCCCCCATGGCCGGGGGCCAACCCCTTGGGTGCACCCCTCCTCCTATAAATGGCACTCCTCTCCCTCTCTTCACTCACACCTCCTCGTGATGGATCTCTCTCCCCCTCTAGAGGTTATCCCCCATGGTCTCGGACTAGCGAGATTCATGTTCCCGGTGGCTATTCGGGAAGAAAGGTTTGTGCTTCCACTGCATCGCTGGAGCGAGGAGGCGGAGGTTGCTCGGTGTCTTGTATGTGTGTGCGAGCACGGATGCGTTGCTCCTTTGCGGCGCTATGACTTCCTCTCGATCTTGAAATCGGCAAGAGATCGTCTACATCAACCACTAGTTCAACTCGTTAAGCTTTGTCGGTGTTCAAGGGTATGTTCTCTACGGATATACATCTGCCCGTTGTTTGTATCTAGTAGATAGATCTTGGTACATAGTTCCCATCGTAGTACAATACTACCCATGTAAAGCATCTACGCATAGATCCGGCTCTGATACCACTGTAGGGTTCGCAGCATAGAAAACAAAAAAATTTCTACGATGGGAACTATGCACCAATATCTATCTACTAGATACAAACAACGGGAGGATGTATGTCTGTAGAGAACATACCCTTGAAGACCGACAAAGCTTAACGAGTTGAACTCGTGGTTGATGTAGACGATCTCTTGCCGATCTCAAGATCGATAGGAAGTCCTAGCGCCGCAAAGCAGCAGCGCATCCGTGCTCGCACACATGTACAAGACACCGAGCAACCTCCGCCTCCTAGCTCCAGCGATGCAGCGGAAGCACAACCCTTTCTTGCCGAATAGCCACCGGGAACATGTATCTCTCTAGTCCGAGACCATGAGAGATAAATTCTAGAGGGGGAGAGAGATCCTTCACGAGGAGGTGTGAGTGAGAGAGAGGGAGAGGGGTTCCTTTTATAGGAGGAGGGGGCGCCCAAGGGGGTGGCTGCCGGCCATGGGGGATTCCCCCTCCCCTCCTTCATTCATGTGGGTGGACACTCCACTCACAAAAACCTCTTCATTTCCCTCCACTCAAAATTGCTATTAAATTTCCACCAAATTAAATGCAAACTCTCATTAAATAAAACTCTTTTTATTTATTCAGAATTTTGTCAATTACTTTAATGAAAAACATTCACATATAACCCCTTGCTAGAATTCTATTTCACATGCAAAAACACTTTCTGCAATTTCACCTGAAAACCTGTTTCGGTATCTAGTGAAATAAATTCCTACGCTTGTTTATTCTTTCCGGCATGAAACATTTGCTCCAATTGGATGTCAGTGTCCCTTAAGTGTGTCACCCTACGATTCGCGAATAATGCGGACATGATCGACACCCTTCTCCGATCAATAATCAGTAGCGGGACCTGGAGATCTATACTGACTCCCACACATTCAACGATGACTTTCCTGTGATCGTCGAAACCTTTTATGCTTGTATCTTAATCTCTTTGTTTCATGATATATTACATGTCCGATATTCGATCATTGGTATCTCCATACCTAGTTTGATCCGTTACTGAAATGCACTCTTTATTCGTTCCCGTGATATAACATTCTAGTGATCAAATCACTTGCTTGCAAACTAACCAATGTGATATCACCTAGAGGGCCCAGGGTATATCTATCCGTCATCGGGATGAAAAAATTCCACTATTGATCCATGTGTCTCAACATAACACTTTAGTAGCTTTGAAGCCATCTTTATAATCACCCAGTTACGGTGTGACGTTTGATGTCAACAAGAAACTCTTCAGGTGGTAGTGATTGGCATGATCTCATGGTCTAAGGATTAGGATCACTTCGTAAGTTGTTTATAGCAATATAAACTCAATGACTTTGATCGTAATGCTATACTTCGGATGAATGTTCATCACATCATTACACTAATGTTGTGATCTCATTATTAACAACATCCAATGTCTATGATCAGGAAACTGTGATCATCTTGTTAATCAATGAACTAGTTTATGAGAGAGGCATAACTAGGAACTTTCTGTTTGTTTATTAAACACACATGTATTACCTTTCCGTATTAATACAATTATAGCATGCAAAATAAATAAATATCATATACTTGGAATACACATAATAAACACTTTATTATTGCCTCTCAGGGCATATTCCCTTCAGTCTCCCACTTGCACTAGAGACAATAATCTAGTTACATAGTGATGTATCTAACACCCATGGAGTTCTGGTGTAGATCATGTTTTGCTCTAGGGATATTTTTAGTCAACGGATATGCTACATTGAGATCCGTATGTACTTTACAAATCTTTATATCTCCATCTTTGACATGCTCGCGGATGGAGTGAAACCGGCGCTTAATATGCTTGGAATTCTTGTGAAACCTTGGTTCTTTGGCATTGGCAATGGCACCATTGTTGTCACAATAGATCACCATTGGGTCCAACAAGTTTGCAACCACACCTAGTTCGGATATGAACTCCTTCATCCAAACCGCTTCCTGAGCCGCTTCCGAAGCAGCAACATATTCGGCCTCCGTTGTTGATCCCGCCACCACAGATTGTTTGGAGCTCCTCCAACTAACCGCTCTGCCATTCATGAGAAATACGTATCCGGATTGAGACTTAGAGTCATCCGGATCAGTGTCAAAGCTAGCGTCAACATAACACTTAGCGACGAGCTCTTCTTCACCTCCGTATACAAGAAACATATCCTTAGTTCTTCGCAAGTACTTAAGGATATCCTTGACCGCTTTCTTGTGTTCCGAACCTGGATCCGATTGTTACCTACTAGTCAAACTAATAGCATGTGCCACATCCGGTCTTGTACATAGCATGGCGTACATTATAGAGCCTATGGCCGAAGCATAGGGGACTTTGTCCATTTTCTCTCTTTCTTCCGCCGTAGCCGGACTTTGAGTCTTACTCAATGTCGTGCCTTGTGTCATAGGTAAGAACCCCTTCTTACTATCTTCCATTTTAAACTTATTTAAAATCTTATCAAGGTATGTACTTTGCAATAGCCCTATTAGGCGCCTAGATCTATCTCTATAGATCTTTATGCCTAATATGTATGACGCTTCACCTAGGTCCTTCATTGAAAATTTGTTGTTAGATAACTTTTAACACTGTTTAAAAGATCTATATCATTTCCGATCAATAATATGTCATCCACATATAGTATCAGAAATGCCACATTGATCCCACTCACTTTCTTGTAAATACAAGCTTCTCCATAAGTTTGGACAAATCCAAAATCTTTGATCACCTCATCAAAGCGGAGATTCCAACTTCGTGATGCTTGCTTCAATCCATAGATGGATCGCTGAAGCTTGCACACCTTGTTAGCATCCTTAGGATCGACAAAACCATTTGGTTGTATCATATACAACTCTTCTTCAATATTACCATTGAGATATGCGGTTTTGACATCCATCTGCCATATCTCATAATCGAAATATGCAGCAATTGCTAACATAATCCTAACTGATTTTAGCATCTCTACGGGAGAGAATGTCTCATCATAGTCAACTCCTTGAATTTTTTGAAACCCCTTTGCGACAATTCGAGCTTTATAGACAATTACATTACCATCAGCATCAGTTTTCCTTTTGAAAATCCATTTGTTCTCCACGGCCTTTTGGTTGTGAGGTATGTCCACCAAGTTCCAAACTTGATTTTCATACATGGATTCCATCTCGGATTTCATGGCTTCTAACCATTTGTTGGAATCCGGGATCATCATCGCTTCTTCATACGTCGCAGGGTCATCATTTTCATCAACCATGAAATTCATGACAGGATTTCCGTATAGCTCGGGAGCTGCACGCGTCCTGCTAGACCTGCGAGGTTTGGTAGTATTCTCTTTCGGAGTTTCATGATAATTATCATTAGTTCCTTCTTCAACTGGTGAAGCCAACTCTGGAACGACTTCCGGCGCTGCGCTACTCGCCATACTTTGAAGAGAAGGTTCAATAACCTCTTCGAGTTCTACCTTCCGACTACTCACATCTTTCATGAGAAACTCTTTCTCTAGAAAGGATCCATTCTTGGCAACAAAAACCTTGCCCTCGGATCTGTGGTAGAAGGAATACCCAATAGTTTCCTTAGGGTATCCTATGAAGACGCATTTTTCTGCTTTGGGTTGGAGTTTATCCGGTTGAAGTTTCTTCACATAAACATCGCATCCCCAAACTTTAAGAAATGACAGCTTAGGTTTTTTTCCAAACCATAATTCATACGGTGTATTTTCAACGGATTTAGATGGTGCCCGATTTAAAGTGAATGCAGCAGTTTCTAGTGCATAACCCCAATATGACAATGGCAAGTCCATCAGAGACATCATAGATCGAACCATATCCAATAAAGTACGATTACGATGTTCTGACACACCATTTAGCTGTGGTGTTTCGGCAGGTGTGAGTTGTGAAACAATTCCACACTCTTTCATGTGAGTGCTAAACTCGTAACTTAGATACTCACCTCCACGGTCGGACCGTAGAAATTTGATCTTTCTATTACGATGATTTTCCACTTCATTCTGAAATTCCTTGAACTTTTCAAACGTTTCAGACTTGTGTTTCATCAAGTAGATATAACTGTATCTACTCAAATCATCCTTGAAAGTAACAAAATAACGAATGAACTCCCACTCAAAAACAACATCCCTCGTGCCTTTTTGGTGATTACATGAACCAAATCCACTACACCAAGTCCGATCATCATGTGAGTCGGTGTAGCTTCAAAGGCGAGCATCAAATGGGCATCATATCTACTATATGACGCATGCTTAACCTTTTGGTCCGTGTTCCGAGGCCATGTCTGTACATGCTAGGCTCGTCAAGTTACACACGCGAATACTAAGGTTCTAACTTGACGAGCCTAGCATGTACAGACATGGCCTCGGAACACGAACCGAAAGGTTAAGCATGAGTCATATAGTAGATATGATGCCCATTTGATGCTCGCCTTTGAATCTACACCGACTCACGTGATGATCGGACTTGGTGTAGTGGATTTGGTTCATGTAATCACCAAAAGGCACGAGGGATGTCGTTTTTGAGTGGGAGTTCATTCATAATGTGGATTAGTTGAACTCAATCTATCATAAACTTAGTCTAAACTTCACAAATTATGTTGTAGATGGCACCACCTGCTTTTAATTTCAATGTGTTCATGGAGAAAGAGAAACTTGCAACGAACGGTAGCAACTTTACCGAATGGGCCATGAATTTGAGGATTCTCCTCTCTGCTGCGTAAAAGAAATATGTGCTAGAAGCGCCGCTAGGCCCCCCACCTTTTGAGGATGCCCCTGGCGAGGAGAAGAATGTCTATCAGACTCGTCAGGAGGACCACAACTTAGTTCATTGCGGCATATTGTATGGGCTAGAGCCGGAACTTCGAAAGCGTTTTGAAAACGGCAATCCATTTGATACAATGGGTGAGTTGAAAATGATTTTCGACACACATGCTACTGTAGAGAGCTACAATGCTTCACAAAAGTTCTTTAGCTGCATGATGGAAGAGCACATCTCCGTTAGTGAGCATGTACTCAAGATGTCGGGTTACGCCGATAAGCTTGTGTCCTTGGGAATATCGATTCCCATTGACTTAGGCATCCATCGTGTTCTGTAGTCTCTGCCACCTAGCTATAAGAGCTTCATGATGAACTATAATATTCAAGGCATGAAGAAGTCTCTCCCCGAGCTTCTGTCAATTCTTAAAACTGCATAAGTGGAGATCAAAAAGGAACATCAAGTGTTGATGATCAATAAGAACACTGGTTTCAAGAAAGACAAGAAGGGAAAACGGAAGCGAAGTAAGGGCGACAAGCTGGTTGCCGTGCCTGAAAAGAAACCTCGAGTTAGACCTAAGTCTGATACCGAGTGCTACTATTGTAAGGGGACTGGCCACTGGAAGCGCAACTGCCCCAAGTATTTGGCAGACAAGAAGGCCGGCAAGGCAAACAAAGGTATATATGATATACATGTTATTGATGTGTACTGGACTAGTGCTCGCAGTAGAACCTGGGTATTTGATACCGGTTCAGTTGCTAATATTTGTAACTCGAATCAGGGGCTGTGGAACAAGCGACCGCTAGCAAGGGGTGAGGTCAAGATGCATGTCGGCAATGGATCAAGTGTTGATGTGATCGCCGTCGGAACGCTGCCTCTCCATTTGCCGTCGAGATTAGTAATAAACTTGAAGAATTGTTATCTGGTGCCAGCACTGAGCATGAACATTGTATCTGGATCGTGTTTGATGTGAAGTGGTTATTCATTTAAATTCGAGAACAATGGTTATTCTATTTATATGAATGAAATCTGTTATGGTCATGCACTGATGATAAATGGTTTATTTCTTTTGGATCTCGATAATAATGTTACACATATTCATAATGTTGATGCTAAAAGGATTAAACTAAATGATGATATATCTGCATACATGTGGCAGTGCCGTCTAGGTCATATTGGCGTTAAACGCATGAAGAATCTCCATTCGGATGGACTTTTGGAATAATCACTTGATTTTGAATCATTTGATACATGTGAGCCATGCCTTGTGGGCAAGATGACTAGAACGCCGTTTTCCGGTTCAATGGAACGGGCGAGAGATTTATTGGAAATCATACATTCTGATGTATGTGGTCCAATGAGTGTGTCGGCGCGAGGTGGATATCGTTATTTTGTTACTTTCACGGATGATTTGAGTAGATACGGTTATATCTACATGATGAAACACAAGTCTAAAACATTTGAAAAGTTCAAGGAATTTCAGAATGAAGTGGAAAATCATCGTAATAGAAAGATCAAATTTCTACGGTCCGACCGTGGAGGTGAGTATCTAAGTTACGAGTTTAGCACTCACATGAAAGAGTGTGGAATTGTTTCACAACTCACACCTACCGGAACACCACAGCTAAATGGTGTGTCGGAACGTCGTAATCGTACTTTATTGGATATGGTTCGATCTATGATGTCGCTCACGGACTTGTCGTTGTCATTTTGGGGTTATGCACTAGAAACTGCTGCATTCACTTTAAATCGGGCACCATCTAAATCCGTTGAAAAGACACCGTATGAATTATGGTTTGGAAAAAAACCTAAGCTGACATTTCTTAAAGTTTGGGGATGCGATGTTTATGTGAAGAAACTTCAACCGGATAAACTCGAACCCAAAGCAGAAAAATGCGTATTCATAGGATACCCTAAGGAAACTATTGGGTATTCCTTCTATCACAGTTCCGAGGGCAAGGTTTTTGTTGCCAAGAATGGATCCTTTCTAGAGAAAGAGTTTCTCATGAAAGGTGTGAGTAGTCGGAAGGTAGAACTTGAAGAGGTTATTGAACCTTCTCTTCAAAGTATGGCGAGTAGCGCAGCGCCGGAAGTCGTTCCAGAGTTGGCTTCACCAGTTGAAGAATGAATTAATGATAATGATCAAGAAACTCCGAAAGAGAATACTAGCAAACCTCGCAGGTCTAGCAGGACGCGTGCAACTCCCGAGCTGTACGGAAATCCTGTCATGAATTTCATGGTTGATAAAAATGATGACCTGAGACGTATGAAGAAGCGATGATGAGCCCGGATTCCAACAAATGGTTAGAAGCCGTGAAATCCGAGATGGAATCCATGTATGAAAATCAAGTTTGGAACTTGATGGACTTACCTCACGACCGAAAGGCCGTGGAGAACAAATGGATTTTCAAAAGAAAAACTGATGTTGATGGTAATGTAACCGTCTATAAAGCTCGACTTGTCGCAAAGGGGTTTCGACAAATTCAAGGAGTTGACTATGATGAGACATTCTCTCCCGTAGCGATGCTAAAATCAGTTAGGATTATGTTAGCAATTGCTGCATATTTCGATTATGAGATATGGCAGATGGATGTCAAAACCACGTTTCTCAATGGTAATATTGAAGAAGAGTTGTATATGATACAACCAAAGGATGCTAACAAGGTGTGCAAGCTTCAGCGATCCATCTATGGATTGAAGCAAGCATCATGAAGTTGGAATCTCCGCTTTGATGAGGTGATCAAAGAGTTTGGATTTGTCCAAACTTATGGAGAAGCTTGTATTTACAAGAAAGTGAGTGGGAGAAATGTGGCATTTCTGATACTATATGTGGATGACATATTATTGATCGGAAATGATATAGATCTTTTAAACAGTGTTAAAAGATATCTAAACAGCAAATTTTTAATGAAGGACCTAGGTGAAGCGTCATACATATTAGGCATAAAGATCTATAGAGATAGATCTAGGCGCCCAATAGGGCTATCACAAAGTACACACCTTGATAAGATTCTAAAGAAGTTTAAAATGGAAGATAGTAAGAAGGGGTTCTTACCTATGACACAAGGCACGACATTGAGTAGGACTCAAAGTCCGGCTACGGCGAAAGAAAGAGAGAAAATGGACAAAGTCCCCTATGCTTCAGCCATAGGCTCTATAATGTACGCCATGCTATGTACAAGATCGGATGTGGCACATGCTATTAGTTTGAATAGTTGGTACCAATCGAATCCAGGTTCAGAACACTGGAAGCGGTCAAGAATATCCTTTATTACTTGCGAAGAACTAAGGATATGTTTCTTGTATACGGAGGTGAAGAAGAGCTCGTCGCTAAGTGTTATGTCGACGCTAGCTTTGACACCGATCCGGATGACTCTAAGTCTCAATCCGGATACGTTTTTCTCATGAATGGCGGAGCGGTTAGTTGGAGGAGCTCCAAACAACCGCTGGTGGCGGGATCAACGACAGGGCCCGAATATGTTGCTGCTTGAGAAGCGGCTCAGGATGCAGTTTGGATGAAGGAGTTCATATCCGAACTAGGTGTGGTTGCAAACGTGTTGGACCCAATGGTGATCTATTGTGACAACAATGGTGCCATTGCCAATGCCAAAGAACCAAGGTCTCACAAGCATTCCAAGCATATTAAGCGCCGGTTTCACTCCATCCGCGAGCATGTCAAGGATGGAGATATAAAGATTTGTAAAGTACATACGGATCTCAATGTAGCAGATCTGTTGACTAAAAATCTCCCTAGAGCAAAACATGATCTACACCAGAAATCCATGGGTGTTAGATACATCACTATGTAACTAGATTATTGTCTCTAGTGCAAGTGGGAGACTGAAGGGAATATGCCCTGAGAGGCAATAATAAAGTGTTTATTATGTGTATTCCAAGTATATGATAGATGTTTATTTTGCATTCTATAATTGTATTAATACGGAAACGTTAATACATGTGTGTTTAATAAACAAACAGAAAGTTCCTAGTTATGCCTCTCTCATAAACTAGTTCGTTGATTAACAAGATGATCACAGTTTCCTGATCATAGACATTGGATGTTGTTAATAATGAGATCACAACATTAGTGTAATGATGTGATGAACATTCATCCGAAGTATAGCATTACGATCAAAGTCATTGAGTTTATATTGCTATAAACAACTTACGAAGTGATCCTAATCCTTAGACCATGAGATCATGCCAATCACTACCACCTGAAGAGTTTCTTGTTGACATCAAACGTCACACCGTAACTGGGTGATTATAAAGATGGCTTCAAAGCTACTAAAGTGTTATGTTGAGACACATGGATCAATAGTGGAATTTGTTCATCCCGATGACGGATAGATATACTCTGGGCGCTCTGGGTGATATCACATTGGTTAGCTTGCAAGCAAGTGATTTGATCACTAGAATGTTATATCACGGGAACGAGAAAAGAGTGCATGTCAGTAACGATATCAAACTAGGTATGGAGATACCGATGATCGAATCTCGGACATGTAATATATTGTGTAACAAAGGGATTAAGATACAAGCGTAAAAGGTTCCGACGATCAAGAAAGTCATCGTTGAATGTGTGGGAGTCAGTATGGATCTCCAGGTCCCGCTACTGATTATTGATCGGAGAAGGGTCTCGATCATGTCCGCATTATTCGCGAACCGTAGGGTGACACACTTAAGAGACACTGACATCCAATTGGAGTAAATGTTTCATGCCGGAAAGAATAAACAAGCGCAGGAATTTATTTCACTAGATACCGAAACAAGTTTTCGGGTGAAATTGCAGAAAGTGTTTTTGCATGTGAAATAGAATTCTATCAAGGGGTTATATGTGAATGTTTGTCATTAAAGTAATTGACAAAATTCTGAATAAATAAAAAGAGTTTTATTTAATGAGAGTTTGCATTAAATTTGGTGGAAATTTAATAGCAATTTTGAGTGGGATTTTGAGTGGAGGAAATTGAAGAGGTTTTTGTGAGTGGAGCGTCCACCCACATGAATGAAGGAGGGGAGGGGGCAGCCCCCATGGCTGGCGGCCAACCCCTTGGGTGCACCCCCTCCTCCTATAAAAGGCACCCCTCTCCCTCTCTCTCACTCACACCTCCTCGTGAAGGATCTCTCTCCCCCTATAGAATTTATCACCCATGGTCTCGGAATAGCGAGATACATGTTCCCGGTGGCTATTCGGGAAGAAAGGGTTGTGCTTCCACTGCATCGCTGGAGCGAGGAGGCGGAGGTTGCTCGGTGTCCTGTACGTGTGTGCGAGCACGGATGCGCTGCTGCTTTGCGGCGCTAGGACTTTCTCTCGATCTTAAGATCGGCAAGAGATTGTCTACATCAACCACAAGTTCAACTCGTTAAGCTTTGTCGGTGTTCAAGGGTATGTTCTCTACGGATATACATCCGCCCGTTGTTTGTATCTAGTAGATAGATCTTGGTACATAGTTCCCATCATAGGAAATTTTTTGTTTTCTATGCTGCGAACCCTACAGCCAGAGTGACAGAAACCTGAACCCCTATTAGGAAACCTTTGTATAAGGGAGTGTAGGATCTCAGAGTTTAATGATGTGGTTAGGTTTTTATCTTAATTACTTTCTTGTAGTTGCGGATGCTTGCAAGGGGTTTAATCACAAGTATGTATTAGTCCAAGAAAGGTCGGTATATTAGCATAGGTTCACCCACACAACACTTATCCAACCAAAGAATATTAATCAACTATATGAAGCGAAAGCACTTAACAGTATTCCCATGTGTCCTCGATAATGTTTGGTCCTCATAATTAATAAAACCGGCTTGCCATTGCTAAGAAAGGATTGGGCCACTCGCTGCAATTATTATTATTTTCTTTATTTACTTGCACTTTATTTCTTTGCATTATCAAAAAACCCTAAAAATCCATTTGCTAATTATTTACAGAGAATTCCTGATCCACACCACTAGTCAACACCTTCTGCTCCTCGTTGGGATCGAAACTCCTATTTATCAAAAGTATTACGATACACCCCCTATACTTGTGGGTCATCATGCTCCATGCTGATGGCTTGGGCGAGGATCTCCGGTGACAATGATCCAAGCAGGTAGCTCAGAACCTGCTGATCCTTCGTGAGCCACGACTCGTATGCGAGGTTGGGCATGGCAGCAGTCTTCCCGTCCTTCTCCACCTGGATGGTCTTCGCCGGCGCCGGATCCTTTCCCTCGACGAGCCCGAGGACGCGAGCTCCACGGAGGGTCGGCAAGACCTGTGCCTTCCATAGGAGGTGGTTGGCCTGGTGAGCTTCTCCGACGGGGAGTTGCCGAGAGGATTCCCCATGGCCGAGGATGTCGACATCGTGGGGAGCATCCCTTGTTTTCTCTCGGCGATTTTTCTCTCTCTCGATATCTATTGTGTTTTTTTCTCACGGAATCATGGATCGCTCAGGCTCTGATACCATCTCAAAGTGCGCACACAATAAGGTAGAAGCGATGACCTTGTTCTCGGTCTCGTTTACGTGTTAAATAGGCCAATAGGCAACTGTTACAACGAGATCAGGGAGGGTAACGGTCCATTGCCGTGATTGACTCAATCATGACATAATGGCCGGTTTATTCCTTGCCCTCTATACCCAATATGACTTACTAGACCATGAAAGCGCACGTTGCTACGCCCGTCCCTGTTGAGGGAAGTTTTAGAGATATGTGACAATCAACACAAATATAGGACATCGCTCCCTTTTCTCAAGTTGTTTTAACACATTTGGTAACTTTGAGAAGCAAGCGCTTATGACCAATCATGACAAATTAAGACATAGTTCAGACACATGAGCAAACATCAAACTCCATGATACAAGATCCTTCCAAACCTTGAATGGTCATATGGTCAAGTATTCCAACAGTTCAAAGAGAATAGATAATTACCTAGCCATATGTACAACTACGATAGCTCACATATAAGCCAAAAAATGGTGATAATAATTACTCACACATGATTGTACAGCAAGCAAAAGAAATAATCGTAGATTTCCACGTATGGAAATTCATGCAGTGTCAATAGGATACATCCTTGACTTCTGCAAATAAAAAAATTGCACAAAAATTGTTCTGGCTACAGGCCTATGTTACATCAAAATAGGGACCCGCAAAGGAAGAATATGAGGGAGGGAAATAGCATGGATAGCAGATATGTCTTCGCAGAGAAACTAATCTGTAAAGATGCAGCTCACACCTCGTTAGGTTGAAGTCTGTATTTTCATTGCCACTCTCCTCTAGTATACATAGGACAATAATATTTTGAGAACTTCAACAACCAAAAATATTAGAGCTAATTAAAGACACCATCTAATAGTGCGCAAATAACTATATCTAATAAATGAAAGTGAAACCATTTCCCCGTTGCATTCAAAGTACTTTAGCGATTTTTTATTAAACACAAAGTACGCGAAAACTACAATATGTACATGTAGCTTCTCATTTCAACAAATCATATTAATCAGCTTGCAAGAATTTTGCAACGAAGTTCATGTTTTAGCGAAGATTTTGGTTTGAAACGTGGGCAAAAGATCTTCACTAGTGCACAAGTAGGCCTTTAACACCTGTTCGTAGGGGCCTCTAACACCGGTTACAGAACCGCTGTTGAGGGTTCGGTGTTAGAGCCCCCCCCCTTTAAAAGTGGTTCTTATACGAACCGCTGTTAAAGGGTGGCGCACGTGGGGCTGCCGCAGCGCTCAGTCCCCCCTTAACACCGGTTCGTGTTAAAGGTTCTCTGCCGCGGCAGGAAAACAACATAAATCTCTGTCACGGCAGAGTTCTGCCGCCACCCCATTCTGGACGGATCTCTGCGGCGCAGTGGGGACGGGGGGGAAGGGGTATCGATTGGGAGAGGTATACACATACATCGTCGGTACATACGAGTACATGAATAATTAAGCAACTATTATTATACACAAACATCGTCATTGCGGTATTCTCCGTACACGTTGAAGCATCAAGTACAAGACAAATACGTTTAAGAAAATATACAATATAACATCTCCGTACACGTTTATTTTGGATATCTAAAGAGTTCTCCGCCAGGCGTGACGACCTCATCAAGTATGAACCCCGTTAATTCCTCTTGAATGGCTCGTATGCGATCAAATGGTAGGAGTTTGTCCCGCATCCATTCGATCTAAATATATATGAAGAATGGGATCAATATATATATATAAGAATAAAACTCAACACAACTGATGGTAATAAAATAATGTTGTGTACTTCGTTTACTTACTCTAAGTTGTTCTAGTGCGGCTTGGCTCGTCGCACATATCGTGTTGCGAATGAACTCGCAAACATAGTATCCACATAAGTTATTGCCGGGTCCTTAATGCACGCACTTTACGAGAATTGAGAGTTCAATCAAAATAATAATCAATAAAGCATGATATAATGAAATTGGAAGCAGAATCAAAGAGATACGCAGACCTAGCTGGCTAGTATTACTTACATTTTGATTTATAAATTTTAGTTCTTCTGACCATTCACCCACGGCCCTGCCCATAAACCTTTTCCAAACCCTGTCCGGCAAAGAAAATGGATAAAGGAGTAATTAATTACTTGTTGTCATGAAAGTTGCCGATCTAGTACGATAATATGATTGATATTACCTCTGGAGCATCTCTTTAAAGTCTGCCCATAGCTCTTGGTCTTTTCGTAACGAGTCCATGACAAGGAATTTTCCTGCGTCAAGTTGAATGACTAGCAGAATAAAGTGGAATCTGCGCACGCATAACTCATCATCAGTTACACTTAACATCAAGTAAGCTGAAACAGAATGTGTACAAGAGAGGGTAACAATACTCACAAGAAGTTGTAAGGCAATAGTATTTCCCTTTTGGTTTGTTGTCTCGGTAAAGACCTTAGCAAGAAATCTTCTGTTTGCCCGGGTCTGTGTTTTACCACTTCTTCATGAACTCTATTTGGGTCAACGAACCCAATTTCAAAAGGGCCTCCTTTCATGCATTCCATAACCTTTTTCATGCATAATAGTATATACATATATGGTGAGCATATATATATATGCAATTAATGAATTGAATGAGATGAGATAGAAATTACAGAAATAGTACGTACACACAATAAAGGACGATGGCAGTTTTCTCGAGTTCCTTCTGATTGAATAGAAAATGCAAGTCTTGAATGTTGAAGGTGATCTCGTCGTCTCCGCACAAGAAAATCTGATCTCTTATATGTGCCGTGATCCATTCTCACTTTCTCGTCTTGCAGAAATCAAGTTACCACTTATGCAATCTTCACATCTTTGTTGGTAGATTCTTGAGCTCCTCTTTCTTGACGAGATTCTTCACGTACTTCCATGGCTGTATGGGGTTAACATCGCCTTTGGGCAAGTTGTCTCCCATGAGGTTCAAGTATGCAATGTAAGTCATCCTAATCTCATTGGCCTTTCTTTGTACCTCTTCTTCGTAATCATTTACAGGAGGAGCTATCCGTGTGTCGAACACTTGGAGTGGGGCGCACGATTGGTATTCCTACTCTTCGAGCATGGGAACTGTTTTTTGGGGTGCCACACGACTACTACTTTCAGACTCCCTCCGCCTTGCATCACCCTTCATAATCTGGCGCTCGTAGTCCGGCACAAGTGGGGTTTCAGGTTTCAAAAGATTATTGTAAAACTTTTCCACCACCACCGGATCTATTTTCTCCTTTGGCTCGGCCCGTCTAGGTGCAAAGAATTTCTTGACCTCTTATTCCGAGATCCTCTTAGTCTCCTCGTCACTGCGATTCCACGGTAATACCGGCAATGGCTTGGCAGAAGGCTGCGGGACGTAGTTTCTTGAACTCTTTGACGTACGGTTTCCTGCGGATTTCTTCATGGCAGTGCTAGTGCTCTTCGTGGCAGTGCTCTTCCGCTTACACTGACACGCAGGAGATGGTTGGCGCGCCGGAGATGGCTGACGCATAGGAGATGGCTGACGCGCAGGAGATGGCTGAAGCACCGGAGACGGCTGACGCGGCAGGGACGACAGGGGAGTATTCTGATGACCCGAAGACAGCTGAGGCGACTCAGACTGCTGACGCCGCGGAGACCGTGGGGGTGCCAGTGGCCTCCAATTTGGAAGCACGGTGTGTTACTTCTTCCAAAGAATGGTTGTTTTCACTGCAAATTTGAGTTGAGTTTCCCCTTCACCTGTAGCATGGTCAAGTTGTGCTTCCTCATATTCCTTCACAACCTCATCCACCCCGACAATAGCATAGCCATCTAGAATCGGTCGGCAGTGGTAAGTTCCACCAGCTACATGAGGTAAGGCATAGCCGACCGCCACCTTAATGGATAAGCCCATTAATCTCACATGCAGCTCAGCGTGTTTGCTCTCCGTGATCTCATCCACGGGGTATCGAGGACCCGCCATTTCAAGCGTGGGCTGCACGTTCTCCGTGGAAGCCACACTGCTTTTGCGCGTAGAGTCTAGGCCGTCGGCAGCTTCCAATGCAGGCTCTTTGTGCCGCTGAGATGGGCCGGTAGCTTGCTGGATCTTTTGTGCATTCACTTGCGCCTGCAGCGCTACAAGTGCATGTTCTATATGTGTCATCCAGTCTGTACGCTCTTTTTCTTTTCTGCCGTGCCATCTGTAAGAGTCGCCCCACTCGGCAAACCCATCCTTCCACGTCATACCCCATGTGCCTCGTGCAAGTCCAGGGTGTTCTTTTTTACCGATGGCGCGTGTCAGCTGGTCATTCTCTCTGTCGGGATGGAAGGTCCTGGCGGCTGTTTCCTTGTATGTCGTGATGAGTTCAGTGACGGGTTTGGCAAGAATTGTTGGGAAGATACACAATCTCGTTTCTTGGTCCAACCTTGCCCCGATTCCGTAGAACCAACTCTTTGCACGTAGGTCCCACCAATCTGTCTGGGGTGTGATCCCTCTAGTGTGCAGGGCCTTCTCAGCTTCCTCCCACTTAGGCCTCTGAGATATATAGCCACCTGACCCTGTCCTCTGGTGATATTCCTTCTTCTGGGCATTTAGCGTATTGGTTTCTGACCTCTTTATAGCTATAGCACCTTCCTTGTACGCCACAAATTCGGGCCAGTGAGGTCTTATCTTCGCATAATATGCATCTTCGAAATCTGGAGTCACGCGAGCTTTGACAAATTTGTTCAATTTTGTCTTCCAGTTGCGGAAAGTGTTCGCCATCTTCTTTAGAGTCCACTCTTTGGCCTTTTTCTTTATAACCAGTTTATTTTCATTCCCCTCTGGCGGTAGGGTGAAATTTACCAACAGCGAATTCCAAAGCTTTTCTTTGGATATTTCATCGACAAAGGTACCGTCGCCCTTCTTTGGCTTATTCTAATATTCAATTATGATTGGGATTTGGTCCCTAACAAGAACTCCAGTCTGACGTATAAATTTGTCTGCGGCCTTCTTGGGCTCCATCGGCCTACCATCAACACGGACTGCTTCGATCGTGAACTTTGCACGATCTTTCAACCGAGTTCAGATATTGTGAGGTGTTCAGATAAGTGCGTTCACCGGAGTCGTCATCTTCTCCATGACTACTTGAGCTGTCATGTACCTCTAAGTTCAAATATTGTGAGGTGTCCTCGTGGATCATGTTTTCCATTATTTCTTCCTCTTCAAGGTTTCTACTAAGTGGATCCATAGTTTCTAAAACAATAATATTATCTAGAGTAAGAGAAATATTCAAGTGGACTTGGATTCATACACAAATATAGATATTATTCATAAAAAAATACACAAATGAAATTAAAACCCTAAGCCTGTTTGATCATTTTAAACGAGATCCGAGGGGTCCAAACCCTAATTCAGAGAAATCCCGGATGCATATGAGAGGGTTCATTATATTCTTCTAATTAAACTTGTCATGTAAGTTGATTAACAATGCATGATTATAACTTAAATTGATAGTTCTCATTTTTCTGAATATTTTGATATATTATTTATATTTTTCTGACTTATAAATAATTAGTTATTGAATTCACAAGATTTAAATATTTTCTGGAATTATTAAACCAGTTATTACGTCAGCCTGACGATCAGCACACCCTAATACATTTCTCACCAAAACAGGGGCTAGCCATAGTGGCTGGCGCGTGGGACCGTGGCCATGTCATAGCCACACATGCACCACGCGGGCTCACCGGAGGATGCTCCAGACGGCGGTGGCTGGCGGCGCTGGAGAGCGACCTAGGGCACGCGAGGAAGTGGGTTCGCCTCAGCGTGATGCGGCCAACCTAAAACGAGCGGCGCCACTACCTAGGGGTCACCAGAGCGATGTTAACGACGACGGCCAGCGGCGACGCTTGCCGAGCAGCGAGGCGACGATAGCTCCAAGCGAGAGGGAGCGAGCGGAGGGGCGGATGAGCACCGTGGGATCACCGTGGGTCTACCAGAGGGGTCCGTGAGGCCGGGCGGGGTCGGAAACGGCGACGATGGCGACGGTGGTGGTCGTCGGGCTCGGAGAAGAAGCGATGCTTGGGGGGTCGATTGCGGATGTCCCGCGTCGATTCCTTGGACGCGGAAGAACAACGCGACAACGGCGTGGGTGGGCGCGACGGCGACGGCGGCGTGGGTGGGCGCAGCGGCGATGGATCCTCTCTCTATGCTCCTCGATCTGGCTGGGGGAAGAGGAAGAGGAGGTGCGCGCGTTATAACCCCCCCCCTTTAACACCGGTTCCAGCCACGAACCGGTGTTAAAGGGGGGAATTCGTTTCGCGCGCGCACCCCCCCCCCTTTAACACCGGTTCAGCCACGAACCGGTGTTAAAGGGGGGGTGTATTTTCGTTTCGCGCGCAACCACCTCCCTTTAACACCGGTTCGTGGTTGGAACCGGTGTTAAAGGGGGGGTCATTTATTTCGTACATTAAGGGGGGGGGCATTTTTAATTCAAAAACATGATAGAATTTAGAAAATTCATATCTTTTTATTTCAACTTAGAAAAATATAAATAATATATCATAATTTTTAGAAAAATAAGATCTATCCATTCATATAAAAACATTTTATAGTTACTGTAGATGACGATTTTCAAAATGATTAAAACACTTACATATGAATTTTGATTATCCAATTAAGACAAAAATAAAATAGTCAAACCCTAAAACTTTGAACTTAAGAAATATTAAGCATCTGAAAAGGAATCTAACCCTATTTTATTAGAGCAAATCATATTTTATTTTGTATTAACATTTTCCAATTGTTTGGATATTTAAATTTAGCATCTGTTGTATACTTTGGAATCTGACAAAACGTTTAACATGAAAATTGTTTGCATTTGAATAATTAATCCTAAAACATTTTTTGTTTATAAAAAATAAAATTCTAACTATTCAACTAGTAACAAATGGGAAAGGGCGGGCCGAATGCGTGGGAGGAAAAGGGCGGAAAGAAAATTTTATTACGATAGAACTGGAATTAAAGTACACAAAGCAACTAACAAAGCACGACTGAAAATTAAGATACATAGAAGAACTGAAAATTAAGATACATGGCCAGATTAAGTCATAATCGGCCGAACTTGTTTTGGAATGTTGGAGTGATTCAGTCATGCTCCTGCCTACACCTATAATAGTCGCCATTGTAGTCGTCGTACTCGCCCCTGCCGTCGTCGATGTCGTCGTTGGGGTCGCCGTAGTTGAACCTTGAAGGCTGAGTACGCGTGGGCTGGACTTGAGGGTACCGCAGACGGGGGTTAGAGTCGGCGGCAGTGTCGTAGGCCATGACACTCTGGAGAGTCCGACCGCGCCACCACAGCCGACGGCCGGCCTCGTTGAAGTTCGGAGGAGGTGGGTCGTCCTCCTCTTGCCTAGCGAGCGCCCTCTCACGTCGATCCTCGAAGAAGGCTTCCCAAGTCGGGAAATAGTTGGTATGCCAGTTGGGATTCCTTCGCTGCTCCGGCGTGAGCTCGAAGTAGTAGTGGTTCGTGATGGCCATCCGGCGCGCCACACCTAGAGGGACAGGAGGAACCGGCATGCCTCCAACGCTCAGCATCCAGCTGACGGGGATGCAGTAGCCCGGCGGGCAGGGGTAGTTCGAGGCGCAAAGCGCCTCCGCCTCCCTGGGGGTTAGTGGTACAGTAGAAGCCATGAGAAAGAGTGATGAGGTTGCAGATATGACTCTAGAGATGTGCAATGACAATGGAGGCCAACCCTACATATATATATAGTGAGAAATGGTAGGAAGATAACTGGAGGGAAGAACTGGCGGGAAAAACTGAGCGGGAAGAAATGGCAGGAAGAAATGGCAGGAAGAAAAATGGCGGGAAGAAAAATGGATCATTTAATACATATAGTGTTAAAATAAGAAATATGACATTGATTTTCATGTTGAGATACATATGTGTGCCAAAAATGGCTCAATTAATACATATAGTCAATCTTATGATCGCGTCGTCCGTAACCATGGAGTATCAGCACCGTTTAACAGGATGGTTGGGTCAGTCTTCACTTTGAAGGGCGGAATTTTATCAAACTTATTATAATCTTCTGACATGTCTGTCTTGTCCTCCACTCCCACGATGTTTATTTTTCCTGAAATAACTATGTGACGCTTTGGCTCATCGTATGATTTATATGTTTGCTTATTTTTTCTTTTTTTCGTTTTGGTAGACATGTCCTTCACATAGAAAACCTGAGCCACATCATTGGCTAAGACGAATGGTTTGTCTAAGTTCTTGTCTACCTTCATAAGATTGTTGAGATCCACTGTTGTCATTCCGTACTTCTTGTCTACCTCAACCCCTCCTCCTGTTAGCTTGACCCATTTGCACCAAAACAAGGGGACCTTAAAATTAGGTCCATAGTCAAGTTTCCATATCTCCTCTATGAACTCATAATACGTGGTCTTTGCCCATTGTCTTCTGCTGCATCGAAGCGAACACCACTGTTTTGGTTGGTGCTCTTTTTATCTTGGCCTATCGTGTAAAATGTATTCCCATTTATCTCATACCCTTGGAAAGTACATACAGTCAAAGATGGTGTCCTGGCCAACAAGTATAGCTGATCTCCAACAGTGGTGTTATTCATGAGAAGTCTTTGCAGCCAGCCGCCAAAACTCGCCATGTGTTCACTTATAATTCATTCATCAGACTGCCCCGGTTGTTTGAGGCGTATAAAATTCTTGTGTTCATTGATATACGGGGCAACCAAGATAGATCTTTGTAAAACCGTGTAGTGTGCTTGATTGAGAAAATGCCCGTCCCTACATATCATTGCTTTACATCCTAGGGTGCCTTTTCCACGCAGTCCCCCCTCATGTCGTGATTCTGGAACACCAATCGCCTTAAGGTCAGGAATAAAGTCAACACAGAACTCAATGAACTCCTCTGTTACATAGCCCTTGGAGATGCTTCCTTTTGGCCTAGCATGGTTATGAACATATTTTTTAAGACTCCCATGTACCTCACAAAGGAAAACATATTGTGTAGAAATACAGGACTGAGAATGGAAATCTCTTCTACTAGGCGAACCAGGAGATGCGTCATAATATTGAAGAAGGATGGTGGGAACACCAACTCGAAGCTGACAAGACATTGGGCCACATCTGTCTGTAACCCTGGTAGGCTTTCTGGATCGATTACCTTCTGAGATATTGCATTGAGGAATACACATAGCTTCACAATGGATACTCGAACATTTTCAGGTAGAAGCCCCCTCAATGCAATCGAAAGGAATTACGTCATAATTACGTGGCAGTCATGAGACTTTAGGTTTTGGAATTTTTTTCTCTGCCATATTTATTATTCCCTTTATATTCGACGAAAAGCCAGACGGGACCTTGATACTGCTCAGGCATTCAAAAAATATTTCCTTCTCTCCTTTGGTAAGAGCATAGCTGGCAGGAGTTAAGTGGCATCCTTTACCCTTCTCGTTCTCAGGATGCATAGGCTCTTCAGGGTCTTTCATACGTTGCTGGTCCTGCCGTGCTTCCGGTGTATCTTTTGTCTTTCCATACACTCCCAGGAAGCCTAGCACGTTCACGCAAACATTCTTTGTCGCGTGTATCACGTCGATTGAAGAGCGGACCTCTAGGACTTTCCAATAGGGTAGGTCCCAAAATATAGATTGCTTCTTCCACATGGGCGCGTGTCCGGCATCGTCATTCAGAACTGATAGACTGCCAAGACTTTTTCCAAAGATTACTTCTAGGTCCTTGACCATACCAAATACCTCCTCACTGGTACGGAGGACAGGCTTCCTCCGGGGTTCTGTCAGACGTTTGAAATGCTTGCCTTTCTTTATTATGGGATGCAGCATCAGAAGAAATCGACGATACCCTAGGTACACAACCTTCTTACATTTATCCAATATACACTTTCAGTCTCATCTAAACAGTGCCTGCATGCTTTGAATCCCTTGTTTGTCTGCCCTGAAATGTTACTAAGAGCAGGACAATCATTGATGGTTATGAAAAGCAACGCTCGTAGGTCAAATGGCTCCCCTTTGTGCTCATCCCACATACGTACACCTGGTTTGGCCCACAGCTGTAAAAGGTCTTCAACTAATGGCCTTAGGTACACATCAATGTCGTTGTCGGGTTGCCTCGGGCTTGGATGAGCACTGACATCATAATGAACTTCCTCTTCATGCACAACCAAGGAGGAAGGTTATACATATATAGAGTCACAGGCCAGGTGCTATGACTGCAGCTCTGCTCACCAAAAGGATTCATGCCATCTGTACTTAGACCAAACCTTAAGTTCCTTGCGTCACGTGCGAAGTCTGGGTACTCTCGCTCGACTTTTCTCCACTGTGACCCATCAGCGGGATGTCTCAACATCGCGTCTTTCTTACGGTCTTCCATGTGCCATCGCAACAACTTGGCATGCTCTTTATTTCTGAAGAGACGTTTTAACCGTGGTATTATAGGAGCATACCACATAACCTTGGAAGGAACCTTCTTCCTAGGGGCCTCGCCCTCAACATTGCCAGGGTCGTATCGTCTGATCTTATACCGCAGTGCAGTGCATACCGGGCATGCATCCAAATTCTTGTACTTCTCACCGCGGTAGAGGATGCGGTCATTAATACAGGCATGTATCTTCTGCACATCTAATCCTAGAGGGCAGACAACCTTCTTTGCTTGGTATGTACCGTCGGGCAATTCATTATTTCTTGAAAGCAGATTCTTCATTTTTACCAACAGCTTTGAAAATGCGCTGTCGGTCACACCGTTCTCTGCCTTCCATTGCAGCAAATCCAGTGTGGTACCTAGCTTTTCGTGGCCATCTTCGCAAGTTGGGTACAACAATGCTTTGTGATCATGTAACATCTGCTCCAACTTCTCCTTCTCCTTTTCAGTTTCACATTCTTCCTTTGCATCACTAATAGCCCGACCAATATCGTCATCAGTGGGCCCATCTGATGCCTCTTGATCTTTATTATCTACCCCCGTTGCAGTATCATCGTATTCAGGATACATATCTCTACTACTAATAAAAGAGCAAACTCAAATTTCCCTACACGCACCCCACATCTATACACAAATGAACCAACAAAGAAACAAACAGGCCCACTAATCATATATGGGTACATTTAGCAATTACATACAAACAGACACACTACTTATCCCACCGGACGGACGGACTCATTTTCCCAGCGTGGCAAACAAAAAAAAAAGAAAAAACGCCCCGCGCCTCCCTTCTTTCAAACTAAGGAAACTATCGCCATCACCGCTCCCACCCTCACGATCACGGCAATCTCGCCAACACTGTCATCTCCGAGATCAAGTTTGACACCCATTACACGTCCTTGCAAAAAACCGCCAACACCATCTATGAAGCATTCATCGACGACGCCCTCGCCCACATCGTCTTCCTGGACGGGGCCCTAGCCGTGATCCGCAACCACGGCGCCCTCGCGGTGACACTCGACGCCCAAAAAACCGCCGACACCATCTATGAAGCATCATCGACGACGCCCTCGCCCACGTCGTCTTCCTGGACGAGGCCCTAGCCGTGATCCACAACCACGGCGCCCTCTCGGTGATACTCGATGCCCAAAAAACAGCTTCCAAGCCGCTGCAGGTACATGGGATTCTGGAAATTCTATTGTTGTTTTTTTACCTGGGTCATTTTGATTTCTTACGCAAGTACAAGGCTCCCTCCATATTGTCATACTTGTAATCTTTTAATAGAACGTTTGATTATTCCTGTATTCTGAATTGACAGGTAAGAATGTGTCAGCAACATACA
Organism: Avena atlantica; assembly: GCA_910589765.1. Lineage (NCBI taxonomy): Eukaryota > Viridiplantae > Streptophyta > Magnoliopsida > Poales > Poaceae > Avena > Avena atlantica. The sequence goes on from OU342736.1 coordinate 378,157,192, forward strand.
TGCAAGCGATTGAAGTGAATGATCTTACAGAATCTGATATTTCATACTAACCTTTTTTGTTTTCCCAAATCTTCATACCAGCCTTTTTGTCTTACACAAATTCCATAATTATATACATATGTATTTGGTAATCAGGACAAGACAAGTATGCCAATGAGATAGTGCATAATCAGCAATGGATGAATATAGTTATTGATCTTGTAGTATTGTCAAAACTGTAACCTTATACATAATTTATAAAACTCAACATAGTAACTTGGGGGAAACTGAACTTCCTCATTGCCCATATTTAGTAAATATTTGCATGAGTTAGCAGAACAACATTGCAGGCTTAATTCGATTATTTGGTGAGAACCAGTTAGATAGACAAGTAGCCTTATACTCCTACATGTCACACTATCCATGTCTTTGTTCATTTAATTACATGCAAGTTCATATGGCAGGATTAAGCTGTTGGTATGTCATCTCTGAGTCGTGCTGGGGAACGGACGCCATTTCAGGATATAAGCAACACTTGCTCCTTAGGTAACTATTTCGGCAACCATTGCCTTCTAATTGCTAATATTTTCCATCTATAATGAATGTACCTACACAGACCCTAAAGAGTTGAAAAGGCAGAAGGACAGAGAATAATATGCCCGCAATAAAGATGCTATTCGAAAAAGACGGCGTGAAGCCATCGAAAAGAAACAGGCTTCAACATCCCTACTTAGTGAAGACCAAAATGTACCACATACACCCATGTCCATGTCCGACACTACTAATGGCCTGCAAAATGTACCACTTACACCAATATCCATATCCCAAAGTACTAATGGCCTTGTAGTGCAACATGAAGCCTGTGGTCAAATGGATATTACTGCTACTCATGTCAATTTCAATGTCCAAGATACTGAAACACAAACACCACTATCCATGTCCATTGGTAATTACGAACAACTAATTCATACACCCTGTTTTTTAATACTAATCATTCTCATAAAAAATACCAATGACCTTTTTTCATCCATGCAGATCCTACCAACATAAGGAGGCAGAGGCAAAGATTGTATTATGCACGGAACCGAGAGGAAATACTAAAACAACAACGACAGTATCTTGAGAAGAAAAAACAAACATCGACACTCCTTGACGGACAATACACTGTATCAAACACACCAGCTTCAGGACAATCAGTTGTCACCCAACTACCAAAAAAAGCATCGGCAGGTTTTGTACTGCCATAAATTATTGGTTCCATGTTTATAGCTTGCAAATTGTTGATTGTGTGGTATCTACAATGTGATATGTGCAATTTCCTTGCAGACTTAGCAATTCCACCAAATTTATCTCCGTCACTTGGAGGGATCCATCGAGATGAGGAGAATAATGTAACAGACGAAGATGAATCACAATGGTTGCATAGGAATGACGCATACCATATGCAACAAATTGCAGCACAGATGAGAGCTGTTGCGGTCCCGCTTGGTCATAATAAGAAACAAACAGTGCAGCACATTGTAGGGGACATCACACAACTATCAGGGGTTGACATGCCCCAATCAAGTAGACCTGTCAACCTACACACCCCAGGTCACACATTTGACAACCCTGCATCATATATGTTTCTGGCGAAAATGTCATTTTTCTTGACACACTATAATTACCACACTATGTTTTCAACCATTTCCATTCGAGGGCCCTGCATTTTGCTGTAGAAAAGGAAAATTCGGTATATTCATTCCAGAGGTTCCTGATGAACTGAAACGGTTGTGGACAAGTCAGGACGACGAAGATGCTATATATTTCAAAGAGCATATCCGCTATTTTAACTCTCACTTCTCATTCACGAGTCTTGGAGTTACACTTGACCGTCAAGTAAGCACCGCGACAGGAACTGGCAACTATACATTCCGTGCACACGGCATGTTGTACTATAAAATGGATGATCTGGTGCCTGGAAGCAATGGGCCACGACATTTGCAGCTTTACATTTATGACGGCGATGAAACCTTGTCTCACAGGGTCCTAAGGTCTCCTGATCTTAATATAGACATCATTCGGAAAATTTTGAGGATACTAGAGCACAACCCTTACGTGTGCAGACTTTTAAAAGTGTGGGGCCTTTCTCAAATCTTGATGAGTATAAGATTGAGCTGAACACAGATATAACCATGGATCAACGCCGGTACAATGCACCGACTACTTCTGAGGTGGCAACAATATGGGTTGAAGGAAATGACCCATCAACTGCTTCGATCGGAGTGTTGTTATGCATGCAAAAGGAGGTCGTCCACTATATATAAGGGCATACTATGGGTGCTATGATCCATTGTTTTTCCCGGGTGGGGAAACCGGCTGGAATAAACATATTCTTTATATTGAGCCCCCTGATCACACATCTCATGATTCAGTGGAGAATTCTGATTTAGTCACAGGTGTTGATAACGCCATGATTTTGTTATTATTTCCTTTTATACTTAAACAAATTGGTGTTCTACATCTGTTATATTATTAATGTTACTCCATTTCAGATGCACCTGGTACCTCTACACGACATGAAGACCAAACAACTGACGTACCTAGACGAGATGAATACCATGCTATTGATATACCAGCAGGCATGATCATCTTTCGTAATTTTATAAATAACTAGTAAATTGCCCGTGCGTTGCAACGGGGCAACATGTTCTAATTGTTAACCATCATTGTCATATTTTTTCACGAATTTCGTGTAATACATACTTATAGTATCCTTCTATACACACCAGGCATCATTATACACCTTCTCACTCTCCAATTTTTGATAGCATTTATTTTCAAGATTTTTTGTAGACATATATTTGTGCTTTTCCAATAATACGGTGATCATATTTATGATTTTTAGTTTTGTTATTAGAAGTTTGACTTCCGATTTGTATCAATTTACTAAGTTTACATGATGTGAATTGGTAGCTTTAGGCTAAATACCTGCAAGTTGACATGGAGTGTTTTCTTTCTTTTAAAGTGTCCTGCATAGATCATCATGTGTTACACCACAGTCATGCGCCAAAAAGGAAAATAAAAATATGAAAATTATTGCAGCCGTTATTATTGAAGTGACGATATCTTATTGCTTATGTCAAAACACATTGTGGAAACAAAGGACACATTACCAACAACAAAATAAAATAACAGTATCTATTGCTTATTATAATCTGCAGATGGATTTTGTGCCAACGTTCAAGAGCATTTGCAGTTTTGCACTTTACCAACACAAATCACATGTTCAGCATGCATTACACCCTGTGTTGGAAGAAATTAGCTGTCAATTGTATCCAATATCTATTCCTCTATCGTTCTCTTGGCTAACAATTTAGAATCTAACCCAGCTCTGATTTCTGTCTTGAACTCAGGGCATCATGTCCCCACTCACCTTTACACCTAAGTTGATCATTCCAAGTAAGACTTAGTATGACTGGTTCCTAAACTCCAGATTTTAGTCATTTACATGAATCGGCCATGCATCAGAGGAATCAAAGTCTGCATGGTAAAGTGCTTATGATTATTAGTGTTTATTGCGCAAAGGCTGGTGTTTATTTATTTTTCTCTTTGTGTGACAGTGTGACCTCAACGCATGGGCTGCACGAGCGGATAGCGGCGGTCGACGACCGGGAGCAGCAAGATGTGCCTGGGATGCCAGTGTCCCTGAAGATGATCAAGGGCAGGGCAACTTCTTCACCTTACCTGGGCGCAAGGAGCTATATGAGCACGCCGTGACAACCATGCATGCGCCCAACAGTGTGGCGGTTAATACTCCCTTCGTTTTAAAATATAAGATGTTTTAGTTTTGTCAAGCAAATGTATCTAGACTGTTTTAATATGTAGATTCACTCAACTTTGGGATGAATCTACACACTAAAAGAAGTCTAGATTCATTTTCTTCATAAACCTAAAACATCTAATATTTTAAAAGGGAGGGAGTACCTTCTTGTAACTGGAGCCAAGGTAGCGGAGCCCTAGCAGCTGCAGGAAGAACATACCCTTTTTCTATCTAATCCAATGGGTGAATCATATCTGCATGTTAATTTGCTAGTTTTGTCGCCTCCACTTGTGGCTAAATCTCATGTAGTATCAATTGATTTATCTACAAGTAGTAGAACACAGATCACATATAGCTCACAAGCTAGAAACATTTTAAGAAAAAAAGGGTAGTACAGAAAGAATAAAAAGGGGAGAAAAATATTAATGAATATATGACAAAAAAAAGGAAGGCAGTGAAAATGTGTCTATGAACAAGTGCAACTGTTGGTACGAACAGTGGAGCTCAGGTCTATTCTTTAATAATTGACAGCTAAAGTTAATTCCTTGCTATGTACATAAAAAACAACAAATGCTTTGAGAGGGAATACCATCAAACAGTTGAATATGCGTACCATCTGATCGTCAATTATAAGTATAGTTAAGAGGAAAATTTCTGCTACAAAATTAAATTGAACCTCTAGGCCTGACCCCATAACCAAGACGTTGTAGTCTCCTTCTACACCAAACAATCTGACATTTGGTATTCCAGCTGCCACAACAAAGATAGTCAAACCACACTTGTTCCATCAGAGTATCTAAAAAGTTACAACCATGCATAGCTTAGCTCCGATACCTCCTCCTGAATGGAAAGCATGAAATCAAAACTAAAGCCAGGGCGCTAATTGATCATTAATATAATCATGATCCTATAATGAAAAGGAGAGTTATTTTTTTTTGAAGTAAAAAAAGGAGAGTTATTAATTGTGCTCTGTTATGAAACACACTATACATGGTAAACAACTTTGAAATAAAGTTCCAGACCAACTACACATAAAATTTCATCTCAAAGGAAGAACATTTCGACAACATGGATCACTATAGCAATGCACTGGTACCCAAATTGTGTCGTGTCAAAAATAGAAGGCCTTTGGTAGAATGTGTAGATGATAACAGAAATGAGTAGTATTCAAATGTGATTGATTTATTCGAATAGCTTGTAGTGTCCATACAACATCTATAACCACCAGTAATAAGGCAAAGATAGGAAATGATAGGAATAAAAACCATTAGAGAAACAATCAAAACCAGATTAAAATCCCAACGCGGTCCTCTGCACTCTAAAGGCCCTGGAATTCTCTCAGCTCAATGCCCACGCATAATCGGATCTCCTCGATGCATCCACTCGACCTAAGATCTAGCAAATCACACCTGTCCAAGTGAAAACAATTAGAGAACTCAAGTCCGACGGATTGCATATTGATATCGTGCCCTTACTTGTGCTCGTCTGTAACTGGTTCCGATTTCTCCAACTTATTCACAAAAACAAAATCCATGGTACCTCTTCTCCCTCCTAGCTCATGCTCCTCCCCACTACCAAAATTGGTCAGTACACTTAGGGTCGAGTAAGAGGACCACCATTCAACTGAAATGTTGGAAAAACATAATGTTTAGCCAGCAATTCATGTTGCAGTTGTTCGGTCAAGTATAAATTACTACGACATATCTTATCTACAAGAGATTGAACATAGCAACCTGAAGCAAACAAAATTCATCTACTCCTATACAAACTGATTATGATTTCTTTTTTAATAAAAAATATCTTCAAGCTCGCATGGTCCAAAAAGAAAACAGAGAGTATTGAATGGAAATCATAGCACCTTACATGAATGACCGAACGGATACAATTATAAGGAGACATCTTTAAAGATGTAAATGATATGTGTAGCTCTTCTCCTCTAAAGTGTTTTTTTCCTTGTCAATCTCACTAATCCCTTTGTCCCTACAAATTAAAAATACCGCATGTACATATTAAGCCATACTTTTCATAACAACAGCTAAAACAGAACCCAATAAGCTTGTTACATAAAACAATTCTTAGAATGGCTACTACGTAATAAGAATTAAACCATACCTCATTACTCTTCTGCAACAAAAATTAATAATAACCAGAGAAATCAATCGAGAGCTAGAGAAACAAACATGTATTTTTTATAAGTTACATTTAGAAGAAAACTAATTTGTCTGGACAGTATGGCACACTAAGCACGGGAACATAAAATGCATAGTACCTATCAACTTTTCACTTTAGCCATGGACGTTGTAGTCTCCTTCTACACCAAACAATCTGACATTTGGTATTCCATCTGCCACAACAAAGATAATCAAACCACACTTGTTCCATCAGAGTATCTAAAAAGTTACAAACCATGCATAGCTTAGCTCTGATACCTCCTCCTGAATGGAAAGCATGAAATCAAAACTAAAGCCAGGGCACTAATTGATCATTAATATAATCGTGATCCTATAATGAAAAGGAGAGTTATTTTTTTTGAAGTAAAACTGAGAGTTATTAATTGTGCTCTGTTATGAAACACACTATACATGGTAAACAACTTTGAAATAAAGTTCCAGACCAACTACACATAAAATTTCATCTCAAAGGAAGAACATCTCGACAACATGGATCACTATAGCAATGCACTGGTACCCAAATTGTGTCGTGTCAAAAATAGATGGCCTTTGGTAGAATGTGTAGATGATATCCGATTTGAGTAGTATTCAAATGTGATTGAGTGGCATACACAATTTATTCGAGCACAGCTTGTCGTGTCCATACAACATCTATAACCACCGGTAATATGGCAAAGATAGGAAATGATAGGAATAAAAACCATTAGAGAAACAATCAAAACCAGATTAAAATTCCAACACGGTCCTCTACACTCTAAAGGCCCTGGAATTCTCTCAGCTCAATGCCCACACACAATCGGATCTCCTCGATGCGTCCACTCGACCTAAGATCTAGCAAATCACACATGTCCAAGTGAAAACAATTAGAGAACTCAAGTCCGACGGATTGCATATTGATATCATGCCCTTACTTGTGCTCGTCTGTAACTGGTTCCGATTTATCCAACTTATTCACAAAAACAAAATCCATGGTACCTCTTCTTCCTCCTAGCTCATGCTCCTCCCCACTACCAAAATTGGTCAGTACACTTAGGGTCGAGTAAGAGGACCACCATTCAACTGAAATGTTGGAATAACATATTGTTTAGCCAGCAATTCATGTTGCAGTTGTTCGGTCAAGTATAAATTACTAAAACATATCTTATCTACAAGAGATTGAACATAGCAAACCTGAAGCAAACAAAATTCATCTACTCCTATACAAACTGATTATGATTTCTTTTTTAATATAACATCTCTTCAAGCTCGCATGGTCCAAAAAGAAAACAGAGAGTATTGAATGGAAATCATAGCACCTTACCTGAATGACCGAACGGATACAATTATAAGGAGACATCTTTAATGATGTAAAATGATATGTGTAGCCTGTCAGAGCTCTTCTCCTCTAAAGTGTTTTTTTCCTTGGCAATCTCACAAATCCCTTCGTCCCTACAAATTAAAAATACCACGTGTACAGATTAAGCTATACTTTTCATAACAACAGCTAAAATGAAACCCAATAAGCTTGTTACATAAAACAATTCTTAGGATGGCTACTACGTAATAAGAATTAAACCATACCTCATTACTCTTCTGCAACAAAAATTAATAATAACCAGAGAAATCAATCGAGAGCTAGAGAAACAAACATGTATTTTTTATAAGTTACATTTAGAAGAAAACTAATTTGTCTGGACAGTACGGCACACTAAGCTGGACAGTACGGCACACTAAGCACAGGAACATAAAATGCATAGTACCTATCAACTTTTCACTTTAGCCATGCACTTTGTAATGTATATGCCCCTGAGCTGAAATGTGTATTTTTAAAGCAATGGTAGGTGCCGACAACACACGGCTTATTAAACCTATGTTGAACCGACCTTCGCTTCGCAAGCCACACTGAGGGTTTGAAATCTACCACAAAATGCCCACCCTCTGTAGCAGCTTGGTGGCAGGCATCCCAGACACGAATGATAAGCCCGCCACTCCTCCACATGACGATACGCCGCTGCAGTTTGACTTGTCCGATTTCATCAATGACCGCCTTATGACTTCGTGAGTCCAGAAGCACCATGCGATCATGAATGCTCATGGTGTGAGCTGTGAAAAGTGCAAAGAAAGCCTTTTATTTCCATGACAGATATAGTGATGGTCGCCTCCACGATGTCTTGCAGATGAGACAACGTGACCTCTGTATTGTTGTGTTTTCTCGGCACTACCACTGGTCTGGCATGGCCAATGTTACAAAGTCATCAAGATTGTTGTACAAAGCCTTGTCTTCAGGTGGTGTTCCATTGCCCTTGACTTTGAGATCAATCTCAAAATTAAAGCACAGGTCCCAGAGTAGAACTGCGTGGCTATGACCTGTAAGTTCCAAGAGTTAGTTTTGTACACATGGGACATACATACACATGAGACTGGTCAACTCTTCAATATGTTGTATTGAAACTGTGTGAACACATTGTTAAAAGAGAGCGGTTGCATACCGATGAAACTCATTGCAAAGGAGAAAACTGGACAAGATAATGGAGTCACAAGAGTGAAAAGGTTGGAGTATATCATTGTTGCTTTGCACATTTGTCATTTTCTTCCTTTATCATCACCGACTAAACCCTACCCTACCCATTGCCAAGCTTATGTTTGTGGTTTCATCTATACACATAACAAATCGGTAGCCCTAATACTGTATAATAGATCATATACACAGAAGCAATTATAGTGGGAAATACAATTGTATTAGAAAAGAGCACTCAGTAGCGCTGTAGTATTTGTACTGAGATGAAATAAAATTGAATCAATTCGGTCGCTGTTTGTGGACATAAAAACCTGTATGTTCACATTAGCTCATCAGAAAGGACATACAAATCGTATGTCTAAATCTACATGCTACAGAAAAAATAGACGTAAGCCGATTATTTATTCTCCAAACTTCCTAAATGTTAGAGGCAAAGTTTCGTGGCCAGCATAAAGCCCAATTTAATCATATCAATAAACCTACATTTTGACCGAATCTAGCAAACACGAAACAGATCCACATGATTATATTCAAATAAAGGTTTGTATGATGAATCTCACCATCGTCTACAAGACTATCGACATCTGTCTAGAGGTGACTCCATTGTTTGCATGGAGTTTGGATACAGAATATATCGAGATGGAACACGGTCATGCTTGACACCAATGTACAATAAGGAGATAAGACGCATGTTCCTCAACAATTACTAAGTCACTACTCCGAGATTATATACTATACAGAGAAGAAATAATTTCAAACAGATAGATAGCATACCTCTAGAACCAAATGACTGCAGGGAGCTCAACACTCCTCGTCGATCTTGGATGCAGCGTGCAATGGCGTGTGATTGGGAGTCCAGGCCAAGGCTCGTCTCAGTCGTTGGCACAGCGGTTCAGATAAGTGGCTTCGGCAGAGGAGTCTGAGAGGGCGGAGGGGCGACCCTCGACCCTCCCCAAATGCCGGAAGGGTAGGGCTGTAGCCCTCTTGCAGGAGCCGGCGCTGGACCACGGGGGAGGAGAGGGCGGCCGGTTGTTCTGTGTGTAGGGGGTCTGGAGAGGGGCGCCGGTGGGCGGAACATCCAGAGAGGGTCAGTTGTGGAGTTGGAAGGCTGGGATCCACTTGACCTCTGCCGCTTCTAGTTCGGCTGTGGCGTTGCCTTACGTTTAGGGCATGGCGAGGGGAGGTGCAGGGCCCGTGCGTGGTGGCTGTAGGAGAGATTGTCGCCGGCCACAAGGAAGAGAGAGATGTGCGGGGATTGCCGGTGCTGCGGAGGGAGATGCGGTCAGGGTGAGATCGTAGCGGGGAGGGATTAACGGGGGCGCAGAGCAAAGGGCGCATCACGCGTGGAAGGACGGGTGAAACAGGCGAGGCGCGACGAAACGCGACGACCTAGTGTGACAGGCAGAAAACGGAACACCCAAATTCTTTTTGATAGTAGAGATTTAATAAATATACCAATTTATTGTATTTGATAATCTCTTTATAATTTATAATTTACTAGATGACATTGTTGACAACCAATTGGAGGATGTTATCGAGTTTGCACAGTCCACAAGATTTGTGAGCGCAAGAGAGTACTACTGTTTCAAGTTGCAAGTCCGCAAGAATCTCTTTCAACAATGGGCTGTTGATATGTACATCAAGATAGAAACTATGAGGCTTGACTGGTACTCGAAGCCGAGCAATCAGAAGATTATACGAGCTGACCTCTACCAGGTAGTTATAATTGGTTTGTTAATATTTCTAAACAAATCGTTAAAATCTCCTCATATATGTGTTTTGTTTACCCTATAGGGTCTGGTTGACGCTGTTGTTGCTGGCGAGGCACGTGGTGATCGGATTGGCAAGAGAATCGTGCTCCCACGGAGTTTCCCAGGCGGTGACAGAGATATGCAGAGGAGGTTCCTAGATGCAATGGCTATAGTACAGCGTTGGGGTAAACCGGACTATTTTATCACGATGACTTGCAACCCGTACTAGGAGGAGATAGCAGACAAACTATTGCCCGGTCAGCTACCCCAAGATCGTCCAGACCTTGTGGCAAGAGTTTTCAAAGCTAAGCAGCGCGATATGATGGATTTATTGACCAAGGACAAACATTTTGGAGAAGTCGCTGCTTATGTGCATGTCACCGAGTTTCAGAAAAGAGGTCCCCCGCATGAGCATATCCTTCTAATCATGAAATCAGATAGCAAGTTGAAGACCCCAGATGACTATGATCGGGTGATATCTGCAGAGATACCTGACAAAGAGAAGTATCCTGTCCTACATGATCTGGTCGGCAAACACATGTTGCACGGACCTTGTGGTGAGTTGAAGAAAAATTGTCCTTGCATGATTGATGGGCACTGACAGTTTTGCAGCCACACGCAGCAGGGAAAGGATTCATATCCCATATACAGAAGGAGGGTTGATGAGTGTGCAGTTAAGATTAGAGGACAAAACTAGACAATAGATGCGTGGTCCCTTACAACCCATTTATTCTCATGCGATACAACTGCCACATTAATGTCGAAGCTTGCTCGAGCATCAAGGCGGTCAAGTATTTGTTCAAGTACATCTACAAAGGTCATGATAAAACATCCTTTGCATTTGAGAAAGATGTCATCAATGATGGAGGAATCATCAATGAAATTCGTCAATACATGGATGCACGCTATATTTCTCCTCTAGAGGCTATTTATAGGATTTTTGGATTCCGCATGTTTGGTGTCAATCCGTCTGTTCTACAACTACAACTTCATTTGCCCAACATGCATACTGTTGCGTTTAAAGCCGGTGATAATCTAGAAGATGTTGTCGCTCGGCCATCTTCATCTAAATCCATGCTTACCGAGTACTTTGAGATGAACCGGAAGTATTTGGAGGCACATAAATGGATGTACAGAGAGTTTCCAGAACAATTTAGGTGGATCGCCGGAGATAAAAAGTGGCAGAAGAGACAAAATAAGAGATTGCAGATTGGATGACTTGTGTATGCACACCATGCTGAAGGAGAGAGGTACTACTTGCGGGTGCTCCTAAGTCATGTTCGAGGTGCTACTTCGTCTGATGACTTAAAAACAGTTAATGGCAATCTATGCAGTTCCTTTAGAGAGGCGTGTGAGCACTTAGGCCTCATTGACCACGACAGGTCCCTTGATGACTGCATGACTCCGTTGAGCGATAAGGATATAAAAAAATATCTAGATACATTTGTTTCAAAAAACTAAAACATTTTATATTTTAAAACGGATAGACTATCAATCTAGAAAAATGCGACTCGGTTAATTTAGGAAGGATGGAGTAGTACATATATAATCATGCGTGTTATTCCTTGGTCTGTGGTTGTTAAGTTTGAATGAGTGCTTCATCAGTGATTTTGTGTCTTGTTACTTATTGTATGACGTAGGATCATATGTCACATTTAGAGGCAAAATAGCTGTCATTTTAATGGATTAGATGTTGAGCGATAAGGATATAAAAAGCAGATACTTGGAAGTCAACGAAAGCAACAAATGTCCCATGATTTGTATGTCGTGAATAGACCTCCTAAAATACTCAAAAGATCAATCGGACTCATCATCGGAAGTTAAGTTTACCTTTCAATCATTTTTCTATTTACCATCTGCCAATCCAACAAATGATTATACGTGTGTCGTACACTTAGTGTTAGGCACTGAGTCAAACTTAATAGCTCAGTAAAAGGAAACTCGCTAAAAAATCAATAAAATTTAAAATAAATATTTTATTATAGATTATGACGTGTGTTGCACGTGCACGCTTACTAGTTATGATAGTTGTTATCATCTTTTTCTTCTTTGTTGTCTTTCATCACAACCCTTTTTTTTCGTGTTTGGTCCAACAATTATAGTTGGGCATGAAACCGGATCGAAACAGGTGCGCGTGAATGGTTCTGGTATTTGAGTAGTCTTTCTTGTTCTGACAGTGAACACACGGATATCATATAAAACCATTATGACCACGATTTGCATTAGCCACAACAATGAAATTTTGGAGGCCCGTAATATACTCGGAAGTGCGTCGGTCACCGTACATCCATTGCCGGTTCATCTGCATTATATAGTATATAAAAATTAATAGAGAGATGACCACTTATACAGTACATCAATGACACATGAAAGTATAAAGTTGCCGACCTCGACCGAGAAGAAAAGAGCAACGAGAAAACTTAATTCGAGCTCTCGGGCATTTCATCGAACACCTCTTGTGCATAGGAAAAAACACAAACTATCACACCTCTCACCCTCTTGCTAAGCTCCAAAGAGAGGGGTGTGGGCTACAGTATGTTATATATAGACGCACCCCCTTTAACACCGGTTCAAGGGGGGGCTGCGAGGGCCACTGGTGCAGGGCCTTTAACACCGGTTCGTGGCTTGAACCGGTGTTAAAGGGGGTGCTCTTTTCTGCTTTTTGGACCACGCTGGTACGGGCACCACCTTTTGTTGGAGATATGCCCAAGAGGCAATAATAAAGTGGTTATTATCATATTTTCATACTTATGATAAATGTTTACATACCATGCTATAATTGTATTAACAGGAAACATTAATACTTGTGTGATTTGTAAACATAAAAGAGTCCCTAGTAAAGCCTCTTGTTAAACTAGCTTGTTGGTTAATATATGATCATGGTTTCCTGATCATGAACATAGAGATGTTATTAACAACAGGGTCATATCATTAGGAGAATGATGTGATGGACATACTCCTATAGATAAGCGTAGCATAAAGATCAAGTCATTTTAATAGTTCAATTGCTATATGCTTTCTGATACATAGTAACCTAGCTAATTCCTTCGACCATGAGATCATGCATATCACCTTTACCGTATGGATGCTTTGATGACATCAAACACCACACCGTAACTGGGTGGCTATAAAGGTGGCATTGAGTGTTCGGAAAGTATTGGTTGAAACACATGGATCAAGAGTGGGATTTGTCCATCCATATGACGGATACATATACTCTGGGCCCTCTCGGTGGAATGTCATCCAATTAGCTTGCAAGCATGTGACTGGCTCACAAGGGATCACATATCACGGGAACGAGAAAAGAGTACTTATCGGTAACGAGGTTGAACTAGGTATGTAGAGATACCGACGATCATAACCTCGGATAAGTAAACTATCGTGAGACAAAGGGAAATTGGTATCGTATGTAAGTGGTTCATTCGATCGCAAAGTAATCGTAGAAATATGTGGGAGCCATATGAATTTCCAGATTCCTCTATTGGTTATTGTTCGGAGAAGTGTCTCGATCATGTCCGCATAATTCACGAACCGTAGGGAGACACACTTAAGGATTCGACGTTGTTTGAGTAGTTATGGTATGATGAGAAAGAGACCGAATGTTGTTCAGAGTCTTGGTTGGGATCCGGGATATCACGAGGAGATCCGGAATGGTCCGGAGAATAAGATTCATATAAGGAAAGTCATGTTTCGGAGTTGGGGAATGATTCCGGTGTTTTCATCGGGAATGTTCTAGAAGGTTCCGGAATGTCCGGCACTCCGAAGGGGAAGGGGTACATGAATGTGTCATTGCAAGTTGGAATGATTGCATCATGTACTAAGTGTCATCGCTGTTCCAAATAAAGGATTAATCGAATCCTAGTTTGAAAAGTCAAATAACTAAATTGAAAAGTCAAACGGCTAAATTTGGAAAGTGGAAAAGAGGAGGAGGAGGTGAAACCGAGTTGGGGAGGGAGTCCTCCTCCCCAAGCCGGCGCACCACCCAAGCCGAGTTGGGGAGGGACTCCACTCCCTCCCCTTGGCCGCCGGCCCCTCCACCTATATAAGGAGGGGCAGGGCTCCCTCCTAGAACACACAAGTTGCCTCCCTCTAAACCTAAACCCTAGCCACAGCCTAGGGATTTCTCCCAAGCCGCCGAGTTAGAGCTTCTAATTGCCCTAGCCGCTGGTTTAGCCCCTTCTAATTGGTGTGTCTAAACCCTAGATCACCAAGGCTCTCTCATAGTCCACCATACTCGCTCAGGCTTAAGGCGAAGCCCTGCGAGATCTCCCCTCTACTTCCGGTACCACGCCGTCGTGCTGCCGGAATCGCGAGGAGAGTGCTACAACCTCCACTGCCTGCTGGAACAAGGGAGAGGAAGATCTTCGTCGAGTACCAAACGTGTGACGGACTGCGGGAACCCTGCCGGAACGCAGCGCCGGAAGGATCGTCTACGCGATCTTGAGATCGGCAAGAGTACGACTACATCACCCACGAGAATCTGCTCTCGTTAACCGCTTTGGAATCTTTGAGGGTGAGTTCCTCTATCGACTCGTTACTACAATCTAGTAGATAGATCTTGGCTTGTTTGTTTGCATACGGTAGAAATTTTTTGTTTTCCATGCTACGAACCCCTACAGTGGTATCAGAGCTGTGTCTATATGTAGATCTGTTTGCACGAGTAGAACACAATGGTCATTATGGGCGTTGATGCTTTTATTGTCGATTGCTTCTTGTGTACTTTGCATCTTGCGGTATGTTGGGATGAAGCGGCCCAGGCTAACCTTACATGACATCGTTCATGAGACTTGCTCCACGCTTGACATGCAACTTGTATTGCATAAGTGGCTTTGCGGGTGCCTGTTTCTCCTAGCATAGTTAAGATCCAATTTACAACGGGTGATTAACAATACTAGTATCAATGGTGTGGTTCTTGTTCGTAAGTTAGAACGACACTTATTGAAAGCCCCAAACCACGTAAAATATGCAAAGAAAGTAGAGGCGTCTAACTTTGTTTTGCAGGGGTGTGCAGTGATGTGATATGGCCATGATTGTGATTATATATGATGTATGCAATGTTCCTTATTGTAAGTCGGCAACCGGCAGGAGCCATATGGTTGTCTTTAATTTCTGTTAAGACCCGCGTGTCTATTCAAAGTAGTTGTAATAGTTGAAGCCGGTGGACGACAACCATGGAGAAGCATCATTGACCTTGATGCAATGTCGGTGATAATGGAGATCATGTTCGTGCTAGAAGATGGAGATTGGAAGCACAAAGAAGAAAGGCCATATCATATCACATATTATGAATTGCATGTGATGTTAATCCTTTATGCATCTTGTATTGCTTAGTAGACGACGGTAGCATTATAAGATGATCCCTCATGCACATGAATTTCAAGTCATAAAGTGTTCACCCTTAGTTAGCACCGTTGCTAAAGCTTGTTGTTTCGAAGCACCACGTGATGATCAGGTGTGTTAGATTCCACAAGTATATACAACATGGGCAAGCCAGATTTGCTCATGCGGAAGCTAAGGTTTGATCTTGACGAGCCTAGCATGTACAGACATGGTCTCAGGAACACGGATCACCGAAAGGTAAAGCATGAGTCATATAGTAGATATGATGAACATGTTGATTGTTCGCCATTGAAGCTACATCAACTCTCGTGATGATCGGTTTTGATGTGGTGGATTTGGTTCGTGTGATCACTAAAACAATGTGAGGGATATTGTTTTGAGTGGGAGTTCAACGGCAATATGATTAAAAGTTGAACACTATTTATCATAAATTAAATCAAAGTGAATTTGCATAGTTGTTGTAGTCATTGGCATCCGTTTACCACCTTGCGCTTAGTTATAATTGAGATGATAGAACTATAGAATTCTGGTTAGTTACTTTACGAACTGGTATCGTATTGTTTTGAAGTGTTAATATAAAGTTTAAAAGTCCTATTGCAAACTTTCAGTAAAGTTCCGGTTACTCCATGAAGTTTAATAATTGGTATTAAAACAAGAGTGACAATTCCAAGTATTAGTGTATAAGTATCATGTTTGTCTCCATGATTCTTGATATTCAAAGGATTGTCTTAATATCAAGGTTATCTAGGATCCGAAAGAGTTGTTTCAGAAACCATGATGTGTGGAAGATATTGTGATATCTGAAACGAAGTTTTGGTTGCAACATGATAGAGTATAATATGGCAAAAGTCATGTTCTCATGTTTGATGAGAATTTGCAAAGGGTTGGAGACACTAGTTGTCCTAATCCACCAAAAGGTTTTGGATAGCAACATTATACTCACGATTCATCTTTATAAGCTAAAAGTAGCTTGATCATGGATAATTCCATGATAAGGGTGAATATTTGATGTAGGTAAAATATTTACTACACCAAGAGATTACTAAAGAAAGGAATTTGGAAGAACACCAAACATTTGATGATGGTGATCTACTTCAAAGTGCAAGTCCAAAGACATTGGTATTTAATTATACACGCTTTGGATTATGTGTCATATGTATGACTCCACTATTGATGTTGATAGATTCTTTCAAACAGAAAAGGAAATACTGAAAGAGAATCTCATAAATATATGGCAGAAAAGAAAGACTGGAATTGTTCAGTTTAAGTATATAGATGATATACATGTTATGGCTATATTCTTTGCTTATTAAACAATGTGGTTCTTAAGTATTTGATACTGAATTTGTTGGTGTGAATCGTCATACGAAACAACACAATTCATGAACTACAATGGCCTAAGTAAATAGCAAAAGAATATGTGATGATGTTCATCGAGAACAAATAAAGGGTTATTGTGTTGCTCGTTAAACATCAAAGTTTGTCTTCAAGATTTGTTTTATCAGGTATTATGAGAACAAAAGGGTTGTTCAAATAATTGCCGTAATCCATAAAAGATGGATGATTCACATATCTCGTTGGAGAAATCACATCCATAAAACTAGTGCTAAAAATGTCGAAAAACAAATTAATTGATAGATCACTTAGGAAGTGACATCGCCGTTTAAATTATATTGGAAAGAAAACATGAAGAAACTCCATGTGGATGGAATTTTGGAGTCTTTTGATTTTGATCACATGACACTTGTGAAACTTTCCTAGAGATAATTAAAACTTCGTTCATAGGCCAAAAGGGAACGAATGACTATCTTATTGGAACTTGTACATATTGTTGTACGAAGTCCATTATGTGTAGTCAAGAGCGATGGATTTCAACTTCATATGCTTTCTCCGAAAATTTAAGTGAATATATGAATATTTACTTAATAAGGATGAAGTATGAAACATTTGAAAAGTTCAAAAACTTTCAAGATGAAGTGCAAAATTATTGTAACAAGAATATAAATAGTTTATGATAAGATCATAAAGGAAGATATTTGAGTTACAAGTTTAGCATAATACCTAAGATTTAAAGGAATCGTTCCGTGGATTTGCATTTCCCGAAACACCATAAGAGTATGCAGCATTCGAGATATGTAATTAAACCTTGTTTGACATGGTGAGATCAAAGGTGTAATTCATAAAATGCCATTATATTTTAAAGATTAAAAGCTTGAGAGACTATCGTTTTTCACTGAAAAGAGCTTCATCATAATCCGTTGAAATGACACCATATAAAGTTATGGTTTGGGATAAAACCCAAGTAGTTCTTTCTTAAACATTGGTATGTATGCATAAGAAAGATGTTTGCAACCAAAGTCGGATGAACCTGTCTTTGTATGTTATTTCGAATAACTGTTAAGTAATCCTCCATAACATTGGAGACAAAAGTGTTTGTCACTTAGAATGTCAAGTTTCTTTGAGAAGGAATTTTTCGTGAAAAGTAAATTGGGAGGACAATAGAACTTTGATAAGGTTAAAAGAACCTTAGCTATATGTGCAAAGTTGCGCAGCGCCGAAAAGTGTTCCGGAGGCAGCAACAATGCTCATGGCTCACGTGCCTCAAAGGTTGTGGTTACAAAGGTCAAAGTTTCTGTTGAACCAAGTAGGTCGAGTAAACAATCAAATACCAAGATTTGAGGGTTGAATCATTATTTGAGAATAATGATCAGACTACATGCAAAGAAGCGATGATGGGCCCTGACTCCGTCAAATGGCTTGAAGCCATAAAATCTGTGATAGTTCCATATACAAGAGATCAAGCTTTGAACTTGAAAGACCCTCTAGAAAGGTACAAGACCTTACAGTCATATTTGGATCTATAAAGAAATAGACATGGATGTTTCACATATATGAAATAGTCGACATGTTGGGAAAGAGTTCACAACAATGTTCAAAGGTTGTATATGACAAGATTTGATCTTTCATAGCGATATTTAGTCTAGAAGGATTAATGTAGCAACCACTACATATAATTTTGTTATATGATAGTTGAATAAACAAAACAAGTTCTTCTAATAGAATTGTTACCTAGGACGTGTGCATGACACGGTCCATAGGGTTTTGTTAATCCAAAGGATGCTAAAAGCACATGCAAACTTCAATGGTTGAAGTGAGCATCGCGGAGTTGGAATCTTCACAATGATGAAATTGTTAAAAGGGTTTAAATTCATCAGAGACAATGAAGATGCTTGCATTTGCAAGAAATTAAGTGGGAGCGCTAAGACATATTTCTAATATATTATGTAGGAGACATATTGTTGATTGGAAGTGATGTATCTTTTTATTAACACAAGATAAGAATTTCATCTCGATGAAAGACTTAGGCAAAACCCAAATAATTGGCATCAATAGACGCCAGTATGGTTGTGCCAGAAGTACATAGATGAGATATTGAATGAGTTCAATATAGAAACTACAAGAAAGGTTCTTGTCGCACAGAAAGGATTGAATGAGTTCAATATTGATGATATATTCAAGTGTATTGACACTTGGTAAGTGAAACAAAGATTCAAGTATAGATTGATACTTGATGTATGAAATCACAAAGAGTATTTATATCAATCATACTGTGATATGTACAAATCCAGATATATCCTATGCTCTAAATGTTGTGAGCATATACCAGAATGATTCATAAGATGATCATTGGACAATAGTAAGAATATTCTTATGATCTTTTGGAAGAACTAAGAGTATATTATTTGTAGAAGTGACAAATAGATGGTTAGTTCATTGTAAAAGTACTACATTGATACTAGTTTTGTCACAAAGTACAAATTAAGTTTATCTCAATCTAAACCAAGGGTGGCACAATATAATGGAAAGTGAGTTCCATAATGGATTTGGATGAGTTCCAAAGTTAAAGACATTGTGACAGATACTACAACAAAAGGCTAAGTGTATGACTGCTATTTTAGCAGCAAAAGAGGGCATTTGTGTCAAGTAGTTTGTTATCCAACTAGGTGTAGTTCACAGTGGGATAATACTATGAAGATATATTGTACGACAATATTATCAACATGTTTTTAACCCCAAAGAACTAAAGGTCACACCAAAGGACCAAATTTGTACGAAGCCATCTCATTAGAGAATGAGTGATGCGTAGAGACGCAAAGACATGCAATTACACACGGACCTGGAAGTGTCAGATCGGGAGATCAGTTGACCACTAGCAATTGTGTACATACAACACTGGAAAGCCATAGGTGTTGAATACACAAAGGTTTGAAACTAGATTATTGACTCTAGTGCAAGTGGGAGACTGTTGGAGATATGCCCAAGAGGCAATAATAAAGTGGTTATTATCATATCTTCATACTTATGATAAATGTTTACATACCATGCTATAATTGTATTAACAGGAAACATTAATACTTGTGTGATTTGTAAACATAAAAGAGTCCCTAGTAAAGCCTCTTGTTAAACTAGCTTGTTGGTTAATATATGATCATGGTTTCCTGATCATGAACATAGAGATGTTATTAACAACAGGGTCATATCATTAGGAGAATGATGTGATGGACATACTCCTATAGATAAGCGTAGCATAAAGATCAAGTCATTTTAATAGTTCAATTGCTATATGCTTTCTGATACATAGTAACCTAGCTAATTCCTTCGACCATGAGATCATGCATATCACCTTTACCGGATGGATGCTTTGATGACATCAAACACCACACCGTAACTGGGTGGCTATAAAGGTGGCATTGAGTGTTCGGAAAGTATTGGTTGAAACACATGGATCAAGAGTGGGATTTGTCCATCCATATGACCGATAGATATACTCTGGGCCCTCTCGGTGGAATGTCATGCAATTAGCTTGCAAGCATGTGACTGGCTCACAAGGGATCACATATCACGGGAACGAGAAAAGAGTACTTATCGGTAACGAGGTTGAACTAGGTATGCAGAGATACCGACGATCATAACCTCGGATAAGTAAACTATCGTGAGACAAAGGGAAATTGGTATCGTATGTAAGTGGTTCATTCGATCGCAAAGTAATCGTAGAAATATGTGGGATCCATATGAATTTCCAGATTCCTCTATTGGTTATTGTTCGGAGAAGTGTCTCGATCATGTCCGCATAATTCACGAACCGTAGGGAGACACACTTAAGGATTCGACGTTGTTTGAGTAGTTATGGTATGATGAGAAAGAGACCGAATGTTGTTAGAGTCTCGGATGGGATCCGGGATATCACGAGGAGATCCGGAATGGTCCGGAGAATAAGATTCATATAAGGAAAGACCTGTTTCGGAGTTAGGAAATGATTCCGGTGTTTTCATCGGGAATGTTCTAGAAGGTTCCGGAATGTCCGGCACTCCGTAGGGGAAGGGGTACATGAATGTGTCATTGCAAGTTGGAATGATTGCATCATGTACTAAGTGTCATCGCTGTTCCAAATAAAGGATTAATCGAATCCTAGTTTGAAAAGTCAAATAGCTAAATTGAAAAGTCAAACGGCTAAATTTGGAAAGTGGAAAAGAGGAGGAGGAGGTGAAACCGAGTTGGGGAGGGAGTCCTCCTCCCCAAGCCGGCGCACCACCCAAGCCGAGTTGGGGAGGGACTCCACTCCCTCCCCTTGTCCGCCGGCCCCTCCACCTATATAAGGAGGGGCAGGGCTCCCTCCTAGAACACACAAGTTGCCTCCCTCTAAACCTAAACCCTAGCCACAGCCTAGGGATTTCTCCCAAGCCGCCGAGTTAGAGCTTCTAA
Source organism: Avena atlantica (assembly GCA_910589765.1). NCBI lineage: Eukaryota > Viridiplantae > Streptophyta > Magnoliopsida > Poales > Poaceae > Avena > Avena atlantica. Next base: position 378,178,495 of record OU342736.1, read on the forward strand.
TTGCCCTAGCCGCTGGTTTAGCCCCTTCTAATTGGTGTGTTTAAACCCTAGATCACCAAGGCTCTCTCATAGTCCACCATACTCGCTCAGGCTTAAGGCGAAGCCCTGCGAGATCTCCCCTCTACTTCCGATACCACGCCGTTGTGCTGCCGGAATCGCGAGGAGAGTGCTACAACCTCCGCTGCCTGCTGGAACAAGGGAGAGGAAGGTCTTCGTCGAGTACCGAACGTGTGACCGACTGCGGGAGCGCTGCCGGAACGCAGCGCCGGAAGGATCGTCTACGCGATCTTGAGATCGGCAAGAGTACGACTACATCACCCACGAGAATCTGCTCTCGTTAACCGCTTTGGAATCTTCGAGGGTGAGTTCCTCTATCGACTCGTTGCTACAATCTAGTAGATAGATCTTGGCTTGTTTGTTTGCATGCGGTAGAAATTTTTTGTTTTCCATGCTACGAACCCCTACACCTTTAACACCGGTAAACTCATTTCCGACCTCAACCAATGGTCTCGTTTCCACTAGTGCCTGTCCCATCCATTAATTAAGAAAACGAGAGTTGCATGGTTAATTTGTGGAAAACCGGGCGAAAATCGTACATTTGATATAGTGCTTTACCAAGGGATGAGATGTTGACAAAAAAAAAGAACATAACCTAGATGGAACTGAACGAAATTTTAACCGATAGTAGTATTTCAAATATAACAAGAAGATTAAAGTGTAGCAAACTATGTATTGGGATCAGGGCAAGCATATAGAAGCACCAGGAGAGGGAAAGAAGACGAAACCTGAGTAAACGAGATGTTGCCGCCATAAAATAGACCATGCGTATCAGCAACAACCATGCTGCATCTTTCAATGTCGGAGTGCTTCCTCGCACAGCTCCAAGTATGCCCCTTGGCTCCTCAAACCTCCAAATTTTAATCCTCATTAGGCCTTGTTTATTTCTAGTGTATTTCAGGGGATGGGAGGGGATTATTCTGTATCCCGGAATTTTCCCGATAGGTCGTTTACTAGGCCGGGTTTTGAGGGGATAATCAATATTTCCACAAATCCCCTTCACACTAGTGTATTTTTGACTAGATTAAAAACTCTTCATCATGGTAGAGTATTTTTGAGGAAGGGATTTGAGGGGATTTGAGAGTATTGGACGAACACCAGATCCCCGCATATCCCCGCGTTTTTTAGGTATAAAAATACCGAAGAAGTAAAACAAGGCCTTATAGTATACACATATCCAAAGAAAATATGGAGACCAAATTCTACTTCTCTTCTATTATTTCCCCTGATTGGATGAATCCAAGAAACATGGGCTAGAAATTCCTCCCTTGGTAACGATTCATCATCCATGCAGCAGACCAAAAGAAACAAGATCCGTCGTTGCATCTAGAGAGGACAGTATGCACTGGGGAACAAATAAGATCAATCACATGATAAAATAAGATTAAGGAGTGTCCGGTCACCCGCAGTGCGCCTCATGGTTGTTCGGTGAGCTAGGGTACGGTGGCTGTCGAAAGATGGGAGTTCGAATGGGAGATGTTTAAATCCTTACATGAATAGTTTAAATAATCAATGATTATCAATGTTGCATGAAAGCTACTTATTTATTCTTCTCCTTACATGTGTTGGCATAATCAAGAATAAATATACTCCCTCTGGTCCTTTCATGCAACATTTAAATAATCAATTCTCCTGTTAGATTTAACAGGAGAATTATGATTAAGTTGATCACATCTAACTGAATGTTGGAAGACCATTAATACAAATTATTTTCATTGCTAATACGAAATGTCAAAATGAAGTTGCAACACTAGACTATTGATGTCTACTAGAACCAAGCACAAATCATCAAGCGAGAAATATGAGCACATAAGGGTAGTTGATGTTGTAGTGTTTTCCCCCAATTTTTAGCCAGCCTTGCTATCTCTAAGGATCTCTAAGCTCCCTAGAATTGGTGGCCTCTCATGCGTCCAGATATCGAAATAGTTTTTGCTAGCTACTATGTCAGTGTATGACCATAGTCAATGGACTTGACTCCTGAGCATAAGGCGGTTCCCTTGGTCGATTCAAGGCGGTTCCTTGTATAGACGCCCAAATCCAGCGGCATATTCTTCTTCACACGTCTTTCATATCTCCCGGTTGCTTCCAAAATCAGCGCCGCCATCTTCGATTCTAGCCACCTCGACCCCTAATCGCCATCGTCAATGGCTCGCTGAACCCCGCCTCGATCACCTCTACGGGTTCACTACTAGGAAACTAGCTATAGATAGACATACCTACTGTGGCGCATGGTTCTGACCATGCACCACAAAAGTTATCCAGTGGCGCATCCGGAGCAATGCGCCACAGAACCACCAAACTTTTGTGGCGCATCTTATGGAGTGATGCGCCATAGAAGTATGGTGGAACCCGCACCAGCGGTTGGACCATGAATCTTCTGTGGCGCCTCAACCCATATGCGTCACTGAAGTTTGGTGGGACCCATAGCAGGCGGGGTACGACCGTGCTCTGACCAAACTTCTGTGGCGCATACAAGATTATGCGCCACAAAAGATTATATCTTCTGTGGCGCATATCATCATATGCGCCACAGAACAATAATGTGGGCCCCACACTCTGGACACCCATGTACAAGCTTCTGTGGCGCATTTGTGCATATGCGCCACAGAAGAACAAACTTTTGTGGTGCATTCCTCCAATATGCGCCAGAGAATGCTTCGTGTTTTCTAGAACAAATTTCTCTTGTGCTTTTCCCAACTAGTAGTGGAATAGGTAGAATATACTAGACAATCTAGTAGATAAACATGTGCAGTGGCATACATCGTTGCAAAATGCACATGCGCATAGCCTTAAACAGCAAAACAACAATGCCATACATCATTGCAAATACACAAACTACAACATTGCAAATCCCTTCACAGAGCTGGTGGGGCGATGGCGGTGGAAGACGCCAAACCTCCCTGTTCACGCGCGCCTGCAGCCTGCGGACGTGGTTCTCCATGGACACGTTGGGATCGAGCACCGGCCGCCACCCGATTGGTTCCGCCATGCGCGCCCTCTCCTCCGGAGACGCGAGCACGGCGTACAACCTCATGGCCTTGTTGTAGAGGGCCTCGTGCCGCAGTCTGGCCTCCTCCTCGATTAGTTTGACCTCTGAATCCCGCGGCGGCTGACTCCGAGCACTGCCCCTCGACCTCGCCCCTCCACTGTGAGTAGGCTGCAGGGAACACGAGCGGGCTGTGCTCTCCAGTGAGTCTTCCGACGAGTTGTGGGAAGAAGACATGAGGGGCAGGTATGTTGCTTTGGACAGGGAGTGTGGCATATATATAGGGGTGTCATTAAAGCAGCACTATCTGCCACCTTTATTCGATGCAGATTTGTGCCCTCAGTGTTCTGTGGTGCATAGCTGACCTATGCGCCACAGAAGTTTAACCTTCTGTGGCGCATAACCACAATATGCGCCACAGAACACTGAGTGTCGGGCCCACAGTACCTGGCCCATAGTGTCTGGCCACTGGCCAAGGTTCTGTGGCGCATAGATTGGTCATGCGCTACAGAACATTGAGTCACGGGGCCCACATGGCCCACTGCACCCTATGGCCAAGGTTCTGTGGCGCATGCACCTAGTATGCGCCACAGAAGATTGAACTTCTGTGGCGCATATTGCCTGTATGCGCCACAGAATCCTTCGACCAGATCTGCACAAAGGTGGCAGCTTTGCACCCCTCTATCTACCACCATCCATTTCACATCCTTCTTCCCCCTCCTCCCAGCTCGTCTTCCTCCTCTCTCTCACCCCATTGTGTCTATACTTTTCTACATTTTGTTGTATTTAAACCTACTATAGTTGATAGATTGGTTAGTGAAAGCCTTTCTCCAACAAGTAGATCTAAAACACACCTACTTTTCTCCTCCACATCTCTATTTGTGTACTATTATCTCTCTATAGATCTATTGATACACACTCTCTCACATCGCTCTCTCGACTCGGTATTCAATCTACCCGGTGAGTAATTGGCCATGAATATGCATGTTTTCTAGGTGTAAAGCTTGTCGCGTGGGCGGTGTGTATATGCGATGCATGCATGGCGCGAAGATGATGTTTGTGCATGAAGCTTGTGTGGTGCATGAATGCTTGCATGGGAAGAAGATTCTTGTTTTTGCTTGTCTCTGTCCCGGTGTGGTGTATGGATGTTTGCCGAAATGTTGATTCATTTCCATTTCGGCAAATTTTTGCACCACCCATATGTCCTACTTTTAGGAAAGGTCATGCCGAATTTTTCCGGCGACGATCATGCATGTGTGTATAAGGTGTTGTTTCTAATTAACCTACTCTCTGTCTTTTGCTCTATATGTGCATACCGCGCAGGCTACCATGGTCGTCAGCATGAGCGAAGGTCGAGTTACTAGGTATAAGAAAGACGCCAAGGCGGACATGATTCGGAACAACAAGACCCAGATAAGATGTCCATGTCGAACATGCAAACTCCAGCGCTTGATCGACCCTGATTCTAGACAATTGGAGGATCACCTGCTCGGGCGCGGTTTCATGCGCGACGACTTCGATGAGGAGCTGGCAGTAAATGGTGTTGGTCATCATGAAGACTTGGGCGGGCGAGAAGACGAAGAGTCTCCTGCCGGGCATGGTCATGATGACGAAGAATATACCGACGACGGGCATGATCATCATGACGAAGAAGGAGATGTCGATGGGCATGACCATCATGAAGAAGGACAAGAAGCGAACACCCATACGCTGCTAACTTCGGTGTTAAGGGACCCTCATGTTCAGGAACTGCTTCTCAAGGAGACGAGCAACGCCAAAGCTGCAGCCAGAGAGAAAGCCAAGCTGGCGCAAATGGAGTTAGATGGGATGACTCCATTGTATCCTGGGTGTCGGCCCGAGGATACACGCCTGAGTGTAACGCTCAAGGCTCTAGAGATGAAGGCGGAACACAAATGGACCGACGTGAGCTTCAATACTAACATGGAATTATGGCACGATCGTCTTCCTAACGGGAACACATTGCCAACAAGTATAGAGGAGGCCAAGAAAATCGTGTGCCCTCTCGACCTACCACACGTTAAATACCACGCATGTATCAATGATTGTGCACTTTATCGTAACGAGTACGCGGAGAGAACCACATGTCCGGTGTGCGGCCATGGACGGTACAAGAGAGGGAACAAGAAAGTTCCTCGAAAAGTGGTATGGTACTTTCCTATCACTCCCCGTCTACAGAGATATTTAGATCCTAAGGAAGCAAAGATAATGGAATGGCACACGGAAAGGGAGAAACCCGAAGATGATCCAGAGAAGGGCAAGATCCTAACACACCCTTCAGACGCTAGCCAGTGGAATTCATTGGACATCGAGTTCGAAGAGTTCGGGGGCGATGCAAGGAACGTCAGGCTGGGTATGAGCACCGATGGCCTCAATCCTTTTGGCAACCAGAGTAGCACGCATAGCACCTGGCCCGTGTTTGTATGGCCGTACAACATCCCCCTGTGGCTCTGCACAAAGCAAAGGTACGTACACATGAGCATTCTTATTCAGGGGCCAAAACAGCTAAGTGTCGATATGCATCTTTATCTCGGGCTGTTGAAAGAGGAGTTAACCACGTTGTGGAAGACGCCAGCCCATACGTGGGACGCCTACACAAAAGAATATTTCTCTCTGAGAGCCGCGTTGCTCACGACGGTGCAGGACTATCCTGGTTACGCATATGTATCGTCCCAGGTGAACCACGGACACAATGCATGTGTCAAGTGCATGGATAAGACCCCGCATCTCCAGCTACCCAAGGATCCCGGGTCTTCGAAAACCGTGTTCCAAGGGACTCTAAAGTGGCTTCGCATGGATCACCCGTGGAGAAAACGCGGTGACCTGTTCAATGGTAAAGACGAGCTCGAAAGAGCCCCGCGTACGAGGAGCGGCGAAGAAATCAAGGAGCTTCTGAATAATTTGGATGAGTGCCCAACGCCAGGAAAGAAGCGACCAAGGACAAAGACGCTTCTGGGTGTATGGAAAGCGAGGTCTATTTTCTAGGTCCTGCCGTACTGGAAGGTCCTCCACACGCCCCATAGCCTCGATGTAATGCACATCACGAAGAATGTTACCGAGAGTCTGCTTGGCACTCTCCTCAACATGCCGGAGAGGACCAAGGATGGGCCGAAAGCAAGAAATGACCTGAAATTGCTTGGCATTAAGAAGGAGCTTTAGTACCCTAATAGTGATGATGATGACGATCAAACGGAAGGGACTCAGGGTCGCCGCAAAAGGGTTAAGAAGAATGAGGTGGTTGTGCTTTGTGCTGCCTGCTTCACTCTGTGTCAGGAGGAGATCGAGCAGTTTTTCAGGTGCCTCCTAGGAGTCAAAGTTCCTCACGGTTACTCGGGCAAGATAAGCAGCTATATCGATGTAGCGAAGAAGAGGTTCAGCGGTATGAAGTCCCACGACTGTCACGTGATGATGACATAGATACTTCAAGTTGCCATACGAGGGATAATGGACGAGCACGTCCGTGAGACGTTGTTTGGCTTGTGCAACTTTTTCGACATCATCTCTAGGAAGTCGATCGGCATGAAGCAGCTCGACAGGCTACAGGAAGAGATCGTGGTGATACTATGCAAGCTCGATATTTACTTTCCGCCCGCATTCTTCGACATCATGGTGCATCTACTTGTCCATGTCGTGGATGACATCATCCAGCTCGGGCCGACATTCCTGCACAACATGATGCCGTTTGAAAGGCTGAACGGTGTAATCAAAGGGTTCGTTCGCAACAGGTCCCGTCCATATGGAAGCATAGCCAAGGGCTTTCTGATCTACGAGTGCATCTCTTTCTGCCAGAACTATCTAATCACCGAGAACGAGGATGTTGGAATACCCAACAAGAAGTACCTTGGTAGGCTCGCTGGGTATGGTCACCGCGAGGGCCACCGCTCACTGCATGTCGGCATTGCTAATCGACGCGCCGACTTTGCCAGGGCACACCGAGTCGCACTACAACACATTGAATTGGTCAGCCCTTGGGTGGAAGAGCACAAAAGCTTGATCGAGCAGGAGTACATGGACCGGGCCCGCCCGAGGAAGAAAGGAGATGTAACAAGAGAACACAACTCCACCTTCACGGGTTGGTTCAAGAAAAGGATGCTGGACAATCCCCCGCAGAAGCCTTCTACGGAAGATCAACAACTCATATTATCCTTGTCACAGGGCCCAACACATAACGTAAAGACCTATCAGTCATACGACATCAACGGTTACAGATTCTACACCGAGGAAAAGGACATGAATAGCGAATATCAAAACTCAGGAGTTACTATGATGTCCTTCGCCGATGACGAGACTACTGTCATGGAAAGATTCTACGGAAGGATCGAGGAGATATGGGAGCTTGACTACTGTGGAGAGACGGTACCGATGTTCCGTTTTAGATGGGCCAAGAACGTCGAAAAAGAAGGCCGATATTTCACCACCTGCGTTATACCAGATGCCAAGTCGGCAAAGAAGGCCTCCACGAAAAATGAGCCGTAGATACTCACTAGCCAAGTTGATCAATGTTTCTTTATTACCGACCCGTCAAAGCCCAGTCATGTTGTAGTGAGGAGGGGCAAGAGGAGCATCATCGGAATGGAAGGATCCGCCAACGAGCAAGACTTCGACAAGAATGGCGATCCGAAGATCGAAGAGGAGTTCGACAAGTACTTCAACATGCCTACTACTATTACAGTAAGAAGAAAGACCACACTACCTACTAAAGGTTGTCCGTTCACGAGAAGAAATCTCATAGTGCCAGGGCTAAAGTATTCAACCGCGAAGAAAAAAGGCAAGAAGATTGTGAAGAGAGCCTAGCTAGCTCGAAATATCGCACGACGATCGTGATATTCGTGTGGGTATACAAATTCACATGTGTTTGTGACAAGCACAATATATACAATAATTCGGGGAGTGTTTTTTAATAAATATACATGTGTATGTGCTTGGTTTTAAATATATTAGTAACATATAATTTTGAAACAAAGAAAAAAAAGTGACCCAGCCAGGATTCGAACCTGGCTTGGAAAGGTTTGTCTATGCATCATAACCACTAGGCTAATCTGTGTTTGATGTCCAACTACAGCCTCACGTCGGTTTTGACTACGTGCCAATGTTCTGTGGCGCATATCGCTCAAATGCGCCAACTTCTGTGGCGCATTCGAGCAATATGCGCCACAGAACATTGGCACTTAGCCAAATAATTGTTCGCCCCCTTCCCCTTTCTTTCCCCAACCTGCTTACTTCTCTCGCACCCGACGAACCCTAGCGCCGCCTGCACACACCCTAGCACCTCCCACACGCACCGAAGGAGGAGGGAGCCGTCGCCACTATCGGAGGCCGTGGAGGAGGAAGCCAGTTGAGGAGGAACCCTAGCTGCTGTCGAAGCCCGTGCAGGAGGAAGCCCGTGGAGGAGGAACCCTAGCGCCGCCATCCCGTCGCCGTTGTCGGATCCCGTGAAGGAGGAAGCCAGCTGTCGCCACCGTCGGAGCCCGTCCTGCGCGCGACCTAGGAAGAGAAGGTCCGTCCCGTCCTGTACTATTTTTTATGACAATCATCATATGTATGAATTTTGCCCTCGATTCGTTGTTGCTGGTACTACCGAACACAGTAGTAATTTGAGCATTGAGTCGATCGATATCACTATTGTTTGTTGTAATCGTCGTCTGTGGTAGCTTTTGTCATAAATGGGAACTGGTATGTTATGGTACCTGAATCTGTGCTCCCAGGTTGGTTTTTGTTGGTCCTGGAATGGTGATGTTCAGAGCTCATTTTTCACCCGTGGTAAGGATAGATCACATCCCGGTTTCTGGGATGGTTCTGTGTGAGTAAAGATGCTTGTACATGCCTGCAACTCTGGTAGCTAGCAACTCTGGGATGGTTCTGATCAACTCCTTCTCTAGGAAGGAAGATCTTTGTTGATTTGCATGTGGCTAGCAGTGTGCCATGTATGGCCTCTCTGTGTCATGTTTGTAGCCAAAGAGAGGAAGCAAAGCCAGCAACTCTGATGTGAACAAGTTGCCTGTCCTTTCTAGAGTAGTAAATGTGAAAACTCTCTAGGCTTCTCCTTTTTTTATCTCATTTGGGTAAAACTTATTTTTCTCACAAGTACTCCCTTCGTCTCAAAATAGATGTCTTAGATTGTTAAAATTTTGATGAATCAATGTACTATTTTTCTTGCTTCTACTATGCTTAACTAAATATCTTCAGGCATCAGTAGCTAGCAAGCCAAAGCAGAATTGTAAAATATTGATCTTAAACATCAGTCATGCTCGTATTTATCTTTGCATAACCTGATGGTTCCTGGGTTCCGGTTCTGCTAAGTAGACCAAAAGATATACTACTCCACTACACATGATTCTCTGAAATTAATGGAAGTTACATTTTTTTCTCTGAGATTAATGGAAGTTACATAAGAGTTCTGTACCAAGCAACGGTTCCTTTTCTGAAAATAGTTGCCGAGGAGCTAATTTGCAGTACTGAAGGACATGTTCTTTTTCTAAAAACTAACCGTGGCATGACTCCATTTTATCCCTTAATCAAAAAAGTTTGAGTTTAGTCTATCAAATGGGCATTCGTGGCTTTTCCGACCTTTTACCTAATTTGTGCTATGATCTGGTTATGTTGTTGGTTATGCTGCTGGTTATGCTGTTGTTTATGATCCATGGTGCTGTTTATGCTCTGGTTATGCTGCTGTGGTGATCTGGTTATGCTGCTGGTTATGCTGCTATGGTGATCTGGTTATGCTGCTGGTTATGTTGCTGTGGTGATCTGGTTATAGATATTATGCTGTTTATGATCTGTGGTGCTGTTGATCTTGTATATTCATTTGAATCTGTGAATGAGATGGTGCTGCAGAGGTTTGTTTATTTTGTGAATGAGATGGTGTTGGATGATGATGGATGGTGTCAATGGGGTTATCAATGGGGCTGGGGTGTTTTTTCTTGCAGGGATATCAATTGAGTAGCACGTTTCTCCCGAAGTGTTGATTCACTTCCGTTTCGGTTGAGAAATGGGCACTCGTAGGTCCAAAAATTAGCAAAGGTCATGCCGAATTTTTCGATCGATATTTGTGCTAACTTTTTGCCTCTTTTTTTAGTAATAAAGCTTAAACATGTCGACTAACGACGAGGCCGGTCCTTCTAAATAAATGAGCGTCGAGGATCTAGCCCGAGAGGCCAACAAGTCGTTCTGGGGGCCGTCCCAAGAGCATGAGGAGGCGGAGGAGATGAGAATGACACCACCACCAACGACCGTCGTCGGAGGTGCTGGGGGCGAGGAAGACCCAGATTACGAGGGGGACGACGACGACTACGATGGAACTAGTGAAGGCGGGAGGAGGGTAACACCACCACGAATGGTGGCGAGCGCACAGATGGTGGTAGCGGCAACCCGGCCACCATACAGAAGAAGAAGAAGAAGAAGGATATTAAGGATCGGAAGCCGTAAGTGCTCTCCAACGTCTGTGATGAGTTCACCGAGGTCACAGAAGGTGGCCAACCCATTGCGCCTTCATCGATTGCCTGCGGGTACGGCATGCAACTCGGGTGCATCGTCCGGGAAAGCATGTCGATCAACACGAAGTACAAACGACATAATCATGCTTTGGTCGAGAACCTCCTTAAGAAGCTTCACAAGCGATACACATTCCCAGAGAAGTTCAGAAACCTGGAGAGTAATAAGAACCCGGTGAACAAACTAGCACTGACAAAGATGAGCAACGCCTTGAGCAACTGGAAAACCCGAGTAAAGAACAACATTGACAAAGGTGAAAGCTGGGAGATTATAAGTAGGAAAAATTCGATGCTCGATGAAGAAGAGTTCAAGATATTCAAGGCGTACTTAGATACCACTGCCTCTAAAGCATGGACTGAGTGGGGAAAGACTATGTGAGAGAAGAACATAGGTAACCACCGGCTTGGAAGCGGCGGATACAGAGAGAAACAGCCCATTTGGGACAAGGAGCATGCCGAGCTTGAACGCCTAGGTAAAGAGAACCCATGGCATAAAATCACAGACCCGCAGATCCGACAATTTGTCCGGGCCCACTACTACCTGGACCCTGTTACAGGGGAGTTCGTCACCGACGACCCGGATGTGAAGGCCTTTGAGGATGAGCTGGTAAGGAATTTACCGTGGATCTCTCATTAAAATAATTAAGCCAAGAATCTAAATGCATGCATGGGTTCACCTCTCCTTGTATCTCTGCAGGAGAAGGAATTGAACGCTAGCGAGGACTTGTCGTCCCAAGATTCGGCGGCGGAGCCATGGGACACTGTTTTTAAGAGGGCGACGAACACTTACAACAAGAGGGAGAAGAAGTTGCCACCAAAATCAGCTGGCCGTGTGTCTAGCTTCGGTCCAAGCATGAAGTTTACCGAATACAACAAAGAGGACGCAAAGAAGAGGAGGGAGAGGAAGAACCAGTCGGCGGCTAAAGATAAAGCCGAGGTTGAAGAGCTGAAGTTGAAGGTGAAGACATTAGAGGCAAAAGTGGACGAGAAAGAAATGGACAAGTTATTGGAGGAGAAGCTTCGCACGATCATCCCCCTGGGTTGATGGAGGGGCTAGCTGTTTGGAATACGGGAGGTCGATAGGGGCCGATAAACGTGCCCAGCTTTAGCGGAAGAAACTCGAGCATCAACGTTAATGCATCGCCGGACTTGGTGACCCCGTCGGCCACCATCGCCGCGGCGCAGCCGCAAGAGCTTGTTGTCTCACAGCTGCCCCTGCTGCTCCCACCAAAAATACCAGTATCGCACAGCCAGCGGTGGCACCAGTACCGCGGGAGAATGCTGATGATAGGCCTGCCGCCGGGATCGTCCGTGTGTCGACATTAGCCGAGCTCAACACCCTCACCAAGGTAACTAATATCATACTCCGCTTCATCTTCTTTATGCGCCTTTGGTGATTGCCACCTCGATCATGATGCCCAACACATATGTGTCGATATTCAGGACACTGCTTGCGTACTACTCCACAAAGTTGTCGGCGGCGAGTTGAAGGATGTTGTCAAGGGCAATATCATACAACTGGCGAACCGCACGATGCACAACAATGCAATGGACGATGTCGTGATGAGGGTCTGGATTGCTCGGGTGTTGCCAGGGTGCGACGACATGGACCCCCCTTTCAACCTCAGGGAGCCGACGAACACAAGAACCTTGCAGAATGCCACGGCTGGCCCTTGACATGGCCGAAGACTCAGATTCGTCTTACGGGGCACCTAAGCGCCACCTTGATCGTCCGGCCACCACCTCGGATGCCACCTGTCACCGGCGCCACCTCGATCGCCCGGCCACCACCTAGGAAGCCACTTGTTGTTGTCGCCACCACCAGTCGCCACCAACAACTGTTGGGAGCGTGTGGGCCGCCCCAAGGCGATGCCGCCGTCGCAACACAACCGCCGTCGCCCCCGCCCCCGCCACCACCATCACCACATGGCGGCAACAACGATGATGATGAAGAATTTGTCAACATCGACGACTACATCAACACCAGCGCCGGCATAGGATTGTACATGCCTACTGTGGATGAAGAACCCTTCGTCGCTCGCGAGGGTCAAGGTGGTCGTCCCACTACATGCACGCAACGCCTGCTCTTCCATCGTTTATCTCAAGAGACGCCTCCGGCCGCCGAACAACAGGAGAAACCTGTTGGATTCGTCTTTAGCCCTGACACACTCCAAAAGGCGGCCGTTGAGCACTTAGCATCCCCATTGGAGGAGCCTACTCAAAAGACGAAGAAGCACAGGAAGAGAGGTAAGAAAGCTGAGAGCCAACCTCCTCCGAAGAGGATCCGGGCTAAGGATGACATCGTACCAGCCCGCGAGGATGGCTTGCCTAGGATACATATAGCCGGTGAAGCGATACTGACTCCGGAGCTGCTTCGCCTTGCTGGTGTACATATGCTCGCTTTGAGTGATAGTATCAAGACACTAGAGGGCATTCTTCTTAAATACAAAGATCCAAATTACCCGGTTTTCACTGTCAAGGTGCCATCGGACGTGAACTTCGTCCATGAAGCCCTCGCGGACGTGTTCTTTATAGCGTACAAGGACGTCTTCAAGCTGTTTCTCTCGAAACGGCTGGACTATAACATGGTCCGCCTATTCGTGCTCAATCTGGCGATGAAGACCAAGAGAGAGCAGACCCCCTACATCGCGATAGTGGATCCCTACTACATGCGTTATAGCCAGTTGAGGGAAGGATCTGAGACGCGTGCCAAGGCGATGGCGTATCTCGAGAAGTTCATGGTGGACCACAAGAGGACGAACACACTTCTTTTGCCTTTCTTTCCCGAGTAAGTACACACACCCCCGAGCATTGTTAACTTAGGCTTTCTTATAGCTTCCTTCCTTTGCCCTTTTCCAACATTCCGTTTCAATCGTGTTGTGCAGAGACAAATACTGCACACTTATCGTCATTTGCACAAAGTACTCGATAGCATCGTATTTCGACTCGGCGAGTCAGAAGAAGAAGGAGTACTACACCAGAATAAGGGGTGTTTTGAATGAGGCTCTCGAGGGCTACGCTAAAAAGGGATGCCCCTTCGTCAACAAGGAGTAATGTATCAAGGATCACAAGCACGTGTTCAAGCACGTGCTCGAGTTCCCCTGCGTCAAGGAGCCGGCTACTGGCGGCGCCAAGGAGGCCTTCTACGCCATGCATCACCTTAAAGGGTTTGTCCGGGATTGCCAGAACCTAACTCTGCCATCTAGTTTCCGAGCATGGGCCGAAAATTTGGCGCGAAGGGACGATGATGATCTTAGAGAAGACATCCATCGCATCCAGGTTAAGTTGTCGGAAATCATCGTGGAAGATGTCAACACGAGGGGGGGGGGGTCCTAAAACACGACAGAGGGTTGACTAAGAGAGAGATTGAAAATATTCTTCGTCAACAGGGTGACAATAGGACGTGGATGACGAAGGATGGCTATCTACCATTCCCGAAGCGAGCGTTAGCAGTTCTCAACATTGATCGATGTGTGCGCCTAGAATTATCATAGATGTCTGTGTGTAGTGTTGTGTCGCAAACTATATAATACCATGGTCGTATGTTGTAAACTTCACTATTGTGGTCGTTGTCGTCGAAGTTCTATGATTATGATCGATATGCTATCTTCTATGTTTACTGATCTTTTGCTTTAGTTTATGTGAATATATATACATGTGAACCAATTTAGTTCTTTCTGTTGCATGATTTACTAATATGCCTTATCTATAGAGATGACGAAGTGGTACGTGGTGTACAAGGGTTGGGTTTCAGGAATCTAAGATGAGTGGAAGGACTGTCAGAAACAGGTGAACAAGTTTAGCGGCAACTGCTACAAAGGATACGTGATTCGAGAGGAGGCGGTAGCCAAGTGGAGGAACCACCTATGGAAGGAGAACCAGATGAAGATATTGCTAGTGCTCTTGCTCTTGCTCTTGCTCACCGTCATCACAGTTGTATTCTGTTTGATTCTAGTGTAGACGATGAACACTTCATTTGTAATGTGATGAGATGGTGAACTTTGTAACAAACACTTCATTTGACTTGTATTGTAATATGATGATCACTTGTCTATCTCGTTCGGGTTCTAAGTAGTGTGATGGCACTATATTCATGTTTGTATTATATTTCTTTTCATATACTAAGTCAAATATACTGTTTCTGTATAATACTGTATAATACTGTATATTTTGACAAGTTTCGATTTTTTTTAATACCTGATATTCAAACTAGTGGCGCTTCGTTTTAAACTTTTGTGGCACATAGAGCTTCAGTGAGACGCATTGTCTAGAATGCGCCACTGAACAGAGTCATGTGGCGCAACAACCAAAATGCGCCACAGAAGTATCATGACTCCTGTGGCGTACCGCGGAATGCGCCACAGTTTTCATCAGTGGCGACGTAACAGTGGCATCCCTGCCATGCGCCACAGAAGACCAATATAGATGCGCCACTGATGAAGGATTTCCTAATAGTGGTTCTCTGTGCCGCATCAACTTTTCTTTAAACGCCTCACCCGGTGAACCCTAGCCGCGGCTCAGTTTGCCGGCGTGGAGGCGCGGCAGTCAGCGCAGCCACTCATGCGGCTTCTCCCATCTCGATATAGCCCCTCTGCGCGGACCTCCCTGACTTCCTATGCTCCTGCACCAGCTCTTTGACACCCCCATACAACCTTTGGTTGTCGTTTCCGACGGGATTGTCGTGTTGACGCGACCTTGCTGAGACTTCTCAGATTGTGATCAAATTGACAACAGTAAACCCCCTCCCCTGCAATCTTTATTTGCTATTGTTTGCCACCAATTAAGGATGCGGCTATAATTATCTGATTAAAGTTACGTATTCTGTTACTTTGTAGCATCAAGATGGTTTTAGGATCTGAGATTCAGTTTTTTTACTTTCATTCATAAATATAGAGATGGCACAAACAACTCAAGATGTGTAGCAACATGATAAAATTAGTGTTATTGCTATTTAATGCTTCTATATACACTAATGATAACAAAACATGAGGTTGCAGTAGCTACTCTTGCTGGTTGATATAGCATCCAAGCTTGGCAGACATATAACGCAAGGCCGATAGTTCCTAGGTTGCACAAATTCTGTGAAGATGATTTTCAACCTACACTGAATAGAAAGGAAGCTGGTATGATCCTGGGTTCAGATGAATATATAGTATAACAGCATAACTGATCATCGTTTATGTTTTGTCTTACCATGTGGCTACTAATATGTCTAGCTACGCCATGCATTAAAATTATGTTGAATTTATGCACCACGCCCAAGGAAATGAATACCCCGATCCTTGCCCTATCTAACTTGTGGAAGATTTCACCCATACAATTGCCCAATTTATCACCCAGATCCCATAAATTAACAACGGAAAGAAATAGTTCGCTCACCGATGGGATCAGGGATAGTATATGGTGCAACAAAACCTACGAAAACATCTACGTTGTGAGGCTGATCGCAAACATCATGTACTTGTTGAAGTGTATAAGTGCATTGCACTAGTCCTTTTCATCAGTTCAGACTTTTGGTTGCGTTGGCTAGTGTATAAAGCTTGACATGGTATCAGAGCAAGGTTAGACCGTTTTTCTGCAACATCATCAAAACTGCCACCGTCCCTGTCGTCGTCGTTTTCCGACGTCGCCGCCGCCGGATTGCCGCTGTCTCCGGCCATCTCTCTCTGGTCATCCGTTCATCATCTCCGACCGTCCGCTGCCGCCTGCTGCGGGCCGTCCGCCGCTGTTGCAGATCGCCTCGTCCGCCCGCTGCAGGCCCGTCCCCGTCCGCCGCCCGCTGCAGATCGTCGCCCCGTCCGCCCGCTCCAGGCCCGTCCCCGTCCGCCGCCCGCGCAGGTCGTTCGCCGCCCGCTGCAGGCCGTCGCCGCCCGTGCAGGCCGCCCGCCTTTCCCCGTCCGCCGCCGCCCCTGCTGGCCGGCCCACCGCCACTGCCGCTTCCGCATCATCTTCTGGTCAGGGCGCCGCCGCCGACGCCTGCCCGCCCCGCCTTGTTGGTCCTCTCCTGTCGCCCCGATCGGTTCTGATCGGATCTGAGAGCTTCTTTTTCGTCGGGATCTGAGATTTGACTTCAAAAAAAAAGGTATGTCTTCTTCATCGGGTTATGTTGCGATTCCTCGCTGCCCGGTGATCTTCGATGGCGCGAATTACCCTGATTTCGTTGCTTTTATGCGCGTTCACATGCGCGGTCTCCATCTTTGGGGTGTTCTCTCCGGCGAGGTCTCCTGTCCGCCGTGCCCCCTGCTCCTGTGGCTCCTCTTCCACCGACGCCGATTGTTCTCGGCGTTGATGCTTCTTAGGAGGCCAAGGATGCTGCTCAGAGTGCTGATGATAGTGCTGTTGCTGCTTATGACCTGAAGTTCAAGCAGTACTCTGCTGATCTCGAGTCCTATCGCCACGCTCTGACTGCCTACACTCAGTGGGTCGATGAGGATGCTCGTGCTGCTGCTGTTCTCACCTCAAGTGTTTTGTCCCAGTATGCTGTTGAGTTCATGAGTCTCCCTACTGTTGCTGCTTAGTGGGCACATCTTCGTCAGCGCTATCAGCCGTCTGGGGATGCTCTTTACCTGTATGTGGTTCGCCAGGAGCATGCTCTTCAGCAGGGTGATTCCACTATTGATGAGTTCTATACTCAGAGTGCTGCTATCTGGCGTCATCTTGATTCTCTCCGTACTGCTGTTTGTGGCACATAATCGTGCTGCCAGATTATGCGCTCGGATTTGGAGTTTCACCGCATCTATGAGTTTCTGTCTCGGATCTGCCAGGAGTTTGAGCCCCGGCGTGCTCAGCTGAATGCTAGTGGTCGTGTTCCTCTCTCTGAGGTGTTATCTGAGCTTCGGGCTGAGGAGACCCATCTCCGTGGTGCTGGTCTTTTTACGGTTCCATATGTGCTTGCTACTCGTGGTCCTCATATGTCATCTGCTCCCTCGACTCAGTCGCGGTCCTCTGTGTCGCCGCCGATACTACCCACTCCTCCAGGTCAGGGTCAGAGTCAGCATCAGCAGGCTCGTGGTCAGGGTCGCCGTGGTTCTCTTCGTCACTGCTCTTATTGTAACAAGGATAGCCACACTTGGACCACCTGTTATACACGGGATCCTAGTTTACGTCAGCAGCACCAGGCTCGTGGGCAGTCGGCTCCTTCCGGATCTTCAGCAATTGCTCTCTTCGATCAGGACATTATCAGGAGTCTTCGCGGTCTGCTTGCTGCTACATGCTCTTCTTCGACAGGCACTGCTGGTTCTATGACTGATTCTTCAGGCACTGCACGACCACCACCTTCTACATAGTCAGGTACGTCCCCGTGGTATCTGGATTCTGGAGCTTCCTTTCATATGACCTCTGAGTCTTCTTTTCTGTCCGCTCTTCGTTCTCTCCCTTCTCTTGTCCGTGTTTTCACGGCTGATGGTACCTCTCTTCCTGTTTCTAGTCGGGGCACCCTTTCTACTTCTTCTTTTTCTTTTCCTGATATTTCTCATGTCCCTCTTATTAAGATGAATCTGTTCTCTGCTAGCCAGCTTACTGACTCTGGTTGTCACGTCATTCTTGATGTTGATTCTTGTGTTGTCCAGGACCGTCGCACACAGGCCCTGGTTGCAGCTGGCCCTCGCAGCCGTGACTCTTTAGTACTTTGGGAGTTAGACTGGCTTTGTGTTCCTTCCGCTGCCACTTCATCTGCTAGTTCTTCTACGGTCGTCGCCTCTGCTACCAGCTCCTTTCAGCAGTGACATCATCATCTTGGTCACCTTTGTGACTCTCGCCTGTCGTCATTAGTTCATCGTGGTCTTCTGGGGTCTGTCTCACGAGATGGGTCTTTACATTATCAGGGTTATAGGTTGGGTAAACAGATTCAGCTTCCCTATCCTACTAGCGCGTCTGTATCTTAGCGACCTTTTGATTTAGTTCATTCCGATGTTTGGGGTCCGGCTCCTTTCGCTTCGAAAGGGGGCCATCGCTACTATATTTTATTCATCGATGATTTTTCTCGGTACACTTGGTTGTATTTTATGCGCTCTCGCAGTGAAGTGCTCTCCATATATCAGCGTTTTGCGGCCATGGTCCGTACTCAATATTCTACCCCCATTCGTGTGATTCGTGTTGATTCTGCTGGTGAGTATATCTCCCAGATGTTGCGAGGTGTTCTTGCTGAGCAGGGCACCCTTGCTCAGTTCTCCTGTCCTGGAACATGCCCAGAATGGTGTTGCTGAGCGTAAGCATCACCATCTTCTTGAGACCACTTGTGCCATGATGATTGCTTCTTCTCTTCCGCCGCATTTCTGGGCTGAGGCTGTCGCTACATCGGACCTCATCAATATTCATCCTTCTGCCGCTCTGCAGGGTGGTATCCCTCTTGAGCGCCTATCTGGACAGTCTCTAGACTACTCCATGCTTCGCTTGTTTGGTTGTGTTTGCTATGTTCTCCTTGTTCCTCGCGAACGCACTAAACTGACCGCTCAGTCTGTTGAGTGTGTCTTCCTTGGATACAGTGATGAGCATAAGGGCTATCGCTGTTGGGACCCCGTTGGTTGTCGGATGCGTATCTCTCATGATGTTACTTTTGATGAGACGCGTCCTTTCTATCCTCGTCCCACCGCTGGTACCTACCCGGTGGAAGATATCTCTTTTCTTATCTTTCCTGACACACCTCCTTATACTCCTATTGTGTCTTCTTCAGGATCTCCTACCCCTGATGTCTCTTCTTCGACACCGTCCTCCTCTGCTCCGTCTAGTTCTCCTAGTTCTTCTCGTTCTTCGGAGTCTTCCTCTGCTATTCCTTCTTCTTCATCGTCGTCTCCTGAGTCGTCTTCCTCTGATGAGCTTCCCTCTACTCGTCTTGTTCGTCAGCGTCGTGCCCCCAACCGTTACTCTCCTAGTCAGTATGGTCTTTCTGTTGCCTCCGAGACGACTTCTTATCAGGATGCTGAGCATCATCCTGAATGGCACCTGGCCATGGCTGAGGAGATTGCTGCGCTTGAGCGCACTGGCACCTGGGATCTTGTTTCTCCCCCTCCCGGTGTTCGTCCTATCACGTGTAAGTGGGTCTATAAGATTAAGACCCGCTCTGATGGATCTCTTAAGCGCTATAAAGCGTGTCTTGTGGCTCCTGGTTTTCAGCAGGAGCATGGTCGTGACTATGATGAGACCTTTGCTCCTATGGCTCATATGACCACTGTGCGTACTCTTCTTGATGTTGCTTATGTTCGTCACTGGTCTGTGTCCCAGCTTGATGTTCAGAACGCCTTTCTCAATGGTGAGTTGAGTGAGGAGGTTTATATGCAGCCTCCTCCTAGGTATTATGTTCCCGAGGGGATGGTTTGTCGTCTTCGACGTTCTCTTTATGGCCTCAAACAGGCCCCTCGTGTATGGTTTGAGCGCTTTGCTTCTGTAGTGACTGCTGCTGGTTTCTCCCCTAGTGCTCATGATCCAGCGTTGTTTGTTCACACTTCTCCTCGTGGACGCACTCTTCTTCTTCTCTATGTTGATGATATGATCATTACTGGTGATGATTCTGAGTATATCGCCTTTGTTAAGGCTCGTCTTCGTGATCAGTTTCTCATGACTGATCTTGGTCCTCTTCGATACTTTCTTGGGATTGAGGTTTCCTCCGCTTCTGATGGCTTTTACATCTCCCAGGAAAAGTATATTCAGGATCTTCTTGCTCGTGCTGCTCTTGGGGATGAGCGCACTGTTGAGACCCCTATGGAGCTTAATATTAAGCTTCAACCTACTGATGATGATCCTCTGCCTGATCTGACGCATTATCATCATCTTCTTGGGAGTCTTGTTTATCTTGCTGTCACTCGTCCTGACATCTCTTATCCTGTTCATATTCTGAGTTAGTTTGTTTCTGCTCCTACCACTGTTCACTATAGTCATCTTCTCCGTGTTTTTCGTTATCTTCGTGGTACGATCACTCGTCGCCTTTTCTTTCCTCGTTCCATCTCCCTCCAGCTCCAGTGCTATTCGGACGCTACGTGGGCGAGTGATCCTTCGGATCGCCGTTCACTTTCTGCTTACTGTGTGTTTCTTAGTGGTTCGCTCATTGCTTGGAAGACGAAGAAACAGACAGCGGTTTCCCATTCGAGTGTTGAGGCTGAGTTGCGTGTTATGACCTTGTTGACTGCTGAGGTGGCCTGGTTATGGTGGTTACTTGCGGATTTTGGGGTCTCTATTACCACACCCACTCTGGTTTTGTCTGACAGTATATGTGCTATTAGTGTTGCACGTGATCCAGTCAAACATGAGCTTACCAAGCATATTGGTGTTGATGCTTTCTATACACGTGCTCAGGTGCAGGCTCAGGTTGTTGAGCTTCAGTATGTGCCTTCAGATTTACAGTTGGCGGATTTCTTTACGAAGGCACAAACCAGAGCGCAGCATGATTTCTTACTCTCCAAACTCAGTGTTGTGGATCCACCATGAGTTTGAGGGGGGGGGGGGGGGGGGGGGTGTTAGATGTATATATTTATATATTATAGTTTCCCCATATGTTAGGGGGCTTCCTGCATATTTGCACCTGTACATGTACTATATATTGTGGCCTTTGGCCCCCAGAGGAATACATGTTGCATATTCCTGACAACATACAGATCGGAATATGTAGATATACGGCATTCCAGCACGCACACGAGCTGGCTTCCAATTATTATCATTATCTTTGTTATTAGTATTGTCGCGTCCGTCTATCTTGAGGTAATACTAATAACAAAGATAATGATAATAGTGTGTACAAAAATATGAAAACTAAATAGCTAGGAAAATATGTACTGATGTACTCCGAGTCAGGGAATTTGATGCAATTGGGTACAAAACTTTACTTTTCAATCTTGCTGAATAAGGTTTTGATTTTTAAATCGGCGAGTTCAGCTGGCTGCACCGATGCTACCTTCGTTAGTTTCCCGATGTGTTTACAACACTACTGTTAAAAAACGAGGATATCTTGATACTGCTATCATATGAAACTGAGTTATAGGCTCATAGTTATCGTGTTCAACCACTTCGTATTTCAATGAAAGAGCAGTTCCTCATTGAAAGCTCTGAGATTCTTCTACTGCTCTTACACACACCTAGCTTGTTCTCTGTCAGAATCTGAATGGAGCGGCCTTCACAAAAAAGAAAGGGAGAGAAGTACCTGATTGCCTTGTCAAGTATGTTATCATTCAGAGGGCATTGTACACCACCTACACTTGACCTATAAAGTAAAACTCTTTCAGAAAAATAAAGGGAGAGCAGTTCCAGAACATGGCTGTGTTGTTTGGAGTGCATAAGATGACTACGTAAATGATGAGTTTTGTGGCCGGCTAGATTTCGAATGCTTAAAATAAAGACGGACTACAATTAGAAAATAGAAAGGAATACTTGTAACTGGGTATGTTTTAACAAAAGGTTCATGATCAATTTGATGGCACCTCGTACTTTCTTCTGTCCTCGAAATAGCAGTTCAGACCCTTTTTCTTAGTAAATAGGAGATCATTCATGTGCATAAGGAAAATAAGAGAGGAAGGCATAGCTGATGCTTTTGCAGCTTCTCGAGCTACCGAAACTGCTCCTAAAATAACTTGATCCCCTAAAATCGCAACGATTAAGCATTGTATTCTCTAATTTGATGAATATGCTAATCCATATGGTGGTTCACAAAAGGCAAACGATAATAAATTATGTTCTCACTGGCTAACCGCAAATAGAGTTGCCTCAAAAGGCTAAAGATTACTTAAAAAGTTACTTCATACAAAAATTGGTATGCAAATAATAAATGAAAAGCTCTGTCTGTCTATTTAAATGGGATTATGATAAATACCAGATTGCTTGGTATCTGCAAAATGCCCAACATATAAATTGCTGAACAATGGAAACGTCTTTTATGCCTTCAGTTCTCTTAGAGGCGCATGAAAGAAGTTAAAAACTCCATAGTGTCACCTTGGTTCCTGCATAATAATGCAATAATTAAATGAACTACAGAGTGGGAATTCTACAGAAAAGGACAAAGAGCTTCATATAGCCTCCAAAGGAATAAAATAACTGGTACAGAAATGACTTATAGCAACTTAGTCTTCTTGTTGCCATAAACTCATAATGCTTAGCTTATTATTATAAACCCCCTTGTGCCATTCAAGTCATGGTTGTACTAAATAAAAAGAGGAGCATGTTAACAAGATCTTTTTGTAAGGATGCTGAAAGCTATAACCAATATCATTTAGCAAGAATAATCGGCAATAAAAATAGATCCTATAAGAATGGTAATAGGCTAATGAGTCAAACATGAGCTGCATCACCAACATATGGCAAAGCTAATGGATTGTAGATCTCCAAATTTGAAATTTGTGTTTTCTTTCATTTGGGAGAAACAATAAAAAGTACCCCCTAGATAATAATTTCAGCCCGTTAGTGGGTTTCGGGTTTCGCTCGCTAGCTCCGTCTAATTCAGTTCTACTCCATGCACGACGCACGCGTCCTTAGCTATAAGGAAAAAAGATCATTGATTCCATCGTCCCCAACCGCTCAGCACGACTTTTTCAACTGCCTCATGACGTGTTCTGCACTCCAGCACCAGCTCGCCGACGCTGCAAGAGACGTGCCGCCGCGGCCGCAAATCGCAGCATATGCTGCCGAAGGCTGTTGCTGTCTTGCCATTGTCGTCGCTTCCGCTGCTGCCGGTCGGGGTTGCTGCCTACCGGCACCGACGGAGCTATGTGTTGCCGGCAGTGACCTCTCCCTCAATTTCTACTGTCGTCTCTCTCTCTCTTTGGCCTTTGCTAGGAACGATGGCCACCGCAGGTCGCCGGTGCTACAAGGATCTTCCGCCACCGCCAACCTTTTCTGCTGGAAACGACGACCGCCACTGCCTTTTGCTACATGTGCCGGCCGCCGGCGCTACATACGGCCACAGCCGCTGCTACAAACTCCGGTTGCCGAAGGCTGCCGCTGCTACATCCTCCAGCGGCCACCGCTGCTACAAACACGTGCGGCTGCATGCTGCCACCGTCTGATCCTACACCGCATCTGTCACCACCTGATCCGGCACCGCCTTTTCCTGCATGTGAAGAAAACAATGCGGACGGAGGCAACGACCTCTTCCCAGTTCTATAGTCCGACCGCTCCACTCCCGGTACACGTCAGCGCCGTATAATACACATACATGTGTCGCCAGTACGACTCGACTTCACCCGGTTTCCACCCCGCACGCACCTGAAACCCGCTAACCGGCTGAAATTAATGTCTAGGGGGGGAGAGGGGGACACCGAAGCAAGGCTCATTTTTTAGTGTGGCATACTCTCTGGAATTGGTATGCTAAAACTACAATACTGTAAGGACAAGATCATATAGAATGCATAAATTATTATGATACTGCAGAACTACTTCGGTTCCTTATCTACCAAATGGATGGTTAAGTATCTTACCGTACAATCCATCTATATTTTGAACACAAACCTTCAAGAGATTCATCTAATGAGTTAGAAACCCCAAGCCAAGTAAGAAAGATTAAGCAATCAACGTCATAAATAGTGAAAATGTCAGAGAATAGTAGGGAAATTGGCACCAGCTGGAGATGTCATGAACATCATAGACCTTTAAATCCACCAAATAATTTGTAGCCACGTAGAAAATTTCAGCAAAGCAAAAAACCAACACAGCCACCCAAAATAAGATATAAATACCAGGAACAAATTTAGAAGAGAAATGCCAGGGTATTGGGGACATTAAATTACTTGATAGATGCGGATTCCCCATCATATTTAGACCAATCTTCTCTCTGTTGACAATAAGAAAGTCCAAGACGTCTTTCCACAAAAACTTATCATTATCTACCAACTATCCCTATTAATATCGAGATTTCATTTAAACCGCAAGGTAAGGAACATCGACATGAAGCTAACATGCCGAGGCGCTGTACTTGAACTTCGACATGAGATGTGCCAGGAAAATCACAACTTCCTGTAAATACAACTGGAAAGGCAACTTAGAGAAAAACCGAGATCAGCTAAGGATAATAATAAATCCAGAAAACATAACAGCAATGCATGAATCAAGAACAGTTAAAGAAAGAAAGAGAACATTAATATTCTTCCCCTATGTTAGAGGAGCATCGGCTTGGAAGAACAAAACGATTCAGGGGAAAAACCAAGGTACACGAGACTTCCCTTTCAGGTTATGGACAATGTGCTAGACCAGAAAAATCTCTTCCCATTTAAATCTTGACCTTTTGTTTATTTAACATCCTGTGCTTTGCCAATCTTTATTGAGCAGCCCTCATGCCTCCCCAAAGAGGGCCAGAAGTGCGCGCACAACAATCTTTGAATTTCAGTAAGGACGGGAACACTACAGGAGAAGATTGGTATGCCGAGGGCTTATTGCCGTCGGCGTAGCTAGGAAAACCCTCGGCGTAGGCTACGCCGACGGCTGCCCTCGGCGTACCTCTCCCTCGGCGGAGCAGGCGCGGCCGTCGGCGTAGGACAAGACCGTCGGCGTAGGTCAACGCCGACGGCCTGACGGCGCCCGTCGGCGTAGAGACCATCGGCGAACGTCGACCGCGCCATCACACGGCAAGTTAACGGCGCGTCGGCTACGCCGACGGCCTCACCCTCGGCGTACCAAGCCACGTGGAGGCTGGTGGGCGGCCTGGCGCAGCTGCTACGCCGACGGCCTCCCCCTCGGCGTACGCTCGCCACGTGGAGACAGGCGGGCGGCCTGGCGCAGCTGCTACGCCGACGGCCTCCTCCTCGGCGTACGCCTGCCACGTGGAGGTAGCGCAGCGGCCTGGCCCTACGCCGAGGGCCTTGCCGTCGGCGTAGCCGTGACCATTTTGGTCACGCGTACCTCCTACGCCGAGGGCAAGGCCGTCGGCGTATTAAATGCATAGTTTTTTTTTGAATTTTTTTACAGCAGCAGCAACACTCACAGCAGCCATACATCCATACATCATCATCCATACATCCATACATCATCCATACATCCATGCAATATATATTCCACACCAATTGAAACAAGATCACATATGCCATACATGTATCAACATCAGTCATACAAGATCATCCATACAGTAGTCATACAAGATCATCGATATCATCACACATCCCTACAACTCTGGAGGAGACGGGGTGTACCCGAGATCTCCCCTGGTGAAAAGTGGCGACCTCTGCCGAGGGTTGCGTCCAGTAGAAGCAGCAGAAGAGCCACCTGGCGAGGGAGTAGGAGAAGTGTGAAGCTCGGGAGAACCACCTGCAGAATGGCTAGGAGATGGACCATGGTCATGAAGCGGTGTGATCTGACGCCCATCCAGCGAGGCGTGGCCAAAGTGCCGGTTCCCAGAAGCTCCCGTTCCCTACATGTTGCCTACATGTTAGCAACTTGCGAGGCAAAGTAAAGCGATAACCAGTGGGTTAGCAAAGAACTTACCGGTGTCGATGCGTAGTAGGTCCTAGCGAAGCTTTCCTTCGATTGCAAAAATGGCATCGGACCTGGCATGGGAGGCACGGGCCCTAAATCTCTATTCTGGCCAGTTTGAATATTCACCATCATGGCCTGCAAGATAGTTTAGAAGTCAGGCCGTAGTACAACAAACGGGGGGAAGCGGGACTTGTATCTTTTGCAAAAAATAAAGGTTCGGACTTACATTTACGTATTGCATGTAGATCGCATTCGCCTCCTGATGCTGCCGAAAGGCCACCTGATATTCCTCATAAGAGGCATCGTAGGCCGCGTCTAACTCAGGCTACAGTTTCAAATACAAGGAATCTCGTCAGCGGTTAGCCATGCAGGAACAAAAGTCATAAAGATGATGAAAACAAGAAAAACTTACATCCTCGGCGGAGCGACGAGGCTGACCACGAGGCGGGATAGGGGGGCCGTCGGCGGAGTAGGTAGCCTTGAGACGGCTGAAGGTCGTGCTGAGGGTAGGCTTGACCTTCTTATTCAGAATCTTGAGGCGTCCATGCTGCAATCCGTGCCCCGACAGGACCAACGACTCCTCGTCGATCTCCGCGTGAATGGGGTCATCCACATGGGGTTGACGAGCCTTCACCATCGTGCTGTAGTTCCCCAAGTCGTTCTGGGCAGTGCCGAAGTACACGGGCAACAAGGGTTGAGGCTCCGAGTAATTGGGCTTCTTTCGCCGCATCATCTCATAGACGGCGACGTCATGAATCACCTCCCCGGGTTGTGCCTCGGCCACCTGTATCGCGAAAAGAAAATATTATGCATATGAAGTACAAACATAAGCAGAAATGGACACATGTCGTTCCATGTATACACGTACCACCTTCCCCTTGAAGCGGTCAAAGTTGCGGTTTCCCGCGCAGTGCGTTCCACCATCGCCTCGGTTATCCGCGTTCCGCCTCGACAAGGCTGCAAACTCCTCGTCTTCTCTGAGCCACCTCGTCCTAACCAGCTCCTCCCATGCGAGTCGATGCGGCTCGGACCAATCGGGGATAACCTGAAAATGCAATACTCAACTCCAGACAATGCAGTGGCAACTTAGAAGCAATGTAGAATCTCATTGACATTTTACTCACCGACATGTACTCTTCTGGCGTCATCGAGTACTCAGGATTAGGGTTCCTACCGACAATGTCTTCCTTCCTGACCCTCGCGCCCCTGTCAGCCCAGAAGTGGCTAGCGGCCATGACCTTCTGGTTGTACCACACCTGGGGGGTCAACTTCACACAAGCCCCAAGCAAAGTCCTCTGCGCCTTCTCCTGGTCCTCCTCGGCCACACGGTAAAAGCACTTCAATCATGCATAAGAGTCATGAGTTAGCATGGTGGGGTCATCAAGTATGAACATAACTCGAGAAATATGCCTTACCCAAAACTTGGTGATGACAGCATCAGCAGCTGTCGGAAATCCCGGGACACGGGTAGTCTGGTAGTCCGCCCAAGTGGTAGCTAGCTTCCTGTCACCCTCGTGGGTAATGTGATAGCCCGGCCAGAACTTCCTAATCAGAGCTCCAACAAGGCTGTTAGGAAGGCGAGGCTTCGTCCCCGGAGGAAATGTCCAATTGTTGCACAATATTAAACATTAGTACACAATAATTATTTATGACCAACATGAAATAAAATGTTTTAAATTGCCAAATTAGTACACTTACTCAAGGCCATCTGGAATAATAAGGGCTTTCGCCTCCTGAGTCCTAGGCTCAAACTTCTCGTCAGGGACTCCCGATTCCCCACGATTCAGCAATTTCTTCGGCCCCACCAACTCGCGGCTAGTGTCCGCCTCCGTATCGGTCCCCGCCTCCCTCTCGGTCCTCGCCTCCCTCTCAGACTCTGCCTCCCTCTCGGACTCTGCCTCCCTCTCGGCCCTGAAAGGCTGCTCTGTCAGGAACAACTCAGGAGCCACGTCGCCAGAAGCAGAGGGTGGTGGGTCAAAGTCCACGCCTCCTCCCGTGGCACCTCGTCCTCGTCCTCCTCGACCTCGGCCTCGACCCCGTCCTCCGCCAGCAGGAGCAAGATCGGGGTAACGCGGATTGGGATTTGGCTGTCTCCCACTCCGTGTAGCTCTTTTCTTGCACTGCAGGAGCAAGGACGAACTGGTTGCCTTGCCGCTGCTCATATTGTTCAATCACCTGCATTAAGTAAGAGAAAACAGTTAAGCACAAAGACATAATAAAATGTATACACAAAGAATAAAGGCATAATGCAATTAAGAAAACAGTTAAGCACAAAGACAAAATAAAATGCATTAAAAAATAAATACTCACTATGATTTTCATTCTCATTCTCATTCTCATTCTCATTCTCACTATCACTATCTTTTGAGTAGAAATCTGGATTCTCATCAAAGGGTGTAGGCTCATCATCGTTGTCATTCTCGGTATGGAGCTTCTCGAGCATACTTATGTCATGTAGATTCACCACTGACTCACCCCGAGTTTCTACATCATTCCCAAGGTCCTCAAGATCAACCGGTTCTAAATCAAAGTGTCCGAAGTCCTCTTGCTCTTGATAGAAAATTCCCTCGTACGTTACAGGGTTAATGTTCTTGTAATCGTCCTCGGAGGGAATCGGTAGGTTACCATGTGGCGATACCTGGAACACGACTTCCCAGCCCTGGAGTTCCGCTTTCTGGCATGGGTGGGGCAAATAATAAACTTGGTTGGCTTGGTGAGCAACAACAAAGACGTCGGCTCCGCTATAGGTGGTTGACGGCCTAACTTCAACTAACTCAATGGAAGGGGTACTTCTCAGTCCACCCCTTGGGTCAAACCAGTGACACTTGAACACAACAAGATTGAGTTCGACATTCGTACTATTGAAGGTCAGCTCGTATACATTCTCTAACCTTCCGTAGTAATCAAGGGAATCGGCTCCTTTGGTGAACACCCTAGTATTTACCGTTTTTGCCTTCGGTCGCCCTTTCTGGTGCGTCTCTGTATGGAAGCGAAACCCATTCACATCATACTTCTCATACTTCATGACGACACTGTTACAACCTTGGGAAACACATTTCAGCTCATCTGACATCTCAACGTTGGGATCAGCTCCCTATAGGTACAAGAGGAATTTGTTGCGTTCAGTAGTTACATGGAATAAGAGTGACAAGTCACATATTGCAAGGTAAGAGGGACAGGTTAGGAATTACTTTTTCCATAAACCAGGACACAAATTTTTTTTTATTTCCGGGAGCACCCTCTTTCAGTAGAGTGTCCAACTCCATGGGAGAGGGATCAGTCGGTCCCGGCCATTGTTCATCCGTGAAATCGCTAAGAAGGAGA
This sequence comes from Avena atlantica, assembly GCA_910589765.1. Lineage (NCBI taxonomy): Eukaryota > Viridiplantae > Streptophyta > Magnoliopsida > Poales > Poaceae > Avena > Avena atlantica. The sequence goes on from OU342736.1 coordinate 378,207,751, forward strand.
AAATAAGCATTAGACGGAGACCGAGTTACTAGCTGCATAGAGAAATAGGGTGTTCACCATTTTACCTAATGAAATCGACCACTTCCTTCATGTTCATAAGCACATAGAGCATTATGCAATCCTTCTCTTCCTTCGGCAACCTATATTTTAGTCCTTTACCGGCCTTGCCACCGGGAAATTGGAATAGTTCGAGATTGGGGTCATTCTTGGGCAGGTCGACATTGTAACGAGAGACCGGGTTATGCATAGTGGGAACATCATCGGGCCAGTAGGTTCTCGCGGCGTCTGCCATCTCCCGAAGGCATGTTGCTTCAGCTATGCATGCTTCAATCTTGGCTTTGTTTCCAGTTATCTTTCGAATATACTTAAACTCTCTCTCAATACAAAATTGCCAACGAAATTGCACCGCCCCCCCCAATAGTGCCTCGTTCGCGAGGTGCACAATGAGATGTGCCATCGGAGTAAAGAAGCCTAGCGGAAAGATCATCTCCAAATTGCTTAGCAACTCCGGCACCTGAACTTGCAGCTTCTCAATCACCAGAGGACATATCTGCTTAGCACAGAGGGTGCGGAAGAAATGGCTCAACTCCGCAAGCACTCGCCATACTTTTTCGGGGAGATACCCTCGAACCATCACCGACATCAGCCGCTCAATCCATATATGATAGTCGTGACTCTTGAGCCCGTTGACTTGTCCCGTCAAAAGATTGACTCCCTTACTTATATTCGAACAATAACCGCCAGGGAACATCACGACGTATTTGAGCCACCTAAATGACTCCTTCTTTTGGACATTATCAAGGCAGTAGTAGGCATGCGGCTTGAACCAATTCTTTCGACGGACAGTAGGAGGCTGCATGTGTAATCTCTTCCTATCACAAAGCTTCTCAACATCAACTCTAGCCTTGACATTATCCTTTGACTTCCCAGGAATGTTCAGGACTGTGTGAAAAAGGGACTCCCCGACATTCTTTTCGGTGTGCATCACATCGATGTTAATACACGAGATTCGTTAAGGCTGCCACGTGAGTCCAATTATGCGTTACACCATATCCCGCAAATTGATGGCCAGTTCCCGGCACCGCGGGCACGAGAGCACGTATCTCGGCATCAACAACTGCACCCTCGAACTTTGGTACCTCTTTTACTTCATGCACAACTTTGCCCTTCTTGAAGTTCTTTCTATCTTCTCTGAACGAATGATTTCTTTTGAGGTACTGTCGATTCATGTCAAACGCAACATATTTGCGACCCGACTTTAGCCAAAGGAACTCAAGTCGGTGCCTGCACACTGGGCATGGCCACTTACCAGCTGTACACCATCCGCACGTTAGGGCGTACCCGGGCATGTCATGCATAGTATATTGTAACCAAACTTTCATCAAAAAGTTTCTCTTTGATGCTCGGTCGTATGTCAACGTCCCGTGTATCCAAGAGTGGTTCAAATCATCCACAATCGGCTGCATGTAGACACTCAAGTTCTTCCCCAGATACTCAGGTCCTGGAATTATCAGCGACAAAAACATGGTCTTCCGTTGCATTAATACTCCGGGAGGGAGATTGAGCGGAATAACATACACCGGCCAGCAGCTGTACGAGGCCGTCGATATACCATATGGGTTGAAGCCATCTGTTGCTATCGCAATTCTAACATTCCGAGCCTCTTCTGCCCACCGGGGGTATTTGTCATCGAAGTTCTTCCATGCCTTACCATCAGATGGATGTCCCATCTTCTTCCGTCCGTGCCCGTCCTCATATCTTTTCCCCTTCTTGTGCCACGTCATCTGTTTGGCAGTCTCCTCGCTCAAGTAAAGCCGCTGGATTCTTTTTATGAATGGGAGATACCGAAGTATCTTCTTAGCGACCTTCGACTGCCTCACCTGACCATCCTTCCCCTTTATCTCTTCATATCTAGAGGCCTTACAAATGGAGCAGTACTTGTCACCCTCAAACTGTTTCCAAAACAAAAGGCAGCCTTTTGGACAACAATCTATCTTTTCATAATCCATGTTGAGCTCCTTCATGAGTTTCTTCATTTCGTGAAAGGTTTTAGGCAGACAATGCCCTTCGGGCAACATGTTACCACATGTTCTCAGATTTGCTTCAAAGTGAGAACGGGTGGCGGAGTAGTGGCACTTGTCGGCTAGACACTGAGAGATGGCATCGAGCTGATAAATCTTTGCACCCTCGTACAGAGGCCTCTTAGCCGCGGCCATCATATCAAGGAAGGCCTTCGCGGTTGGCTCCGGTTCCTCCGGTTCTAGCGGTTCCTCCGGTTCTGGTGATTCCTCCCGTGGAGGTGGCGAATTCGGCTGGTCGGCATCGATAAGATCATCTAGCATGTTTCTAATCCCATCGTGCTCATTGCCATTGAGCCGCTGACGCATCACCTCACCTCTGTCACGTTCGTACCGAGCAAAGTCGACTTGCGTGACATAGTTAGACATGTACCCATATTGCAGAAGGTGTTTGTACATGTCATCCTTTCCCTGACGATGACGCTTAGTGCAATGAGCGCAGGGACAAAGTGCCTGAACCATTGCCTTCGAACCACGCGCTAACTCATTCACTAACAAATGAGTGTTCCGTACCCAATCGTCTGTTTTATTAGTCGCACTAATACGGCCACTGTACATCCACCCATTATCAGCCATCCTCTTCTGCTTTGTTGGGAGACAAACAACAAATATAACATTTTATATCAAACAGGAGATTAAATGCTTCATATTTTTACGCATTCATCAACCTACATGTCCAATAGGAAAAGAGGGTCCTAACCAGCCGCCAGATCCGTAGATTGGGTAAGTTCTCCCTGGTTCTACCCCGGATATGCGAGACCACTAATGCATATTAAGTCGCGTAACGCTTACGGTCGGGATGACGCCTAGGTGACGCGACAGACTTGGTGATCTAGACACAAAAATAAAACCTAGGTACAAGAGAGGCGAACAGATTCTCACCCTCGGCGGTAGAGGAAGTAGTCGATCAACCGAGTGTCGAGGTCGGCGACGGAACTCGGAGACGGTATCGAGGTGTCACCTACACCATCTCCCGCAACGACAGTCACTCCCGAAACACTACAAAGTTTGTACATTGACATAAAGACAACACCTTAGTCACAACATGTATAATTAGGCTCATTCAAAAAATATTCTACTTTGTGCATCTTGTTTTATTTCTATCTCTACCTATTATATTTCTAAATAATTTTTGCATCTAGTTTTATTTCTATTTCTACCTATTCTATTACTAAATAATTTTTTACCTATTCTATTTTCTAAATAAATTTCTACCTATTCTATTTCTACATATTCAATTTCTAAATAATTTTCTACCTATTCTATTTCTATTCTATTTTCTACCTATTCTATTTCTACAGGAAGTTACAGGAGGTACCTGCGGGGACGACGAGCTCGAGGCGGCGGTGCTGGGCACGGGAGGCAGGCAGGAGGCAGACGACGGCGCGCTCAGCGGCGAGGGAGGGAGGGAGGGAGGGGGGTGGCGGCTATGGGGGAGGGAAGGGGGCGGTGGCACTCAGCGGCGGGGGAGGGAGGGAGGGGGTGGTGGCTAGGGGGGAGGGAAGGGGGCGGTGGAGGCGGGAATGGGGGAGGGAGGGCTAGCGGCTGCTGGCGGCGGTGGGGAGGCACGGGATGCGGCGGGGTGGTGGCGGCGGTGGCGGCGGTGGGGAGGCACGGGAGGCGGCGGTGGGGGCACGTGAGGCGGCGGGGTGGTGGCGGCGGTGGGGAGGCACGAGAGGAGGCTGGTGGAGGCGGTGGGGAGGCACGGGAGGCGGCGGTGGCTCACGCGGGGGAGGAAGGGAGGGGGTGGCGCCGGTGGAGGCTCGGGGGAGGGAGGAGGCGGTGGAAGCTCGAGGGAGGGAGGGCTGGAGGCGGCGGGAATTGGGGAGGGGCTGGCGGCGACGGGAACTGGGGGAGGGGCTGGCGGCGGGAATGGCGGCTGCTGGCGGCGGGGTCGGGGTCGGGAGCGGGCGCATGCAGAGGAGTGGCTCGGGTGAGAGGAGGAGGGGTCGGGAACGGGCGCGTGGGAGCCAAAGTAGGATAGGGCTACGCCGACGGCCAGGCATACGCCGAGGGCAGCCGTCGGCGTAGCTAGGGTTTTTTTTTAAAATTTTTTTTGAAAGAAGGGTCTTTTGTTTCATATCAAATTTTACAGCATACTTTATTTAGTGTCTACTATTATAGAATAAACTATATATTATTAATATATAATTTTTTATTTCGTCTTGTGCTCGTTTTCCAAGCAAACCCTAGATGTGTGCTAAACGGGGAGATTCCCCCCTTATTTCGTCTTGCATGCATGCGAGGGGGGACACATGCAAGCACCTATACCAACCTCTCACCACACTCACACACATATGATAGGGTCACATGCAAGTTTTCATCTCATTCCAATGTTCTCGTGGTCTTCCTCCGGCGAAACCCTGATCTCTGTGCATACTCGGATCGTCTACCCCCCTAGACGTTCCTCTGACAGGGGTATCCCGGCATAGCTCTCTCTTGTTTTGTGTCTATTTAGGTCATAGGGTGATGTAAAACCATGTTGGCTCACAAGTTGGGGCACTATCCTACCCGGTTTCACCTCGACGGGGAGATTCCACCCTCATACGGGTCCGGAACCTTCGCCTCTAGGTTAGAGCGCATGCATGCGACGGGGGACACAAGCAAGCACCTATACCAACCTCTCACCACACCCACACACATATGCTAGGGGCACATGCAAGTTTTCATCTCATTCCAATGTTCTCGTGGTCTTCCTCCGGCGAAACCCTGATCTCTGTGCACACTCGGATCGTCTACCCCCCTAGACGTTCCTCTGACAGGGGTAGCCCGGCGTAGCTCTCTCTTGTTTTGTGTTTTTTTAGGTCCTAGGGTGATGTAAAACCATGTTGGCTCACTAGTTGGGGCACTATCCTACCCGGTTTCACCTCGACGGGGAGATTCCACCCTCATACGGGTCCGGAACCTTCGCCTCTAGGTTAGAGCGCATGCATGCGAGGGGGGACACATGCAAGCACCTATACCAACCTCTCACCACACCCACACACATATGCTAGGGGCACATGCAAGTTTTCATCTCATTGCAATGTTCTCGTGGTCTTCCTCCGGCGAAACCCTGATCTCTGTGCACACTCGGATCGTCTACCCCCCTAGACGTTCCTCTGACAGGGGTAGACCGGCGTAGCTCTCTCTTGTTTTGTGTTTGTTTAGGTCATAGGGTGATGTAAAACCATGTTGGCTCACAAGTTGGGGCACTATCCTACCCGGTTTCACCTCGACGGGGAGATTCCACCCTCATACGGGTCCGGAACCTTCGCCTCTAGGTTAGAGCGCATGCATGCGAGGGGGGACACATGCAAGCACCTATACCAACCTCTCACCACACCCACACACATATGCTAGGGGCACATGCAAGTTTTCATCTCATTCCAATGTTCTCGTGGTCTTCCTCCGGTGAAACCCTGATCTCTGTGCACACTCGGATCATCTACCCCCCTTGACGTTCCTCTGACAGGGGTAAACTGTAACACCCTCAGAATCGACCCTATGCAAGTTTTAGCGATTCCCGCCAAACCCGCATAGAAACGATTCAAAGGTGCCCACCAGGCACTTTCGTGCGGGTGGAAAACGAAGTAATAACATTACACAACAGTCCTCGATGGGACCCACATAACAGATATATACAACAGCGACTCAACGAGTCAAGAGTACAGATATAATATACAAAGATCCAAATCACCTTGAAAACGATAGAGCGTCCAACTACGGACAAGATGCAAATGGGGCTAAGAGCCCTGAAGAATAACCAATGGCGTCCATAACCCTGCCCAGGCCAAGCCGGAAGGGTAACCCTGCTAACGACGTCGATATCAAAACCTGCTGAACAAAAGGGGTGCCGACAAAGGGCAAAGGAAAAAGAGGAGCATCAGTACTGAGGCCAGTACACGGCGAGGCTAGAATTCAGCGGTCCTCGCCTACATAGGTATGGTGGACTGAAGCGGCAGCGGCAGCATGCACTAAACAACCTATAGAGACCCGATACAACTGGCGGCTATCAGAGAGGGGTAAGAAAGACCTATTCGGAACCACCCTGATACTACCATCAAACAAACCCATCCTGGTGTTTCCCCCTCGAGACCAAACGAGGAAGTCAACCGAGGAACTCACACCGTTGGCAGTTCTATTTATCCAATTATTGTTGCAGTAATTACTAGTCAGGTATAGATAATCATCCTGATAAAATAAGCAGTGGGCACTTTTAGTTAACCATTCCGTTGTGGTTGCACCACTTACTAGTCAAATACATTTAGCATGAGATAACCCAAAACCCAGCAGTTGTTGGTACTTTTATTTAGCCATACCGTTGTAGTTGCAATACTTACTAGTCAGATACAATGGTCGCAAGCGACAATCCAAACAAGCAATTGTGGGCAGTATTATTTATCCATTCCATTATAGTGAACTGATTACTAGTCATTATAAAGTCAAATTTATAGCACTACTTTAGTTATAGTTGTCTATGATCGAGATACTGTGCTCCAAGTCGTCCATAACCGCGGACACGGCTTTCAGAAAGTTTTACCCGGCTGGGGTGCACAAATAGCAACACACACTCGATCAACCTCGGAAAAACCAAATCAAAACCCAACGAGGCCTTCATGACAAAGCAATCACAGGATTCAGAATTATTTCAGGGGGCCACCCCTTGGAGTACACCCGCAACGAAGTTAGCTGACTCCGAGACGGACCCGAGGTTTGGGTGGACGGCTGTGAACGACTGGGAACCCAAAACTGGGCTTGTCGACACCGCGGAATCGTGTCCCGATCCTAAACAGTACAGTGTGCTCCTCGCACAATCGTAAATAAAGCAGTAGCATGGCATAAGTACAGGATCGTAAATAAAACCTCAAACTAGTTTGTGGCCCCAAGAAATAAGAATGAATCAAGCTCTGGCTCAGGGGGGTCCCATAATCCTCCCGGATGTGGATAGCGCGATAAATCAAGGAACAGGTATCAAGCACTCGGGGTCCTACGGGACACAAGTGGACGGTTAACAACCAAACACCATCTATTGCCCACCTGTGCCTCTACTTACTTACTTACTTCAATTTTAGTTGTTAAACAGGAATTAAAGTGAACGAAAAGTAAAGCCATGATCATCTCCAACATCAACATGCGGCAATACACCAACAACTGTGGCACTTGACGACACGCAACAGCACTTGAGCAAGCGACTACGACGCGCAAGTCCAACTATCTACCAAACAACAGGTAATAGGATGTGTCCAAGGCAATATAAGGCTGCAAGGGATATCACGGGTACGAAAACTAGAGCAACGCAACACAGATAGCAATAGATCAACAGGAGGGAATAAATACTATAAAAGTAAGATAGGTAGAAAGGGGGAGATGCTCGCCTGAAAACATTGCCGAAGGTTCAACCGAAGATCGGGTCGACACTCGCATCAACTCAACGGCCTTATCCGCGAAGAAGCAAAACACTAGAAGAAAACACCGAATGCTCTATTTAATACTACGGCAAAAGATCGGGCATGATGCAGGTATGATGAATGACATGGCAAGAGTGCGATGCGATAAGGCAATATTAAGCGGAACCAGGGTCCCGACAATTAATTAGATGGTTCAAGTTATTTAGCTACCCCGCATATTAAATGTTGTTCTAACATGGCAAAATATATCACCGGTTTGCTACACCAATTTAAATGAGGCCAATATAAGACTAGCTTTGCTCGCATATGGGCCCCATAATTAATTATAAGGTGATTCGGCATAAGGCCCCCAAACCACAGACAAGTATGCATGCATGAACAATTAATATGCGACAAGTTGTCAAATATTATAAAATAGGGTATCGGGAAGGGGTTCACACATTAGGGTTCGGCAGATCTTGGTTCCGGGGTTCGGGGTTCGGTCTCAGGGATCAGATCTGGGGTTCGGTCTCAGCGGGATCGAGTTCGGATATCGGAGGTAGATCTTGGCACTCCGGGAAGGAGGACTTGGTCGGTGTCGGGGCGCATCGGACTCGCCCTGGTCGGTGTCGATCTTGTCGTTGCGACGACCTTGTCGGGTTCGCGCTTCGGATTCCGTGAGGCGATCTTGACGCTCCGTGTCGAAGTCCTTGAGGTGTCCTCCTTATCCACCGGTGGCGAACTTGTAAACGGCGTCAGGGTCCTCGGGGTCCGGGGTGAAGTACTCAGCGTCCTCGAGGGAGTACTTGTCGTATCCGTGACGGAGATCTTGAGGGTCCATGTTCTCGGCGAACTTGGCGTACTCCAGGTTCGGGTTTTGGCGTCCGAGGGTAGTACTTGGCGTTCCGGATCGGGTCGATCCTGTCGATGAGAAGAGCTTGGCATCTAGGTTCTCGGCGAACTTGGCGTCCGAGGGTTCGACCGTCGCGGTTTGGACTCCGGTAGAAATTCTTGTCGTCAAAACATTACCACAACAGCTTTGGTTCACACGGTAGAGTTCACTTAACGCTTACATCACAGCCACAAGGATCTGTAGCTGCATGAACCGACAACTCAACCAAACAGGGATGCGGCTGAGTGCGACGAACTCGCGAGGCTCAGACGGAGCAACACCCGGAGACAGCGGACGAGGGGCTTGGCGAAGGGGCCTCGATGCGGTCGCGCGGGGTCGGGGTAGGCAGAGGCCGGCGGAAGGAGGGGTTGCCGGCCAGGGGCGGGGGGGGGAATCAGCGACGGACACGGGGCAGCGGCCGGGGGCGGCGCGCCGCGCGAAGGCAGAGGGCGCAAGGGAGGGCGGTGGAGGATGCAGGGCCGGCCGGCGGCGGCGCCTAGGAAGGGAGGCCGGAGGCGAGGCGGCCCGACGGATCTTGAGCTCGGGTGGAGGCGGGGGAGGCGACTGGCGGCGGCGGCGGCGTCGGTGCTTGGGGCCACGCGGTGGCGGGGAGGCGGTCGCCGGCGGGGATGAGGTTGACGGCGGCGTCGCCACGCGCCAGAGAGGCAGAGGACGGCGGGAAGGGGGAGAGGAGCCGCGGGGCGCGGGGCCGTGCGCGGCGAGAGGTGGGAGACGCGGCGGCTCCGGCGGGCGACGCCGGGCGCGGCGAGACCGGAGGCGGGAGGCGGGGAGGCGGCACCGCGCGGCTCGGAGCCGGGAGGGGCGAGGGGCGGTGAGGACGCGCGGGGCGGTTCGCGTCGGGGGAGGCGACGGGGAGAGCGGGAGGCGCGAGGAGGAAGATGGAAGGGCGGTGGCGATGGGGGGGGCCTGGCGGCGCCGGTGGATGGAGGAGGGAGGTGGCCGAGCACAGAGGAGAGAGGAGGTGGGTGCGTCGGTGGGAGGTGGAAGAGGACGGGGAAGAGAGGAGACAGGAGAGAGAGCGGGGGACGCGGGGCCAGGGTGGGGCCGCGGGCCAGGGGGTGGGGTCGGGGGGGAATGTGAGGTGGCCACTGGCACGTGGGCCACAGGGGAGAGGGGAGGGCCGGCGGGTGCATGCTATGTGGCGTGTGTGTGAGTTGTGTGGTGTGAGTTGTGTGGTGTGAGTGAGGTGGGACCCAGGGAGAGAGAGGGTGAGAGAGAGAGAGGAGGTGGGCCAGGAGAGGTGGGTCCAGATTGTAAGGGAGAGGGGGTAGGAGTGGGGAGTGTGAGAAAGAGAGAGAGGGGGAAAAAAAGGGGGATTGGTGAGGTGGCAGGGTGGGTAGGAAAAAGGAGGAGGGGTGAGGTGGCGAGCTGTGAGTGGTGGGTAGATTAGGATTGGGTGGGAATAGGAATTAGGGTGGGCTGGACCGTTTTATTTCTGGGGTGGTCGACTGGGTCGAATCGGCCCGTTCGACTGCCCCACTAAAAATAATTACATATTTTTATTTGTTTCAAACAGACTTTTGCAAACCGATAGCAAACAAAACAAAATAATCCGGTGACCCGGGTTTGCGTTTGAACAAAGACGGGGCGTTTAGAAAATAAGGACAGGTCTTTCTGCAAATAGTTTTAGGCAAGCAAATGCAAGATGATGACGATGCTCAAATGCAATGTGGCATGATGACATGAGCATGCGGCCATGATGATGCAATGCACAAAAACAACGCGATTTTCTAGTAGTGGTTTTGCGGGATGCCACAATTCGACACCACTAACAATGGATCTCGCCCTCGAGATCCGCCTCATGGTACCGGAAAGAAGGCCGGCGGTCTGAATCTTCTCGCACCGTGTAGATCCTCGCGACACCACTAACAAGAGGTCGTTGTCCGTGATCGTCGCGAGGGCACTCCGGGACACAAAAGGTCGAAGGTAGAGGTATCAACAAATAAAGCCACCTCTAGCTTCGATGGAAAGGGGGGGAACCGATGCATTCTCATCCACTTCAATGTACAAAAGCGAATAGAAGGGGTAGTCGGCACGGGGGCCAATCCATCACGCACCCAAACTATTACTCCGCACAATCAGTGGAAAAGCGTGCAACCTTTCTCGGAAGCAGACTGAAGATCTCGACAATCGAGGTTCAGGAACAAAGGGGTGATGCAGACTCTACATCCGATCTGGCGTAGATGATGTCGTCGCGTCGGAAAACACCGGAAATCACAAACAAGGAACGAAGAAAAGGCCACCAGACGAAGGATTACTCGGATAGCATGAAGACCAGATGTAGCAACACCGTTACCAAAGGAGGAAGCAAAACCCTGAAGGTACGACGGAACCCATCCACGAGAAATCCTGGACTCGAAGAGAGAGAAGAGAGCGGATTCAAAACACGCAGAGGTAAGAGGAGAATAGCAGAAGGGTAAGGAGTAAAATCAGACCTAATCAGAAATATCCAACCGATTTTGCAAAAATAGTTTTGACACTCTACTTCGGCCGTTAGCTAGGTTATCCTACAGGCTGGACTTGTGGGGTATCGCAACTGCTGAGCTCTGATACCACTCTGTAACACCCTCAGAATCGACCCTATGCAAGTTTTAGCGATTCCCACCAAACCCGCATAGAAACGATTCAAAGGTGCCCACCAGGCACTTTCGTGCGGGTGGAAAACGAAGTAATAACATTACACAACAGTCCTTGATGGGACCCACAGAACAGATATATACAACAGCGACTCAACGAGTCAAGAGTACAGATATAATATACAAAGATCCAAATCACCTTGAAAACGATAGAGCGTCCAGCTACGGACAAGATGCAAATGGGGCTAAGAGCCCTGAAGAATAACCAATGGCGTCCATAACCCTGCCCAGGCCAAGCCGGAAGGGTAACCCTGCTAACGACGTCGATCTCAAAACCTGCTGAACAAAAGGGGTGCCGACAAAGGGCAAAGGAAAAAGAGGAGCGTCAGTACTGAGGCCAGTACACGGCGAGGCTAGAATTCAGCGGTCCTCGCCTACATAGGTATGGTGGACTGAAGCGGCAGCGGCAGCATGCACTAAACAACCTATAGAGACCCGATACAACTGGCGGCTATCAGAGAGGGGTAAGAAAGACCTATTCGGAACCACCCTGATACTACCATCAAACAAACCCATCCTGGTGTTTCCCCCTCGAGACCAAACGAGGAAGTCAACCGAGGAACTCACACCGTTGGCAGTTTTATTTATCCAATTATCGTTGCAGTAATTATTAGTCAGGTATAGATAATCATCCTGATAAAATAAGCAGTGGGCACTTTTAGTTAACCATTCCGTCGTGGTTGCACCACTTACTAGTCAAATACATTTAGCATGAGATAACCCAAAACCCAGCAGTTGTTGGTACTTTTATTTAGCCATACCGTTGTAGTTGCAATACTTACTAGTCAGATACAATGGTCGCAAGTGACAATCCAAACAAGCAATTGTGGGCAGTATTATTTAGCCATTCCATTATAGTGAACTGATTACTAGTCATTATAAAGTCAAATTTATAGCACTACTTTAGTTATAGTTGTCTATGATCGAGATACTGTGCTCCAAGTCGTCCATAACCGCGGACACGGCTTTCAGAAAGTTTTACCCGACCGGGGTGCACAAATAGCAACACACACTCGATCAACCTCGGAAAAACCAAATCAAAACCCAACGAGGCCTTCACGACAAAGAAATCACAGGATTCAGAATTATTTCAGGGGGCCACCCCTTGGAGTACACCCGCAACGAAGTTAGCTGACTCCGAGACGGACCCGAGGTTTGGGTGGACGGCTGTGAACGACTGGGAAACCAAAACTGGGCTTGTCGACACCGCGGAATCGTGTCCCGATCCTAAACAGTATAGTGTGCTCCTCGCACAATCGTAAATAAAGCAGTAGCATGGCATAAGTACAGGATCGTAAATAAAACCTCAAACTAGTTTGTGGCCCCAAGAAATAAGAATGAATCAAGCTCTGGCTCAGGGGGGTCCCATAATCCTCCCGGATGTGGATAGCGCGATAAATCAAGGAACAGGTATCAAGCACTCGGGGTCCTACGGGACACAAGTGGACGGTTAACAACCAAACACCATCTATTGCCCACCTGTGCCTCTGCTTACTTACTTCAATTTTAGTTGTTAAACAGGAATTAAAGTGAACGAAAAGTAAAGCCATGATCATCTCCAACATCAACATGCGGCAATACACCAACAACTGTGGCACTTGACGACACGCAACAGCACTTGAGCAAGCGACTACGACGCGCAAGTCCAACTATCTACCAAACAACAGGTAATAGGATGTGTCCAAGGCAATATAAGGCTGCAAGGGATATCACGGGTACGAAAACTAGAGCAACGCAACACAGATAGCAATAGATCAACAGGAGGGAATAAATACTATAAAAGTAAGATAGGTAGAAAGGGGGAGATGCTCGCCTGAAAACATTGCCGAAGGTTCAACCGAAGATCGGGTCGACACTCGCATCAACTCAACGGCCTTATCCCCGAAGAAGCAAAACACTAGAAGAAAACACCGAATGCTCTATTTAATACTACGGCAAAAGATCGGGCATGATGCAGGTATGATGAATGACATGGCAAGAGTGCGATGCGATAAGGCAATATTAAGCGGAACCAGGGTCCCGACAATTAATTAGATGGTTCAAGTTATTTAGCTACCCCGCATATTAAATGTTGTTCTAACATGGCAAAATATATCACCGGTTCGCTACACCAATTTAAATGAGGCCAATATAAGACTAGCTTTGCTCGCATATGGGCCCCATAATTAATTATAAGGTGATTCGGCATAAGGCCCCCAAACCACAGACAAGTATGCATGCATGAACAATTAATATGCGACAAGTTGTCAAATATTATAAAATAGGGTTTCGGGAAGGGGTTCACACATTAGGGTTCGGCAGATCTTGGTTCCGGGGTTCGGGGTTCGGTCTCAGGGATCATATCTGGGGTTCGGTCTCGGCGGGATCGAGTTCGGATATCGGAGGTAGATCTTGGCACTCCGGGAAGGAGGACTTGGTCGGCGTCGGGGCGCATCAGACTCGCCCTGGTCGGTGTCGATCTTGTCGTTGCGACGACCTTGTCGGGTTCACGCTTCGGATTCCGTGAGGCGATCTTGACGCTCCGTGTCGAAGTCCTTGAGGTGTCCTCCTTATCCACCGGTGGCGAACTTGTAAACGGCGTCAGGGTCCTCGGGGTCCGGGGTGAAGTACTCAGCGTCCTCGAGGGAGTACTTGTCGTATCCATGACGGAGATCTTGAGGGTCCATGTTCTCGGCGAACTTGGCGTACTCCAGGTTCGGGTTTTGGCGTCCGAGGGTAGTACTTGGCTTTCCAGATCGGGTCGATCCTGTCGATGAGAAGAGCTTGGCATCTAGGTTCTCGGCGAACTTGGCGTCCGAGGGTTCGACCGTCGGGGTTTGGACTCCGGTAGAAATTCTTGTCGTCAAAACATTACCACAACAGCTTTGGTTCACAAGGTAGAGTTCACTTAACGCTTACATCACAGCCACAAGGATCTGTAGCTGCATGAACCGACAACTCAACCAAACAGGGATGCAGTTGAGTGCGACGAACTCGCGAGGCTCAGACGGAGCAACACCCGGAGACAGCGGACGAGGGGCTTGGCGAAGGGGCCTCGATGCGGTCGCGCGGGGTCGGGGTAGGCAAAGGCCGGCGGAAGGAGGGGTCGCCGGCCAGGGGTGGGGGGGGGGGACCGGCGACGGACACGGGGCAGCGGCCGGGGGCGGCGCGCCGCGCGGAGGCAGAGGGCGCAAGGGAGGGCGGTGGAGGATGCAGGGCCGGCCGGCGGCGGTGCCTTGGGAGGGAGGCCGGAGGCGAGGCGGCCCGACGGAGCTCGAGCTCGGGCGGAGGCGGGGGAGGCGACTGGCGGCGGCGGCGTCGGTGCTTGGGGCCACACGGTGGCGGGGAGGCGGTCGCCGGCGGGGATGAGGTCGACGGCGGCGTCGCCACGCGCCAGAGAGGCAGAGGACGGCGGGGAGGGGGAGAGGAGCCGCGGGGCGCGGGGCCGTGCGCGGCGAGAGGTGGGAGACGCGGCGGCTCCGGCGGGCGACGCCGGGCGCGGCGAGACCGGAGGCGGTAGGCGGGGAGGCGGCGCCGCGGGGCGAGGGACGGTGAGGACGCGCGGGGCGGTTCGCGTCGGGGGAGGCGACGGGGAGAGCGGGAGGCGCGAGGAGGAAGATGGAAGGGCGGTGGCGATGGGGGGGGCCTGGCGGCGCCGGTGGACGGAGGAGGGAGGTGGCCGAGCGCAGAGGAGAGAGGAGGTGGGTGCGTCGGTGGGAGGTGGAAGAGGACGGGGAAGAGAGGAGACAGGAGAGAGAGCGGGGGATGCGGGGCCGCAGGCCAGGGGGTGGGGTCGGGGGGAATGTGAGGTGGCCACTGGCACGTGGGCCACAGGGGAGAGGGGACGGCCGGCGGGTGCGTGCTGTGTGGCGTGTGTGTGAGTTGTGTGGTGTGAGTTGTGTGGTGTGAGTGAGGTGGGACCCAGGGAGAGAGAGGGTGAGAGAGAGAGGAGGTGGGCCAGGAGAGGTGGGTCCAGATTGTAAGGGAGAGGGGGTAGGAGTGGGGAGTGTGAGAAAGAGAGAGAGGGGGAAAAAGAGGGGGATTGGTGAGGTGGCAGGGTGGGTAGGGAAAAGGGGGAGGGGTGAGGTGGCGAGCTGTGAGTGGTGGGTAGATTAGGATTGGGTGGGAATAGGAATTAGGGTGGGCTGGACCGTTTTATTTCTGGGGTGGTCTACTGGGTCGAATCGGCCCGTTCGACTGCCCCACTAAAAATAATTACATATTTTTATTTGTTTCAAACAGACTTTTGCAAACCGATAGCAAACAAAACAAAATAATCCGGTGACCCGGGTTTGCGTTTGAACAAAGACGGGCGTTTAGAAAATAAGGACAGGTCTTTCCGCAAATAGTTTTAGGCAAGCAAATGCAAGATGATGACGATGCTCAAATGCAATGTGGCATGATGACATGAACATGCGGTCATGATGATGCAATGCACAAAAACAACGCGATTTTCTAGTAGTGGTTTTGCGGGATGCCACATAGCCCGGCGTAGCTCTCTCTTGTTTTGTGTTTGTTTAGGTCATAGGGTGATGTAAAACCATGTTGGCTCACTAGTTGGGGCAATATCCTACCCGGTTTCACCTCGACGGGGAGATTCCACCCTCATACGGGTCCGGAACCTTCGCCTCTAGGTTAGAGCGCATGCATGCGAGGGGGGACACATGCAAGCACCTATACCAACCTCTCACCACACCCACACACATATGCTAGGGGCACATGCAAGTTTTCATCTCATTCCAATGTTCTCGTGGTCTTCCTCCGGCGAAACCCTGATCTCTGTGCACACTCGGATCGTCTACCCCCCTAGACGTTCCTCTGACAGGGGTAGCCCGGCGTATCTCTCTCTTGTTTTGTGTTTGTTTAGGTCATAGGGTGATGTAAAACCATGTTGGCTCACTAGTTGGGGCACTATCCTACCCCGTTTCACCTCGACGGGGAGATTCCACCCTCATACGGGTCCGGAACCTTCGCCTCTAGGTTAGAGCGCATGCATGCGAGGGGGGACACATGCAAGAACCTATACCAACCTCTCACCACACCCACACACATATTCTAGGGGCACATGCAAGTTTTCATCTCATTCCAATGTTCTCGTGGTCTTCCTCCGGCGAAACCCCGATCTCTGTGCACACTCGGATCGTCTACCCCCCTAGACGTTCCTCTGACAGGGGTAGCCCGGCTTAGCTCTCTCTTGTTTTGTGTTTGTTTAGGTCATAGGGTGATTTAAAACCATGTTGGCTCACTAGTTGGGGCACTATCCTACCCGGTTTCACCTCGACGGGGAGATTCCACCCTCATACGGGTCCGGAACCTTCGCCTCTAGGTTAGAGCGCATGCATGCGAGGGGGGACACATGCAAGCACCTATACCAACCTCTCACCACACCCACACACATATTCTAGGGGCACATGCAAGTTTTCATCTCATTCCAATGTTCTCGTGGTCTTCCTCCGGCGAAACCCTGATCTCTGTGCACACTCGGATCGTCTACCCCCCTAGACGTTCCTCTGACAGGGGCAGGCCGGCGTAGCTCTCTATTGTTTTGTGTTTGTTTAGGTCATAGGGTGATGTAAAACCATGTTGGCTCACTAGTTGGGGCACTATCCTACCCGGTTTCACCTCGACGGGGAGATTCCACCCTCATACGGGTCCGGAACCTTCGCCTCTAGGTTAGAGCGCATGCATGCGAGGGGGGACACATGCAAGCACCTATACCAACCTCTCACCACACCCACACACATATTCTAGGGGCACATGCAAGTTTTCATCTCATTCCAATGTTCTCGTGGTCTTCCTCCGGCGAAACCCTGATCTCTGTGCACACTCGGATCGTCTACCCCCCTAGACGTTCTTCGGACAGGGGTAGCCCGGCGTAGCTCTCTCTTGGTTTGTGTTTGTTTAGGTCATAGGGTGATGTCAAACCATGTTGGCTCACAAGTTGGGGCACTATCCTACCCGGTTTCACCTCGACGGGGAGATTCCACCCTCATACGGGTACGGAACCTTCGCCTCTAGGTTAGAGCGCATGCATGCGAGGGGGGACACATGCAAGCACCTATACCAACCTCTCACCACACCCACACACATATGCTAGGGGCACATGCAAGTTTTCATCTCATTCCAATGTTCTCGTGGTCTTCCTCCAGCGAAACCCTGATCTCTGTGCACACTCGGATCGTCTACCCCCCCTAGACGTTCCTCTGACAGGGGTAGCCCGGCATAGCTCTCTCTTGTTTTGTGTTTGTTTAGGTCATAGGGTGATGTAAAACCATGTTGGCTCACTAGTTGGGGCACTATCCTACCCGGTTTCACCTCGACGGGGAGATTCCACCCTCATACGGGTCCGGAACCTTCGCCTCTAGGTTAGAGCGCATGCATGCGAGGGGGGACACATGCAAGAACCTATACCAACCTCTCACCACACCCACACACATATTCTAGGGGCACATGCAAGTTTTCATCTCATTCCAATGTTCTCGTGGTCTTCCTCCGGCGAAACCCTGATCTCTGTGCACACTCGGATCGTCTACCCCCCTAGACGTTCCTCTGACAGGGGTAGCCCGGCTTAGCTCTCTCTTGTTTTGTGTTTGTTTAGGTCATAGGGTGATGTAAAACCATGTTGGCTCACTAGTTGGGGCACTATCCTACCCAGTTTCACCTCGACGGGGAGATTCCACCCTCATACGGGTCCGGAACCTTCGCCTCTAGGTTAGAGCGCATGCATGCGAGGGGGGACACATGCAAGCACCTATACCAACCTCTCACCACACCCACACACATATTCTAGGGGCACATGCAAGTTTTCATCTCATTCCAATGTTCTCGTGGTCTTCCTCCGGCGAAACCCTGATCTCTGTGCACACTCGGATCGTCTACCCCCCCTAGACGTTCCTCTGACAGGGGCAGGCCGGCGTAGCTCTCTATTGTTTTGTGTTTGTTTAGGTCATAGGGTGATGTAAAACCATGTTGTCTCACTAGTTGGGGCACTATCCTACCCGGTTTCACCTCGACGGGGAGATTCCACCCTCATACGGGTCCGGAACCTTCGCCTCTAGGTTAGAGCGCATGCATGCGAGGGGGGACACATGCAAGCACCTATACCAACCTCTCACCACACCCACACACATATTCTAGGGGCACATGCAAGTTTTCATCTCATTCCAATGTTCTCGTGGTCTTCCTCCGGCGAAACCCTGATCTCTGTGCACACTCGGATCGTCTACCCCCCTAGACGTTCCTCTGACAGGGGTAGCCCGGCGTAGATCTCTCTTGTTTTGTGTTTGTTTAGGTCATAGGGTGATGTCAAACCATGTTGGCTCACAAGTTGGGGCACTATCCTACCCGGTTTCACCTCGACGGGGAGATTCCACCCTCATACGGGTACGGAACCTTCGCCTCTAGGTTAGAGCGCATGCATGCGAGGGGGGACACATGCAAGCACCTATACCAACCTCTCACCACACCCACACACATATGCTAGGGGCACATGCAAGTTTTCATCTCATTCCAATGTTCTCGTGGTCTTCCTCCGGCGAAACCCTGATCTCTGTGCACACTCGGATCGTCTACCCCCCCCCCTAGACGTTCCTCTGACAGGGGTAGCCCGGCGTAGCTCTCTCTTGTTTTGTGTTTGTTTAGGTCATAGGGTGATGTAAAACCATGTTGGCTCACTAGTTGGGGCACTATCCTACCCGGTTTCACCTCGACGGGGAGATTCCACCCTCATACGGGTCTGGAACCTTCGCCTCTAGGTTAGAGCGCATGCATGCGAGGGGGGACACATGCAAGAACCTATACCAACCTCTCACCACACCCACACACATATTCTAGGGGCACATGCAAGTTTTCATCTAATTCCAATGTTCTCGTGGTCTTCCTCCGGCGAAACCCTGATCTCTGTGCACACTCGGATCGTCTACCCCCCTAGACGTTCCTCTGACAGGGGTAGCCCGGCGTAGCTCTCTCTTGTTTTGTGTTTGTTTAGGTCATAGGGTGATGTAAAACCATATTGGCTCACTAGTTGGGGCACTATCCTACCCGGTTTCACCTCGACGGGGAGATTCCACCCTCATACGGGTCCGGAACCTTCGCCTCTAGGTTAGAGCGCATGCATGCGAGGGGGGACACATGCAAGCACCTATACCAACCTCTCACCACACCCACACACATATTCTAGGGTCACATGCAAGTTTTCATCTCATTCCAATGTTCTCGTGGTCTTCCTCCGGCGAAACCCTGATCTCTGTGCACACTCGGATCGTCTACCCCCCCCTAGACGTTCCTCTGACAGGGGCAGGCCGGCGTAGCTCTCTATTGTTTTGTGTTTGTTTAGGTCATAGGGTGATGTAAAACCATGTTGGCTCACTAGTTGGGGCACTATCCTACCCGGTTTCACCTCGACGGGGAGATTCCACCCTCATACGGGTCCGGAACCTTCGCCTCTAGGTTAGAGC
Organism: Avena atlantica; assembly: GCA_910589765.1. Taxonomy (NCBI): domain Eukaryota; kingdom Viridiplantae; phylum Streptophyta; class Magnoliopsida; order Poales; family Poaceae; genus Avena; species Avena atlantica. The sequence continues at coordinate 378,227,182 of OU342736.1, forward strand.
GCATGCATGCGAGGGGGGACACATGCAAGCACCTATACCAACCTCTCACCACACCCACACACATATTCTAGGGGCACATGCAAGTTTTCATCTCATTCCAATGTTCTCGTGGTCTTCCTCCGGCGAAACCCTGATCTCTGTGCACACTCGGATCGTCTACCCCCCTAGACGTTCCTCTGACAGGGGTAGCCCGGCGTAGCTCTCTCTTGTTTTGTGTTTGTTTAGGTCATAGGGTGATGTAAAACCATGTTGGCTCACTAGTTGGGGCACTATCCTACCCGGTTTCACCTCGACGGGGAGATTCCACCCTCATACGGGTCCGGAACCTTCGCCTCTAGGTTAGAGCGCATGCATGCGAGGGGGGACACATGCAAGCACCTATACCAACCTCTCACCACACCCACACACATATGCTAGGGGCACATGCAAGTTTTCATCTCATTCCAATGTTCTCGTGGTCTTCTTCCGGCGAAACCCTGATCTCTGTGCACACTCGGATCGTCTACCCCCCTAGACGTTCCTCTGACAGGGGTAGCCCGGCGTAGCTCTCTCTTGTTTTGTGTTTGTTTAGGTCATAGGGTGATGTAAAACCATGTTGGCTCACTAGTTGGGGCACTATCCTACCCGGTTTCACCTCGACGGGGAGATTCCACCCTCATACGGGTCCGGAACCTTCGCCTCTAGGTTAGAGCGCATGCATGCGAGGGGGGACACATGCAAGCACCTATACCAACCTCTCACCACACCCACACACATATGCTAGGGGCACATGCAAGTTTTCATCTCATTCCAATGTTCTCGTGGTCTTCCTCCGGCGAAACCCTGATCTCTGTGCACACTCGGATCGTCTACCCCCCTAGACGTTCCTCTGACAGGGTAGCCCGGCGTAGCTCTCTCTTGTTTTGTGTTTGTTTAGGTCATAGGGTGATGTCAAACCTTGTTGGCTCACAAGTTGGGGCACTATCCTACCCGGTTTCACCTCGACGGGGAGATTCCATCCTCATACGGGTACGGAACCTTCGCCTCTAGGTTAGAGCGCATGCATGCGAGGGGGGACACATGCAAGCACCTATACCAACCTCTCACCACACCCACACACATATGCTAGGGGCACATGCAAGTTTTCATCTCATTCCAATGTTCTCGTGGTCTTCCTCCGGCGAAACCCTGATCTCTATGCACACTCGGATCGTCTACCCCCCTAGACGTTCCTCTGACAGGGGTAGCCCGGCATAGATCTCTCTTGTTTTGTGTTTGTTTAGGTCATAGGTTGATGTAAAACCATGTTGGCTCACAAGTTTGGGCACTATCCTACCCGGTTTCACCTCGACGGGGAGATTCCACCCTCATACGGGTACGGAACCTTCGCCTCTAGGTTAGAGCGCATGCATGCGAGGGGGGACACATGCAAGCATCTATACCAACCTCTCACCACACCCACACACATATGCTAGGGGCACATGCAAGTTTTCATCTCATTCCATTGTTCTCGTGGTCTTCCTCCGGCGAAACCCTGATCTCTGTGCACACTCGGATCGTCTACCCCCCTAGACGTTCCTCTGACAGGGGTAGCCCGGCGTACCTCTCTCTTGTTTTGTGTTTGTTTAGGTCATAGGGTGATGTCAAACCATGTTGGCTCACAAGTTGGGGCACTATCCTACCCGGTTTCACCTCGACGGGGAGATTCCACCCTCATACGGGTACGGAACCTTCGCCTCTAGGTTAGAGCGCATGCATGCGAGGGGGGACACATGCAAGCACCTATACCAACCTCTCACCACACCCACACACATATGCTAGGGGCACATGCAAGTTTTCATCTCATTCCAATGTTCTCGTGGTCTTCCTCCGGCGAAACCCTGATCTCTGTGCACACTCGGATCGTCTACCCCCCTAGACGTTCCTCTGATAGGGGTAGCCCGGCGTACCTCTCTCTTGTTTTGTGTTTGTTTAGGTCATAGGGTGATGTCAAACCATGTTGGCTCACAAGTTGGGGCACTATCCTACCCGGTTTCACCTCGACGGGGAGATTCCACCCTCATACGGGTACGGAACCTTCGCCTCTAGGTTAGAGCGCATGCATGTGAGGGGGGACGCACGCAAGCACTTCATGTGGTCGTGGTGAGTGCTATTGAGAACCACATGCGATAATAACACTTACAAACATATAGAAATTTCTCGGGGTGTGAGAAGATTCGCAACGACATTTCATGTGGACGTGTAGACTGCTATTCAGAGGGTACAAAATTATCCAATTAATAAAAAAATATATAAATAATTGATGCAAATACAAAATATATGAAAAATAGAGAATGCTACGCCGAGGGTGACCGTCGGCGTATGTTGCTGGTACGCCGAGGGTGGCCGTCGGCGTATGCTATGCCGAGGGTTGCCGTCGGCCTAACCGACGGCACCGTTAGCGCGCCGTCCGTGCTGGCCGGCATGTGCCACGCGTCCGCTTGCTACGCCGAGGGCCGCCACTACGCCGAGGGTGACCGTCGGTGTAGTGTATACTACGCCGACGGCTTGGCTACGCCGAGGGCTGGCCAGTTGGGCTGGCCTGGTGCGGTGCTACGCCGACGGCCCCGACGTTTGGCCGTCGGCGTAGCGGACGGCCGTCGGCGCATCTGGCCATTCCTGTAGTGGAACCAACTTTACGAAGTGTTCCGTCTCGCCGATAGCATGCTCCGATGAAACTACCACACAGGCGGCAGCTGTGATGGGATGCCAGTTGGCTCCGTTCCCAGTCAAGTACTTGGGGATCCCATTATCGCTGCGCCGGGTGTCTGCAGCTGCGCTGCAGCCCCTGGTGGACAGTATCGCCGGTAGGTTGCCAACATGGAAGGCTGCTATGATGGTGAAGGCAGGACGCCTGGCGTTCATCAAGTCGGTACTCATGGCGATCCCTCTTCACCAGATTGTTGTGCTAGGGCTTAACAAGAAGACGCTCAAGCAAATCCAGAAGATAGTGAGAGGCTTCCTTTAGGCAGGTAGGGCGGAGGCCAAGGGTGGCCACTATCACGTCAACTGGGATAGGGTGTCTAGGCCGAAGTGCTATGGCGGCCTGGGGATCCCTGATCTGGCTCGCACCGTGATTAGCCTTCATGTTTGGTGGATCTGGCGGATGTGCACCGACCCCATTCGGCCTTGGCATGGCCTCAACATGTGTTTCCCCCCGACCTAGCTTCAGGTGTTCTACGCCTCTAACTCGATGGTGGTGGGGAACGGGTCTACGGCATTGTTTTGGCTCGACCGTTGGCTGGATGGGAGGACCATTCGGGAGCTAGTGCCTAAACTTTCTGCGCTGATCCCCGCGCGCGTTAGGAAGCGTCGGACTATGAGAGAGGCGTTGTTGGAGCGCCGCTGGATTACTGACATTCAGGGCGCGCTGAGTCCGCTAGCCCCGTGGCAATACGTGCAGCTCTGGATCTAGGTGGGTGACTTCAGGCTGACGGACGGACCAGATACCCTCCTCTGGCGCTGGACGCCTGATGCTCAGTATTCGGCCAAGTCGTGTTGTGATTTCATGTTCCAGGGATCGATCGCATTGAGATCTTGGCAGCTAATCTGGAGGACTTAGGCACCGCCCAGGGTTAAGTTCTTCATCTGGCTAGCCTGTCAGGACCGCTGCTGGATAGCCAAGCGCCTGGAGAGGAGGGTCTTAGCTCACCCCCCCCCCCCCCGCGTTGCCCACTTTGTGACCAGACGGATGAGACCATGACTCACCTCATGGTTGGTTGCCCCTTCTCTAAGGCGATCTGGCATGAGGTGTTATCCTGGATTCGATCCACGGTCACGCCACCAGATAGGGAGGGCGACTTTGTGGACTGGTGGCTGCAGGCTTCATCATCTGCCCCCGTGCGTTGTGGAAGGGGACATCCTCGCTCGTCATGCTGACGTCCTGGTGGATTTGGAAGCAGCGGAACGCAGTCGTGTTCGATAACGCGTCACCTAACTTGAGTAACCTTCTTGATACAATTCGATGTGAGGCTCGTTCTTGGGCTGTGGCGGGAGCTCGTGGCCTTAGCGCCCTGATCCCGCAGGTCTCATAGTTCTAGTGGATTGAGTTGTATGGGATGTTGGCTTGTTGCAGCCTGTGTATATTTGTACAGAACTCTCTTTCTTATCAATGAATCGAAACTCAAAGCTTTTTGCGTTTTCGCGAAAAAAAATCAAAGATTGGCAGAGCAGGGGGTGTCAAATCAATGAGTTGTTTTGTGGTACCCTCAATTAAATAACAGCCATCCATTTTTATCCATCTAAAGGTCCAAAATAGATTATACTAGTGCCAAAAAAGTTGACTAGTATAAATCATACTACTCAGGAAAATGGGCATCGGACGAAAAAAAACTCCTAGGCAGGCCCTGGCCCAAAGTAATCACCCGGCCTAACTCAATCTAACTCGTGTGACACTGTGACATTCTGTGTGTTTATCGTTCATCCCGTCGACGCTTCCTGCCGATGCCCGCCTCCGTCGCCTCCATTGCTGTGCCGGCCGCGTTCTGGCTATACTCGATGAGATGAGAGCATGTCTTCTTCCGCGAGTGTCGCCCCTATTACTACGTGGACTCCTAGGTGGAGATCAACTCCAAGATGCGGGCCATCTTCGCCGACTGGATCATCGATCTGCATCAAAAGTTCGATCTCATGCGAAAGTCCCTGTATCGTACGGTCTACATCATCGACCAGTACCTCTCGATGCAGCCGTGCTTCGGAGGGAGCTGCAGCTGTTTGCCATCTCGGCCCTGCTGATCGCCTGCAAATACGAGGAGTACTAGGTACTAGAGTGAAGAAATTCGATTAAATTGTACTTTTCAACTGTCCACTGAGTTCATGTTCTGATTAAATTGTTGTACACTTAATCTGCAGGTCAAGGACTTCATCTTGATATCAGACATTGCCTACACTCGGGAGCAGATATTGAGAGGAGGCGATTATGAACAGGCTTCGGTGGAGCCTTACTATTCCTACAGCATCTTCCTTGTGCGCTTTGCAAAGGCAACGTCTTTATCTGATTCGAAGATGGATAAAGAGGTAAACATTGAATACACCACCATAAGTTAATTCAGATCTATTTGCACTATATGACGATACAACATAAAGTGAGTTTGTGTACTGAATAAGTTTCTCTTGTTGATTGAATGCAGATGGAGAACATGTTGTTATTCTATGCTAAGCTGGCGTTGATTTAGTACTACCTTCCAAGCCCTCCATGGTTGCTGCTGCTGTCTATATAGCCAGGCTCACCCTCAAGAACACCCATTTGTTGTTTTTCTCAAGCATCATGCTGGTTTCACTGAATTACAGCTAATGTAAGCAGAATACACCTAGACGAGAGTGTGTCCCCCTGTCTTCTACCGCGAGTCCATCATGGTTGTGTGGGAGCCCACGAGGTCGACTGTCTATTTGTTCTGTCGCCGCTGCTGCGACAGGTCATCGGCTGGCTTCTGCTGCCACCGCCGCTCTGAGGTGGTCGCTGACCTCGCTTATGTCGCTGCCACCGTAGCAAAGAGAGAGGGAGGCAGTCGACGATGGAGTGGAGCTGCCCGTCGAGGCATGGCATAGGGGAGGGTTGGAAATCAACAACATTGGGAGCGATACTAGGAGGGCGACGTGAGATGGTCAACTAGTGGACAATTCCTTCAAACAATAGTCTACAAGATGCATTGGCTTTATCGGTCTACCTTCTGAATGAGAAGGAAATATTCAGAATTGTTTGTTTAACCAGAGAAAAATAGCTCATGATCACACAGTAAGAAACTTGAACAAGAGAAATGCCAATACAGGAAATACTATACACTATTCTTGTTTATGCTACTCTTTTATGTAGCTCGAATAATAATTACCATTGTAGTTATGCAGTACTGAAATAATATCTGTGTCATACATTTTTCTAATGTATGAAACAAAATTCATCCCAATTTTAAAAGAAAATGTCAGAATCGACAACTGGAAGTTACAATTTCATAGAAATACTGATTAGCAAATGGAGTACATTCAACCGGTTCCATACAAATACGAAGTTTGCTTCTGTACATAACACAACAAATGTAGTACATTGTAAGACACTTGAAGTAGTATCCATATTTTGCCATCAGACATGCTTCCTTTTGTAATCCGAACATCTGGACTCCGAAGGATGACACTGCAGGACGTGCATGAACCATCAAATGATGACCTGGTGGAAGGGTCACAGTAAGAAAAGGAGTAAATGGCACCGGGGGTCATATAACTTGTTCTGTATGTACAGATAAGTCACACATCTTGTAAAATAGACAAACCGGTCACACTACTTGTCAAACACGTGCACCACAAGTCACAAACAGGTCAACCGGCCGGTTTTTGAAAAAAAAAGGCACGTGCGTGTCTCACGTGAGCATCTTAGGGCAGTCAATATCTTACAGAAAGCCCCCTAGTATTGCCAAATATTTTTAGATCGGGTCTTAAATTTTGCATTGGTTGGATTTAACCAGGTCGCTCCCCGTACGTCTCTGAATCAATAATTGGCTAGTTAATTTCCAATTTGAAGTTACAATTTGTATGTCCGATACAACAACAATTGGCTACTTGGACATATATATTTTGACAGGAACTAGCAGTAAATATGACCATTTCACTACATTTTGACAAGAACAATCCTAGCAGTACAAATTTTGACAGCAACAATCCCAGCAGTACATAGCAAAATACAGTGTCAAATCCCAACAGTACATAGAAATACATTGCCAAACTTCATATCTGAAGTACATAGAAATTCATGAAGCTGATCTTGCCCCTCTTGTTCCTTTTGCTCCTGCACCTCCTCTTGCTCCCCTAGCTCCTGCACCTCCTCTTGCTCCTCTTCCTAATGCTCTTCCAGATGTATTCACAAGTAATCTTCTTGGTGCAGGCACGTTATCTCTATGTTTTGCAATGAAGCTACTTTCTTGTGGGATTTCCTCACTATTTATAGGAAATCCTGTAGTTGCCCCCTATTTATCAACATAAAACATTGGAATATGTTAGTTCATCTAACTACAGTTCATCTGATTACACAAATCATATAAGCAATATTTACCTCATGTGAAAGGATGTGGACCATGGAATCTTTCTGGTGTTCAGGCTCCATGTGTACCATCTCTTTTATATGAATGTGCTATGATACATATAAGAACTATGTGAGATAATTGTCAGGCTCTAGTTGGACATGAATATAAATCCTAAAGTAAAGAAAAATACTTACAGTTTTAATTATAGGGAAGTCAATATCACCATTTTCATCTATGCAATGTTTTGATTTCTTCCTCCTTGCTATCTCCATGAGAGTCTCAACATGCTCCCTCATCTTGCTACTTTGTGTTCTTTTCCTTCCTCTAGAGCTTGTATTCTTCACTTCCACAATAGGAGATGGGCTTTTTCCTTTCCCCTGATTTTCTTGTTGTGGACCAACACCGTCTTGAGAGGGACCATGGTTGTCTTGCTGTGGACCAAAACTGTCTTGGGAGGGACCATGGTTGTCTTGCTGTGTGTGCTCCTCCCGAGCCACTTCATTCTCCCTTACTATTGCAGCTTTTAGCTTGCTACAACCACCTTTGTTGTGTCCAGCTTCTTTGCAAAATCCACAATGCATTATTGATCCATGCCTGCTCAGCCTAGTGCCATCTGCACTCTCCTCCGGCTGCTTCCTTCTATTTTTCTTCCTCCTCCCAGCACATTTTTCATAAAGAGGAGGCAAAATAGGAGTTGCAATCACTTGTGCCCAATCATCCTTATCTCTCAAAGGAAAAATGTGCCCACCATATGCTTCCATGTAAGTTGCAACAGAGTAGCAGCTTGAGACCATGCTCTCAGGCTTTATTCTATCATGTCTCATGCAAGCAATTGCATGGCTACAAGGGATACCTGTAAGTTGCCATCTTCTGCAGCTGCATGCTCTCATGTGAAGCTCCACAACATAGTTTCTTCCATGGGATTCCACTCCAAATACACCTCCAGTAGCCGGAGAAACTTCGGCATCTCTTGAAAATTCTGTATTTTTCATCAATTTGTCTCTGATTTTTGGAGTGATATTTCCTTGGAATTTCTCAAGTCCCTCCTTCCTCTTTGTGTACTTCCTGTGCTGAATCTGAGATCTAATAATAAGCCGTGCTAAACAAACCGTGCTCAAGGTGTACATAAAAGGAGGATCCAGGATTTCTAGTAATAAGCTCCTTACCATATTGCCATAGCAATGAAAATTGCTTGATCTCATCCCCATGAACTACTGCCAAAGCTGCTTTCCTAGCTCTCCCAAGTTTGTACCTACTAGGCTCCATGTTGTATTTCTTCCTCACTTTCCTGGCAAATGTTTTAAGTGACATTCTGTCATTGTCTCTGAACATCTCAACATATTGTTGGGCCAATAAAGGTGCTGAGAGTTCTTTGACTTCCCATACTCTCTCACAAGTGTGCTCGGCTACATAACACTTCACAATAAAATCCACGATTTTATTAACCTTCACAGCAATTAACTTCCATGTACACACTTCCCCATTGCTTGTTTTTCCTTCACACCAAGCCTCATACCTCTTCTTGTTGTTCCTTTTCTTCCTAATCTGAACTCTCTCATTAATTGCATATTGTGACACTGCTTTCCTAAGTACCTCTACAGAGTCAAATACCATACCAGTTTTAAACCGAGGATCATCCATGTCAACAATAGGGTTAAATGGTTTGGACTTGTACACCACTTCTTTTTTCTTTTTCTTCTTCTTATACTCCTCATCGTCTGAATCACTCTTGTGTCTCTTGTCACTATCATCCTCAACTGGTAACTCAAGATCAACTTCAATGACATCATCTGAGCCAGGTACATGTGCATGTACTGCTGCAATCTGCTTGCCCTTGTCAACCATTTCATCAGCCTCAGAATCATCCACATTTTCTGTGTACAAATCATCATCTTCCTTCATATCGTAGTCACTATCATGCCAAGCAGGATCCTTATCAGAATCACACGGAAAATCCTCGCCTTGTTCTGAATCTTCTGAACTCTCACCATGGGAGAGTTCATCCTTCACCTCCTGTTCATCGGCATCCGGATGTGAAGAAACAAAAGAAGTACCTTGCTCTCCACAGATGCCTTTGCCATCTTCTTGCATTGTATCTCAAATACAACCTCTACCATTTCATCCAATACTTTCCCTGGTGGACACCAGAAAACAAACTTCCTCTTGTCATAACCTAGCCGGTCGATCAGATTGTCGAAGACATTTTTGTTGAAGGTATTTCTGTCCAAATTGTCAAACCAAACTGTGCTCTTCTCATCCATATAGGTAACACCCGATTCCGATCTCAAGAAATAACCACCATGGTGCACTTCAACAGTGAATTTTGTAGATTCCATACCTACATGAACCACAACATTATTTAGAACAATATATGTACTGATGTCAACTAGTACAGACGATAGCTAACGACATCAATCAACAAATTAGCACTGATCTTGTAGCTGCAGACCAAATCGATGGGAATCCATAATCATCAGACCAAATCTAATGAACACTAACCAGAAAACTGCACTAAATCGGCGGGAATCAACAATCAGCAAACCAAATCTACACAGAAACCCTAGCTAATGGGGAAGGAGAAGAACTCACCGTACACAGGGACCTGCTGTCATTCGAGCCGGAGATGTGGGAAATCCGCCGGCGTCTCCTCTCCGCGCGGGGTGGCCATCGTACTAGCCGCGGTCGCCGGCCCGCCCGGCTCCTCCTCCATCACCGCTTCCACGCCAGGAAGGCAGAGGACAACGCTCCAGGAAAGCAACGCACGCACGGTCTCAGAGCGACCTGGTTATAGATGCAAAATTAATCAGAGCGACCTGGTTATAGATGAAAAATTAATGGAAATACTAGGGAGCTTTCCGTAAGATATTGACTGTCCTAAGATGCTCACGTGAGACGCACGTGCCTTTTTTTGTCAAAAACCGGCCGGTTGACCTGTTTGTGACCTGCGGTGCACGTGTTTGACAAGTAGTGTGACCGGTTTGTCTATTTTACAAGATGTGTGACTTATCTGCACATACAGAACAAGTTATATGACCTCCAGTGCCATTTACTCTAAGAAAAGCTACTTACACCATTGCAGATAGAAATATCAATTAGTACTCAATGTTAATCATAAAAGTAAAGTACCCACATAGATGGCTTTTTAGATGTCAGTAAGAACAAGAACAAAATTACCATGACAAACTTGAACCGTAAGTTTTGGTCGCAAATGTATATCGTGTTGCAATTTACTGCTCCCCCAAACAAAGATATGCCCCGGCTCAGTAATTCTTGCACTGTGTACTAGTTGTTTCAGTGACTAGATGATAGCAGCATCACATTTGTGTTCCAAAACAGCTAGAATATACAAGCTGCATTAGAACTGGCGACAAGATACTCCACCAAATGGCCAAATAACAAAGCAATTTTGTGGCAGAGAAGGTAATGCAAGATACTCCACCAAATGGCCAAATAACAAAGCAATTTTGTGGTAGAGAAGGTAATGCCAAAATAGCTAGAATTTTGTGCTCCATGGAACTGAATTTCTCGTGGAATGCCTTAGACTCTTCTTACATGCCTAAGCAAGTTCTCAATGTCTAAATGTAGAGTTAAACAACCTCTCTTTTTTGTCCTTACACATATCATAAGAAGCCAAACACATGCAATTCCAAAAAAAAGTTACTGTATGATTTCCCCTTTATATTAAAATATACTTTCAAGGTGGTTTGCTTCCCTCAACCTTTGCATGAATTGACCACTGAATCTCTTAACAGTGCCTATCTACGCTAATCGTATCCGACTATGACCTCATGCTCGTGTACCAACTGCAGTTCTTTGCATTGGACTTAGGATGGTATCAACACATTCAGTTAAGAGGTAGGACCTTGAATAATATTCAGCAAGTACGTGCAATCATGCAATGCAGATCGAGGTGTAACAAATGGACCAGCTCAACTATAATCCTAGCCTGAACAAATCCTCCCTATAGATAACTGAAAAAGGGCAGTAGATTCATACTCGTGCCGTGGTCATTCTGCATAGGTTGATCTGCAGGTTAACTAACTGTTTTATTCAAGTAAATTTGGTTGTATGTAACTACAGCTATCATTGCACAAGTAAATCGTACTTGTAAAAATAGGTTGTTGTTAGCGAGCCTAATCAGAGTTGGATAGTATTATGCTACATGCATAAAAACGTGTCTTCATTGTCAAGAAAATTCATGTTGCCTAAGAAAAATAGCCCTCCGACCCATAATAGTTGACTTGAATTTGTCAAAATTTGGATAGACCTATATACTAAATAGTGTCTAGATTCATCCAAATTTAGACAAAATTGAGTCAACTAATATGGGTCGGAGGAAGTACCATAAATCAATATTTTCCGTGGAATCATGGCCAATTGAACTTATATGGATTGTGCTACTACAGCTCGATGCAGAAAAAGGACGACGACATTCAATAACGCACCTGAAAGTAAACCCCAAATCGAACAAGCCATCGTGTGGGGTGCCGTCGGTGGCGGCTCCTTGGACGCAGATTGGAAGAGCGGAGAGGGTTCAGCGGCGTCGTGCAGCGTCCACGGACGAGGCTTCTAGTGTGGAGGAGTCGACGTCACCCTGGTCGTCCAGCGTCGACGGAGGCAACGTGCGCGGTGGAGCTGTCGGCGGAGTGCTCGGGCGTGTGGGCGGTGGCCACGTGCGCGCCCATGCGTTGCTCGTCCAATGTCGACGGAGCGACGTGCGCGGTGGCGGTGGCGGCGGCGGCGTGCTCGGGCGTGTGCCGGGTGGCTGCGTGCCCGGAGGATGCGGCGTGTGTGAGATAAGCCACCCGCGTCCGGGAACAGCGGCGACTCGCGTCCTGTTCGGGGAGAACCCTGGTGGCGGCGCCTCAAGTTCAGGGAGAAGCCTGGCGGCGGCGCCTTAGGATGTCCTCTAGGCTCGACAGATTTGGTCGGGTTTGTTCCAGGATCGATCGGTTCAGCTGTGTTTTTTTTTTACACAAAATTACTATACGGGCTTAATGGACCAAATCTATCTCAGCCATTAGATAGGATTATACTACTCACTTTTGAGTAGTAGTAAAAGGTACTATAAAAGTTGCCTCAATAAAAGGTCAAGATTTAAATGGGAAGAGATTTTTCTGGTCTAGCATTGTCCATAACCTGAAAGGGGGGTCTAAAATAAATTATGTGACACCAAACCACTTGTTTATTTGTAATATTCTTTTATCCTCTTGCATCTATTGCCCGAGGTTTGGCATCTATTTCCCAAGGCACCACATCTCAAATGAATAGATAAAACTCGATCTGTTGTAAGTGTCATACTGAAGTCCTGAAGGTTGGGATCAAGAACTTAATTAGCTTGAGATCAAACGACAGGCAACAACAATGTTCTCCCTAGAGATTGCCATACCCATTAGTACGAATGAACAATAGATTAATATTGACATTGGACATTGCAGATAAGTTGCAGTATAGTGTATATGTACAGAAGTGGTGGATCGGAGAATATGCAAATGAAAGGCGTTCGGAGGAATACAATTAAAACCCACTAAATCTAATCTGCAACCAAGGGTGTGACTATTACACAGCTTAGGTACATTAGTTGCTGAGATCAATACATAAAACGTTACCAAAGCTGATCCCGACGCTGCTGTCTTGATCCGATTCTGAAGAAAACAGCAGCTTAAATCATCTTGCATCATCCTCGAAACAGGCATACGCCCAGCTATATAAATATAGCAACCAACTTGAGACCGCTGCTGGGCCAGACAGCACAACGTCCAAACGAAAGCTCAAAGAAAAAGAAGAGAAAAAGAAGAAGAAAAGGAGAGAAAATAAGGTCGATAGCAGCGGCTCGACGAAAACGAGGGTGACCCTCCACCGCTGCGCCCTCCGGAGAATGACCACCACTATCCTAGCGCTCCAAAGCGTCGCGTACAAAGCAGCACCTCCAAGAAGGAAAGCGACGACACCGACGCTGCTGCCCGGACTGATCCTAGGGTTTCCCCCGATACGCGGCGGGAGGTGGGAAAGAGGTACCCCCGACGCCCTTCAAGAAGGACAGCAGCACCCGCAGGCGTTACCGCGTCGGTGTCAAGAAGACAAGGATTTCTCCCGACCTCTAAAAAACCACACTCCCGGACGCTCCAGATTGCTCCACCACTCTCGCCGCCCACTAGCACGCGCCACCACGGTCTTGCAACCACCGCCGTCGTCTCACCATGACCCACGATGCGAGGTCGGAAAGCCAGAAAGGAGAGGACTTAAGCGAGGGTTGACGCTACAGAAGCACGCGGGAGGGAACAGCCTCCACCGCCGGAAGACGGTAACCGACCGGATGCCGCAGCAAGGGCAAACCAGGCCCTCACTGGCTTGGCCGAGCCCGAATGGGCCCGTGAAGCCCCGCCGCTACACTGCAGCAAGGGTGCCGCTGACAACACAAACCCTAGCCCAAGTACCTACTCCTCCGACCACCGAGAAATCTGTCGCCACTACAGAACTCTGCCACCAAGCAGCAGCACCATCGCCACCGTGCGCACCCGGGTCAGTCGGACCGCCACCGAACCGAGACACACCAATGCAAGCCACCTCCCAGAGCCGCCTCCGCCAGAGGAACGCCCGCGCAGACCACCCTCCGGGGCCGCCGCCCCGGCATCCGCATGCTCGAACCCGCATCGGCACCCAACAACACCGCCGCGATTTAGACAGATGCATCGACGGCACAGCCCGAAACTGCTGCCAGAGCCGCCAGACCTTGGCCCACCTGGCCCGGGTCGACTATAATGGCGTTGCAAGGGCACGCCAACGTTGACCTCCCCTAGGCCCGCCCGGCCCAGGGCGAGGCCCGCGAGGCCCAGATCGGGGCCCGCCTGGCCCCAAGATCTGGATGCGCCGCCGGCACCCACGCGTCGCCACTGCCCAGGGAGCAGCCCCGTCGCCCCCATCGCTGCCTCTGCTGGAGTCGCCGTGGCTGGAGTGTCGCCGCCGGCACGAACAACCCTCCACCTTCGCGACGGGCCTCCCCCCACCGCAGCAGAGGGAGCCGGCCACGACCAGCGCCGCCCTCGGCCCCCGCCGCCCAGGCCAGCCGCCGCCAGCCCAGGACACGACCACCGCCCCGCCGCCCGTCACGCCGCCACAGCAGCGCCGCCATGACGCCCGGCGTCAGCGCCACGAACTGCCCCGAGCAGGCGCCCCCGCGACCGCCCCCCCGAGGGAGAAGACGAGAGCTCCCCGCCGCCGCCGGCGCCGTCCGGGCTTCGCCCAGGCGCGCCCTCGTGGCGGCGGCGAGGGGGGAGAGGGTGTGTGGGGAGCGGCGGCGGCGAGAAAGTTAGGGTTCCCCCTGTCGCCTCGCGGGGGCGACGAGGGGAACAAGAGCCTAGGAGTTGATCTAGCCCTGCAGAATCATCCCGATCATGCGCCCACCACCGCGACACCCTGCAGAACCGCCGCGAGAAGAGAAGTACGAGGATGAGAAAAATAAAACCGTACCATACGGCGACGGATCTTCACCGTGCTCCCGGTAATGCATGGCAACGGGGATCTAAAGAGGGAGAGAAGGAATCGGCGTTGACGATCGCTGGTTCTTCCCGTACTGATCGCAGCCGCCGCGGCGTAACTTCCGCCCCGGCTGTTCTGGACGAAGAGGTAAGACAGATAGGAGAGAAAACTAGAGGGAGATTGAGGGCCTGCTCGTAAAATTACAATTATCATGCGCGCAAGGACCATCTACACAACTTCTTTGATCTCTCCATGACTTCAACGCAAAACGAAATTTCCACTTACACAATTCGGACTGTTAGGACTAAGAGTGTTTAGGAAAAGCAAGTTGTGGTACTAAGATGTCTATTTTACAAGAAGTGGGGCTAAAATGCAATCTGGCGTCATCGAGCTCTGCCGTCGGTATGGAGAGAACTAAGAATCCCCTTTACGCACGCCATCAGGCGGCCGCTCCCAGAACACGCCGATTGATGCGAAGCCGCCGTCTTCTCTGATGGCAGGTTTGAGGAAAAGATCTCGGCGGTATTAGGAAGGGGTGCCATGCTGATGGTGGCGGCTAGATCAACACAGAAAGGAGGGAGTAGCGATTGCAGTAGTGGTGGTAGGACTGGCTCTGAAAATAAAAAAGCGTGACCTGTCATTGTTCTCTAGTATTTCTGCACATAACAGCAACTTCACGACAAAGCTAACCGATGAGGAGAAGGATTGACCCTGCAGCTCCCTGTCACGCAAGGAGATCATCGAGTGCGTGGCGCGCCACATCAATTGCCATCCCGACGGTGCGCCACATCTTTCAGCGATCAATGTGATTGACAGTTCAGCGATGTGCTTGTACTAAGGGGTTGAAATTCAGAACTCTAATAGATCTCCTACGATCAGAAGTTTTTAGCCTACTAAACGACGTGCTTGTACTAAGGACACAACTTGCACACGATTTCACCCCCTAACACCAACTCAGATCATCCCGATCATGCGCCCACCACCGCGACACCCTGCAGAACCGCCGCGAGAAGAGAAGTACGAGGATGAGAAAAATAAAACCGTACCATACGGCGGCGGATCTTCACCGTGCTCCCGGTAATGCATGGCAACGGGGATCTAAAGAGGGAGAGAAGGAATCGGCGTTGACGATCGCTGGTTCTTCCCGTACTGATCGCAGCCGCCGCGGCGTAACTTCCGCCCCGGCTGTTCTGGACGAAGAGGTAAGACAGATAGGAGAGAAAACTAGAGGGAGATTGAGGGCCTGCTCGTAAAATTACAATTATCATGCGCGCAAGGACCATCTACACAACTTCTTTGATCTCTCCATGACTTCAACGCAAAACGAAATTTCCACTTACACAATTCGGACTGTTAGGACTAAGAGTGTTTAGGCAAAGCAAGTTGTGGTACTAAGATGTCTATTTTACAAGAAGTGGGGCTAAAATGCAATCTGGGTGCAAGTTGTGGTACCAATAATGTTAATAGCTCTATTTAACTGCATACTTCTATTATCAAGCAGCTAGTTCTCACCCTTTTCTACATTTTTCCAACTACTAATTATACCAAGTTACAAAGACCCTTGTAAGTTCAGATTCCTAGCGAGTACCTGTCTGTCCTTGTATACAACAGAAAATGAAAAGGCTCAAAATGACAAAGAACATAACAGACTTAAACATGCTCGAAAGAGAGATCAAAATTTATTGCATTATGATGGTGATTAGAAAGAAAATTGAACCAACCTGATTAATGGAAGTGATGTAACAGACTCGACCCAATATTGCAACAAATCATGCATGACCTAATTAAAGAATACATGGCATAATGGATGGCAACCGAAGGCTTATTCCCCACACAATTTTAGTGGAACCTGGGCGGCAGTCCCTCAACGTGGTTGTCCACCGTGACATCGGCACCAGACGATGCTGTTGCTTTTCCATGCTCGTCGTGTACCTGTGTGCCACTTAACCTGCAACCGTACCATTGAATCGAACAGGCAAGCGGTAACATGAGGAGAGAGAAGACAACAGTGCGCACATACCGACATGGGTGAGCCATGGGAAATTCTATATATGTTGTCTTAGTAGAATTATCCTAAGTTAGAAGACTTGTTATGTTATCATGCTTAGCCTAGCTAGTAGAAAACAAGGGTGGATTATTCATACTATGGATTTATGCAAAGTCTATGACTATGTTTTTGATTAATAAAACAACTATGTGAATGAATTACCTGGATGGAATGGAAAGTTTGGTTTATGTTGAGTGTTATACAAGGCCCATGTCTATGGTTTACCTTGTGTATCACACTTGTGGATGGTCACCCAGGAACAAAGGGATTTGAGATGTTTAGTGTTGAGAAGCTTCTAGTGCAACCACATGGCATATGGGCTCTGCCTTGACCAAATAGGTTGCAAGAACTTAGTCAGATGGACAGTTGATGGTAGGGTTGATAGGATGGAACGCGTCCATGGTGGTCTAGGGGAATGCTTTTGAAAAGTCTCGTCTCGATGCATGTCGAGTCTTGTGGAAAAAGTGCACCACCTCTCGAGAGGGTAAAACCTAAGTACTTATTTGTTCCCCGGTATCAGACAATTTGAGCATCAAAGACATTGAAGCAATCAAGGATCTCCTCATACCAATTTCTCTAAGTTAAAAACTTGTGGTTGAACAAGGGTAAAGGTTCACCAATGTCTATCGATGGTTCCTTGGGAGTTTTATCAAACAAAAACTTAGTGTTTTCAACTAATAAGACAAAACCTTATTTTAAGCAAAGCCAACCTAAAGCTACACTTAGCCAAATTCATATAGATGTTAGATACTACTATTATACTATGGTATCACTTGACAATACAATTCCAAATGTATTGACCCTCTGTGGCTGTAACTTATGATGTTGCAGGTTACTCCGATGGAGACTAGGGTTGTGAGTCTACACTCAACATGTTTGCATGTGGCATATGAAGATAAAGACTTCTATTTATTTACTTTATGTTATGAACTCTATGTATTATCCTTGGACTAATGAGTTGTAAAGACTATGTTATCTCTGGAATGACGGTGTAATAATGACCTTTGTATCTGTGTACTTCATCTTAAACTGTGGATGTTAGCATTTCAATCCAGGGACTAGCATTGCAAATCACAAGGATCTCTACCTTATTTGGTGAGATCTTACAAGGCTACTAAAAATTATTAT
This sequence comes from Avena atlantica, assembly GCA_910589765.1. NCBI lineage: Eukaryota > Viridiplantae > Streptophyta > Magnoliopsida > Poales > Poaceae > Avena > Avena atlantica. The sequence continues at coordinate 378,244,864 of OU342736.1, forward strand.
GAGAGAGGAAAATATGGTTGTATAAGTTTTCATGGTACTGAAACACCTCTCTATGTGCTGAAAATTTTGAAGTTGCCCTTGTTTTATCTTCCTATGCCTGTCAGTTTGTTATTTGTGAATTTATTTGCGTACAAGATTCCTATGCATAAAAAGTGGGTTAGACTTAAATGTGTTTTGAATTTGCTTCTTAATATTCTCTTTTACTTCAATTCATATTTCTTATGTGAGCATCTTCTCAAACTATCAAGCCTTGCTTAAAGGCGTTAAAGAAAAGTAATTCTTGGGAGATAACCCAATAGTTTATTGAGTCTTGGAAGTTATTACTTCTGGAATAACCTCTCCTTATCCTTTTTGTGTGATTTTTGTGCCAAGAATAACCTCTAATGAGAGAGAAGTAAGATTTGGCGAAGTTGAAGTTGCTATCCCGAAACATATTTTTGTACTTCACTGTAAACATTCGTGAAAAATCTCTATATGTCGGATTGAGCTGTAATTTTCTGAGTATATGCACCAGCTTCTTATATAACTTTCGATAGTTCAATACTTTTCGATTTTAGCAACACAAGGTCTTCAAAAAAATCGGTTTCTACCTGCTGGTCTGTTTTGACAGATTTCTGCCATTATTTGCATTTGCCTCTTTATCAGTTTCTTTTTGAGTTCTTCTTGATCACTTGAGATTTTTAAAGTAATTGCTACAATAGCTTGTGTTTTTATGAAGGTTTTACTTGTGTTGAAACTAAACCCAAAGGCCTATTATTTTAAATACACTAATGTTTCTAATGAAGATTATGTGAAGTTTTGTATGAAGGAAATTTTCAAGTGTAGGAGAAGAATGATGTGATGAGATGAAGAATGGACATAATCTCAAGCTTGGGGATGCCACCCCGTGTCACCCCAATAAATATTCAAGAGGTACAAGCGTCAAAGCTTGGGGATGCCCAAGGCATCCCCTTCTTCATCAATAATAATCTCAGGTCTCTTTCTAGACACTTCGTTTTTATTGTTTCATGCACTGTTGTGTTGCTCTTGGAGCGTCTTAGTTTTCATTTTTGGTTTTAGTTTTCTTAGTTTGCTTGAATAAATTAGTTGGACCCCCGCATTCGCTATGATGTTTCAAATAAGTTGATTGGTGTTGAAAACGAGTAGAAAGTTTCATGCTTAAGTGGTACAAAAAGGAGCTTGTTTTGACTGTGGCTTAGACTTTATCATGTCATGCTAGATGTTGTTTTGACCTTATGCTTAGTGATTATTGTTGTAGCATGACTTGTTCCAAACAATTGAGATTGCTTAATGTGCCTTAAAAGAATCATGCGTTGTTTTAGCATACAAAAGCATAATATTGTGGTATTCTCCATTGATGCTTTGTTTGGGTTGACTTAGAACATGATCACACCATGTTATGACTATGAACCAGTCACCTTAGCCTCTATGATCATTTAGTTTTTGACTTGTGATACCACTTTATGCTTTGATTGATAATGTTTTGTCGCTCTGCATGATTATGGCCATTATTGCTCTCTTGGTTGGTCGCTCCCAGTCTTTTGGTAGCCTCCACTTGTATTGAGTAAGCTCTACTCATGCATCTAACTCCCAAGAAACCAGGTTATCCAAAGATTCCACTATAAATTCCTATGTATGGTGTGTTACACCATTCCAAGTATATTCTTGTTTTATATATCTTCCAAATTAAACTTGTTATGTGAAAATTAGTGATTAAAGCTCTCACAAACTTGATGGCACACTTTATTTTTCTTGCCCCTAATAAACTTGAACCATTGTGTCATCTATGTTGTATATTCTTGCACTTATAAGTTGGGAATTAGCAGAACCAAGTTGTCATGGGGAACACTTTCAACACATGTACATATTACCAGTTGATATCATGATCTTTTGTTTATGGATGTCAGTGGTGTGAAATAAAAGGGGAGCTTGTAAGTTCATGGAGTTATGTATATGTGTTAGAGAAATTCCTGGGCGGCTAGCCTAATCCATGCCTCATGGTGTAAACTTGCAGCATCACCATAGTGAGCAATCCATGAAGCTTCCTCAGAAAAAATAGAAAAAAAGAGAAGAGAAAAAAATATATGCACCATGCTCATGGTGAATAAAAGGATCGCTGAGATGCTCACTGTCTGTTGCCTTGTCATTTTGATATGGGATAGCTCCTGTGTAATGGGGAAAGGGGTACCCCGTTGGCAGTTCTCTATGATACACATATACTTACAATCACAAGAACTTGCTTGTGACTAAAGTTGAGTAGCATGAGGAACGGCCCTCGTACTCAAGGGACATGATATTGCCAACTTATGATTTTTCAAGCATATACTCCATATTTATTTCACTTTAACCTTAACCAGTTAAAGATGCTTATGATAGGGGCAATGAGAGCTAAAAGCTAACAAGTACCATTTTTGGAAGCTCTTTATGAAACTTGGAATCCCTGCTTCCCTTTGTGAAGGGCCTTTCTTCCTACTTTTATATTGAGTTTCCATCTTCTTCCTTTATGCACCAATTAAGAGAGCATAGTTGTCATTCTTTTTTTATGTGCATTGTCCCAAAACTTATTGATTGATTCATAATGTTGATATTGCCTGTTCTTGAACTATTTTTATGTTCTTGAACTATTTGTATCTAGTCACCTTCTTTCTTCCTATTTGTTTCTTGAACTATTTTTACTCAAGATGTCCTATGCATTTATGTTTTGCTACTCCATGATGGACAAGCTGAATGCCACTATGCTATGTTTTCTATATGTGAAATAAACAAATGTCTTTCAATGCAGTATTATTCATGATCTTTTTTTGTATCCTTTCATGTTGCAACATAGTTGTTATGTCTTATTGTTAGAACTACATCTTTCATGCTCATGTTTAGAGTACTTTGATCCCAGCTTTCAATGCTTTGCAAATGGTTTGATCAAGATTGTGATGGTGCATGTCACCTCAAAAATTATTCTTTTTTATCACTTACCTACTCGACGACGAGCAGGAGTTAAGCTTGGGGATGATTGATACGTCGTAAACGTATCTATAATTTTTGATTTTCCATGCTTATTTAGTATCAACTTTGCTATGCTTTGTCTACACTTTGAGGTATTTTTATATTTTTTTTGGGACTAACCTATTAATAAGATGTTGCAGTGCCAGTTGCCTGTTTTCTGCTTTTTTTGGTTTCAGAAAAGCTAGTAAGGACATATTCTTGGAATTGGACAAGACAAAAGCCAAAGTCAATATTTTACTAGAGAGAACACAAAGACCGAAGGGCAGACGAAGGGGGACCACGAGGTGGCCACACCCTAGGGCCACGCGGCCCAGTGGGGGCCCGCACCGCCCTATGGTGTGGGACCCTCGGGTGCCCTCCTTCCTTGCCCCTTTGCCTATAAAGTCACCCCTATGCAGAAACCCTAGGCACCCGATCAGATCTCCACGAAACAGTCCGTAGCCACCGCCACCATCGTCCCTAGATCTGGGGGATCTGAAGCTCTTCCCATCACCCTGCCAAAGGGGAGAGATCATCCCGGAGGCCTTCTTCATCACCATGCCGGCCTTCGGTATGATGTGTGAGTAGTTCACCCTTGGACTATGGGTCCATGCAGTAGCTAGATGGTTGTTTCTCCTCCTTTGTGCTATCATGTTTAGATCTTATGAGCTCCGTTCATGATCAAGATCATCTATTTGTAATCATACATGTGTTTGCGGGGATCCGATGGATACTGAGATACTATGTTAGACTGATTATTGATTCTATCATGTCTTTCTTATGTGTGATCTTGCATGCTCTCTGTTGCTAGTAGTGTTGGAGATATGCCCAAGAGGCAATAATAAAGTGGTTATTATCATATCTTCATGCTTATGATAAATGTTTACATACCATGCTATAATTGTATTAACCGGAAACATTAATACTTGTGTGATTTGTAAACATAAAAGAGTCCCTAGTAAAGCCTCTTGTTAAACTAGCTTGTTTAGAGTCCATGCTACGAACCCCAACAGTGGTATCAGATCCGTGTCTATATGTAGATCTGTTGCACGAGTAGAACACAATGGTCATTGTGGGCGTTGATGCTTTTGTTGTCGATTGCTTCTTGTGTACTTTGCATCTTGCGGGATGGTGGGATTGTAACACCCTCAGAATCGGACCTATGCAAGTTTGAGCAAAATTCACCAAACCCGCATAGAAACGATTCAAAGGTGCCCACCAGGCACTTTCGTGCGGGTGGAAAACGAAGTAATAACATTACACAACAGTCCTCGATGGGACCCACAGAACAGATATATATACAACACGACTCCAAGAGTCAAAAATACAGATATAATATTTAAAGATCCAAATCACCTTGAAAACGATAGAGCGTCCAGCTACGGACAAGATGCAAATGGGGCTAAGAGCCCTGAAGAATAATCAATGGCGTCCATAACCCTGCCCAGGCCAAGCCGGAAGGGTAACCCTGCTAACGGCGTCGATCTCAAAACCTGCTTAAACAAAAAGGGGTGCCGACGAAGGGCAAAGGAAAAAGAGGAGCGTCAGTACTGAGGCCAGTACACGGCGAGGCTAGAATTCGGCGGTCCTCGCCTACATAGGTATGGTGGACTGAAGCGGCAGCGGCAGCATGCACTAAACGACCTATAGAGACTCGATACAACGGGCGGATATCAGAGAGGGATAAGAATGACCTAACCGAATCCAACCTGTAACTAACACCAAACAAACCCATCCTGGCGTTTCCCCCTCGAGACCAATCGAGGAAGTCAACCGAGGAACTCACACCGTTGGCAGTTTTAATTATTCAGTTATCGTTGCAGCGATTACTAGTCAGATGTAGATAATCATCCTGATAAAGTAAGCAGTGGGCACTTTTAGTTGACCATTCCGTTATAGTGGCAGCACTTACTAGTCAGATACATTTAACATGAGATAACCCATAAACCCAGCAGTTGTTGGTACTTTTATACAGCCATTTCGTTGTAGTTGCAATACTTACTAGTCAGGTACATTGGTCGCAAGCGACACGACAAACAAGCAGTTGTGGGCAGTATTAATTAGCCATTCCGTTATAGTGAAGCTGATTACTAGTCATTATAAAGTCAAATTTATAGCAATAAACTTTAGTTATGCTTGTCTATGATCGAGATACTGTGCTCCAAGTCGTCCATATCCGCGGACACGGCTTTCAGAAAGTTTTACCCGGCCGGGGTGCACCAATAGCAACACACGCTCGATCAACCTCGAAAAAACCAAATCAAAACCCAACGAGGCTTTCACGACTGAACAATCACAGGATTCAGAATTATTTCAGGGGGCCACCCCATTGAGTAGATCCCGCAACGAAGCCAGCTGACTCCGAGACGGGCTCAAGGTTTGGGTATACGGCTGTGAACGACTGGGAACCCGAAAGTGTGGCTGGGCTTGTCGACACCGCGGAATCGTGTCCCGATCCTAAACAGTACAGTGTGCTCCTCGCACAATTTAAATACAGAAAGTAGCATGGCATAAGTACAGGATCGTAAATAAAACCTCAAACTAGTTTGTGGCCCCAAGAAATAAGACTGAATCAAGCTCTGGCTCAGGGGGTCCCATATACCTCCCGGATGTGGATAGCGCGATAAAACAAGGAACAGGTATCAAGTACTCGGGGTCTTACGGGACACAAGTGGGCGTTCGGAAACCAAATATTATCTATCACCCACCGATGCCTCTGCTTATTTCAATTTTAGTTGTTAAACAGAAATTAAAGTGACGATAAGTAAAACTAGAATCATCTCCGACAACAACATGCGGCAATACATCAACAACTGTGGCATATGACGACACACATCAGCACTTGAGCAAGCAACTACGACGCGCAAGTCCAACTATCTACCAAACAACAGGTAATAGGATGTGTCCAAGGCAATATAGGGCTGCACGGTATATCACAGGTACGGAAACTAAAGCATCGCAACACAGGTAGCAATAGATCAAAAAGGAGGGAAGTAAATACTATAAAAGTAAGATAGGTAGAAAGGGGGAGATGCTCGCCTGAAAACATTGTCGAAGGTTCAACCGAAGATCGGGGCGAAGCTCACATCAACTCATCGGCCTTATCCGCGAAGAAGCAAAACACTAGAAGAAACACCGGATGCGCTATTTAATACAACGGCAGAAGATCGGCATGATGCATGTATGATGCATGGCATGGCAAGGTGCGATGCAATTAGATCATATTAAGTGGAACCGGGGTCCCGACAATTAATTAGATGGTGCAAGTTATTTAACTACCCCGCAAATTAAATGTTGCGTTATCCAGACAAAAGGTGGCACCGGTTCGCTACACAAATTTAAATGACGCCAATATGAGACTAGATTTGCCCGCATATGGGCCCCATATTTAATTATTAGGTGAATCGGCATAAGGCCCCCAAACCACAGATATGCATGCGAGATGATAATTTAATATGCGACAATGTTATATTTCATTTATGAAATAGGGTTGGCGGAAAGGGTTCACACATTAGGGTTCGGCAGATCTTGGGGTTCCGGGGTTCAGGGTCGGTCTCAGGGTCCAGGGTTCGACGGAAAAGTTCTCGGATAACAGCGGTCGATCTTGCGTTCCGGGAAGAAGTACTTGGCGTTCTGCGTCGGTGCCGTTCTTGTCGCATTCGCGGTCTTCAGGTCATGTCGACGATCATGGCGTCCTGAAAGAAGTACTCGGCGTTTCGTGATGATCTTGTTGATTCCATGGCGGAGGCCTTGGCGCTTCGGATCGGCCTTCGGATCGGGGCTTCGGGGTCTTGGGGTTCCACCTTGATTATCGGGGACGAACTTGGGACTCGACGCCGGGTCTCCAGGGTCCCTGTCGGAGTGCTAGATGTTCCGTGATGGGGTTCTTGTCGGGGCTCTCGACTCCGACGCCGGGGTCGGTCTTGGAGATAGGAGTACTTGGCGTCCTTGAAGAAGAGCCTGGCATTCCGAGAGGAGGCCCTGTTGTTCCATGTCGTAGATGTTCGGTGTTCGTGTGCAAGATCTTGTCGATGGCCCTTCTAGTGACGTTTGGGTTCGGGTTCGGCTTCTCGCATCCGGGAAGGACTCGGCGGCTTTCGGATCCGAGTGAAGATCTTGACATCCGGTGGGATTGGGTTTCCGGAGAGGGCTTCGGGGTCTTAGTGTCTTCGGTCCCGAGAGGGAGAATAACACCAAGTGGGTCTTCGAATCCATGAAGGAGTTCGTGGCATGCCGCTGTCGGGTATCGTGTGGCGAGCTTGTTGCCGAAGAAGAACTTGTTGATACCAGGCCTTAACGAGATCTCGGCAAGCTTCTCGAGTTGGGCTGGCAGGTCCAAGTTGGGGAGGCAGCAGGCCAGCAGCGTGCCTCAGCAGTGGCCGGAGTGGGGAGCAGCAGCCGGCGAGGCTGTCGCCGGCAGCAGTGCCTAGGGCAGGCAAGCACCACTCGTGCCTCCCGCTGCCAGTCCTGCTGCGCTACCGCCGGCGGCGGCTGTGGCGTTGCAGGGCGGTGGAGGAGGCCGATGGCGTGCTGGAGGCGGGCTGCTACAGGGGATGGAGAGGCGAGCACGCGGACGCCGGTGAGGTCGACGGGCCGGAGGGCCGAGAGGGAAGCGGCGGCGAGGCAGCCACGGCTCGGGTGGCGCAGGGCGCGGCCGGAGGCGCTGCGCCTGAGGGGAGGCGGGGTGGCGCTCGGGGAGGGACGTGGCCGGCGCGGCAGGAGGTGACGACGGCGAGAGCGGCCGGCCGACGGCGGTCGACGGGTGCGGGGAAGGATGGAGCCGGCGGGAGGCGCGCCGGTGCGGGAAGGTTGGGCGGCTCCGGCGGTCGGCGGCGGGGAGAGCGGTGGGGCCGCGGAGCATAGAGCAGGGAGGTTGAGAGCGGCGGCGAGCGGAGGTGGAAGGGCGAGGCAGGCGGGTTGGAGGCGGCCGCCGGTGGAGGAGAGGAGCGGGCGAGCGGGCGTGAGGCAGAGGGAGGGAGCGCGAGCAGAGGGCTGCGGGGTGGAGAGGAAGGCGTCGGTGGGGAGGAGAGAGGTGGTGGTGGGCCAGGGGACGGGGCCCGCGGTGGAAGGGAGAGAGAGGAAAAAGGGGTAGAGGAGCGCTGGGTGACTGAGGGTGAGAAAGAGGTGGGGTCGGAGGGGGTTTGAGTGGGGCTGCGGGTGGACCGGGTCCAGGTGGGGTCCGGCGGGGTGAGTGGAGGGAGGGTGAGCTGAGCGTGTGAGGGGGAGAGGCAGGTGGGTCGGTTGGCTAGGTGTCAGCAAGGGAGTGGAGGGAGGAGAGAGGTGAGGTGAGGTGGCGAGAGATGATTGGGTGGGGTGAGGTGGCTGGGGTGTGGGTAGAATAGGTTGGGTATAAAAAGGGATTTAGACGGACCGATTTAGAAACAGGGGTGGTCGTTCGGGTCTATTCGGCCCGTTCGACTGCCCCGAAAAAAAAAAATAATAATTTTATTTAATGCTAAATGCACCGTTTGCAAACCAATAGTAGACAGCAAAAATATTCCGGCGACCCGGGTTTTTGGTTTTGAATTAAAGACGGGCGTTTAGAAAACAAGAACCGATTTTTCTGCAATTAGTTTTATGCAAGAAAATGCAAGACGATGACGATGCTCGAATGCAATGTGGCATGGTGACATGAGCATGCGGTCATGATGATGCAATGCACATAAACAACGCGATTTTCTAGTAGTGGTTTTGCGGGATGCCACAATTCGACACCACTAACAAGGGATCTTGCCCTCGAGATCCGCCTCATGGTACCGGAAGGAAGGTCGGCGGTCTGATCCTCTCGCTTCGTGTAGATCCTCGCGACACCACTAACAAGGGTTCATCCTCCATCTGGAAATCGGCGACACCACCGACAAAGGGTCGTTGTTCCTGATCGTCGAGAGAACACTCCGGAGAACAAAGGGCGAAGGTAGAGGTATCAAACGATAAGGCCACCTCTAACTTCCATTAGAAGAGGGAAAAGTTACATTGATCCCCCAGTTCGATGTACAGAGCGAACAGTAAGAGTCGGGTAGGGTGATAAGTCCATCCCGTACCCAAACCATCAACTCTATACATGAGTAGGAGAATCAGGCAACTCAACTCTCGAGATTTAGACTGAAGATCTTCATAGGCGGTATCCGGAACAAAGGGATGATGCCAACAGGAATCGTATGAAAGACACAATGATTAGGTTTCGCGGTGGTTCCATTGGCATGAACAACACATGCTCAAGGTATACTCCAACTTCACCAATGCTCGTCCTTCTCATATGTTTTTCAACGACACTGATATCCAGCAAAGAACACATATGGATAAAGATCTCAAGAACAAAAGATCGGATGTAGGGCACAACAGACAAGTTGCAGATTGATGATCGTAGCACCTCCGTTACAAAAGGGGGATAGCGAAACCCTGAAGGTACGACGGAAACCCAACCACGAGATATCCTGGACTCGAAGAAAGAGAAGAGAGCGGATTCAAAACACGTAGAGGTAAGAGGAGAATAGCAGAGGGGTAAGGAGTAAAATTAGACCTAATCAGAACTATCCAACCGATTTTGCAAAATAGTTTTGACACTCTACTTCGGCCGTTAGCTAGGTTATCCTACAGGCTGGACTTGTGGGGTATCGCAACTGCTGAGCTCTGATACCACTCTGTAACACCCTCAGAATCGGACCTATGCAAGTTTGAGCAAAATTCACCAAACCCGCATAGAAACGATTCAAAGGTGCCCACCAGGCACTTTCGTGCGGGTGGAAAATGAAGTAATAACATTACACAACAGTCCTCGATGGGACCCACAGAACAGATATATATACAGCACGACTCCAAGAGTCAAAAATACAGATATAATATTTAAAGATCCAAATCACCTTGAAAACGATAGAGCGTCCAGCTACGGACAAGATGCAAATGGGGCTAAGAGCCCTGAAGAATAATCAATGGCGTCCATAACCCTGCCCAGGCCAAGCCGGAAGGGTAACCCTGCTAACGGCGTCGATCTCAAAACCTGCTTAAACAAAAAGGGGTGCCGACAAAGGGCAAAGGAAAAAGAGGAGCGTCAGTACTGAGGCCAGTACACGGCGAGGCTAGAATTCGGCGGTCCTCGCCTACATAGGTATGGTGGACTGAAGCGGCAGCGGCAGCATGCACTAAACGACCTATAGAGACTCGATACAACGGGCGGATATCAGAGAGGGATAAGAATGACCTAACCGAATCCAACCTGTAACTAACACCAAACAAACCCATCCTGGCGTTTCCCCCTCGAGACCAATCGAGGAAGTCAACCGAGGAACTCACACCGTTGGCAGTTTTAATTATTCAGTTATCGTTGCAGCGATTACTAGTCAGATGTAGATAATCATCCTGATAAAGTAAGCAGTGGGCACTTTTAGTTGACCATTCCGTTATAGTGGCAGCACTTACTAGTCAGATACATTTAACATGAGATAACCCATAAACCCAGCAGTTGTTGGTACTTTTATACAGCCATTTCGTTGTAGTTGCAATACTTACTAGTCAGGTACAATGGTCGCAAGCGACACGACAAACAAGCAGTTGTGGGCAGTATTAATTAGCCATTCCGTTATAGTGAAGCTGATTACTAGTCATTATAAAGTCAAATTTATAGCAATAAACTTTAGTTATGCTTGTCTATGATCGAGATACTGTGCTCCAAGTCGTCCATATCCGCGGACACGGCTTTCAGAAAGTTTTACCCGGCCGGGGTGCACCAATAGCAACACACGCTCGATCAACCTCGGAAAAACCAAATCAAAACCCAACAAGGCTTTCACGACTGAACAATCACAGGATTCAGAATTATTTCAGGGGGCCACCCCATTGAGTAGATCCCGCAACGAAGCCAGCTGACTCCGAGACGGGCTCAAGGTTTGGGTATACGGCTGTGAACGACTGGGAACCCGAAAGTGTGGCTGGGCTTGTCGACACCGCGGAATCGTGTCCCGATCCTAAACAGTACAGTGTGCTCCTCGCACAATTTAAATACAGAAAGTAGCATGGCATAAGTACAGGATCGTAAATAAAACCTCAAACTAGTTTGTGGCCCCAAGAAATAAGACTGAATCAAGCTCTGGCTCAGGGGGGTCCCATATACCTCCCGGATGTGGATAGCGCGATAAAACAAGGAACAGGTATCAAGTACTCGGGGTCTTACGGGACACAAGTGGGCGTTCGGAAACCAAATATTATCTATCACCCACCGATGCCTCTGCTTATTTCAATTTTAGTTGTTAAACAGAAATTAAAGTGACGATAAGTAAAACTAGAATCATCTCCGACAACAACATGCGGCAATACATCAACAACTGTGGCATATGACGACACACATCAGCACTTGAGCAAGCAACTACGACGCGCAAGTCCAACTATCTACCAAACAACAGGTAATAGGATGTGTCCAAGGCAATATAGGGCTGCACGGTATATCACAGGTACGGAAACTAAAGCATCGCAACACAGGTAGCAATAGATCAAAAAGGAGGGAAGTAAATACTATAAAAGTAAGATAGGTAGAAAGGGGGAGATGCTCGCCTGAAAACATTGTCGAAGGTTCAACCGAAGATCGGGGCGAAGCTCACATCAACTCATCGGCCTTATCCGCGAAGAAGCAAAACACTAGAAGAAACACCGGATGCGCTATTTAATACAACGGCAGAAGATCGGCATGATGCATGTATGATGCATGGCATGGCAAGGTGCGATGCAATTAGATCATATTAAGTGGAACCGGGGTCCCGACAATTAATTAGATGGTGCAAGTTATTTAACTACCCCGCAAATTAAATGTTGCGTTATCCAGACAAAAGGTGGCACCGGTTCGCTACACAAATTTAAATGAGGCCAATATGAGACTAGATTTTCCCGCATATGGGCCCCATATTTAATTATTAGGTGAATCGGCATAAGGCCCCCAAACCACAGATATGCATGCGAGATGATAATTTAATATGCGACAATGTTATATTTCATTTATGAAATAGGGTTGGCGGAAAGGGTTCACACATTAGGGTTCGGCAGATCTTGGGGTTCCGAGGTTCAGGGTCGGTCTCAGGGTCCAGGGTTCGACGGAAAAGTTCTCGGATAACAGCGGTCGATCTTGCGTTCCGGGAAGAAGTACTTGGCGTTCTGCGTCGGTGCCGTTCTTGTCGCATTCGCGGTCTTCGGGTCATGTCGACGATCATGGCGTCCTGAAAGAAGTACTCGGCGTTTCGTGATGATCTTGTTGATTCCATGGCGGAGGCCTTGGCGCTTCGGATCGGCCTTCGGATCGGGGCTTCGGGGTCTTGGGGTTCCACCTTGATTATCGGGGACGAACTTGGGACTCGACGCCGGGTGTCCAGGGTCCCTGTCGGAGTGCTAGATGTTCCGTGATGGGGTTCTTGTCGGGGCTCTCGACTCCGACGCCGGGGTCGGTCTTGGAGATAGGAGTACTTGGCGTCCTTGAAGAAGAGCCTGGCATTCCGAGAGGAGGCCCTGTTGTTCCATGTCGTAGATGTTCGGTGTTCGCGTGCAAGATCTTGTCGATGGCCCTTCTAGTGACGTTTGGGTTCGGGTTCGGCTTCTCGCATCCGGGAAGGACTCGGCGGCTTTCGGATCCGAGTGAAGATCTTGACATCCGGCGGGATTGGGTTTCCGGAGAGGGCTTCGGGGTCTTAGTGTCTTCGGTCCCGAGAGGGAGAAGAACACCAAGTGGGTCTTCGAATCCATGAAGGAGTTCGTGGCATGCCGCTGTCGGGTATCGTGTGGCGAGCTTGTTGCCGAAGAAGAACTTGTTGATACCAGGCCTTAACGAGATCTCGGCAAGCTTCTCGAGTTGGGCTGGCAGGTCCAAGTTGGGGAGGCAGCAGGCCAGCAGCGTGCCTCAGCAGTGGCCGGAGTGGGGAGCAGCAGCCGGCGAGGCTGTCGCCGGCAGCAGTGCCTAGGGCAGGCAAGCACCACTCGTGCCTCCCGCTGCCAGTCCTGCTGCGCTACCGCCGGCGGCGGCTGTGGCGTTGCAGGGCGGTGGAGGAGGCCGATGGCGTGCTGGAGGCGGGCTGCTACAGGGGATGGAGAGGCGAGCACGCGGACGCCGGTGAGGTCGACGGGCCGGAGGGCCGAGAGGGAAGCGGCGGCGAGGCAGCCACGGCTCGGGTGGCGCAGGGCGTGGCCGGAGGCGCTGCGCCTAAGGGGAGGCGGGGTGGCGCTCGGGGAGGGACGTGGCCGGCGCGGCAGGAGGTGACGACGGCGAGAGCGGCCGGCCGACGGCGGTCGACGGGTGCGGGGAAGGATGGAGCCGGCGGGAGGCGCGCCGGTGCGGGAAGGTTGGGCGGCTCCGGCGGTCGGCGGCGGGGAGAGCGGTGGGGCCGCGGAGCATAGAGCAGGGAGGTTGAGAGCGGCGGCGAGCGGAGGTGGAAGGGCGAGGCAGGCGGGTTGGAGGCGGCCGCCGGTGGAGGAAAGGAGCGGGCGAGCGGGCGTGAGGTAGAGGGAGGGAGCGCGAGCAGAGGGCTGCGGGGTGGAGAGGAAGGCGTCGGTGGGGAGGAGAGAGGTGGTGGTGGGCCAGGGGACGGGGCCCGCGGTGGAAGGGAGAGAGAGGAAAAAGGGGTAGAGGAGCGCTGGGTGACTGAGGGTGAGAAAGAGGTGGGGTCGGAGGGGGTTTGAGTGGGGCTGCGGGTGGACCGGGTCCAGGTGGGGTCCGGCGGGGTGAGTGGAGGGAGGGTGAGCTGAGCGTGTGAGGGAGAGAGGCAGGTGGGTCGGTTGGCTAGGTGTCAGCAAGGGAGTGGAGGGAGGAGAGAGGTGAGGTGAGGTGGCGAGAGATGATTGGGTGGGGTGAGGTGGCTGGGGTGTGGGTAGAATAGGTTGGGTATAAAAAGGGATTTAGACGAACCGATTTAGAAACAGGGGTGGTCGTTCGGGTCTATTCGGCCCGTTCGACTGCCCCGAAAAAAAAATAATATAATAATTTTATATAATGCTAAATGCACCGTTTGCAAACCAATAGTAGACATCAAAAATATTCCGGCGACCCGGGTTTTTGGTTTTTAATTAAAGACGGGCGTTTAGAAAACAAGAACCGATTTTTCCGCAATTAGTTTTATGCAAGAAAATGCAAGACGATGACGATGCTCGAATGCAATGTGGCATGGTGACATGAGCATGCGGTCATGATGATGCAATGCACATAAACAACGCGATTTTCTAGTAGTGGTTTTGCGGGATGCCACAGGGATGAAGCAGCCCGGGCTAACCTTACATGACATCGTTCATGAGACTTGCTCCACGCTTGACATGCAACTTGTATTGCATAAGTGGCTTTGCGGGTGCCTGTTTCTCCCAACATAGTTAAGATTCAATTTACAAAGGGTGATTGACAATACTGGTATCAATGTTGTGGTTCTTGTTCGTAAGTTAGAACGACACTTATTGAAAGCCCCAAACCACGTAAAATATGCAAAGAAAATTAGAGGCGTCTAACTTTGTTTTGCAGGGGTGTGCCGTGATGTGATATGGCCATGATTGTGTTTATATATGATGTATGCAATGTTCCTTATTGTAAGTTGGCAACCGGCAGGAGCCATATGGTTGCCTTTTAATTCCGTTAAGTCATGTGTGTCTATTATTCAAAGTAGTTGTAATAGTCGATGCTGGTGGAGGACAACCATGAAGCGGCGCCATTGACCTTGACGCCACACCGGTGATGATGGAGATCATGTTCGTGCTTGAAGATGGAGATCGAAAGCACAAGAAGAAAGGCCATATCATATCACATATTATGAATTGCATGTGATGTTAATCCTTTTATGCATCTTGTATTGCTTAGTTTACGACGGTAGCATTATAAGATGATCCCTCAAGCACACAATTTCAAGTTTTAAAGTGTTCATCCTTAGTAAGCACCGTTGCTAAAACTCGTTGTTTTGAAGCACCACGTGATGATCGGGTGTGTTAGATTCTGCGAGTGTATACAACGTGAGCAAGCCAGATTTGCTCATGCGGAAGCTAAGGTTTGATCTTGACGAGCCTAGCATGTACATACATGGTCTCAGAACACAGGATACCGAAAGGTAAAGCATGAGTCATATAGATGATATGAACATGTTGATTGTTCGCCTTTGAAGCTACATCATCTCTCGTGATGATCGGATTTGATGTGGTGGATTTGGTTCGTGTGATCACTAAAACAATGTGAGGGATATTTTTTTGAGTGGGAGTTTAACAGCAATATGATTAAAAGTTGAACACTATTTATCATAAATTAAATCAAAGTGAATTTGCATAGTTGTTGTAGTCATTGGCATCCGTTTACCACCTTGCGCTTAGTTATAATTGAGATGATAAAACTATAGAATTCTGGTTAGTTACTTTACGAACTGGTATCGTATTGTTTTGAAGTGTTAATCTAAAGTTTAAAAGTCCCATTGCAAACTTTCAGTAAGTTTCGATTTCTCCATGAAGTTTAATAGTTGGTATTAAATCAAGAGTAATAATTCCAGTGTTAGTATATAAGTATCATGTTTGTCTCCATGATTCTTGATATTCAAAAGATAGTTTCAATATCAAGGTAATCTAGGAGTTGAAAGATTTGTTTCAGAAACCATCATGTATGTAAGATATTGCGATATCTGAAATGATGTTTTGGTTTCAAAATGATAGAGTATAATATGGCAAAGTTTGTGTTCTCATATTTGATGAGAATTTACAAAAGGATGGAGACACTAGTTGTCTTAATCCTCCAAAAGGTATTGGAGAGCATCGCGATTCACCATAATAAGCTAAAGTAGTTTGATCATGAATAATTCCATGATAAGGGTGAATATTTGATGTAGGTAAAATGTTTACTACACCAAGAGATTACTAAAGAAAGGAATTTGAAAGAACACCAAACATTTGATGATGGTGATCTACTTCAAAGTGCAAGTCCAAAGACATTGGTATTTAACTATACACTCTTTGGACTATGTGTCATATATATGGCTCCACAATTGATGTTGATAGATTCTTTCAAACAGAAAAATAAAATACTGAAAGAGTATCTTATAAATATATGGAAAAAAGGAAAAGACTAGAATTGTTCAGTTTAGGTATATAGAGGATATACGAGTTATGGCTGTATTCTTTGCTTATTAAATAATGTGGTTCTTAAGTATTGAATACTGAATTTGTTGGTATGAATCGTCATACGAAACAACAGAATTCATGAACTACAATGGCCTAAGTAACTAGCAAAAGAATATGTGATGATGTTCATTGAGAACAAATAAAGTGTTATTGTGTTGCTCGTTAAACATCAAAAGTTTGCCTTCAAGATTTGTTTTATCAGGTGTTATTAGAACAAAAGGGTTGTTCAAATAATTGCCGTAATCTATAAAAGATGGATGATCTACAAATCTCGTTGGAGAAATCACATCCATAAAACTAGTGCTAAAAATGTCGAAAGACAAATTGATTGAAAGATCACTTAGGAAGTGACATCGCCATTTAAATTATATTGGAAAGAAAACATGAAGAAACTCCATGTGGATGGAATTTTGGAGTCTTTTGATTTTTGATCAAATAACGCTTGTGAAACTTTCCTAGAGATAATTAAAACTTTGTTCATAGGCCAAAAAGGGAACGAATGACTAGCTTATTGGAACTTGTACATATTGTTGTATGAAGTCCATTATGTGTAGTCAAGATCGATGGATTTCAACTTCATATGCTTTCTCCAAAAATTTGAGTGAATATATGAATATTTACTTAATAAGGATGAAGTATGAAACATTTGAAAAGTTCAAAGACTTTCAACATGAAGTGCAAAATCATTGTAACAAGAATATAAATAGTTTATGATAAGATCATAAAGGAAGATATTTGAGTTACAAGTTTAGCATAATACCTAAGATTTAAGGAATCATTCCGTGGATTTGCATTTCCTAAAACACCATAAGAGTATGGAGCGTTCGAGATATGTAATTAAAACCTTGTTTGACATGGTAAGATCAAAGGTGTAATTCATAAAACTGCCATTATATTTTAAAGATTAAAAGATTTAGAGACTACCGTTTTTCCACTGAAAAGAGCTTCATCATAATCCGTTGAAATGACACCATATAAAGTTGTGGTTTGGGATAAAACCCAAGTTGTCCTTTCTTAAACATTGGTATGCTATGCATAAGAATGATGTTTGCAACCAAAGTCGGATGAACCTGTCTTTGTATGTTATTTCGAATAACTGTTAAGTATTCCTCCATAACATCGAAGACAAAAGTGTTTGTCACTTAGAACGTCAAGTTTCTTTGAGAAGTAATTTTTCGTGAAACGATAAGTGGGAGGACAATAGAACTTTAATAAGGTTAAAAGAACCTTAGCTATATGTGCAAAGTTGCGCAGCGCCAAAAAGTGTTCCGGAGGCAGCAACAATGCTCATGGCTCTCGTGCCTCAAAGGTTATAGTTACGAAGGTCAAAGTTTCTATTGAACCAAGTAGGTCGGGTAAACAATCAAATATCAAGATTTGAGGGTTCAATAATTATTTGAGAATAATGAACGGACTACATGCAAAGAAGTGATGATGGGACCTGACTCCGTAAAATGGCTTGAAGCCATAAAATCCGTGATAGTTCCATACACGAGAAATCAAGCTTTGAACTTGAAGGACCCTCGAGAAAGGTGTAAGACCTTACAGTCGTATTTGGATCTATAAAGAAATAGACATGGATGTTTCACATCTATGAAATAGTCGACATGTTGGGAAAGAGTATACAACAATGTTCAAAGGTTGTATATGGCAAGATTTGATCTTTCATAGCGATATTTAGTCTAGACGGATTAATATAGCAACCACTACATATAATTTTGTTATGTGGTAGTTGAATAAACAAAACAAAGTTCTTCTAATAGAATTGTTACCTAGGACGTGTGCATTACATGGTCCATAGGGTTTTGTTAATTCAAAGGATGCTAAATGCATATGCAAACTTCAATTGTTGAAGTAAGCATTGCGGAGTTGGAATCTTCACTATGATGAAGCTATTAAAGGAGTTTAAATTCATCGGAGACAATGAAGATGCTTTCATTTGCAAGAAATTAAGTGGGAGCGCTAATACATATTTCTAATACATTATGTGAAAGACATATTGTTGATTGGAAATGATGTATTTTTTAACACATATTAAGAATTTCATCCCGATGAAAGATTTAGGCAAAACGCAAATATTTGGCGTCAATATCTATATAGATAGATTGAGACACTAATATGGTTGTGCCGAAAGTACATAGAAGATATATTGAATGAGTTCAATATAGAAACTACAAGAAAGGTTCTTGTCGCACAGAAAGGATTGAATGAGTTCAATATTGATGATATATTCAAGTGTATGGACATTTGGTAAGTGAAACAAAGATTCAAGTATAGATTGATACTTGATGTATGAAATCACAAAGAGTATTTATATCAATCATACTGTGATATATACAAATCCAGATATGTCCTATGCTCTAAATGTTATGAGCATATACCAGAATGATTCATAAGATGATCATTGGACGATAGTAAGGATATTCTTATGATATTTTGGAAGAACTAAGAGTATATTATTTTGTAGAAGTGACAAATACTCCCTCCGTTTCACGGCTTAAGGCGTCCTTGTTTTGCGTGTTTTTTCTTTGACCAAGAATTACTCTAAATACGTAAAGAGTTTTGGTATAAAACTAGTATCACTGGAAAGTATTTTTCAATACGAATCCAACGATACTAATTATGTATAATATAATCAAGATTTTGTTGTTCAATTCTTTTGGTCAAACTTTGCTTTGAAAAGTGTGTGCGCCTTAAGCCTTGAAACGGAGGTAGTAGATGGTTAGTTCATTGTAAAAGTACTACATTGATACTAGTTTTGTCACAAAGTACAAATTAAGTTATCTCAATCTAAACTAAGGGTGGCACAATATAATGGAAAGTAAGTTCCATAATGGATTTGGATGAGTTCCAAAGTTAAGACATTGTGACAGATACTACAGCAAAAGGCTAAGTATATGACTGCTATTATAGCAGCTCAAGTGGGCATTTGTGTCAAGTAGTGTGTTATCAAACTAGGTGTAGTTCACAGTGGGATAATACTATGAAGATATATTGTACGATAATATTGTCAACATGTTTTAACCCCAAAGAACTAAAGGTCTCACCAAATGACCAAATTTATACAAAGCCATCTCATTAGAGAATGAGTGATGCGTAGAGACGCAAATACATGCAAATACACACGGACCTGGAAGTGTCAGATCCGGAGATCAGTTGACCACTAGCAATCGTGTACATACAACACCGGAAAGCCATAGGTGTTGAATACACAAAGGTTTGAAACTAGATTATTGACTCTAGTGCAAGTGGGAGACTGTTGGAGATATGCCCAAGAGGCAATAATAAACTGGTTATTATCATATCTTCATGCTTATGATAAATGTTTACATACCATG
This sequence comes from Avena atlantica, assembly GCA_910589765.1. NCBI lineage: Eukaryota > Viridiplantae > Streptophyta > Magnoliopsida > Poales > Poaceae > Avena > Avena atlantica. The sequence continues at coordinate 378,264,288 of OU342736.1, forward strand.
CTATAATTGTATTAACCGGAAACATTAATACTTGTGTGATTTGTAAACATAAAAGAGTCCCTAGTAAAGCCTCTTGTTAAACTAGCTTGTTGGTTAATATATGATCATGGTTTCCTGATCATGAACATAGAGATGTTATTCACAATAGGGTCATATCATTAGGAGAATGATATGATTGACATACTCCTATAGTTAAGCGTAGCATAAAGATCAAGTCATTTAATATAGTTCATTTGCTATATGCTTTCTGATACATAGTAACCTAATTCCTTCGACCATGAGATCATGCTAATCACCATCACTGTAAGGATGCTTTGATGACATCAAACACCACACCGTAACTGGGTGGCTATAAAGGTGGCATTGAGTGTTCGGAAAGTATGTGTTGAGGCACATGGATCAAGAGTGGGATTTGTCCATCCACATGACTGATAGATATACTCTGGGCCCTCTCGGTGGAATGTCATCCAATTGGCTTGCAAGCATGTGACTGGCTCACAAGGGATCACATATCACAGGAACGAGAAAATAGTACTTATCAGTAACGAGGTTGAACTAGGTATGCAGAGATACCGACGATCAAAACCTCGGATAAGTAAACTATCGTGAGACAAAGGGAAATTGGTATCATATGTAAGTTGTTCATTCGATCGCAAAGTAATCGTATAAATATGTGGGAGCCGTATGAATTTCCAGATTCCTCTATTGGTTATTGATCGGAGAAGTGTCTCGGTCATGTCCGCATAATTCACGAACCGTAGGGAGACACACTTAAGGATTCGATGTTGTTGAGTAGTTATGGAATGATGAGTAAGAGACCGAATGTTATTCGGAGTCTCGGATGGGATCCGAGATATCACGAGGAGATCCGGAATGGTTCGGAGAATAAGATTCATATAAGGAAAGTCCTGTTTCGGAGTTCAGAAATAATTCCAGTGTTTTCACCAGGAATGTTCTAGAAGGGTCTGGAAGGTCCGACACTCCGGAAGGGAAGGGTACATGAATGTGTCATGACAATGTGGAATGGTTGCATCATGTACTAGGTCACTTGGCTGGGCAAAATAAAGGGATAAATCAAATCCTAGTTTGAAAGTCAAACGCCAATTTGAAAAAGTCAAACGGCAAGTTTGCTTGGTGGAGGGAGAGTAGGAAACCTACTTGGGGAGGAAGTCCCACTCCCTCCACTCGCCGGCCAAGGAGGAGGAGTTGGAGGAGGACTCCCTCCTCCAAGCCGCCTCCCTCCCACCTATAAAAGAAGGGGTAGGGCGCCCCCTACCCTTACACCTCAAACCCTAGCGTTGGCGCCTCCACCTCCAAGTGCAGCCGCCGCCTAGGGTTTCCCCTCCAACTCGGCGAGTTGGGGCTCTCCTGTAACACCCTCAGAATCGGCCCTATGCAAGTTTTAGCGAAACCCGCCAAACCCGCATAGAAACGATTCGAAGGTGCCCACCAGGCACTTGCGTGCGGGTGGAAAACAAAGTAATAACATTACACAACAGTCCTCGATGGGACCCACAGAACAGATATATACAGCACGACTCCAAGAGTCAAGAATACAGATATAATATACAAAGATCCAAATCACCTTGAAAATGACCGAGCGTCCGACTACGGACAAGATGCAAATGGGGCTAAGAGCCCTGAAGAATAACCAATGGCGTCCATAACCCTGCCCAGGCCAAGCCGGAAGGGTAACCCTGCTAACAACGTCGATCTCAAAACCTGCTTAAACAAAAGGGGTGCCGACAAAGGGCAAAGGAAAAAGAGGAGCGTCAGTACTGAGGCCAGTACACGGCGAGGCTAGAATTCGGCGGTCCTCGCCTACACAGGTATGGTGGACTGAGTGGCAGCGGCAGCATGCACTAAACAACCTATAGAGACTCGATACAACTGGCGGTTATCAGAGAGGGATAAGAATGACCTATCCGGATCCAACCTGAAGCTAACACCAAACAAACCCATCCTGGTGTTTCCCCCTCGAGACCAAACGAGGAGGTCAACCGAGGAACTCACACAGTTGGCAGTTTTACTTATTCAGTTATCGTTGCAGCGATTACTAGTCAGGTTTAAATAATCATCCTGATAAAATAAGCAGTGGGCCATGTTTAGTTAACCATTCCGTTATAGTTGCGACACTTACTAATCAGATACAGATAGCATGAGATAACCCAAAACCCAGCAGTTGTTGGTACTTTTATTTAGCCATTCCGTTGTAGTTGCAATACTTACTAGTCAGGTACAATGGTCGCAAGCGACACCCAAACAAGCAATTGTGGGCAGTATTATTTAGCCATTCCATTATAGTGAAGCTGATTACTAGTCATTATAAAGTCAAATTTATAGCAATAAACTTTAGTTATGCTTGTCGATGGTCGAGATACTGTGCTCCAAGTCGTCCATATCCGCGGACACGGCTTTCAGAAAGTTTTACCCGGCCGGGGTGCACCAATAGCAACACACGCTCGATCAACCTCGGAAAAACCAAATCAAAACCCAACGAGGCTTTCACGACAAAGCAATCACAGGATTCAAAAGTATTTCAGGGGGCCACCCCTTGAAGTCTACCCGCAACGAAGTAAGCTAGCTCCGAGACGGACCCAAGGTTTGGGTGGACGGCTGTGAACGACTGGGAACCCAAAACTGAGCTTGTCGACACCGCGGAATCGTGTCCCGATCCTAAACAGTACAGTGTGCTCCTCGCACAATCGTAAATACAGAAGTAGCATGGCATAAGTACAGGATCGTAAATAAAACCTCAAACTAGTTTGTGGCCCCAAGAAATAAGACTGAATCAAGCTCTGGCTCAGGGGGGTCCCATATACCTCCCGGATGTGGATAGCGCGATAAATCAAGGAACAGGTATCAAGTACTCGGGGTCCTACGGGACACAAGTGGGCGTTCGGAAACCAAATGTTATCTATCACCCACCGATGCCTCTGCTTATTTCAATTTTAGTTATTAAACAGGAATTAAAGTGGACGGTAAGTAAACTATGATCATCTCCAACATCGACATGCGGCAATACATCAACAACTGTGGCACTGGACGACACGCAACAGCACTGGAGCAAGCGACTACGACGCGCAAGTCCAACTATCTACCAAACAACAGGTAATAGGATGTGTCCAAGGCAATATAGGGCTGCACGGTATATCACAGGTACGGAAACTAAAGCATCGCAACGCAGATAGCAATAGATCAACAGGAGGGAATAAATACTATAAAAGTAAGATAGGTAGAAAGGGGGGAGATGCTCGCCTGAAAACATTGCCGAAGGTTCAACCGAAGATCGGGGCGAAGCTCACATCAACTCAACGGCCTTATCCGCGAAGAAACAAAACACTAGAAGAAACACCGGATGCAATATTTAAGATCGGCAGAAGATCGGGCATGATGCATGTATGATGTATGACATGGCAAAGGTGCAATGCAATTAGACAGTATTAAACGGAACCGGGGTCCCGACAATTAATTAGGCGGTTCAAGTTGTTTAGATACCCCACAATTTAAATGTTGTTTAACAAGGCAGAATATATCACCGGTTCGCTACACAAGTTTAAATGAGGCCAATATGAGACTAGATTTGCCCGCATATGGGCCCCATATCTAATTATAAGGTGAATCGGCATAAGGCCCCCAAACCACACGAATATGCATGCGAGTATGACAATTTAATATGCAGCAATTTGTTATTACATTTATGAAATAGGGTTTCGGGAAAGGGGCACACATTAGGGTTCGGCAGATCTTGGGGTTCCGGGGGTTCCGGGGTTCGACAGGGTCCGGGGTCGGTCTCGGGGTTCAGGGCTCGACGGAAACGAGGTTCGGACTCCGGGATCGTTCTCGGTTGACGGGGTAGAGCTTGGCGCATCCGGGTTCTGGGCAGACTCGGCGTCCGGAAAGGAGTACTTGGTTCGGTGTCGGGGCGCATCGGACTCTTCCGGGTCGGTGTCGTTCTTATCGTCGCGAAGATCTTGTCGGGTCCTCAAGTCGGGTCGGTCTTGGCTTCGGGGTGAAGTGCTTGTCGTTCTCGTGGCGATCTTTGCGTCCTCCCGGTTCGGGTCTTGGCGTCCGAGGGTAGATCTTGTGGTGTCGCCGCACCGTCGGAATAGAGGCATCGGAGTTCTCGAGTCCGTGTGGGCGATCTTGACATTGTGGTGGCCGATGGAGATCTTAACGAAGGTCGTGAATTCTTCTGGTTCCGTGATGTAGTTCTTACCGGACTTCTCGGAATCACTTGGAATCATCTTCACGTGTCGTTCTTCGAAAAAGAGGACGGTCTTGGACTTACAAGTGTCAGGAGTACTTGTCGAGTTCCTGGACTCGGCATTGGATCGGTCGTCTGAAACAACACATCGGAAGGGGGTTCGCGAAGCGAGCGTCGGGGAGGTTGCAGGGCGGACTCCGGCGAGCGGGGTCAGGACAGCCTGAGCGGCGCGAGGAGGACGAGCTGGACGCCCCTGGCGATGGCAGCGAGGGAACCCGGGACCGGGGACGACGCACGGCAGGCGTGGCCAGAGCCCACGGGGCCGAGCTCGACGACGGAAGGCTAGGCGGAGGCGGAGGAGGGCGGGGACGTCGGAGGCGGGGACCGGCGAGGCAGGGCGGCGGTGGAGCGAGCCGGCGCGGGGCGGGGCCGCGGCGGCTGACGGGCGACGGCGGCGGGCGGGGCCCGCACGGAGGGCACCACGATGGCCGGAGGGAGCGGCGGCGGGGGCATCCGGCACTAGCTCGGCCGACGGAGGGCCGCGCGGTGGTGCAGGCGGTCGACGCGGAGGTTGGAAGAGGGGGAGGGGTGGACGGAAGCGGCCGCGATGGGGCGAGGCCGGTGAGGCGAACGGCGGCCGCGGCCGGACGGGCTAGAGGCGAAGGGGAGGAGGGGGAACGGAGCGGCAGGAGGCGTGCGGGGAGGCATGGAGCGAGGGAGGAGCGGAGGTGGCCGGGCGCGGCGAGGAGAGGTTGGGCGTGGCCGGCGACGCGGGGAGGAGGAGACTGCGGCCGGCTGGGGACGGGGTGGGGCCAGGAGGGAGGTGGGCCACGCGCCTGGGGGAGCGGGGTGTGACGGGTGGGTCCCAGGGGCGCGTGGGGTTGGTGATGGGCTGGTGGCGTGCGTGTGTTGTGTGCTGGTGTGGAGGGGAAGTGGGGTGAGAGAGAGAGAGGGAGGGGTGAGATGGCAGATTTTTAGTGGTGGGGGGTGTGGGGAGAGGTGAGGTGGCGAGAGGGGGTTGGTTGGGGTGATGTAACACCCTCAGAATCGGACCTATGCAAGTTTTAGCGAAATCCGCCAAACCCGCATAGAAACGATTCAAAGGTGCCCACCAGGCACTTTCGTGCGGGTGGAAAACGAAGTAATAACATTACACAACAGTCCTCGATGGGACCCACAGAACAGATATATATAACAGCGACTCCATGAGTCAAGAGTACAAATATAATATACAAAAATCCAAATCACCTTGAAAATGATAGAGCGTCCGACTACGGACAAGATACCAATGGGGCTAAGAGCCCTGAAGAATAACCAATGGCGTCCATAACCCTGCCCAGGCCAAGCCGGAAGGGTAACCCTGCTAACGACGTCGATCGCAAAACCTGCTTAAACAAAAGGGGTGCCGACAAAGGGCAAAGGAAAAAGAGGAGCGTCAGTACTGAGGCCAGTACACGGCGAGGCTAGAATTCGGCGGTCCTCGCCTACATAGGTATGGTGGACTGAAGCGGCAGCGGCAGCATGCACTAAACAACCTATAGAGACTCGATACAACTGGCGGCAATCAGATAGGGGTAAGAATGACCTATCCGGATCCAACCTGAAACTAACACCAAACAAACCTATCCTGGTGTTTCCCCCTCGAGACCAAACGAGGAAGTCAACCGAGGAACTCACACAGTTGGCAGTTTTATTTATTCAATTATAGTTGCGGCACTTTACTAGTCAGGTTTAGTTAATCGTCCTGATATAATAAGCAGTGGGCACTTTTAGTTAACCATTCCGTTGTAGTTGCAACACTTACTAGTCAGATATGAATAGCATGAGATAACCCCTAAACCCAGCAGTTGTTGGTACTTTTAATCAGCCATTCCGTTGTAGTTGCAATACTTACTAGTCAGGTACAATGGTCGCAAGCGACACTCCAAACAAGCAATTGTGGGCAGTATTATTTAGCCATTCCATTATAGTGAAGCTGATTACTAGTCATTATAAGTCAAATTTATAGCAATAAACTTTAGTTATGCTTGTCTATGATCGAGATACTGTGCTCCAAGTCGTCCATATCCGCGGACACGGCTTTCAGAAAGTTTTACCCGGCCGGGGTGCACCAATAGCAACACACGCTCGATCAACCTCGGAAAAACCAAATCAAAACCCAACGAGGCTTTCACGACTGAACAATCACAAGATTCAGAAATATTTCAGGGGGCCACCCCTTAAGTAGATCCCGCAACGAAGCCAGCTGACTCCGAGACGGGCTCAAGGTTGTGGGGACGGCTGTGAACGACCGGGAACCCGAAAGTTTGGCTGGGCTTGTCGACACCGCGGAATCGTGCCACGATCCTAAACAGTACAGTGTGCTCCTCGCACAAAAGTAAATACAGAAGTAGCATGGCATAAGTACAGAATAGTAAATAAAACCTCAAACTAGTTTGTGGCCAAAAGAAATAAGACTGAATCAAGCTCTGGCTCAGGGGGATCCCATACTCCCCGCATGTGGATAGCGCGATAAAACAAGGAACAAGTATCAAGTACTCGGGGTCTTACGGGACACAAGTGGGCGTTCGGAAACCAAATATTATCTATCACCCACCGATGCCTCTGCTTATTTCAATTTTAGTTGTTAAACAAGAATTAAAGTGAACAATAAGTAAAACTAAGATCATCTCCAACAACACCATGCGGCAAGGCTCCAACAACTGTGGCACTTGACGACACACCAAAACACTTGAGCAAGCGACTACGACGCGCAAGTCCAGCTATCTACCAAACAACAGGCAATAGGGTGTGTCCAAGGCAATATAAGGCTGCGAGGGAGATCACGGGTACGAAAACTAGAGCATCGCAACACAGATAGCAATAGATCAACAGGAGGGAAATAAATACTATAAAAGTAAGATGGGTAGAAAGGGGGAGATGCTCGCCTGAAAACATTGTCGAAGGGTTCAACCGAAGATCGGGCGAAGCTCACATCAACTCAACGGCCTTATCCGCGAAGAAGCAAAACACTAGAAGAAACACCGGATGCACTATTCAATACACAGCATAAGATCGGCATGATGCATGCATGATGTATGGCATGGCAAAGGCGCGATGCAATTGGGTCATGTTAAGCGGAACCGGGGTCCCGACAATTATTCAAGTGGTTCAAGTTATTTAGAAGCCCCGCAATTTAATGTTGTTTTAGCATGGCAAGAGATAGCACCGGGTTCGCTACACAAATTTAAATGAGGCCAATATAAGGCTAGATTTGCCCGCATATGGGCCCCATATTTAATTATTAGGTGAATCGGCATAAGGCCCCCAAACCACAGATATGCATGCAAGATGAATGTTTAAGATGCGACAAGTTGTGATTATATTATGAAATAGGGTTTTCGAGAAGGGGTTCACACATTAGAGGTCGCGACGGTCTTGGTGTTCCGGGGTTCGGGGTCGGCCTCAGGGTCCAGGGTTCGACGGGTCAGTCTCAGACTCCGGGGTCGTTCTCGGGTTACTAGGGTAGATCTTGGCGTTCCGAGAAACCGGACTTGGTTTGGCGTCGGGGCGTAGCGGGTCCGCCCTGGTCGGTGCCGTTCTTGTCGTTGCGCAGATCTTGTCGGGTCCTCGAGGAAGTACTTGTCGCATCCGGGTTCTCGACGTGGCATCCGGGGAGAAGATCTTGTTGCAGCCGGGGTCTCGGTTCAGTTCCGCCGGGATCGGTCTTGGTGTCCGGGGATTCTCCAGGTCCGTGGTTCGTCCCTGAGATAGATCTTGGGGTACCGGCGTCATCGGGTTCCACCTTGCACATTGGTCGATGGAACGATGCAGATCTTGGTGGCAAAACGCATCGGGGCTCTTGTGACGAGACGGTCATGTTCTTCGGGTGGCGATGTCGGCCTCGGGATTGGCGCCGGTAGATCTTGGCGAACCCATGAAGGCGAACTCGATCAGGACAGCGCCTGCTTACACCGCAAACCGGGGCCGGCCCCACTTGGGCATCTGCCCGAACACCTAGCGGGGCACCCATCTGGTCAACGTCGAGACATGCACAGGAGTGGCTACACGACGAGCTTGGACGGCAGGGACCCGAGGTGAGCTCATGGCAGGGGCAAGGGTCGGCCTTGGGGGCCCGTTGGCGAGCTCGGGTCGGCGGCGCTGCAAGGTCCGGCGCGAGGCGGTAGTAGGCGGAGGGCGGCCGTCGACGGCGAGACCGGGGCCGGGCCGGCGGCGGGGACCGGGTGGTTGCGGCGGCGTGGAGGCCCTCTGGCGGCGGGTCGGCGTTTGCCCGGCGTGGTCGGAGAGGAGGGAGGACGCGGCTAGGGCGGAGGAGCTGGCAGGGGAGCGGTGGCCTCGAGGCAGAGGGGCGCCGGCGGGGAAGGGGCGGCGCAGACGGCCGAGGCGACGCGGAGCAGAGGCGGCCGGAAGAGCGGCGACGGGCGGCGGTCTGTGCCCGGGCCGGAGCGGACGCGCGGAGGGGCCGACGGGGAGGCTCGAGATGGCCGGCGGGAGGAGGCGAGCGGAAACGACGCGGAGGAGAGGAGGCTCGGGCCGGAGCTCGGTTCGGTGGTTGGTGGCCGGACCCGCGCGGGGCAGAGGAGGACGCGACGTTGGGGAGGGGGCGGCTGCGGGAGCGCCAGGGAGAGAGAGGAGCTGCGCGCGGCGGGGCTTGCGGGAGAGGCCGAGGCGAGGAAGAGAGCGGGGACAGGGACCAGGGGTGGGTCCCGCGGGGTGGGAGGCGTGTCAGGCGTGCGTGGGTTTCGTGTGTGTGGCGCGTGGGTGAGTACTGGGGGGTGTGGGCCGGCTGGTGTGGGAATCTGGGCAGGTGGAGGCGGGTCCCGCGTGGGACCGGGGGTGGGGAGTGGCTGAGGCAGGGGGCCAGGGTGGGTCCGACGGTGGGTGGAGGTGAGGTGGCCAGGCGCGGGTGGGCTGCTGCGGGTGGGGTCTGGCGCGCGGGACCAGGGAAAAGAGGGGTTGACCAGGGAGAGAGAGGGGGAGGGTTAGGGTGATGTGGCAGTTTCTGGGTGGTTGGGAGGGAGAGGCAGGATGACGTGGCGGCCTGGGATAGGTGGGGGTAAGGTGGAGGCTGGGTTGGGGTAGATTAGTTGGTAGGTTTAGAAAAAGGGGTGGACCGATTATTTTCTGGGGTGGTCGATCGGGTCAATCGGCCCGTTCGACTGCCCCACTAAAATAAATATAAATTTTATTTATTTTAAACAAAGCTTTTGCAAACCGATATCGGGCAAAACAAAAATATTCCGGCGACCCGGATTTTGATGTTTGAATCAAGAGGGGGCGTTTTAGAAAACAAAACGGGTGTTGCGAGAATAGTTTTGGCAAACAATGCATGATGATGACGATGCAATGCACAAATTCAACGCGATTTTCTAGTAGTGGTTTTACGGGATGCCACAGGTGATGTGGAGGGGGGTTGGGTAGGATAGGATTGGTAGCTGTAGGATTTAGATTGAACCGTTTGTATTTTTCTCTGGGGTGGTCGTTCGGGTCGGTTCGGCCCGTTCGACTGCCCCACTAAAATAATAAAATAATTTATTTAATTTTAAATGCACCGTTGCAAACCGATAGCAGACAAACAAATTATCCCGGCGACCCGGGTTTGCGTGTTGAACAAAAACGGGACGTTTGGAAAACAAAACTAGGTTTTTCTGAAAATAGTTTTATACAAGCACATGCAAGATGATGACGATGCTCAAATACAATGTGGCATGATGACATGAGCATGCGGTCATGATGATGCAATGCACAAAAACAACGCGATTTTCTAGTAGTGGTTTTTGCGGGATGCCACATCTCCGCAAGCCCTAGCCGCCAGCCAATCTTCCTCTCTTGGTGTCTCTAAACCCTATATCACCAAGGCCTCTCTCATCTCCACCATACTCGCTCCGGCTTCAGGCGAAGCCCTGCGAGATCTCCCCTCTACTTCCGACACCATGTCGTCGTGCTGCCGGAATCACGAGGAGAGTGCTACAACCTCTGCTGCCTGCTGGAACAAGGGAGAGGAAGGTCTTCATCGAGTACCGAACATGTGACCGACTGTGGAAGCGCTGCCGGAACGCAGCACCAGAAGGATCGTCTACGCGATCTTGAGATCGGAAGTGTACGACTACATCATCCACGAGAATCTGCTCTCGTTAACCGCTTTGGATCTTCGAGGGTTAGTACTCTATCGACTCGTTGCTACAATCTAGTAGATAGATCTTGGCTTGTGTATGTTCATGCGATACAAATTTTTTGTTTTCCATGCTACGAACCCCAACAAGTAGCTATCTTGGCCAAGTATATGCTTGTGAATCCAAGAGGGAGTATTTATGCTCGATAGTAGGTTCATGCCTCTAGTAATACGGGGAAGTGACAGAAATCTCTAAGGTTGTAGATGTGATGTTGCTACTAGGGAGAAAACAACAATCTTTTGTTCATGGAACAATTGTATTGTTTACTTTACACACATTGCTTAATGCAATTATCCGTTGCTTGCAACTTAATACTGGAGGGGGTTCGGATGATAACCTGAAGGTGGATTATTAGTCATAGATGCAGTTGGATTACGGTCTATGTATATTGTTGTAATGCCCAATAAAATCTCATAGGAATCATGATGTCTAGTATATGCATTGTTATGCTTTCTCAACATGTCAATTGCCCCGCTGTAATTTGTTCACCCAGCATGTTATCTATCTTAAGGAGAACACCTCTAGTGAACTGTGGACCCCTGTCCAATCTTTATTATCGATACATCATCTACTGTTACCGTTTACTTACTACAAGCAACTATACCTTCCACATTATACGTTTAATCATTTGTTTTCAGCAAACCAGTGAGATTGACAACCTCACTGTAAGTTGGGGCAAAGTCTTGAGTTTGCGTTGTGCAGGATTCCAAGTTGTTAGCAACACCTTGGAGTTGTTTACTTGCTCCTACTGGTTCGATAACCTTGGTTTCATTACTGAGGGAAAACTTGTTGTTGTGTTCATCACACCTTGCTCTTGGGGTCTCCGAACAAGGCTCTACAGTCAACTGAACCACCATCACGGGCCGAGCAGCGCGTGTTGACCAGCAACAAGCGGGCACCAAACATCATGCAACATCATCGGATTAGGCTATTGCGGAGGACCCAAACCCTGAATCCTGATTTCCTACCTCCTACTTACATGTCGGTGTTGTTGGGACACATAGAGATAAAACAAAACTTTTTTCTCTAACATGGTGATCTCAAGTTCTAGCTAAGGTAGAAGGCCACGAGGATTACCACCAGACGCGCAGTTGCGGATTACTGATGTAGCACATCTATTGATGCAGTGCAGTCCTTGCGATCTTGATCCGATCAACGAGCGCCAGGGTGCTGATCGTACAACACCTCTGCTGGTATCCACCCGTACGAGGAGGAGCGTCGGCGATGAACTGCTAGGTTTGTTACAACGGCAGAACTGCTGTAAGATCCCTCCTTTATAAAGGAAAAGGATCCCTGTGATTGCAATGCTAGTCCCTGGATCAATGCTAGCATCCACAGTTTAAGATGAAGTACAGAGAAACAAAGGTCATTATTACAGTCATTCCAGAGACAAAAATAGTCTTAACAACTCCATGGCCATAGGCCTAGTACAAGAGTTTAAATAAGTAAATAGATAACAAGTCTTCATCTTCATGTGCCACAGGCAAACATGTTGAGTGTAGACTCATGACTCCTAATCCTCATCAGAATAACCTGCAACATCACAAGTTACAGCCACAGTGGGTCAATACATTGGAATAGTATTGGCAAGTGATACCTTAGTATAATTTTGGTGGACTACATACTATATGCAATTTGGCTAAGTGTAGTTAGGCTTGCTTTGCTCAAAATAAGTTTTGCCTATTAGTTGAAATCACTAAGTTTTTCTTTGTCAAAAACTTTTCCCAAGGAACCACCAATATACATTGCGGTCCTTCACCCTTGTTCAACCACAAGTTTTACTTAGAAATTGGGATGAGGAGATTCTTGATAGCTTCCATGTCTTGATGCTCAAGTTGTCCAATACCAGGGACATGGCTAAGTACTTAGATTCTTCCATTTGCAGAGGTTGTGCACTTTCCCCACAAGACTTGATTTTCACCAAGATAGGACCTTTTAGAAGCCTTCCCTTAGACCAAATGGATGCATTCCAACCTATCATCCCACTACCACCAACTGTCCAAATGGCTAAATTATTGCAACTTATGTGATCCAGGCAGAGCCCATATTGCCAAGTGGCTGCACTAGAAGCTTCTTAACATTTGGCCTCTCAAATCCCTTTGTTCCTGGGTGGCTTTCCACAAGTGTGATACACAAGGTAAACCATAGAAATGGGTCTTGTGTAACCACTCAACATAAACCATTCCTTCCATCCCACCCAGGTGTTTCATTCACTTAGTTGTTTTATTAAGTAAAACACAAGTCCAAAGACTTAGAAATATTTTTTAATCATAGCATGAATATATCACCACCCTTGGTTGCTACTAGCTAGGCTAAGCATGGCATAGATAAGCATCTTAACTTAGAAAATTTCTAGCAATTCTACAACTACTAGGATTTCCCAAGCATAGCATATAAGCAAAATATAACATGCAAGACTAGCAAAATTATTTCTAATGCATAGTAGAAAAATATAGGTATAAAAATATCATGAAGCACCACTTGCCTTGGTAGTTTGGAGAGTAGCTACACTCCTCACAATCACAACCACTATTGGCACCAAAATCTACACATAAAATCATAGCAACAAATCACATACAAAATTAATACAAACAAAAATATATGAATGCATGCAATATGATATGTGATGATTTTTCTAAACTCAACAAGACAAGTGCACAGTACTGGTTCATAAACAAGTTCTAAACTTGCCAAACAACATTTATTTAAACACTAAAACATTTCTCAAATAATTTATATACACAAAATAAGCCTGCACATGTTTCTGTAAATAAAACCATTTTAACAGAAACAAAACATTAAACACATTGCATATTTGGAAATGGCTTGCTCTCCTGATTCCATTGATATAAAATTTGTCAAATTTGAACGTGGGGATCAAAAGTTATGGCTAAAACAAAATCAAACAACTAATAGATCTAATTCAAATTTTTTAAACGAACTCTGTGCCACGTGGCGCTATCCTATTGGCTGGTACCGCTTCTCGCCGGATCAGGCTTCTGAGCCGCTGGATCTAACTTAATCGTGCGGCTCTGATTGAATCATACCGCTTCGTCTAGGTTCTATCGTGACCACCAGATCTAGATCTAACGGCGCTCAGCACTCGACCATCAAGTGGCGGCGCTGGCGGCGGCGACAGGTGGCGACGGCTCTGTCTATGGCGGCGCGGTGGCTACAGGGGGCTCTGGGGTCATCGGAGGTGCTTACCAGATTCGCAACGGTGTACTGAAGTGTTGGAATTATGCCCTAGAGGCAATAATAAAGATGTTATTATTATAATTCTTGTTCATGATAAAGTTTATATTCCATGCTAGAATTGTATTAAGCGGAAATTTTAATACTTGTGTGGTTTGTGAACAACACCATGTCCCTAGTACTCCTCTATGGACTAGCTCATTGATCAATGATGGTTAAGGTTTCTGTGGCATCCCGCAAAACCACTACTAGAAAATCGCGTTGAATTTGTGCATTGCATCGTCATCATCATGCATTGTTTGCATAAAACTATGTTTGCAAAGCCGTGATGTTTTCTAAACGCCCCCTCTTGATTCAAACATCAAAACCCGGGTCGCCGGAATATTTTGTTTGTTGCCATCGGTTTGCAAATGGTGTTATTAAAAACAAATAAAATTTATATTTATTTTTGTGGGGCAGTCGAACGGGCCGAGTATACCCGAACGACCACCCCTGTTTTTAAAACGGTCCACCTAACCCGCCCTGTAAAATCCTAGACCTACCCAGCTATCTACCCAACCCAAACAGCCACCTCACCCCCACCTATCCCAGGATGCCACCTCAACCTTGGCCATCCCTCCCTCCAATCAAAAGTTGCCACGTCACCTTGGTCAAACCCACTCCCCCAACCCTCCCTCCAACCACACACACAGCACACACACGCGCGCGCACACACTCCCGCCTGCGCCTGGGCCCCGCCCCTGTCCCCTGGACCCACCTACCGCGACCCCACGCTCCACCCGCGCGCCTGCCGTCCTGTGCGTCTTCCTCCTCCCCTCCCTCTCTCTTCCGCTGCCCGCGCACGGCACCACCCCAACCCCGGTCCTCCTCCTCTCTGCTTCTCTTCCCCCGAGCCCCCCCTGTCGGCGCGACCTCCCCGCATCCGCCTGCCGCCCCGACCTCTCCCGCCGGCGTGCCCTGAGCCGTCGAGCCTGAGCCCGTCGAGCCGCGTCAACCGCCGCCCCGCGAGCTCCCTCCCCGACGCCGGCCGCCTCCGTCGCTCGCGCGCCGCGCCCCTGCTGCCTGCTCCGGCGAGCTCCGCCATCCGCGGCCTGGCAGCGCGCGCGTGGCCGCACGTCCGCCGGTAGCCTCGCCGCGTCCTTCGCCCCGCGGCCACCTCCTCGCCTCCCTGCGGCCCGCGACGCCGCAGAGCCGAGCCGCGCCGGCTCCGTCGCTCCTCCTCGGCCCGCCCTGCGAGCTCCGCCCATGCGCGTCCTGGACCGCGTCCACCGCCGGTCGCCGACCCGCCGACCCGCCGCCAAAGGACCTCCACGCCAGCCGCAACAACCCCGGTCCCCGTCGCCGGCCCGGCCCCGGTTTCGCCGTCGACGGCCGCCCTCCTGCCTCTGACCGCCTCCTCGGGCAGTAGTCCCCGGACCGCACCTAGTACCGCCTTCGCGAGTTCCTCTGTGCCCTGGCCGAGACCAAGAGCACCGCACTACTGGAACCTCCGGGAAGTTCGTCTTGGGACCGTCAAGTTCAACCTATGGCAGGGTACATCAAGATCTTCTGCCGCCGGTGCCGCAACGTTATCGGGCCCGAGTTCGCCATCGACACCGAAGACGGAACGCTGAGACCGTGCCCGGATCCGAAGACCGAACCCGATACTGCCAAGGCCGCCGACACGGAAACGCCGAGTGCCCTTCTCTTACACCAAGTTCTTCGACCTCGGATCCATAGAACGGCTTGCCGAAGCCACGGATCCTCGGGATGACAAGTTCTTCACCCCAGGGCGACAAGGCCCTCTTCACGGATTTCAAGACCCCGACATCGAAACGACAAGATCATCGTCATGGAGCTCGAAGACCACATGGGCGACAAGTACTCCCTCGAGGACGCCGAGTACTTCACCCCGAAGCCAAGACCGACCCGGAAGCACCCGTTTCGCCCCCGACCCCAAACCAAATCCGGCTTACCGGATTCGACAAGATCTACCCCGATCCGAAGACCCTGGATCCCGGAGTCCGAGAACGTTTCCGTCGAACCCTGAACCCCAGATCCGGACCCCGAGACCGACCCTGAACCCCGGAACCCAGGATCGTCGAGACCCTAAATGTGTGACCCCTTTTCCTCGATACCCAATTTTATAAATGATATCAACTTGTTGCATATTTAATTGTCATCTCGCATGCACATCTTTGGTTTGGGGCCTTATGCCGATTCACCTAATAATTAAATATGGGGCCCATATGCGGGCAAATCTAGTCTCATATCGGCCTCATTTAAACTTGTGTAGCGAACCGGTATCTTATCTTGCCTTGCTAAACAACATTTAAAATGCGGGGTATCTAAATAACATGAACCACCTAAATAAATGTCGGGACCCCGGTTCCGCTTAATATGACCTAGTTGCATCGCACCTTTGCCATGTCATGCACCATACATGCATCATGCCGATCTTCTGCCGTTGTATTAAATATTGCATCCGGTGTTTCTTCTAGTGTTTTGCTTCTTCGCGGATAAGGCCGTTGAGTTGATGTGAGCTTCGCCCCGATCTTCGGTTGAACCCTTCGACAATGTTTTCAGGCGAGCATCTCCCCCTTTCTACCTATCTTACTTTTCTAGTATTTATTCCCTCCTGTTGATCTTTGCTATCTGTGTTGCGATGCTCTAGTTTCGTACCCGTGATATCCCTTGCAGCCATATATAGCCTTGGACACATCCTATTACCTGTTGTTTGGTAGATAGTTGGACCCGCGTGTCGTAGTCGCTTGCTCAAGTGTTTTGCTTGTCGTCAAGTACCACAATTGTTGGAGGATTGCCGCATGTTGACGTTGGAGATGATCATGGCTTTAATAACTGTTTCACTTTAATTCCTGTTTAACAACTAAAATTGAATTAAGCAGAGGCATCGGTGGGTGATAGGTAAGATTTGGTTTCCGAACACCCACTTGTGTCCCGTAGGACCCGAGTTCTTGACACCTGTTCCGAGATCGAGCGCGCTAACCACAGGTGGGGAGATATGGGCCCCCCATTGATAATTACCTGATTTCAAAGTATTGTACTGGGAGCCACAACTAGTTTGAGGATTTATTTACTATTCTGTACTTATGCCATGTTTACCGCTTTATTTACGTTTGTGCGTGGAGCACGTGTACTGTTTAGGATCGGGACACGTTTTCGCGGTGTCGACAGTCCCCGTTTGGGGGCATACTGTCGCTCACTGCCGTCCACCCAAACCCTGAGTCCGTCTCGGAGACCGGCCGACTCCGTTGCGGGTGTCGACTCGGTGGGGTGGCCCCCATGTACTTGCTTTGTGTCTGGGAACGTCGTGACTTAGGCCCCGCTGACATACCGATGGGTGTATGTTAACTGATCTGACAAAAAGGGTCGAAGTGCCTGTGGATACTTTGGTGCACCCCTGCAGGGTTAAATCTTTTCGAGAAGCCGTGTCCGCGGTTATGGACGACTTGGAGCACAGTGTCTGATCATAGACAACTATAACTAAAGTTTACTGTTTTAACATTGACTTGTTTCCGATATGATTAGTAATCAGCTTCTCTACAACGGAATGGCTAAGTAAAAGTACCAACAGCTGCTGGGTTTTAGGGTTATCTCATGATAATTGAATCTGACTAGTAAGTGTTGCCACTATAACGGAATGACTAACTAAAAGTGCCCACTGCTTACTTTATCAGGATGATTATCTAAACCTGACTAGTAAAGAGCCGCAACTATAACTGAATAAGTAAAACTGCCAACTGTGTGAGTTCCTCGGTTGACTTCCTCGTTTGGTCTCGAGGGGGAGACACCAGGATGGGTTTGCTTGGTGCTAGCTTCAGGTGGGATCCGGATAGATCATTCTCACCCCCTCTGATAACCGCCAGTTGTATCGAGTCTCTATAGGTTGTATAGTGCATGCTGCCGCTGCCGCTTCAGTCCACCATACCTATGTAGGCGAGGACCGCCGAATTCTAGCCTCGCCGTGTACTGGCCTCAGTACTGACGCTCCTCTTTTTCCTTTGCCCCTTGTCGGCACCCCTTTTGTTTAAGCAGGTTTTGAGATCGACGCCGTTAGCAGGGTTACCCTTCCGGCTTGGCCTGGGCAGGGTTATGGACGCCATTGGTTATTCTTCAGGGCTCTTAGCCCCATTTGCATCTTGTCCGTAGCTGGACGCTCTATCGTTTTCAAGGTGATTTGGATTTTTGTATATTGTATCTGAATTCTTGACTCTTTGAGTCGCTGTTATATATATCTGTTCTGTGGGTCCCATCGAGGACTGTTGTGTAATGTTATTACTTTGTTTTTCCACCCGCACGAAAGTGCCTGGTGGGCACCTTCGAATCGTTTCTATGCGGGTTTGGCGAGTTTTGCTAAAACTTGCATAGGGCCGATTCTGAGGGTGTTACAGAGTGGTATCAGAGCTCAGCAGTTACGATACCCCACAAGTCCAGCCTGTAGGATAACCTAGCTAACGGCCGAAGTAGAGTGTCAAAACTATTTTCGAAAAATCGGTTGGATAGTTCTGACTAGGTCTGATTTTACTCCTTACCCCTCTGCTATTCTCCTCTTATCTTTACGCGTTTTGAATCCGCTCTCTCCTCTTTCTTCGAGTCCAGGAATTCTCGTGGTTGGGTTTCCGTCGCACCTTCAGGGTTTCGCTTCCTCCTTTGGTAACGGTGTTGCTACAGCTGATCTTCCTGCTATCCGAGGAATCCTTCGTTGGGTGGACTTCTCGTTGTTCTTTCTTGTGCCTCCGGTGGTTTCTGACGCGACGACATCATCTACGCCAGATCCGATGCAGAGTCTGTATCACTCCTTTGATCCGAACCTCGCTTGTCGAGATCTTCAGTCTGAATCCTGAGGGTTAGTTGCATAATCCGCCTATTCGTGTGCATAGTAATGCTTTGAGTGCGGGATGGAGTCGCGACCATACCACTACTCTTATCATTCGCTTATGTACATTGAATGGTGGATCGATGCAATTTTACTCCTTCCACGGAAGCTAGAGGTGGCTTAATTTGCTGATGCCTCTACCTTCGACCGTTTTGTTCCGGAGTGTTTCCTCGACGATGACGGACAACGACCTCTTGTTAGTGGTGTCGCGAGGATCTACACGAAGCGCGAAGGATCAGACCGCCGACCTTCTTTCCGATACCATGAGGCGGATCTCGAGGGCGAGATCCATTGTTAGTGGTGTCGAATTGTGGCATCCCGCAAAACCACTACTAGAAAATCGCGTTTCATTTGTGCATTGCATCGTCATCATCATGCATTGTTCGCATAAAACTATGTTTGCAAAGCCGTGATGTTTTCTAAACGCCCCCTCTTGATTCAAACATCAAAACCCGGGTCGCCGGAATATTTTGTTTGTTGCCATCGGTTTGCAAATGGTGTTATTAAAAACAAATAAAATTTATATTTATTTTTGTGGGGCAGTCGAACGGTCCGAGTAGACCCGAACGACCACCCCTGTTTTTAAAACGGTCCACCTAACCCGCCCTGTAAAATCCTAGACCTACCCAGCTATCTACCCAACCCAAACAGCCACCTCACCCCCACCTATCCCAGGATGCCACCTCAACCTTGGCCATCCCTCCCTCCAATCAAAAGTTTCCACGTCACCTTGGTCAAACCCACTCCCCCAACCCTCCCTCCAACCACACACACAGCACACACACGCGCGCGCACACACTCCCGCCTGCGCCTGGGCCCCGCCCCTGTCCCCTGGACCCACCTACCGCGACCCCACGCTCCACCCGCGCGCCTGCCGTCCTGTGCGTCTTCCTCCTCCCCTCCCTCTCTCTTCCGCTGCCCGCGCACGGCACCACCCCAACCCCGGTCCTCTTCCTCTCTGCTTCTCTTCCCCCGAGCCCCCCCCGTCGGCGCGACCTCCCCGCATCCGCCTGCCGCCCCGACCTCTCCCGCCGGCGTGCCCTGAGCCGTCGAGCCTGAGCCCGTCGAGCCGCGTCAACCGCCGCCCCGCGAGCTCCCTCCCCGACGCCAGCCGCCTCCGTCGCTCGCGCGCCGCGCCCCTGCTGCCTGCTCCGGCGAGCTCCGCCATCCGCGGCCTGGCAGCGCGCGCGTGGCCGCACGTCCGCCGGTAGCCTCGCCGCGTCCTTCGCCCCGCGGCCACCTCCTCGCCTCCCTGCAGCCCGTGACGCCGCAGAGCCGAGCCGCGCCGGCTCCGTCGCTCCTCCTCGGCCCGCCCTGCGAGCTCCGCCCCTGCGCGTCCTGGACCGCGTCCACCGCCGGTCGCCGACCCGCCGACCCGCCGCCAAAGGACCTCCACGCCCGCCGCAACCACCCCGGTCCGCGTCGCCGGCCCGGCCCCGGTCTCGCCGTCGACGGCCGCCCTCCTGCCTCTGACCGCCTCCTCGGGCAGTAGTCCCCGGACCGCACCTAGTACCGCCTTCGCGAGTTCCTCTGTGCCCTGGCCGAGACCAAGAGCACCGCACTGCTGGAACCTCCGGGAAGTTCGTCTTGGGACCGTCAAGTTCAACCTATGGCAGGGTACATCAAGATCTTCTGCCGCCGGTGCCGCAACGTTATCGGGCCCGAGTTCGCCATCGACACCGAAGACGGAACGCTGAGACCGTGCCCGGATCCGAAGACCGAACCCGATACTGCCAAGGCCGCCGACACGGAAACGCCGAGTGCCCTTCTCTTACACCAAGTTCTTCGACCTCGGATCCATAGAACGGCCTGCCGAAGCCACGGATCCTCGGGATGACAAGTTCTTCACCCCAGGGCGACAAGGCCCTCTTCACGGATTTCAAGACCCCGACATCGAAACGACAAGATCATCGTCATGGAGCTCGAAGACCACATGGGCGACAAGTACTCCCTCGAGGACGCCGAGTACTTCACCCCGAAGCCAAGACCGACCCGGAAGCACCCGTTTCGCCCCCGACCCCAAACCAAATCCGGCTTACCGGATTCGACAAGATCTACCCCGATCCGAAGACCCTGGATCCCGGAGTCCAAGAACGTTTCCGTCGAACCCTGAACCCCAGATCCGGACCCCGAGACCGACCCTGAACCCCGGAACCCAGGATCGTCGAGACCCTAAATGTGTGACCCCTTTTCCTCGATACCCTATTTTATAAATGATATCAACTTGTTGCATATTTAATTGTCATCTCGCATGCACATCTTTGGTTTGGGGCCTTATGCCGATTCACCTAATAATTAAATATGGGGCCCATATGCGGGCAAATCTAGTCTCATATCGGCCTCATTTAAACTTGTGTAGCGAACCGGTATCTTATCTTGCCTTGCTAAACAACATTTAAAATGCGGGGTATCTAAATAACATGAACCACCTAAATAAATGTCGGGACCCCGGTTCCGCTTAATATGACCTAGTTGCATCGCACCTTTGCCATGTCATGCACCATACATGCATCATGCCGATCTTCTGCCGTTGTATTAAATATTGCATCCGGTGTTTCTTCTAGTGTTTTGCTTCTTCGCGGATAAGGCCGTTGAGTTGATGTGAGCTTCGCCCCGATCTTCGGTTGAACCCTTCGACAATGTTTTCAGGCGAGCATCTCCCCCTTTCTACCTATCTTACTTTTCTAGTATTTATTCCCTCCTGTTGATCTTTGCTATCTGTGTTGCGATGCTCTAGTTTCGTACCCGTGATATCCCTTGCAGCCATATATAGCCTTGGACACATCCTATTACCTGTTGTTTGGTAGATAGTTGGACCCGCGTGTCGTAGTCGCTTGCTCAAGTGTTTTGCTTGTCGTCAAGTACCACAATTGTTGGAGGATTGCCGCATGTTGACGTTGGAGATGATCATGGCTTTAATAACTGTTTCACTTTAATTCCTGTTTAACAACTAAAATTGAATTAAGCAGAGGCATCGGTGGGTGATAGGTAAGATTTGGTTTCCGAACGCCCACTTGTGTCCCGTAGGACCCGAGTTCTTGACACCTGTTCCGAGATCGAGCGCGCTAACCACAGGTGGGGAGATATGGGCCCCCCATTGATAATTACCTGATTTCAAAGTATTGTACTGGGGGCCACAACTAGTTTGAGGATTTATTTACTATTCTGTACTTATGCCATGTTTACCGCTTTATTTACGTTTGTGCGTGGAGCACGTGTACTGTTTAGGATCGGGACACGTTTTCGCGGTGTCGACAGTCCCCGTTTGGGGGCATACTGTCGCTCACTGCCGTCCACCCAAACCCTGAGTCCGTCTCGGAGACCGGCCGACTCCGTTGCGGGTGTCGACTCGGTGGGGTGGCCCCCATGTACTTGCTTTGTGTCTGGGAACGTCGTGACTTAGGCCCCGCCGACATACCGATGGGTGTATGTTAACTGATCTAGCAAAAAGGGTCGAAGTGCCTGTGGATACTTTGGTGCACCCCTGCAGGGTTAAATCTTTTCGAGAAGCCGTGTCCGCGGTTATGGACGACTTGGAGCACAGTATCTGATCATAGACAACTATAACTAAAGTTTACTGTTTTAACATTGACTTGTTTCCGATATGATTAGTAATCAGCTTCTCTACAACGGAATGGCTAAGTAAAAGTACCAACAGCTGCTGGGTTTTAGGGTTATCTCATGATAATTGAATCTGACTAGTAAGTGTTGCCACTATAACGGAATGACTAACTAAAAGTGCCCACTGCTTACTTTATCAGGATGATTATCTAAACCTGACTAGTAAAGAGCCGCAACTATAACTGAATAAGTAAAACTGCCAACTGTGTGAGTTCCTCGGTTGACTTCCTCGTTTGGTCTCGAGGGGGAGACACCAGGATGGGTTTGCTTGGTGCTAGCTTCAGGTGGGATCCGGATAGATCATTCTCACCCCCTCTGATAACCGCCAGTTGTATCGAGTCTCTATAGGTTGTATAGTGCATGCTGCCGCTGCCGCTTCAGTCCACCATACCTATGTAGGCGAGGACCGCCGAATTCTAGCCTCGCCGTGTACTGGCCTCAGTACTGACGCTCCTCTTTTTCCTTTGCCCCTTGTCGGCACCCCTTTTGTTTAAGCAGGTTTTGAGATCGACGCCGTTAGCAGGGTTACCCTTCCGGCTTGGCCTGGGCAGGGTTATGGACGCCATTGGTTATTCTTCAGGGCTCTTAGCCCCATTTGCATCTTGTCCGTAGCTGGACGCTCTATCGTTTTCAAGGTGATTTGGATTTTTGTATATTGTATCTGAATTCTTGACTCTTTGAGTCGCTGTTATATATTTCTGTTCTGTGGGTCCCATCGAGGACTGTTGTGTAATGTTATTACTTTGTTTTTCCACCCGCACGAAAGTGCCTGGTGGGCACCTTCGAATCGTTTCTATGCGGGTTTGGCGAGTTTTGCTAAAACTTGCATAGGGCCGATTCTGAGGGTGTTACAGTTTCCTAACCATAGACATGAGTTGTCAATTGATGATGAGATCATATCATTGGAGAATGATATGGTGGACAGACCCAAACTAAGCGAAGCAATTAGATCGTATCATCGTGTTCATCTTTGCGAAGCTTTTCCTATGTCAAATATTGTATTCCTTAGACCATGAGATAATACAACTCCCTGGTATCGGAAGAAAGCTTTGAGGTCATCAAACGTCATCCTATGAGAGGGTGATCATAAAGGTGTCTCTCAGGTGATCGGAAAGTATCTGTTGGGTTGTATGTATCGATATGGAATTTGTCCCTCCCAAGTCGGAGAGATATACTTCGGGCCCACTCGGTAATCGATATCAACACCGCTTGCAAGCATGTGGTTAAGGAGTTAATCACAAAGTGATATCGGATTACGGAATGAGTAAAGTACTTGCTGTGAACGAGATTGAACTAGGTATGACGGTACCGACGATCGAATCTCGGGCAAGTAAAATATCGCGAGACGAAGGGAATATATATATATGGGATTGATTGAATCCTGGCATCGTGGTTCATCCGATATGATCATTGATGAATGTGTGGGAGTCAATATGGGTGCCCAGACCCCGCTGTTGATTATTGATAGAAGATCATGTCTGCATATTCTCGAACCCGCAGGGTCACACACTTAACGTGTCTCGACTCTAGGATAGATTGGATAATTGGTTTATGAGTTTTTTGTTCGGAGTCTCGGATGGGATCCGGGACATCACGAGAGGTTCCGGAGTGGTCCGGAGACTAAGATTCATATAAGGCGGTGCAGTTTTTGGAGTTCGGAATTGTTCCGGGTTAATCGGTATTGTACCGGAAGCTTCTAGAACCTTCCGGAAGGGGACCAACGTGGCCCCACCTTCCGGGAGGGGGCATGGGCCTATGAGGGAGTGTCCTGGCCGCATTGGGCAGGGGCACAAGGCCCCATAGGGCCCAGCCGATCCTAGAGAGTTTAAACTCGTTTAAACTAGAGATAGGGTTTCTAGAAGGGGGAGAGTCCTTGCCCCCCACTTCTCCCTCCCTTGGCCGCCGGCCCAAGGCTTGGAGGAGGGGCAAGGGCTGGCCGCCCCCCTCTATATATAGAGGGCTGGTGCGCCCCCTCCCCCCTACACCTTGCCTCCAAACCCTAGTTGCCCTGCTGCCCTTCCTGTCTCCCTCCCGACTGTTTGTAGGCGAAGCCCTGCAGCAGAAATTCTCCACCATATACACCACGCCATCGTGTTGTAGATCCAATCTATCTCTCCACCATACTTGTTGGTCCGAGGAAGGAGGAGACGTCGAGGTGCTGCACGTGTGCATCTCACGGAGGCACCGCCACTTGTGGTGCTAGATCGGATCGGATCGCGAGGAGGAGAAGCGAGTACGACTACATCACCCACGTTCCGACGAACGTTACGCTGTGCGAATCTTCAAGGGTATGAAGATCTAATCCAATCTCTCTCGTTGATTGCATCTCCTAGATTACATCTTGGCTTTCCCTCTGTTCGCATCCGTAGAAAATTTTGATTTACTATGCCGCGAAACCCATCAGTGGTATTAGAGCTAGATCTATGCGTAGATGTGTTTCACAAGTAGAACGCAACATGGTTGTTGCGGGCGTTGATGTTTTCTGTTGCAAGCCTCTTGTTTGTGTTCTTCTTATGACGCGGGATAGTGAGATTGAAGCGGTCCAGGCCAACCTTACGCGACGTCGTTCGCGAGACCGGCTCCGCACTTGACGTGTGGCTTGTACCACACATGCAGCTGGTGGATGTCAGTTTCTCTCACTATAGTTGTCATGGGATTAACACCGGAGTTTGGCAACCATAATATCACCGTTGTGGATTTCCGTAGGTAAGAATCGTTCTTAGCATCTACTCCCATAAGCCACGTAAAACATGCAACAACAAAGTAGAGGCGTCTAACTTGTTTTTGCAGGGAGTGTTTTCTGTGATATGGTATGGCCCAAGATGTGATGTGTATATTGTATGCGATGATCATGTTTTGTAATGTTTCACGACTTGCATGTCGATGAGTACACAACCGGCAGGAGCCATATGGTTGTCTTTATAATTGTGTATGACCTGCAAGTCAACTTCTTATACGCCATGTAATAGCTTTACTTTATCGCTAAGTAGTTAGCAATAGTTGTAGTTGCTATTCGTGGTGGAGGCAATCATGGTGGAGTGATGGAGATCATGCCGGAACGCACAAGATGGAGATCATTGCGCGAAGATTGGCTATACCATGTCACATAAAGTTATATGCATGTGATGTTTATCATTTTATGTATCTTATTATGCTTAGATCGCGGCGGTAGCATTATAAGATGATTCCTCACTTAAAGATCAAGATAAAAACTATGTTCTCCCCAAGTATGCACCGTTGCGAAATTTCGTCGTGTCCAAGCATCACGTGATGATCGGGTGCTATAGACTCTACGCTCACATACAACGGGTGAAAGCCAGTTTTGCACACGCGAAAATACTTGGGTCTAGCTTGACGAGCCTAGCATGTACAAACATGGCCTCGGAACACAAGAACCGAAAGGTTAAGCATGAGTCATATGAATGATATGATCGACACTTTGTTGTCCACCATTGAAACCACATCTCTTCTCGTGATGATCGGATTAGGTGTGGTGAATTTGGATCGTGTTCACTAAACAACTTGAGGGATGTTGAATTTAGTGGGAGTTCATCTAGTAATTTGATTAAGTTGAACTCTTTATCATGAACATAGTCTAAATTGTACTTGCAAATACTGTAGATCACATGGCCAAGTCCAACTTCAACTTCAACGTTTTTGCTGAGAAGGAAAAGCTTAGAAACAATGGGTCTAACTTCAGCAATTGGTTCCGCAATCTAAGAATCATTCTCTCTGGCGGTCAAAAGGACTATGTCCTTGGGAAAGCGTTAGGTGACCCCCCTGCTGCAACTGCGCCGGCTGATGAGAAAGCTGTCTATTAGTCGCGCAAAGATGATTATGGTGTGATTAAGAGCACCATGTTGTTTGCTATGGAACCGGAACTTCAAAATCGTTTTAAAGAGTATCCCGGGCCCTTTGAGATTCTCGAGGAGCTGAAAACCATGTTTCAGACTCAGGCCCGTCCTGAGAGATATGAGATCTCCGAGAAGTTCTTTAACTGCAAGATGGAGGAAGGGAGTTCCGTTAGTGAGCACGCCATAAAGATGACGGGCTACACTCAACGCCTTGAGCAACTGGAATGCACGATTCCAGAGGAGCTCAAGATTGACAGGGTTCTGCAATCACTCCCTACGAGCTACAAAAGTTTTGTAGTGACTCATAATCAGATTGGCTCCACTGATACGATCACCGAGCTCTTCGCAAAGTTGAAGGCTGCGGAGGTGGACATCAAGAAGGATAATCATGTGTTGATGGTCAACAAGCCCTCCTTTAAGAAAGGTAAGGGAGCAAAGAATCCCTTCAAGAAGGGCGGTGGCAAGCGCAATGCTCCTGCTGAGAAGAAGCTCAAGTCTGGTCCTAAGCCGGACACTGTGTGCTTCTATTGCAAGGACAAGGGTCACTGGAAGCGCAACTGTCCGAAGTACTTAGCGGACAAAAAGGCTGGCACCATCAAAGGTATATTTGATATACATGTTATTGATGTTTTCCTTACTAGCCCTCGTTGTAGTGCCTGGGTATTTGATACTGGTTCAGTTGCTAATATTTGTAACTCGAAACAGGAGCTACGGAATAGACGGCGGCTTGCGAGGGATGAGGTGACGATGCGCGTTGGCAACGGATCAAGAGTTGATGTGATGGCCGTCGGCACGCTCTCCTTAGTTTTACCTTCGGGATTAGTTTTAAACCTTAATAAATGTTATTATGTGCCTGCGTTGAGCATGAACATTATTTCTGGATCGTGTTTATTGCAAGACGGTTATTCATTTAAATCGGAGAATAATGGTTGTTCTATTTATATGAGTAACATCTTTTATGGTCATGCACCTCTTGTGAATGGTTTATTTCTTCTAAATCTCGAAAGGGATGAAACACACATCCATAACATTGAGGCTAAGAGATGCAAAGTAGATAGTGATAATACTACTTATTTGTGGCACTGTCGTCTAGGTCATATTGGTGTAAAGCGCATGAAGAAACTCCATTCTGATGGACTTTTGGAGTCTCTTGATTTTGAATCATTTGACACATGCGAACCATGCCTCATGGGCAAGATGATCAAAACCCCATTCTCCGGTATGATGGAGCGAGCAACGGACTTGTTGGAAATCATACATACTGATGTATGCGGACCGATAAGTGTTTCGACGCGCGGTGGATATCGCTATTTCCTCACTTTTACTGATGACTTAAGTAGATATGGGTATATCTATTTAATGAAACATAAATCTGAAACATTTGAAAAGTTCAAGGAATTTCAGAATGAAGTGGAGAACCATCGTAACAGAAAGATTAAGTTTCTACAATTCGATCGTGGAGGTGAATATTTGAGTTATGATTTTCTTACGCATCTTAAAGCAAGTGGAATCGTTTCACAACTCACGCCACCCGGAACACCACAGCGCAATGGTGTGTCTGAACGCCGGAATCGAACCCTATTAGATATGGTCCGATCAATGATGTCTCTTACTGATTTGTCGTTATCATTTTGGGGTTATGCATTAGAAACCGCTGCATTCACTTTAAATAGGGCTCCATCTAAATCCGTTGAGACGACACCGTATGAACTGTGGTTTGGTGCTAAACCTAAGTTGTCGTTTCTTAAAGTTTGGGGATGCGAAGCTTACGTCAAGAAGTTGATGCCGGACAAGCTCGAACCCAAAGCGGAGAAATGCGTCTTCATAGGATACCCTAAGGAAACTATTGGGTATACCTTCTATCACAGAACCGAAGGCAAAGTGTTTGTCGCAAAGAACGGTTCCTTTCTTGAGAAGGAGTTTATCTCGAAAGAAGTGAGTGGGAGGAAAGTAGAGCTTGACGAGGTTATTGAACCTTCTCTTGAATTGGAGAGTAGCGCAGCACCTGAAATTGTTCCAGTGCCGCCTGCACCAACAATAGAGGAAGCTAATGACAAGGATCATGAAGCTTCGGACGATGCTGCTACTGAACGTCGCAGGTCGACAAGGTCGCGTGCCCCTCCTGAGTGGTACGGCAACCCTGTCTTGACTGTCTTGCTAGTAGAAGGCAGTGAACCTACGAACTATGAGGAAGCGATGATGAGCCCAGACTCTGAGAAATGGCTAGAAGCCATGAAATCCGAATTGGGATCCATGAGCGAAAACCAAGTATGGACTTTGGTGGATCCTCCTAGCGACCGAAAGGCCGTTGAGTGCAAATGGATCTTCAAGAAGAAAACGGACGCGGATGGTAATGTTACCGTCTATAAAGCACGGCTTGTCGCGAAAGGTTTTCGACAAGTTCAAGGTGTTGACTACGATGAGACTTTCTCTCCCGTAGCGATGTTTAAGTCCATTCGGATTTTATTAGCAATTGCTGCGTTTCATGATTATGAAATATGGCAGATGGATGTCAAGACTGCGTTCCTCAATGGCAACATTGATGAAGAGTTGTATATGATGCAACCC
Source organism: Avena atlantica (assembly GCA_910589765.1). NCBI lineage: Eukaryota > Viridiplantae > Streptophyta > Magnoliopsida > Poales > Poaceae > Avena > Avena atlantica. Next base: position 378,292,782 of record OU342736.1, read on the forward strand.
GAAGGTTTTGTCGATCCTAAGGATGCTGATAAAGTATGCAAACTTCAGCGTTCCATTTATGGACTGAAGCAAGCATCTCGGAGTTGGAACCTTCGTTTTGATCAAGTGATCAAGAGCTTTGGATTTGTTCCAAATTGCTACGAAGCTTGCATCTACAAGAAAGTGAGTGGGAGCTCGGTGACGTTTCTGGTACTATATGTGGATGACATATTGATTATTGGAAATGACATCAACATGCTTAACGATGTGAAGAGTTATTTGAACAAATGTTTTTCAATGAAAGACCTAGGTGAAGCTGCTTATATATTGGGCATCAAAATCTATAGAGATAGACAAAGACGCCTGATAGCTTTAAGCCAGAGTACATACCTAGACAAAGTTCTAAAAAGGTTCAGAATGGATAAGGCAAAGAAAGGTTCAGTGCCTATGTTGTCAGGTAAGATATTGAGCAAGGCTCAGTGTCCAGCTATGGTAAATGATAGGGAAGCTATGAGCAAAGTGCCTTATGCCTCGGCCATAGGTTCCATCATGTATGCCATGCTGTGTACTAGACCGGATGTATCCAATGCTCTTAGTTTGACGAGCATATATCAAAGTGATCCAGGAGTGGAACACTGGACAGCCGTGAAGAACATCCTAAAGTACCTAAATAGGACTAAAGAAATGTTCTTAGTCTATGGGGGTGATGAACAGCTTGTCGTAAAAGGTTACGTCGACGCTAGTTTTGACACCGACAAGGATGATTCCAAATCTCAGACAGGATACGTTTATATTTTGAATGGAGGAGCTGTGAGCTGGAGAAGATGCAAGCAAAGCGTGATCTCGGGATCTACAGTGGAAGCGGAATACATGGCTGGTGCAGAAGCGTCAAGTGAAGGAGTTTGGATCAGAAACTTCATCACTGAGCTTGGCGTGGTTCCAAGTGCATTGGACCCACTGGAGATATTGTGTGACAACACTGGCGCCATAGCACTTGCTAAGGAACCAAGATATCATCCAAAGACCAAGCATATCAACCGCAAGTTTCATATAATCCGAGATTATATTGCAGATGGAGATCTGAAGATTAGCAAAGTACATACAGATCTGAATGTCGCAGATCCATTGACTAAACCTCTTCCACGTGTAAAACATGATCAACACCTCAGTGCCATGGGTGTGAGATTGTTGCCAAATGTAAACTAGATTATTGACTCTAGTGCAAGTGGGAGACTGTTGGAATTATGCCCTAGAGGCAATAATAAAGATGTTATTATTATAATTCTTGTTCGTGATAAAGTTTATATTCCATGCTAGAATTGTATTAAGCGGAAACTTTAATACTTGTGTGGTTTGTGAACAACACCGTGTCCCTAGTACGCCTCTATGGACTAGCTCATTGATCAATGATGGTTAAGATTTCCTAACCATAGACATGAGTTGTCAATTGATAATGAGATCATATCATTGGAGAATGATATGATGGACAGACCCAAACTAAGCAAAGCAATTAGATCGTATCATCGTGTTCATCTTTGCGAAGCTTTTCCTATATCAAATATTGTATTCCTTAGACCATGAGATAATACAACTCCCTGGTATCGGAAGAAAGCTTTGAGGTCATCAAACGTCATCCTATGAGAGGGTGATCATAAAGGTGTCTCTCAGGTGATCGGAAAGTATCTGTTGGGTTGTATGTATCGAGATGGAATTTGTCCCTCCCAAGTCGGAGAGATATACTTCGGGACCACTCGGTAATAGATATCAACACCGGTTGCAAGCATGTGGTTAAGGAGTTAATCACAAAGTGATATCGGATTACGGAACAAGTAAAGTACTTGCTGTGAATGAGATTGAACTAGGTATGACGGTACCGACGATCGAATCTCGGGCAAGTAAAATATCGCGAGACGAAGGGAATATATATGGGATTGATTGAATCCTGGCATCGTGGTTCATCCGATATGATCATCGATGAATGTGTGGGAGTCAATATGGGTGCCCAGACCCCGTTGTTGATTATTGATAGAAGATCATGTCTGCATATTCTCGAACCCGCAGGGTCACACACTTAACGTGTCTCGACGCTAGGATAGATTGGATAATTGGTTTATGAGTTTTTTGTTCGGAGTCTCGGATGGGATCCGGGACATCACGAGAGGTTCTGGAGTGGTCCGGAGAATAAGATTCATATAAGGCAGTGCAGTTTTTGGAGTTCGGAATTGTTTCGGGTTAATCGGTATTGTACCGGAAGCTTCTAGAACCTTCCGGAAGGGGACCAACGTGGCCCCACCTTCCGAGAGGGGGCATGGGCCTATGAGGGAGTGTCCTGGCCGCATTGGGCCAGGGGCACAAGGCCCCATAGGGCCCAGCCGATCCTAGAGAGTTTAAACTCGTTTAAACTAGAGATAGGGTTTCTAGAAGGGGGAGAGTCCTTGCCCCCCACTTCTCCCTCCCTTGGCCGCCGGCCCAAGGCTTGGAGGAGGGGCAAGGGCTGGCCGCCCCCCCTCTATATATAGAGGGCTGGTGCGCCCCCTCCCCCCTACACCTTGCCTCCAAACCCTAGTTGCCCTGCTGCCCTTCCTCTCTCCCTCCCGACTGTTTGTAGGCGAAGCCGTGCAGCAGAAATTCTCCACCATATACACCACGCCGTCGTGTTGTAGATCCAATCTATCTCTCCACCATACTTGCTGGTCCGAGGAAGGAGGAGACGTCGAGGTGCTGCACGTGTGCATCTCACGGAGGCACCGCCACTTGTGGTGCTAGATCGGATCGGATCGCGAGGAGGAGAAGCGAGTACGACTACATCACCCACGTTCCGACGAACGTTCCGCTGTGCGAATCTTCAAGGGTATGAAGATCTAATCTAATCTCTCTCGTTGATTGCATCTCCTAGATTAGATCTTGGCTTTCCCTCTGTTCGCATCCGTAGAAAATTTTGATTTACTATGCCGCGAAACCCATCATGAAGCTCAACGTGGCGACGGCTTGACAAGGGGCGCACGGACACAGTTGCACGGGCTCGTCGGAGTTGCTGACAGCGTCGGGCTCGGGTGGACAGCGACGTTGGCGACGCTCCTGGTCACCCTAGCACGAACCAAAGGCATCAGGGGGTGCGCAAGGCTACGGCGAACACGCTCGTGTGAATCAGAGGCGAAGGGGAACACGGGGCTCACCGAATTTAGTCGCCGGAGTTGGAGACATCGTCGGGACCTTGCTGTGCTTGACAGAGTCGATGACCTGGGGCAGTATAGGATGAACCAATGGTGTCAGAATGTGCGCAAGGAAGTTGCGAGGCTGTCTGCATGAATTAGAGGGGAAGGGGCGCACGGAGCTCACCGGGATTGGTCGCCGGAGTGGGCTTTGTCTGCGGCGGTGCAAGGGCGATTGTGGGAAGCCTGGGGGCGCTTCTGTCTGGCTTTGTTTGGGGAAATGGCCGCGAGGGGGAGGTGGTCTTATAGCCATAGGGGGAGCGAGAATCACGCGAGGAAACGCCGGCAATAACTCGATTTAAAACGCGGCAGTGAATGGCGGAGGGAACGGCCGACGACGTGGTCGTGGGCGCGATTTGGGGAAGATGATGATGAGCTGGCGAGGTCCACCAGTCAGTGACCCGTTGGGTAGCGCGGGTGCGGTGAGAAAATCATAAGGAGGGGGGAAACCCGGGTGGGCTGGCTAACGGGCTGCTTTGCTTGTTGGGCCAAAATCCTGGCGCCGGCCCTTTTCCTTTTCTCTTTCCTTTTTCTTTTTCTGAATGAATTTCGAGGAACCTTTTTCAAATGATTTCAAAATCTATTTGAATTCAAATCTTTTCAGGATTTTTGCAGTGTGCAACAATCACATTACTGGGCATAAAAACAAGTGGTCACTTTGAATTGGCCTGTTCACTTGGAATAAAATAGAAGTAAGCAGTGACATAGCTCTAGTTTTAAATAGGTTTTGAAATTGGTTTTTCAAATCATATTTGTTTTGAAACTTTGGTTTAAATCCTAGCAATCTAGCAATACAATCTAGAGAAATAAGACAACAAGGTTTGGTTCAATGAACAACAATCTCTCATTGGAGAATTAAATGTTGATCACATAAAATAATGAGCTCATATGCTCCTATTTTTGAATTGATTTGTTTGAAATGAACTATATATGATCATGGATGCATGGATGATATGCATGAGTTTGAAATATGATTTTAGGGATGTTACAATTGTTGTGGAGCTAGGGTTTCCAACGCATGGAATGACCTAACCGTTAACCCTCCTAGGTTTCTGCGCCCCATTATATATAGGGAATGAAAGTGGGTGCCACTCACTCGTGGCCTATTCACTAAAGCCCATATAAGCTGACTCACTAACTCAGTCCAAAATTCGGCTCGCGTCCAACTCAACCAGATTTTTGGTTCAGATCCAATCCGAACTTGCTCCTGCTCTTAAGTGTGTGACCCCGCAGACTCTTGGCTACTTGGACACGATTGGAGTCCGACTCTCAATCGATCAGTCGGTAGCGGCTCCTAGAAGAACGTGCCGACTCCCAAGTATCAAAGAGTCATGACGACATGCCTTTCCAATACGACTTACGTCCGAGTCCATTTTGCCTTACGATATACCTTGTCAGACTATAGGCGAATAATTGTCATCCCTTAAATAGTCCGACTCTTTTATCGATCCGAGATAAGTAATTGATCTGACTAACTATTAGTCGATCGCCTCGGTTAACACTTAATCGAGTTGTGCATGGCCATGCTTTACGAATCATATCATCAGAGAGGGCCCAGAGAACATCTCTCCAACTGGAGGGGCAAAATCCCATCTTGGTTATTGATGACTGGGTTCCTGCACCAATAACAGGGTTTTTGCAGTACTTGTAGCGACAAATATTTAAAGAGTTTGTACCGATGGGAGATCGGCGAACATGAACCCGCAACCACGTTGTTAATGCGGCCACATTCGCACCCAAACCGTGGTTTGGAAATAGCATATTCTATAAGTTGCTAGGATAAATGAATTTAAGATGATTTGTAACAACTACTACTATGACTAGAAGAAAACTAGAACAAAGGTAAAATTGGAAAGAGGTGAATGCAATGAGATGAAATATTAATGCTATGATTCCTCAAGTAATGTTGTGTATAACGGTGTGCATGATAAGTGCTTGTGGAATAGCTATAAACTGTACTTGTTTGTAGTTCATCAAATACTATTGTCTCCCACTGTTGGTAAGTGGCAACTAGAGAACGCAATTGTACACACCCTCTTCGGACATGGTTCATCTCGTAAGAGAATAGTGTATTAAGGTAACAAGAACAATGAAGGTAAATCAGAGCAAAGTCATTAAGTTCTATGGACAACCATACTCCTAAGCAAGTAGTGTGCTAGTCACAAGATATCCCGTCTATCACTTTGGGGTTAACAAGCAATTCTCAACACTATACCTTTCTATATCATGAGTGATCTTGGGGAACTCTGGGAGGTGCATCCTAAGCTGCTATTGCCTCCGCAAATCACTTATATAAAATAGTCTATTAGTTCTACCCATGGAAGAGCAGAGACTGATGATAAGTTTTGTGACACTCCGTGAATCCCTAGTAAATTCCTCAATAATGGATCGGACGTCTTCAGTCACTAGAATAATATCATGAATATAACAATGTAAAGAGAAAGCACAAACATATTAATTAACAAAAACACACCATACTTCAATTACTCAAATCATCATAACATTAATAAAAGGGGGTCCAAGCCATGTTACAACCCATCACGGAGACCATGATGGGGAAGGATGAAGGAGTAGCGGTGATGGAGATGGTGATGATGGCGCGGTGATGATGGTGTCGGCATGATGATGGCGGTGTCCTCCTTCTCCTCCTCTTCTTGTTGGATGGCTTGATGGTGTTGATGGAGATCTTGGTCTTGGTGGAGTTGTAGAGGATATTCACCCGATTGTTTCGCGGAGTGTCGCTGGGAGAAATCTGACTGGCACATGGCGAGTCCCGCTCGTCCCAACGTTTCCTAGGCCGCTACTCTGTAGGACGATGTAGGTGTTGTCTGGTTAATCGGACTGACAACACAATCGAATGGGCCAATAGATGTGAGCTTGGGCCCGTTCGCTGCTTTTTTCTCTCTCATTTACTTAATTTCCCTCGTTCTCGCACGCGGATTCCGCCGCGCTGCGACCCTTCTGCTTCCGACACCGCCGCAGACGTTGAGAGCGGCGACACCAGTGGGCATGCCGCCCGTCGAGAGGATCACACTGGGCCTCCCTCCGAGGCAGGAGTGGCTCTCCCTGCTTCTTCCCAGAAAGAAATTGTTGAAGAACTACCAATGATTACATCATGGCGGTGGCAGGTACTCCCTCCGTTTGGAAATATAAGATGTTTTAGGTTTGTTAATGAGATGTATCTAGACAAATCTATACACTAAAACATGTCTAGATACAACTCTTTCACAAAACTAAAACATCTTATATTTCTAAATGGAGGGAGTAGGAGCGACGGTGATCGATCAGTTTAAAGCCGTGATTCCCTGACTTCGGTTTCTCCTTTGCGAACTTGGTTTCAATCTGCAACATGTACCAATCTTTCGTTTCAGCCTCTTACATGCATTGTGTAGCTACAGATTCTTATTTACTTATAGGGACTAGTAAGCTTGTACGTGCAATGCACGTCTCTATAATATAATAAATGCATTTAAAATTATTATGTCATGTTAACCAAGTTAATTTTATATAGTTGATTGTCCGTGCGTTGCTACGGCAGACGAAAAACATTCCTTACAATACATGACATATCGGTTCCAATTTAATAGTACATCGGTCTCGAATTACTGATTTGTCTATCTAGCCCACATGCTCATGCATTGCTACTTCCTAGTGGTTGATTTGTATGAAATAATTTGTAATCATAAGTTGATAATTGTAGCAACGTTTTTTGCGAATGGAAAATGGTACTCCCTTCGATCCATATTAATTATTTTTTTAATGTATCTAGCACTAAAACATGTTTAGATACATCTATTTCTGTAATAAGTAATATGGATCGAGTATCATATTGAACACCATGCATCAAATTAATAGGTTGATAACTTTAGAGCCCAGTAACTTTTTTGTCATTGAGAAAATAGAGCTCAATCAATTACTATTACTATTGCTAACATGTCATTTTGTATACACAATTGCAGCCAACAAAATTTACGGATAGCATGTACTTCCTCTGTTTTAAAATATAAGATGTTTTAGATTTGTGAAGAAAATATATCTAGACTTTTTTTTAGTGTGTAGATTCATTCCAAACCTTAGTGAATCTACATATTAAAAGTAGTCTAGATACATTTGCCTCACAAAACTAAAACATCTTATATTTTGAAACGGAGGGAGTATATATATAATAAAAGAAAGCACGGAACACTGCTTGTTGGCATTTTCAACAAAGAATTACTAATATAAACCATCTCTTTTCCTGCAACACGTCGAGCCGAATTGTCCCTGCCCCAGCTTCTTTTGGATGCTGCAATTCGCTAGCGGCCAACCACGGTTGGCCACCTTGTGCAGCAGCACCGATACCGAGAGTATGGACCCCGCTGGCACAGCGTTCCCTAGCTACGGTCCCGCATTCGCGTCGTCCACGGCGTTGCCATCCCGTCCTGCTGCTGAACTGGCGTGTCCAAAGCGCACAACAAAATTAGTCAGTTGGGACGTGGTTTCCAAAGAGTGTTCACAATTCGTGCAACATAAGGTGAATGCAAGTTTAAATCATACGAACAGAGAACTGTTTGAAACTCAGAAAATAAATAATTAGTCATCGCCCAGACACCATGATATAGCAGAAATTTTTTCAAGGCTAATAATTTCATAGAAAAAATCAGACTGTTTAACTTTTTTTTTGAGAGAGACTGTTTAACTTATTCTTTGAAAGAGCGGTACTTGACTTGTGGACTAAAATATCAAGAGCAATACAGAATTAGGAGCTGAAATTTTATGGTATTGTTGACAATTACTACGGCAGCGAGGAGAGTCCAGCAGGCTGTGCACGGCCGCACGCCTGAAGCAGGTCCTCCCATATCCACGGTTGGCCCTCCACCCGTCTCGACGACCATAGCTATGAACACCCCCTTGTTCTGCTCAACCGGGCGCGCGTCCAAGATGTCGATCGCGCCTCACCGATTCGTCCAATCGTCCAAGATGTCGAGCGTGTGTGGCTGAATCTGAATGGGTCTAGAATCCGTCGGCATAGACACGGATCGTCCGGTAGCTCAGGCCTTGGAGGAGTTAGGGGCGGCCGGTGGCTGGTCTTTGGCAGCGGCCTACTATGGCGGCTGGGAGGGTCTGGAAGGAGACGACGAGGGGAATCATATGAGAGATGGCTACTGCGGGTTGCACCTCAGCGTATACGTCCCTGGTGGTGCAGGTCGCAATTAACGCCATCCCTGCTGGATAATGTCCGCTGCCATCAAGCCTCACATGTTGCTTTGTCCGGCAGGCCGCCCGTCTAGCTGCCTGCCCGTTCTCTAATTCTTGCTTGGCTCGTCGTGGAGGGAAGGGAATCATGGAAGCAACGACTACAACAGCTTTGCTCGCCAAGATGCGACCAACAAGTTTAACAGTTAATCGCGCGCGTGGACGCAGGTGCCCATCCACAACGTCCTCCCTCATGTACAGCTCTGCCCCGATCTGTTTTTTCTCTCTTGGAATCCCAGGTACGGTCACCATAGATTCCGGCGTCCTTGGCAGCATCCCTGTGGCGGCACTCACCAACTTCCGTCATTGTCCAATCTCTCTCAATTTCCCGCCGCCTCCACGCGTTCTCGCTTCGTGCTGACCGTGCTGCTCGGTGCCGTCGGGCCCGTGGACCCAGCGCCTCCCGCGGCTGCCTTATGTAGGTTGGGCAATCGGCTCATATATAGAGCAAGAGTCCGGAGCGGAGTCCTCTTCTTGTACTGTTTAACTCTTGAGCTCTTCGCTAGGAAACAAAATTAAAACGGCTGAAAAGCGGACTCCATCGCGAAAGGACGAACAAAAAGAGACGGATCAGGATACAAAAGATGCGGGACGTACCTGTACCTAGCGACGGACGACGGATGAAAATCCGGGGAGACGAAAACCACCTCTACATAAATTATATAGTAGAGATACTCCATATGACCCATATTAGTTGACATGAATTTGTCTAGATTTGGATGTATCTAACACTAAAACATATCTAGACACATCTGAATCTAGATAAATTCAAGTCAACTAATATGAATCGGAGGGAGTAGTTTTATTTACTGTCCACATAAATATGCCTCATGGCTCAAAATTGTGAGCTTGTGTATGCAACGTACAATCCGAATATACACAATCAGTTAAAACTCATACATAGCCAAAGTCCAATCGGATGAGAGGTGCCCATTCCCATTTACAAATGTTTTCCATGCAAGATTTGCAAATTGGGGGGAAAGTTTTAGTTTATTATTAATTTTCATAGTTTATATATGTTCTTCTAAGTCTAAGTTTTACATCATCGTTCATTACTGGATCAAGAAAACTTATATTCCTCCGTGCTGAAAAGGGTGTCGCAGATTTCTAAATTTAAATGCATCTAAACATATTCAAATTTAGAAAAAATTGTGAGATCCTTTTTAAAACAGAGGGAGTATATAATATTGCCCATGTGTCATATGAGAAATGATCAGAGTTAATTTTCAATCATTATACCAAGTGAAATATACATGTTCAGAAATGTCAGACAAAACATTTCATATTTAGTACTCCCTCCCTTTTAAAATATAAGATGTTTTAGGTTTGTGAAGAAAATGTATCTAGACTTTTTTTAATGTATAGATTCACTGATATTTGAAGTGAACCTACACACTAAAATAAGTCTAGATACATTCTCTTCACAATCCTAAAACATCTTATATTTTGAAACAGAGGGAGTCAGGGGCAGAGCTCCCAGTAGGGCAAGGTAGGGCAGACGCCCTACCTTGATTTTTGGAGAAAACCTTTAGATGCGTATGTTTTTTCTGAACAATTTGAGTGGTTATACGCTGAAAACGAACTTCGTATAAGAAAGTTATGCTTATTATAGTAAACACTGCGCAAAAATGATTCTGAAGTGAAATAAGAACTAGGTGTAGTCTAGTTTTAAACTAAAATTTTCTCTCTGCAATTGCTAATTTTCAATCTAATCAAAATCAACTCTAAACAATGTCCTAGATGAGGTGTCTAAGGAGGTCATGAGAGTATTTTGGCCGCCTTATGGCATGTGGCCAAAACCAACTCTTATTATGTGACGGTTTATGTTTATGTTTGTACTTTGGCTTACTATTGGTAAAAAATTCTAATTGCATGTTTTTTTAATTAGAGAAATGATGGTTTAGAACCCTTCTAAAGATGTGAATTCGCGCAAAAAATAAGATCACAATCCTAAGTATGGACGAAGTGATAACAAAAATGAGCGAAAAGTCATTAAAAACGAGAAGATACTAGGTCACTATTGATTTTTTTGGCGTGTAGCCACGTTCTATTTTTCAATAAAATCTATTACAACTGATTTTGACCATCGATTTGATGAGTTTTCGTTAGAGTTTCTTCAGAACTTTTTGCCTTGCGTGAAATGAACCATTTTATAGGTTCAACGAGAATAAGATTTCTCGGCTTACGGAGATTTATTATGAGGATATATATTATTATGAGCATGAGCTTATATAAGATAACCTTGAGATATTCTTTATTCATATATAGAGAATTAAAGACTTCAAAGATTATCTTAATATTTGAATGATACATTATGATGCATATCGTTTATCGTCTTGTTAAGCCGGTATTGCTTTTACTGGCAGAAACAACAATAGTTGAAAGGGATTTCTCGATGACAAAGGTCATCAAGACCGAGTTGATATTTACTTTTTTTGGAGTCCGTCCTACCTCGATTTTTTTCCGTCCTCCGCCACTGGAGGGAGTACTCCATAAAGTTTAACATCCACAAACCACATGATGACACGCATGACTGCTAAATTTTGATGATATAGTTTTTAATATACTCAGTAGAAAAAAATTCTCGATTCTTTATTAATTCAATCATTCTTGGCAAAAGAAAGGAGATTCAAAATCATCATATGATTTTAACCTAATATTTTTTTGAAACCCATGTCAAGGGGAAGAAAAAGCCCACGCACACCCCAAGTGGACATGCCACACGCCGCCCCTCGTCACCTCTGCCTCTCACGTAACCTTAAAAAAACTCGCATAGTCAAAAAAAAACTCTGCCTCTCACTCTCGTCCCCAGTCCCCACTCTCTTCCTGCCTGCTCTATCGTTAAGCCTGCTTCCACAGTTTCACTGTCTCCCTGGCTTGGCTCCCCACCGCCGCCGGCCAAACCGGCGCGCTCCCCTGCCTCCTGCCGCCGGCCTGGACGCCCGCCTTCTTCTTAGGATCTGTTTGTGCCAGCGGGACGCCCCTGTGCCTCCTCCCTTGCTCGTCGACAATTCCGATCGCTGAAAATCCCAAGGGGGCACCAGATACTAGGCGCCCCCTCTCATGTGTCCCTGCCGCTCCTAGTTCGCATGGTCCCCAGTTCCCGGTCTCGATCTTTCCGCTCCTCTGCCTCCCCACCTCTGGGGCGACGGCTCGCACGCCCTTGCTCATCTCTGCCCATCCTTGTTGATTCTGGTCACCGAATAGGCCTAATGGGGCATTCGAGCTGGGAAGGCTCGCGGGGGACAGAGAGCTAGGCGCCGACAGAGGCGAACGTGGAGGTGCGGGCCTCGTCTCCACCAGATTGAAGGCCTCAGAGCGCCGGTCTCCTCGTCCTACAGTAGAAGTCGATGAATCAGAGCAATCGCCGAAGGACGCCGGCGAGGACGCCTTACTCTAGGTTGCTGGCTATGTCACGAGCATTCTAGGCATCTGAATCCTGTGCAGGTAAGGAGTTCCCCTATTCATGAAAACTCAATCCTACCATTATATGAAAGAAAGGATGTGGAGAAGCATCGCTAAGTATGGGTGTGGTGTGCTTGTTAACTTTTAACACTCTCTACTGTATGTATGCATGATTTTAATACGGAATACTTTGGTGTCAGCAATATTTCTTTGGCACTAACATGGTGTTCCTGTGTTTTCGTATGTGTTCAAATCTTGTAGTTGGTGTTCTCATCATCAGCTGTAGTTTATGGATCACCCAAGGACTCACCCTGCAGAGAAGAGTTTCCTCTAACTCCAAACAATATATATGAAAAAACCAAGGTCTTGGCGCATTCATTTTTATTTCTGTGTCTAAGTTTTGTAGGCTTACAAGATCTTTAAACTGACTGAAATTTTAAAAACTATTGTAGCTTGTTGTTGAAGATATTTGTGGTGATATCTACAGTACAGGTCCTAAATGGAAGATCGTTCTATTTAGGAACTTCAATCCTGTTGGGGCTCATCTAAGTGGATACCTTGGTGAAGACCCAGGGAGAATGCCCAATTATTTTATGTCATATGCTCAGCAAGTTGCTATTGGCAGGAGACCAGCTCTGATAGTATTGGAGAATGGTTATGCAATAATAGATGGAGCTAGGTAATTATTCTTATCATGCTATGTACAATTACTTGTCATTTAAACCTGTTGTAATTTTATTTATCCATTGTTGTGCTTTGTCAAGATCTTTTAGCATCTGCGATCTATTTTATTGTACACAAGTGTGCATGCCATAAAATATATTTATCTATGCCATGCGCTAAATTACTGAGTTCCAACCATTTAGTACATGTTTAATGTTTCTAATCCATAAAACAACTTCAATTTTGCTAAAGCCTAAAACAACATTCTGTATTGATTTTGTTAAAGCCAAAAATGAATTTCTTTAAAAGTATATTCATCCAATATGTTTTTGCATTGACCATTATCTAACTAAATTTCACATGTAGTGTATGAAGATATTCTAATTTATATTGCGAAATCATGAAGTATATTCAAGTCTATGTGCTACATGAACAACATGACACCCCAGGGGTAAAAATATGGGTATATCCAGCGCAAAAGTTGGTATTGTATTGTTTTTCCTTATTCTTACAGGAGGAAGGACATGATGATGTGTTAATGGTAACTCCATACTATATTCGCAATGTTCAGTAGCTTGTGATGTATGCGTTTAAAATCAATGGTCAAATTGTAGATATTGGTGTACTTGTAGCAAATTTCTGCAATTAGGTTAGACTGAGGCACCACATTTGTTGACATGAACTTGTGTAAATGAATTTACTCCTTGTGTTATTACAGGTTCTTAATGAAAAGGGTTTATCTTGCAATAGTAAATTGATATACATCTTTAGCATTGTGGAAACCAAGGACACGGCCGACAGGGATGGCGCCCCCAGCAATGTCAAGAAGGTTGTCTCCCATTTGGTCAGAGGTGCTTGACATTAAAACTTAATAGGTTTTATTACTGACCGTGCTATTTTTTTTGGTATTGATGGTATTCTTGGACATTTTTCTTTCAGCCATGTTTCGATGGTGAACATACTCTGAATAGGAATTCTGGAGCTATACATGTAGGCCGCAAGTAGAAACTGAAAGTGAAATCAAATCCATCATATGTTCAGGCTACTCAGGTTGTTGCTAATGGCATTGGTGCATGACACAATTAAATGTATATTGCTAGTTAGTTCCAATTAAAATCACTTCTTTCGTTCGTAGTTTGTCCTGACAACCACGATCCATAGGATGTTTGTGTTTCATGTTCCTGACCACTAATAGAAGCAACAACCATTTTTTTATGATTGTAGGCTTGATGTTGTCTCTTTAATATAATATCCCCATTTTGTGAATACTGTTCCCTCTTCAGTTGTCTCTTAAGTTCCTTAGGGTCTACATATATAATACATTACAATAAGAATTTATCGTCTCAGCAATTACCTGAGTAATATTCGATATTTTTTGACAATTACCTAAGTAGTGTATGTCCCCGATGACCTGAAATGTGTTATGTTCCCCTTTAGGAGCGGTAGACGATGTTCCATCTTGTAGCATCCCAGTTGTCTAACACCTGTAATGCTACTTGTTCTAGTAATAAAAAGGGCCACTTCCTACATATAATTGTTGCATCATCATCATGTCATGCTCATATCATCATGCCACCTTGCATTTGAGCATCATATAAAACCTTTTCTTGTTTGGTTCTTATCTCATGTGCATTATTAATTGTAGTTGCCTCTTGATACTGTATTTGGTTCTTAATATATTGTTAAATGCCCAAGTTGATTTGGGGGCATATCTCTTAATAACTCCACCACCTTTCCTTCACCACCTTATAATTCCACCATCCAATTAATATGAGCTTGGCATTTTATTTGAGTTACCTCTAGCTCATGTTGGTTGGTTGGATTCCACCCATAATCTTTTGCTTGGCCTTTGCCCACATTTTGGGAATGCAAGGAATAGTGCCACATGATTTAATGTTGTTTTCACAATATAACTACATGGCAATTATTGTTTGCATGGGCCATGCAAGTGCCACCTTTTTCTTGATTTTGGAATGTTTTTGGTTTTGCTTGCATGGATCACCTCTCCTTTGCTTAAACTTGTTTTGGCTTGTAGAATCCTTCACCACACCATCTACCTCTCTATCCCCCTATAGCTAAACCCTAATCACCATACTCCATGCATACACATGTGATCATGTGTGAGCATAGCCTAAACCCCCATCCTTCTCCCTACCTCTTTTCTTTTGATCTTGCTTGGTCTTTAATTGGAGCATGCATGAATCAAAGAAAACCTAATTCACCATCTCTCTCTCTCTCTCTCTCTCTCTCTCTCTCTCTCTCTCTCTCTCTCTCTCTCTAAAACCCTAATCTACCATACCTCATCCTAGCTAAAGCCTAAACCAAACCCTCTAATCTCAACAAAACCCTAAGCCACCCCATACCCCAACCTAGCTATCTCTCTTCCTCTCTCAACCTCTCCTCTCTGTTTCTGCTAGCAGCACCCCGAGCTACCTCTCCCTCTCAGCTGTCCTCTCCCTCCTAGCTGGTCCCACCATACCCCCCTAGCCGAGCCATGCCCCCCTCTTTATCCTACCCTAGCTCCAACCCTACCCTAGCCCGAGCCTCCTCTCTCTCTGCATGGTGTGCCCCACCCGAACCTGGCCTGCCCTGCCCCACCTGGAAGCCTCCCCTACCTGCCCCTGCCCTGCCCTGGCCGAACCGAGCACGTGAGGAGGTGGAGAAAAGGTGGCCGAGGCCACCTTTATCCCCAGCCGCTCCCACACGGCAACCACGGCACCCTCTCCCCCTCTGGCCTTATCTACACCCCTCTCTCAACCTCCCCTGCACCCTAGATCCATCCTAGAGGCCTCGCCTCCCCTCTTCCCTCACCCTCGCCACCGTCTACCCCTGAGCGTCGGCCATCGTCGGTTTCCGTTCGTCGTCATCGATCCAGGAGGCGCAGGCGGGAGAGAGCGTGTCGGCGTGGTCGCGTAGGACCTCTGCGTCGCCCCCGTACCTAGCCGCGAGGAGGAGACGCCCCCCAGTAGCCCTGCACGTCGACGTCGCCGCGGAACCCTAGCACCGGCCACCGTCTGCCTCGTCGCCGATCAAGCGCGCCCCTGCCCGAACCATCTGCACCGGCACACCCGCGGTGAGCACCCCTGCCTCCCAGACAACCTCCCCCCAACCCTCGTTTCCTGTGTGCGCCACGCCACCGGACGAGCACCCTCGGTGCACGGCGTGTCCATCGTCGTTGTCTCGTTCCGCGGCGCGCATCAGCTTAGCTAACCACGCCCCCCCTTTTCCACCAGCAACCCGCAGCCGCCGCAGCGGTAGCCGCCTCCGCTAGCGCGCCAGAGGGCGCGGGTTCGATCCCCCACCTCGCCTCTGTCGCTCGCGGCGAATAGGAAGAAAAACAGTGCGCGCGTGGTCGTTTTGCACTTACCCCCCTCGCGTTTTGTCGCGTCAACCCGCGGTCCCTCGGAGCCCCACCTGTCTGTGCCCCATGGCGTTTTGCAAAAAGGCTCTCTGAGTATTTAGGTCTCAACCCGCGGTCCCTATCCACCCGCCTGGCAGCCGCTGCCGTGTCCCACTGGCACGTGGACCCGTGGACCCCTGGCCCCACCGTCAGCCTCAGTGGCTGGCAGCAGCCGCGGTGACCACCGATTCTCTGCGCGCGTGGGCCGTGCCAGCTCAGGCCCCACCTGTAAGCGTCTGGGGTTAATTAGGCTGGGTGTAATAAAAGTAATTCAGTTTTGTCTGTTTATTTCAAATCTAATTCAATTAATTCAAATTCAAATCAGATTTCAAATAACTTTTCAAATATTAATCCAAATAATACAAACAATATATGTTTCTGAATCAGAAAAATGTGAGGGTTTCAAATATGCCATTCAAAATGTTATTTGAACACTTTAAATTCCAAGTTGGGTAAAATTACAACAAATGCCACTGGAACTTAAATAAGTAATAACTTTTGATTTACAACTCCAAATTTAGCAAATGATATGTCTAAAATGATCAGCTCAACGAGACCTTTCTGTTTATGCTATCCATGACTTCATTTGCAGCATGCATCATATAAAAATATAGTGTACAGCAACTATTATGGCAACAAAGGTGATCCAAAACCCCATTAAAATGTTATTTCTTGTCTACCACACCTCACCCAAGCCATGCTACTTTAATGCCATGCAAATTGTGCATCATTCATCATGGCATGATTGTTTGCTTGACGCATCTTATTCATATGCCTGTGCTCTATATTCATGTTGGCCTTGTTTGTTTGGTTTTTCTCGGATAGACACTGAGCAGGGGATATATCAAGAGAACCAGGAGCACTACCCAGATCCGTCCCTCGCTTCAACTGAGTTGCCAGGCAAGCACTTCCACATGCTTGCATACATACAGTACCTATTGCCTCTATCTTATTCTTGCATCATTGAGTCGCGATTGCATTAAACTGAATCCCAAGTATGCATAGCCTTTACTTTTAAACCCCACCAAGCTTGTTCCTCCATCCCATGAGCCATTACTACAGGAGTTGCTTGAGCCATGCGAGTCGTAGAACAGCATGTGTAGGGTATGTGAGTGTCTGATGGATAACGAGGTACCTAAACAACTTAACCTGAGCAGTGATGGGATAACTAATGAAAGTGGCACCGGTGAGCAACATCTGCTATTTGGTTTTTCCTGCTCACTTGTGTCCCGTAAGACCCCGAGTACTTGATTCATGTTCCTTGATTTATCGCGCTATCCACATCCGGGAGGTATATGGGACCCCCCTGAGCCAGAGCTTGATTCAGTCTTATTTCTTGGGGCCACAACTAGTTTGAGGTTTTGTTACTATCCTGTACTTATGCCATGCTACTTCTGTATTTAAATTGTGCGACAGATAGCACACTGTACTGTTTAGGTAAGCGGAGTGATTACGCGGTATCGACACCCCGAGTTTTCGGGTTCCCAGTCGCTTACAGCCATTGTCGCAAACCTTGAGTCCGTCTTGGAGCTTGCTTACTTCGTTGCGGGGAGACTCCAAGGGGTGGCCCCCTGAAATAATTCTGAATCCTGTGATTGCTTTGTCGTGAAGGCCTCGTTGGGTTTTGATTTGGTTTTTCAGAGGTTGATCGAGCGTGTGTTGCTATTGGTGCACCCTGGCCGGGTAAAACTTTCTGAAAGCCGTGTCCGCGGTTATGGACGACTTGGAGCACAGTTTCTCGATCATAGACAAGCATAACTAAAGTACCGCTTTTATCTGACTAAGTAAATTGACTAGTAAATAGTGCAACACTCATGGAATGGTTAATAAAATTGCCAGCGGATGGGGGGTTGTTCGTCCGCTTCCTCGTTGGTAAGCGAGGAGGAGGATGGATCTGATGAATTACTATTATAACTGTTGTCCTTAATTCACGGACATCCGTCTATCATTGGTTAGGCGGATGGTTAGCGAGTATCTGTAGAAACTGCTAGGGTTTATCTTTTGCTGCAATGGCGTCACCCCAGGTTGTGTCCCCTTTATAGGCATTAAGACTTGCTGAGTACCCTTAGGGTCTCACACGATAAATTATTGGTTCAGATGAACAGGTACCCTCGCAGGACGGATACTGGGTGGAAGAGGCTGATGATGTGGGCAACGATCGTTCGGTGTAGAGATTCCGGGAACGGGGATCCGTGAGATCTGTGGTTGGGATGTGCTTATTTCTATGGCATCTTATGCCTATTTGCTTCGTATCCGTACTCGGACTTTGTTTGCCGCTTCCGCATGATACTCTGATGTGTGCTGTATGAGAAAGTATCCTAAAATATTAGATCTATCTAGGTCATTTGAATCTTGCCGTATGGCGTTGCTATATTTCCTTTCTTTTTAGATGGTATGGCTCTGATGTACTCTTGTATGGTGGCTTGCATACATACCCACTTGTGTATGTAGTTGATCCCTTCGCCTGCCGATTACGCCGCCCGTACAGGTCCCGTTGAGATGGTAGTGGTTGGGACGGCCGAAAGGTCTACCCGTGAGTGGCTTTTGGGGCCCCACCGTACTATTTCAACCACTACCGCTCATCCAGGCTTGTATCTAGGAGCGTAATTCACCGAGGTAGTTACAATTGGTATCAGAGCCATCCCGACCTTCAGGGTTTCAGCCAAACGGTCGTTGTCAGTCTAGCAAATATTTTGGTAGTTATGTATACTAGGGAAAAACAAAACGCGAGAGTAGGACTGCTTCCATTTTTCTTCTTACCCTCCCACCCACCCTTTTCTGGTAAGGAAGTGCAACGTTTTCAATCCTCTTCTCAAAATTCAAACTAGGATTCACGTGTTCTGGGTTTCCGTAGTACCATAGGTTGTGTGTGTGTGTGTGTAACCCCTTGTCTATCTGTTGCATCCAAGTTATTATCTTATCTGCCTTTGGTTATCAACTGTTGGTACATTCCATACCGACAGGCTTTTGCAAACCGACGCAATCTATCTTCCTCTTTGTATCCGACGCTATCTTGTTTGGGGTGTTCGTTCCGTAGTTACCAATCTTTAGGTTTCGTTGTGAGAAGAAGGGGTTAGGATATGTGTTCCACTTGTTCATGTGCGGAGTAATGATCTGAGTGCGGGATGGAGTCGCGACCATACCACTACTTTTATCATTCGCTTTTGTATATTGAATCGGTAGAGTCACTAATCTTGATTCGTTAAGTAATTTTGCGCATCTATTGGTATTTTAATGCCGAAATTTGTGGAAAATTTTTCTTTGATATATTTGTGTACCACACTCCTTTCCAGTCGTGTGCGATATGCTTAATATCTTTTAGGTGCTTTGAACTTTGTTGATATTTTAATATCATCTCAGTAAATTGTATCCTTTAATCTTGGTTAATTCCATCTTGGTACTATTTTGGATTATTATCATCTTCCATTATAGTACTGACGTGAGTTTTATATCAATGACAGGATGGCTCCCCCATGCCGTACCGATGAGGACATACCTCCGGAACTGGGCTCCGCGCTGTCAAACATCGCTAATGCTTTGGCAGCAATGCAAGAGAGGAGAGTGTTCGGAGAAACGAGTTTGCTCCACTTCCTCCACCTCCCAAGCGAGGAGACATCAAGAGCTTCCTCAAATTCAACCCTCGTCAGTTTGATGTTTCTGACCGACCTCTGGACGCGGATGATTGGCTACGTGAGATGTCCAGGTTGCTCGAGACTGCTGATGTTCCGGAGCAGGAGTGGGTCAAGTGTGCTACTCACCTTCTGAAGGGAGATGCAGCTCTCTGGTGGGAGAACTACTTGAAGGCAAGCTGCACTGGGTTCCAGCCAACTTGGGAGAGGTTCACTGGAGCGTTCAAGGAGCAGTTTCTGTCAGAGATTGTAATGGAAAGGATGAAGGAAGCATTTCTCAACCTGAAGCAAGGAAATGATAACGTCAACACCTATATCAGGAACTTCATGAATCTCTCTCGTTATGGTGGTGATGAGGTATCTGATGACAAGAAGAAGCAGAAGAGGTTCAGGCAAGGGCTTAATGCATCGATCAAGTATGCAATCACACATGCAAGGCCGGCAACTTTCCTGGAACTCCAACACACAGCTCTGCAAGAGGAAGCAAGCAGGCAAATGTTTGAGGAGTCCAAGAAACACAACAGGGATGCATCAAGCTCTGCAGTTATGGCAGCTCCTTCTAAGCGGTGTGTCTGGGTTCCTAACACCCCACCGTCGCTCCCGGCTCCACCAAGACCTGCAAGTTACGCGTCAAGGCCACCAAACTTCACCACTGCGGCTCCCAGGGGCTACAACCACCACTACCCTGGAGCGCCTGGCGGAGTCCCTGGCTACGCGGCTCCACGTCCAGCTAGTGCCTGCTTCACGTGTGGAGATCCTGGACATCTCAGCTGGAACTGTCCAATGAAGAACAAAGCTCTCCCTCCACCCCCGCCAAGATCTGCAACAAGCTCTCCTTCGGTTCGTGCACCACCACCTCGGGCTCTCAACATCAACACCAAGCCCGGGTCTGCGGTTGTTCGTGCCAACTGCGTCAACGCCGCTCAAGCTGAGCATGCACCTGGATTTGTGATGGGTATGCTTTCCGTTAACTCAGTCCCTGCACGAGTTTTGTTTGATTCTGGTGCATCGCATTCTTTTGTTTCTATAAAGTTTGCAAGTGAGAATGGGTTAGCGTCAGATCCTCTTCCAAAGCGGTTAATGGTTCTTTCTCCTGGAGCAACAATGGCAGCTTCTAAAATAAGTCATGGCAATCAAGTTGAGATTGGTGGCTCTTCATTCTTGGCTTCTTTAATTGTTCTGGGCGACTCTGATATTGATGTCATCTTGGGCATGGATTGGTTAACGGCAAATGCAGCTGTGATTGATTGTGCTGAACGCTCGGTGTCTCTGAAGATTCCTGAAGGCCATATAGTTTTTTCTCCAAGTCTGACTCCTGCTGTCCAGCTCTTCTCCTTGGCAGCTCTGAATGATGATGCTATGGAAGCTATTCAGAGTGTACCGGTGGTCTATGAGTTCCCAGATGTCTTTCCTGAAGAGTTGTCGGGTATGCCTCCGGATCGCGAGGTTGAGTTCGTGATTGAGCTTGAACCTGGAACGGCTCCTATCTCCAAGCGGCCTTACAAAATGGGTCCTTCTGAGTTGGCTGAACTCAAACGACAACTTGATGAACAAGAGAAGTTGGGTTTCATTCAGCACAGCACTTCTTCTTGGGGTAGCCCAACAATCTTTGTGAAGAAGCGTGACAGAACCGATAGACTATGTGTGGACTACCGGGCTCTCAATGCTAAAACCATCAAGAACAAATATCCCCTTCCGCGGATTAATGATCTTTTCGATCAGCTAGCTGGAGCTGTGGTGTTCTCTAAGCTGGACTTGAGAAGTGGATATCACCAAATCAAGATTCGCAAGGAAGATGTGCCCAAAACAGCTTTCACCACCCGCTATGGCCTGTATGAGTACACGGTCATGTCTTTCGGTCTCACCAACGCACCTGCTACCTTCTCGAGGCTGATGAACTCCGTTTTCAGGGAGTACCTTGATAAGTTCGTTGTGGTCCATCTAGATGACATTCTGGTCTATTCCAAGTCTAAGGAGGAGCATGAAGAACACCTGCGGTGTGTCCTAAACAAGCTTCGCGAGAACCGCTTGTATGCAAAGTTCTCAAAGTGTGAGTTTTGGCTGCCTGAAGTAACCTATCTTGGTCATGTTATCTCTGCCAAGGGCATTGCAGTCAACCCGGAAACCGTGAAGACAATAGTTGAATGGCTTCCTCCTGTGAATGTCAAAGAAGTGCGGAGTTTTCTTGGTTTGGCTAGCTATTGCCGTCGCTTCGTTCAGAACTTCTCGAAGATAGAGAAGCCTCTTACCGATCTCCTCAAGAAAGGCAAGAAATACCTGTGGACTCCTGCGTGTCAAGAAAGTTTTGAGACACTCAAAGAGAAGCTCACTTCCACACCAGTCTTGGTTCCTCCGGATACCTCTAAGCCTTTCCAGATATTCTGCGACGCCTCTTTGCAAGGATTGGGTGCGGTCCTTATGCAAGAGAAACAGGTGGTTGCTTATGCCTCTCGTCAGTTGAAGACGCATGAGATCAACTATCCCACACATGACCTCGAGCTAGCAGCAGTTGTCTTTGCTTTGAAGCTATGGAGGCACTACTTGCTTGGCAACCGTTGTGAGATCTTTTCTGACCACAAGAGTTTGAAGTATATCTTCACACAGCCTGATCTCAACCTTCGGCAGAGGAGGTGGATTGAAGCAATCAATGACTTTGATTTGACCATCAACTACACTCCGGGCAAAGCAAATGTCATGGCAGATGCGCTTAGCCGTAAAGCTTATGTCAACAACCTCATGGTGGAAGAGCAACAGCCTCTCTTGTGCAAGGAATTCCGTCAGCTCAACCTGGAAATTGTGGAACAAGGGCATCTCCTGAACCTTCTGGCTACGCCTCTCTTGGAAGAAAAGATTCGCTCTCGTCAGCTTGGTGATCCGCACACCAAAAAGCTCATCTCTAAACTTGATCTTCCGAAGTATGAGTCCTTCCACGTTGATGATCAAGGCACGCTTTTCTTTGAACACCGGATGTTTGTTCCAAACTACCCGGGTTTGAGAGAGCAAGTTCTCAAGGAGGCGCATGATTCGGTTCTTTCTATCCACCCTGGCAGCACAAAGATGTACATGGACTTGAAAACACAATACTGGTGGCCGGGGTTGAAACGGTATTGTGCCAAGTATGTCTCAGAATGTGATGTCTGTCGCAGAGTCAAGGCTGTCCATCAGAAACCATTCGGTCTTCTACAGCCATTGAAACCTCCGGAATGGAAATGGGAGAAAGTAGAGATGGACTTCATCACTGGCTTTCCAAGGTCACAGAAGGGCAACAATGCAATTTTTGTTGTCATCGACGGGCTTTCTAAAGTGGCTCATTTCTTCCCAGTCAAGGAAACAATTTCTGGAATTCAGTTGGTTGAGCTCTATATCAACAGAATTGTCTCTCTGTATGGGGTTCCACTTGAAATCAGTTCAGACCGTGGGAGCATCTTCACCTCAAAGTTCTGGGAGAGTTTCCAAAAAGCTTTGGGAACAAAGTTGAACTTCAGCACTGCTTACCACCCTCAGTCGCAAGGACAGGTTGAAAGGATCAATCAGATTCTGGAGGATATGCTTCGTGCTTGCGTCATCTCCTTTGGCATGAAGTGGGAGGAATGCCTTCCTTATGCTGAATTCTCCTACAACAACAGCTTCCAGAAGAGTCTGAAGATGGCACCATTTGAAGCTCTCTATGGTCGCAAGTGCAGAACTCCGATTGGTTGGTCAGATGCAGGAGAAAGAATCTGGTTTGGCCCTGACATTGTAACTCAGGCAGAGGAGAAGGTGCATATCATTCTTGAGAACCTGAAGATTGCTCAAAGTCGTCAGAAGAGCAACTATGACAGGAAGCACACAGACATGGTGTATGCCCCTGGTGATCTTGTCTACCTTCGTGTCACTCCCATGAGAGGAACACACCGCTTCGGTATCAAAGGAAAGTTGGCTCCTAGATACATCGGTCCTTTCAAGATTCGTGGTAGAAGAGGAGAAGTTGCTTATGCCCTGGAGCTCCCGGAAAAACTCAAAGTCCATGATGTTTTCCACATCTCTCAGCTCAAGAAGTGCTTCAAAGATCCCGGCAGGACCGTGGATCATGAGCTAATCGATCTCCAAGAAGATCTGTCTTATCAAGAACACCCCACCAAAATCCTAGAGACCGCAGAAAGAAGGACTCGCAACAAGTCCATCAAGTTCTGCAAGGTGCAGTGGTCACACCATTCTGTTGATGAAGCCACTTGGGAGCGTGAAGATGAACTCCGTGCCAACCATCCTTCTCTCTTTGTGTCTTCTTCTTCTTCTTCCTAGAATCTCGGGGCGAGATTCCTGTTTAGTGGGGGAGAGTTGTAGCATCCCAGTTGTCTAACACCTGTAATGCTACTTGTTCTAGTAATAAAAAGGGCCACTTCCTACATATAATTGTTGCATCATCATCATGTCATGCTCATGTCATCATGCCACCTTGCATTTGAGCATCATATAAAACCTTTTCTTGTTTGGTTCTTATCTCATGTGCATTATTAATTGTAGTTGCCTCTTGATATTGTATTTGGTTCTTAATATATTGTTAAATGCCCAAGTTGATTTGGGGGCATATCTCTTAATAAGTCCACCACCTTTCCTTCACCACCTTATAATTCCACCATCCAATTAATATGAGCTTGGCATTTTATTTGAGTTACCTCTAGCTCATGTTGGTTGGTTGGATTCCACCCATAATCTTTTGCTTGGCCTTTGCCCACATTTTGGGAATGCAAGGAATAGTGCCACATGATTTAATGTTGTTTTCACAATATAACTACATGGCAATTATTGTTTGCATGGGCCATGCAAGTGCCACCTTTTTCTTGATTTTGGAATGTTTTTGGTTTTGCTTGCATGGATCACCTCTCCTTTGCTTAAACTTGTTTTGGCTTGTAGAATCCTTCACCACACCATCTACCTCTCTATCCCCCTATAGCTAAACCCTAATCACCATACTCCATGCATACACATGTGATCATGTGTGAGCATAGCCTAAACCCCCATCCTTCTCCCTACCTCTTTTCTTTTGATCTTGCTTGGTCTTTAATTGGAGCATGCATGAATCAAAGAAAACCTAATTCACCATCTCTCTCTCTCTCTCTCTCTCTCTCTCTCTCTCTAAAACCCTAATCTACCATACCTCATCCTAGCTAAAGCCTAAACCAAACCCTCTAATCTCAACAAAACCCTAAACCACCCCATACCCCAACCTAGCTATCTCTCTTCCTCTCTCGACCTCCCCTCTCGGTTTCTGCTAGCAGCACCCCGAGCTACCTCTCCCTCTCAGCTGTCCTCTCCCTCCTAGCTGGTCCCACCATACCCCCTAGCCGAGCCATGACCCCCTCTTTCTCCTACCCTAGCTCCAACCCTACCCTAGCCCGAGCCTCCTCTCTCTCTGCATGGTGTGCCCCACCCGAACCTGGCCTGCCCTGCCCCACCTGGAAGCCTCCCCTACCTGCCCCTGCCTTGCCCTGGCCGAACCGAGCACGTGAGGAGGTGGAGAAAAGGTGGCTGAGGCCACCTTTATCCCCAGCTGATCCCACACGGCAACCACGGCACCCTCTCCCCCTCTGGCCTTATCTACACCCCTCTCTCAACCTCCCATGCACCCCAGATCCATCCCAGAGGCCTCGCCTCCCCTCTTCCCTCACCCTCGCCACCGTCTACCCCTGAGCGCCGGCCACCGTCGGTTTCCGTTCGTCGTCATCGATCCAGGAGGCGCAGGCGGGAGAGAGCGTGTCGGCGTGGTCGCGTAGGACCTCTGCGTCGCCCCCGTACCCAGCCGCGAGGAGGAGACGCCCCCCAGTAGCCCTGCACGTCGACGTCGCCGCGGAACCCTAGCACCGGCCACCGTCTGCCTCGTCGCCGATCAAGCGCGCCCCTGCCCGAACCATCTGCACCGGCACACCCTCGGTGAGCACCCCTGCCTCCCAGACAACCTCCCCCAACCCTCGTTTCCTGTGTGCGCCACGCCACCGGACGAGCACCCTCGGTGCACGGCGTGTCCATCGTCGTTGTCTCGTTCCGCGGCGCGCATTAGCTTAGCTAACCACGCCCCCCCTTTTCCACCAGCAACCCGCAGCCGCCGCAGCGGTAGCCGCCTCCGCTAGCGCGCCAGAGGGCGCGGGTTCGATCCCCCACCTCGCCTCTGTCGCTCGCGGCGAATACGAAGAAAAACAGTGCGCGCGTGGTCGTTTTGCACTTACCCCCCTCGCGTTTTGTCGCGTCAACCCGCGGTCCCTCGGAGCCCCACCTGTCTGTGCCCCATGGCGTTTTGCAAAAAGGCTCTCCGAGTATTTAGGTCTCAACCCGCGGTCCCT
Source organism: Avena atlantica (assembly GCA_910589765.1). NCBI lineage: Eukaryota > Viridiplantae > Streptophyta > Magnoliopsida > Poales > Poaceae > Avena > Avena atlantica. Next base: position 378,318,622 of record OU342736.1, read on the forward strand.
ATCCACCCGCCTGGCAGCCGCTGTCGTGTCCCACTGGCACGTGGACCCGTGGACCCCTGGCCCCACCGTCAGCCTCAGTGGCTGGCAGCAGCCGCGGTGACCACCGGTTCTCTGCGCGCGTGGGCCGTGCCAGCTCAGGCCCCACCTGTAAGCGTCTGGGGTTAATTAGGCTGGGTGTAATAAAAGTAATTCAGTTTTGTCTGTTTATTTCAAATCTAATTCAATTAATTCAAATTCAAATTCAAATCAGATTTCAAATAACTTTTCAAATATTAATCCAAATAATACAAACAATATATGTTTCTGAATCAGAAAAATGTGAGGGTTTCAAATATGCCATTCAAAATGTTATTTGAACACTTTAAATTCCAAGTTGGGTAAAATTACAACAAATGCCACTGGAACTTAAATAAGTAATAACTTTTGATTTACAACTCCAAATTTAGCAAATGATATGTCTAAAATGATCAGCTCAACGAGACCTTTCTGTTTATGCTATCCATGACTTCATTTGCAGCATGCATCATATAAAAATATAGTGTACAGCAACTATTATGGCAACAAAGGTGATCCAAAACCCCATTAAAATGTTATTTCTTGTCTACCACACCTCACCCAAGCCATGCTACTTTAATGCCATGCAAATTGTGCATCATTCATCATGGCATGATTGTTTGCTTGACGCATCTTATTCATATGCCTGTGCTCTATATTCATGTTGGCCTTGTTTGTTTGGTTTTTCTCGGATAGACACTGAGCAGGGGATATATCAAGAGAACCAGGAGCACTACCCAGATCCGTCCCTCGCTTCAACTGAGTTGCCAGGCAAGCACTTCCACATGCTTGCATACATACAGTACCTATTGCCTCTATCTTATTCTTGCATCATTGAGTCGCGATTGCATTAAATTGAATCCCAAGTATGCATAGCCTTTACTTTTAAACCCCACCAAGCTTGTTCCTCCATCCCATGAGCCATTACTACAGGAGTTGCTTGAGCCATGCGAGTCGTAGAACAGCATGTGTAGGGTATGTGAGTGTCTGATGGATAACGAGGTACCTAAACAACTTAACCTGAGCAGTGATGGGATAACTAATGAAAGTGGCACCGGTGAGCAACATCTGCTATTTGGTTTTTCCTGCTCACTTGTGTCCCGTAAGACCCCGAGTACTTGATTCATGTTCCTTGATTTATCGCGCTATCCACATCCGGGAGGTATATGGGACCCCCCCTGAGCCAGAGCTTGATTCAGTCTTATTTCTTGGGGCCACAACTAGTTTGAGGTTTTGTTACTATCCTGTACTTATGCCATGCTACTTCTGTATTTAAATTGTGCGACAGATAGCACACTGTACTGTTTAGGTAAGCGGAGTGATTACGCGGTATCGACACCCCGAGTTTTCGGGTTCCCAGTCGCTTACAGCCATTGTCGCAAACCTTGAGTCCGTCTCGGAGCTTGCTTACTTCGTTGCGGGAAGACTCCAAGGGGTGGCCCCCTGAAATAATTCTGAATCCTGTGATTGCTTTGTCGTGAAGGCCTCGTTGGGTTTTGATTTGGTTTTTCCGAGGTTGATCGAGCGTGTGTTGCTATTGGTGCACCCCGGCCGGGTAAAACTTTCTGAAATCCGTGTCCGCGGTTATGGACGACTTGGAGCACAGTTTCTCGATCATAGACAAGCATAACTAAAGTACCGCTTTTATCTGACTAAGTAAATTGACTAGTAAATAGTGCAACACTCATGGAATGGTTAATAAAATTGCCAACGGATGGGGGGTTGTTCGTCCGCTTCCTCGTTGGTAAGCGAGGAGGAGGATGGATCTGATGAATTACTATTATAACTGTTGTCCTTAATTCACGGACATCCGTCTATCATTGGTTAGGCGGATGGTTAGCGAGTATCTGTAGAAACTGCTAGGGTTTATCTTTTGCTGCAATGGCGTCACCCCAGGTTGTGTCCCCTTTAGAGGCATTAAGACTTGTTGAGTACCCTTAGGGTCTCACACGATAAATTATTGGTTCAGATGAACAGGTACCCTCGCAGGACGGATACTGGGTGGAAGAGGCTGATGATGTGGGCAACGATCGTTCGGTGTAGAGATTCCGGGAACAGGGATCCGTGAGATCTGTGGTTGGGATGTGCTTATTTCTATGGCATCTTATGCCTATTTGCTTCTTATCCGTACTCGGACTTTGTTTGCCGCTTCCGCATGATACTCTGATGTGTGCTGTATGAGAAAGTATCCTAAAATATTAGATCTATCTAGGTCATTTGAATCTTGTCGTATGGCGTTGCTATATTTCCTTTCTTTTTAGATGGTATGGCTCTGATTTACTCTTGTATGGTGGCTTGCATACATACCCACTTGTGTATGTAGTTGATCCCTTCGCCTGCCGATTACGCCGCCCGTACAGGTCCCGTTGAGATGGTAGTGCTTGGGACGGCCGAAAGGTCTATCCGTGAGTGGCTTTTGGGGCCCCACCGTACTATTTCAACCGCTACCGCTCATCCAGGCTTGTATCTAGGAGTGTAATTCACCGAGGTAGTTACACATCTTGAGCTTTAGTTGTATGAATACGTGCCATATTTAATCACCGAGCAGATCAATAAATTACACAATCAGCGCTCAGACAATATATAAGCATGCATATGAAGGTCATCCTTCCCTTGTATGGTCAGGGGTGTGTGTGTGTGGGTGGGGGGGTACATTTTGCTCGTCGTTAACCAGTGATGTGGAAGCTTGTTTATTTTGACATGCTTGATGATGTCTTTTCAGAATATCATCTTTATTTCGGGCATAATATTCTCTGTTCCTATAGGTTGCTCATACTTTACCCAAGGAGTGGGTGTTGGCTAAATCCTGAAATGGGGTGCACCGTGATTGGGAGATGACATATAGTCGCCCTCCTATGAATCTCCATGTTATTAAATTAAAAAGATATGGATATGTGGAATATATTTTCTCGGTCCTTAAATGGATGCTATAATTGGTCATATCGGCCAAACTTACAATCTGTTTATAGTAATTTACATGCCTATATCTAGAGAAAACAAGCTGTTATAATTCGGCAGTAATTTATTATATTTTGATTTGTCTAATAGATTTTTTTGCTATGCTGACATTTGTCTGTATATTAGTGTAGATTGATACTGTGAACGTCAGCTACAGGGTGAAGATCGGAGATGTAACCTAAAATCAGATTGATATACTATGAACGTCAGCTACACAGTGAAGATCAGAGCTACAGGAAAAACGTAAATTCACTTTATGTAGACCGGTAACCATGACCTGTGATCAATTCATTCCCCTATGAAGGTAATACTAGTGTCGTGGTGGTATCACGGCATATGCCATGGGTAGGCTAAAGTTGGGGCCGATGGACGTGGAGGAATCCGGGGAGGGATGATGCAGTGAAGACCGCACTCGTATGTACAAAGAGAAATACAATGTATATTGGATTGAAGCTATGATAACACCTCCTTCTATACATCTAATCTCTTATAATCTTGCCATGCTTGTGGCTACAATCATGCTCCTGGAGCTGTATCTCCTATCCTTCTATCTAGATCTCTCTATGAGAGTGGAGGAAGAGGAAGAAGGGGAGCTCCTAGTGAGCAGAGAGGGGAGGAGCCCTCCAGGGGCCTCCTCCTGAACGATCCCCCTGGTGCTCCTTATAAAGGGGAGCCCAGGGGACAAAACTTGTTCCCCACGCTTGGTATCTATGTAGCATATTCCTGGCATCTATCTAGATGCTTAGCATATGCCTTGGCATCTTTGGAGATGCCATGGCATATTCCTTAGTATATCCCTAGTGCCAAGGGCATATTCTCTAGCATCTTCTTGATGCCAAGGGCATATTCCATACGCCCATGTGCCAGTCTGAACCATGGGCGTCCCTAGACTGGCATGAGACTTGTTTATTTTGTCTTGGGTCGATGGGGCGTCGTCGTAGATGTCGGAGTACGTCTGGATGTGAGGGCGGGGGCGTACAGGATGATACAATTCGGCCCAAACGCCCCAGAGGGAGTGGAAATTCGGCCTAAGGGAAAGATGATTCGGCCTACCAGAGAAAAGGGCCCAGCCGGACTATTTCCTGCTTCAGCCGAATGGGCTGTTTACTCGGCTGGAGGGGTAAATCGGCCTGGAGCAGCAGAGGCCCAGCCGGGGTATTCCCAGGCCCAGCCGGGTTACTCGACGAAGCAGTCCCGCGGTGGGCCGGCCGGGTTGAGGGAGAAACCGGCCCACCCGGGTCAGCTGCTGGCGGGGTGTGCGGTGGAGCCGGTGGGTCGCGGGACGAGGAGGCGGCCCGTGGTGGGCTGGCTTGTTCCAGCGCTGGCCCACCCGAGGAAGATGGCGAGGTGGAGCACGCGAGGCGACGCTGGAGGTGACGGTCCGGCGCTGGCGGGATTCGGAGGGAGAGGTGGCGTCTGGAGGAGCGGCTGGAGGCAGGAGTCCGGTGGTGGGCCGACTTAGGCTTAGTTCGGCCCACCCCGGGGTAATCTCCCTTGATCCAATTCGGCCTGGACGGTAGGGACTGGGCCGAGATTTCCTTTACTCGGCCCAGTTGCTCTTTCTTTGCCTTTTCTCTTTTCTATTTAAATATTTTCTTATCTAATATCTTTTCCTTTATCTATGTGTCTTGCTAGTTTATTTATGGACCAACTCTGGGGTACCTGGGGTTATATCCCCGACATTAGTCCCCGAGGCTATGCGGGGCTCGTAGAGTCGTGTATAGGCTTCATATATTAAAATAACCTCAGAGTTGTGTTTCCCCGTTATATATTTCTGTCTCATACCTCTTTTGAGTAAGTTCGTGATTCCTTGCCTTTATTAACATTGGTCTTTTAACCCTTTTGGGTAGGACATGTTTTCTGGCCTTCATGGGAATTGGTCTTATAACCTTTTTTGGATAAGTCCCTGGACTTCTGGCCTTCTTGGGCACTGCTCTTTTAACCCCTTTGGGTAAGTTATGAGTTCTGGCCTTCTTGGGCACTGCTCTTTTAACTTTATTGGGTAAGATATGAGTTCTGGCCTTCTTGGGCGCTGCTCTTTTTACCTTATTGGGTAAGTTATGAGTTCTGGCCTATCTTGGGCACTGCTCTTCTGACCCCTTTGGGTAAGTTATGAGTTCTGGCCTTCTTGGGCACTGCTCTTTTGACCTCTTTGGGTAAGTTATGAGTTCTGGCCATCTTGGGCACTGCTCTTTTAACCTTATTGGGTAAGTTATGAGTTCTGGCCTATCTTGGGCACTGCTCTTTTAACCCCTTTGGGTAAGTTTTGAGTTCTGGCCTTCTTGGGCACTGCTCTTTTGACCTCTTTGGGTAAGATATGAGTTCTGGCCTTCTTGGGCGCTGCTCTTTTAACCTTATTGGGTAAGTTATGAGTTCTGGCCTATCTTGGGCACTGCTCTTCTAACCCCTTTGGGTAAGTTATGAGTTCTGGCCTTCTTGGGCACTGCTCTTTTGACCTCTTTGGGTAAGTTATGAGTTCTGGCCATCTTGGGCACTGCTCTTTTAACCTTATTGGGTAAGTTATGAGTTCTGGCCTATCTTGGGCACTGCTCTTTTAACCTCTTTGGGTAAGTTTTGAGTTCTGGCCTTCTTGGGCACTGCTCTTTTGACCTCTTTGGGTAAGTTATGAGTTCTGGCCATCTTGGGCACTGCTCTTTTGACCTTATTGGGTAACTCCGACTTTACTCAACTTAGACTTGCATCCCGAATCTGAGTCTTCTGACTCAAATCCGAGTTAACTCATCCAAAATCCGAGTTACTTTACTCAATTTTGACTTGCATCCCGAATCTGAGTCTTCTGACTCAAATCCGAGTTAACTCAACCAAAATCCGAGTTACTTTACTCAATTTTGACTTGCATCCCGAATCTGAGTCTTCTGACTCAAATCCGAGTTAACTCATCCAAAATCCGAGTTACTTTACTCAATTTTGACTTGCATCCCGAATCTGAGTCTTCTGACTCAAATCCGAGTTAACTCATCCAAAATCCGAGTTACTTTACTCAATTTTGACTTGCATCCCGAATCTGAGTCTTCTGACTCAAATCCGAGTTATCTCAACCAAAATCCGAGTTACTTTACTCAATTTTGACTTGCATCCCGAATCTGAGTCTTCTGACTCAAATCCGAGTTAACTCAACCAAAATCCGAGTTACTTTACTCAATTTTGACTTGCATCCCGAATCTGAGTCTTCTGACTCAAATCCGAGTTAACTCATCCAAAATCTGAGTTACTTTACTTTGACTTGCATCCCGAATCTGAGTCTTCTGACTCAAATCCGAGTTAACTCATCCAAAATCCGAGTTACTTTACTCAATTTTGACTTGCATCCCGAATCTGATTCTTCTGACTCAAATCCGAGTTAACTCAACCAAAATCCGAGTTACTTTACTCAATTTTGACTTGCATCCCGAATCTGAGTCTTCTGACTCAAATCCGAGTTAACTCAACCAAAATCCGAGTTACTTTACTCAATTTTGACTTGCATCCCGAATCTGAGTCTTTTGACTCAAATCCGAGTTAACTCAACCAAAATCCGAGTTACTTTACTCAATTTTGACTTGCATCCCGAATCTGAGTCTTCTGACTCAAATCCGAGTTAACTTAACCAAAATCCGAGTTACTTTACTCAATTTTGACTTGCATCCCGAATCTGAGTCTTCTGACTCAAATCCGAGTTAACTCATCCAAAATCTGAGTTACTTTACTTTGACTTGCATCCCGAATCTGAGTCTTCTGACTCAAATCCGAGTTAACTCATCCAAAATCCGAGTTACCTACCTGTCATGATATAGCTTGATTTGGCGTGATGACGATAATCTGCCTTTGATATGGATCCGAGATATAGATCCGAGATTAAGCTTTGGGATACGATAATAGGGCTAACCGCTGAGAGATCTGATTCGAGATGTAGATATGAGATATAGATTCGAGATATGATGAGCTGGCCAATTGTCATCCGAGATACGGGGTAATCTGGCAAGATGGTGAGATATCAATCCGAGTCATAACATAACCTGGCAATATGGTGAACTAAAGCTTCGGCCCAAATCTGAGATATGATTAGTATGCCGAGTCTGACTGCCAATCCGAATTACAATATACCCTGGCAAGCTGAATCAAATGTTAGTTTGAATCAGAGACAATCTACTGAGCTGAGTTTAAAGGTCAATTCAAAGCATAAACAAATTGACTTCAAGTTATATCCGAGTTAACAATAAGCTGGCCGGTAGGCCGAGTTAAAGGACAATCCGAAGTATAAATAAACTGACTCAAAATCTACCTGAATCACAAGTAAGATGATTCAACTTATGGCCGAGTTAACAGATAAGCTGGCTGGTGAGCTGAGTTAATGGGTAATCCAAAACATAAACTAACTGACTCAAAATCTGTCTGAATCACAAATAAGATGATTCAACCTATGGCCGAGTTAACAGATAAGCTGGCTAGAGTACAGATCCAAATCAACATAATGCTCTCTTAATCTAAAGGTGACTCTACGGATAAGTTGACTAGTCCCCGGGTTGAGTTATTCTCTCCCTGGGATGAAGGATTGAGCGTAGGTGGCTGAGTTATCTGGCACTTATAACATACTTGGAGAAGTGTCTGGGTGAGTTTTGCTAGGTCATACCTGCCCTGCTGAGTTACTTGATACTTATAGTAAGCTTGGAGTAGTGCTTGAGTCCTTCCTGAGTCTTACCAGCTTTGATGAGTTAGACTTGGAGAGCCTCTGCGCTTACCTCTTTGTTCCCTGTTGTCTTGGTGAAGCTGAATGAGCCCTATGAGGAAGAAGTTGATGAAGGTGTTCCCGTCCGGATGGAAACCCAACCAACGCCACTAGAAGGCCCCAAGGTGGGCGCCAAATGTCGTGGTGGTATCACGGCATATGCCATGGGTAGGCTAAAGTTGGGGCCGATGGACGTGGAGGAATCCGGGGAGGGATGATGCAGTGAAGACCGCACTCGTATGTACAAAGAGAAATACAATGTATATTGGATTGAAGCTATGATAACACCTCCTTCTATACATCTAATCTCTTATAATCTTGCCATGCTTGTGGCTACAATCATGCTCCTGGAGCTGTATCTCCTATCCTTCTATCTAGATCTCTCTATGAGAGTGGAGGAAGAGGAAGAAGGGGAGCTCCTAGTGAGCAGAGAGGGGAGGAGCCCTCCAGGGGCCTCCTCCTGAACGATCCCCCTGGTGCTCCTTATAAAGGGGAGCCCAGGGGACAAAACTTGTTCCCCACGCTTGGTATCTATGTAGCATATTCCTGGCATCTATCTAGATGCTTAGCATATGCCTTGGCATCTTTGGAGATGCCATGGCATATTCCTTAGTATATCCCTAGTGCCAAGGGCATATTCTCTAGCATCTTCTTGATGCCAAGGGCATATTCCATACGCCCATGTGCCAGTCTGAACCATGGGCGTCCCTAGACTGGCATGAGACTTGTTTATTTTGTCTTGGGTCGATGGGGCGTCGTCGTAGATGTCGGAGTACGTCTGGATGTGAGGGCGGGGGCGTACAGGATGATACAATTCGGCCCAAACGCCCCAGAGGGAGTGGAAATTCGGCCTAAGGGAAAGATGATTCGGCCTACCAGAGAAAAGGGCCCAGCCGGACTATTTCCTGCTTCAGCCGAATGGGCTGTTTACTCGGCTGGAGGGGTAAATCGGCCTGGAGCAGCAGAGGCCCAGCCGGGGTATTCCCAGGCCCAGCCGGGTTACTCGAAGAAGCAGTCCCGCGGTGGGCCGGCCGGGTTGAGGGAGAAACCGGCCCACCCGGGTCAGCTGCTGGCGGGGTGTGCGGTGGAGCCGGTGGGTCGCGGGACGAGGAGGCGGCCCGTGGTGGGCTGGCTTGTTCCAGCGCTGGCCCACCCGAGGAAGATGGCGAGGTGGAGCACGCGAGGCGACGCGGGAGGTGACGGTCCGGCGCTGGCGGGATTCGGAGGGAGAGGTGGCGTCTGGAGGAGCGGCTGGAGGCAGGAGTCCGGTGGTGGGCCGACTTAGGCTTAGTTCGGCCCACCCCGGGGTAATCTCCCTTGATCCAATTCGGCCTGGACGGTAGGGACTGGGCCGAGATTTCCTTTACTCGGCCCAGTTGCTCTTTCTTTGCCTTTTCTCTTTTCTATTTAAATATTTTCTTATCTAATATCTTTTCCTTTATCTATGTGTCTTGCTAGTTTATTTATGGACCAACTCTGGGGTACCTGGGGTTATATCCCCGACAACTAGGGAAGTTGGCGCGGCGACACGCCGCGCCCGTGTCGTGGATAAAATATGCAAATTGAGTACACAACTTATCTGCAAAATCTTCTTTCTCTTCAACTAATTTTGCAAATTTCCTTTTCATGTGACATCAGTTTTCTCACAGATAACAAAGTTAAGCCTAAGTTATGCCCTTAAGTAAGTACTCACTGTATTGTCCTAAATAACATTCCCCTTCCCTAAGCTAATGAGACTACACTTGAATATACACTTTCGCAAAACAGATAACACTAAAGCATGTATTTGCACATATTCAGAGGCTTCAGTTGCACACGACACTACATCTGGGACAAAATCGAAGTCACTGTCAGCCTGCATTGATTTAGAGAACTCAAGTAAGGCCATCTGGAATTCGCAAAAAATAATTAAAGATATATGGAGGTCGATTTGCATGACCATATATTTGCAAGAAGAACCAGTCACCTTAGAAAACAATGTCTATGGAGCCATCCAAAAGATGGTTACCTCCTCACATAAATGTCATGTGCCAAATGCCATGGAAAACAATTGTAACTGCGGATGCTTGGTGTTTTACTTGTTCAAATGATTTCCTACCAAAGCAAGGAACATTCACAGTGCTGCCTGGTCTGCAAAACAGCCAAACCATGAAACTGATGATTGTTAGATTCAATTACACTAACAGTACTTTTTTTTTGGAAAAACAGAAGAATATGGTTCTTGTGAATGTCCAAGAAAGATGTACAATAAATCAATTTAAACAACAAAACGACATATAGCTCAAATAGGGGGAGGATCCTAACAACATAAATAATTGACATACCACTACACCACGATCCAATCTTGTTGCAAGGGAATCAACTCTTGCTGTTGTAATGGACAAATAACCCCTTTCTTTTCTCTCCGTGTGGCTGAGAGCAAGTTTTTGTTGGCTTTTATTGAGACGTCTAGCCAGTTGATTATAGCACCCTAGCAGAATTGCTTTTGTTCAAGTGTTGAATGGATTATAAAAAGTGTGGTTAGATTTATTGGGGATTATTGATCATTCTAAAAAGCAGACTAACTTTATTTATACAATATTATACCATATTTTACGTGCATCATGTGGTGAAATTTTTTCTTGTTTGTGTTCATGGATGAGCACACCTCTTATCGTTTTAATTTCTAGGTAGAGGTCACATTGGCCTGGAAAAAAACTACAGGAAATGAAATATGGCAGTGTCGATTAGAATGGGGATTTTACAAAGAAAGAATGCTGTGTCAAATCAATCTCTATGCAGAAGTAAAACATAGCTAGAATAGTACAGGTAAAAATCATACAAAACTGGAAATCTATCAATCAAATTTGAATAAATATCACAATAAACTCAAATAACGTATTTCCGAACTCTTTTAGACTTTATTGTGCAACTCATACCATGCACAACAAAATATTTGGAGAGATTTTCGCAACCGGCATACCGTAAAAGAATGCCAAGCACAAGATTGTCATGCTATATTGCTAGATAATTCAAAAATATAGATTGTTCAACCATTGAGAAAAACAGATAGTTTCAGTCTGCAGCTTCCGAGAATATTTTTCCATGAACTTCCATGGGTTCTTAGGTAGGTTCTATACCTGGCAATCTACCATAGCGGAAAAATTCATATACAATTTCTCCAGTCTATATATCTCTGTTTTCCCGTATTCAACCTAAACGTGCAAGCAGTTTCCAACGATGAGAAAGAGGAACCAGTCAAGGTGAGTAAAGGAAGAATACAAAGGTTGCAATATGCAGAAACTAAGAAATCTGTATGGTCAAAGACATTAGAAATACAAAATTGCTTACCGAGTTAATTAACTTGTCATTTGCAGACCAAGTGATCTTGGCCACTAATTTTGATTTTTCTAGTAATCTAGTGATGAAAGAACACAAGCTAATGGACTATGAATGATGGACAAACCTTGTTACTACTGAAATCTGATTTATCTCTAGCTGGGCCATTAGACACATATGCACCACCAACTACATGCAACTGTGAACAGAGGAATATGCATATACAGAGCTCTCAGTATGACAATTACTCTGGGAAACACTGCTGCCTAGTCCATGGTACACGAAACTTAGTAACTATCTTCGTCAAACTAATAATGAGAAGTGCCAACAAATAAACAAATGTGATGTGCTTCGGAGCCACAAAGTGCACTACACCAATAGAAATGATCTTGTGGTAGAGGAAAAAATAATAGTCGTTCTCAGAAGCACTGTCACGAAAATGAAAAAGAAAAAGCAGTCCTTAATTATTGTAGCGACCAATATTGGAATGATGAAGCTGAAACCTGTTTAAGATAACATAATAAATAGCTGAGAGGGCACACATGATGTTTATGTTTCTAAGATCCCCTATCTGGCCCTAGAAGGGGCTAATTTAACCACTGTACATTATTTTTTCTACTTTATCCATACCATCAAACATTTTGCCAAGATCAGCAAAAGGAAAAAAAACAGCACTAAAATCAAGTAGTACAACATGCAAAGGGAGAAGACAACACATGATTTTTTATGATATTATTTCTCAGTAGTTGCATACACACCCTAAAAGACACTCACAAAAAAATTCCAGACAACCGTGCACCTAAATTTTCGTTTAGAGCTTAACAACTATTAAGGTAGCGAACGCATGACCGACGAATGCACAGATTCGTTGGTATCAACACACTTAGGATTGGAACACCAATATGCAGTTTCATGGCAATGCTTATTAGATGGCGTCCAATAATCGAGCCCATATGCACAGAAGTCTTGATCTGAGAACCTACCAAAAGAAAAACTCAGAGAAGCCAACAAAGAACATGAGCAAACCAAAATTTTGAGTCAAAGAATAAATAAACTAAAACAGCCTGCTTTGGCATTCAGAGACGAACCATCAGACAAAAATGGTAAGCAAACCGCGACATTGCAGCAGAGGATAATCCCATAGAAGTATGAAAATTAGGAATATCTGAAAAGAACACGAAAGCACGCACAATATCTGGTTAGAGGAATTCAAAGAAACATAATCTCTACTACTAATAAAAGAGCAAACAGAAACTTTCTTATGCGCACCCCATTAATTATACACAAACCTATCAGCACCGCACGATTGGTGCCACAAATCACAATCAAACAGCCAGCGTTAATCTAATCCATCGTTTGTGTGCATTTAGCAATTTACATGGGCTGAACCTGCTCCACCGGCAGAGGAAAGTTTAAAACCCCCATCCCGCATCAGCAACCCCTAGAAAAAAGCAACCCCTAGAATCACGCAACTGATCAAGAAAAAAACCGCGTTGCGATCGGCCCTATTAGCTCCGTCGTGTTGTAGCAGCCATGGCGCCATAGCCAGCGGACACCTGCAACCCAAGAAGGCACATACCTCATCACCGCTGCGCTGGCAGACCGCCATGGCCGCCACCGGAGCTCGGGCCGGGATCACCCGAAGCTCGCATCGCCTGGGACGCCCCCGCAGCCATGAGGGGAGGCTGAAGGGTTTCGCGGCATAGTAAATCAAAATTTTCTACGGATGCGAACAGAGGGAAAGCCAAGATCTAATCTAGGAGATGCAATCAACGAGAGAGATTGGATTAGATCTTCATACCCTTGAAGATTCGCACAGCGGAACGTTCGTCGGAACGTGGGTGAAGTAATCGTACTCGCTTCTCCTCCTCGCGATCCGATCCGATCTAGCACCACAAGTGGCGGTGCCTCCGTGAGATGCACACGTGCAGCACCTCGACGTCTCCTCCTTCCTCGGACCAGCAAGTATGGTGGAGAGATAGATGGGATCTACAACACGACGACGTGATGTATATGGTGGAGAATTTCTGCTGCAGGGCTTCGCCTACAAACAGTCGGGAGGGAGAGAGGAAGGCAGCAAGGCAACTAGGGTTGGAGGCAAGGTGTGTGGGGGGGGGGCGCCCCAGCCCTCTATATATAGAGAGGGGGGCGGCCAGCCCTTGCCCCTCCTCCAAGCCTTGGGCCGGCGGCCAAGGGAGGGAGGAGTGGGGGGCAAGGACTCTCCCTCCTAGAAATTCTATCCCTAGTTTAAACGATTTAAACCCTATAGGATCGGCTGGGCCCTATGGGGCCTTGTGCCCCTGGCCCAATGCGGCCAGGACACTCCCTCATAGGCCCATGCCCCCTCCCGGAAGGTGGGGCCACGTTGGTCCCCTTCCGGAAGGTTCTAGAAGCTTCCGGTACAATATCGATTAACCCGGAACAATTCCGAACTCCAAAAACTGCACTGCCTTATATGAATCTTATTCTCCGGACCACTCCGGAACCTCTCGTGATGTCCCGGATCCCATCCGAGACTCCGAACAAAAACTCATAAACCAATTATCCAATCTATCCTAGCGTCGAGACACGTTAAGTGTGTGACCCTGCGGGTTCGAGAATATGCAGACATGATCTTCTATCAATAATCAACAGCGGGGTCTGGGCACCCATATTGACTCCCACACATTCATCGATGATCATATCGGATGAACCACGATGCCAGGATTCAATCAATCCCATATATATATTCCCTTCGTCTCGCGATATTTTACTTGCCCGAGATTCGATCGTCGGTACCGTCATACCTAGTTCAATCTCGTTCACAGCAAGTACTTTACTCGTTCCGTAATCCGATATCACTTTGTGATTAACTCCTTAACCACATGCTTGCAAGCGGTGTTGATATCGATTACCGAGTGGGCCCGAAGTATATCTCTCCGACTTGGGAGGGACAAATTCCATCTCGATACATACAACCCAACAGATACTTTCCGATCACCTGAGAGACACCTTTATGATCACCCTCTCATAGGATGACGTTTGATGACCTCAAAGCTTTCTTCTGATACCAGGGAGTTGTATTATCTCATGGTCTAAGGAATACAATATTTGACATAGGAAAAGCTTCGCAAAGATGAACACGATGATACGATCTAATTGCTTCGCTTAGTTTGGGTCTGTCCACCATATCATTCTCCAATGATATGATCTCATCATCAATTGACAACTCATGTCTATGGTTAGTAAACCTTAACCATCATTGATCAATGAGCTAGTCCATAGAGGCGTACTAGGGACACGGTGTTGTTCACAAACCACACAAGTATTAAAGTTTCCGCTTAATACAATTCTAGCATGGAATATAAACTTTATCATGAACAAGAATTATAATAATAACATCTTTATTATTGCCTCTAGGGCATAATTCCAACAGTCTCCCACTTGCACTAGAGTCAATAATCTAGTTTACATTTGGCAACAATCTCACACCCATGGCACTGAGGTGCTGATCATGTTTTACACGTGGAAGAGGTTTAGTCAATGGATCTGCGACATTCAGATCTGTATGTACTTTGCTAATCTTCAGATCTCCATCTGCAATATAATCTCGGATTATATGAAACTTGCGGTTGATATGCTTGGTCTTTGGATGATATCTTGGTTCCTTAGCAAGTGCTATGGCGCCAGTGTTGTCACACAATATCTCCAGTGGGTCCAATGCACTTGGAACCACGCCAAGCTCAGTGATGAAGTTTCTGATCCAAACTCCTTCACTTGACGCTTCTGTAGCAGCCATGTATTCTGCTTCTACTGTAGATCCCGCGATCACGCTTTGCTTGCAGCTTCTCCAGCTCACAGCTCCTCCATTCAAAATATAAACGTATCCTGTCTGAGATTTGGAATCATCCTTGTCGGTGTCAAAACTAGCGTCGACGTAACCTTTTACGACAAGCTGTTCATCACCCCCATAGACTAAGAACATTTCTTTAGTCCTATTCAGGTACTTTAGGATGTTCTTCACGGCTGTCCAGTGTTCCACTCCTGGATCACTTTGATATCTTCTCGTCAAACTAAGAGCATTGGACACATCCGGTCTAGTACACAGCATGGCATACATGATGGAACCTATGGCCGAGGCATAAGGCACTTTGCTCATAGCTTCCCTATCATTTACCGTAGCTGGACACTAAGCCTTTCTCAATATCTTACCTGACAACATAGGCACTGGACCTTTCTTTGCCTTATCCATTCTGAACCTTTTCAGAACTTTGTCTAGGCATGTACTCTGGCTTAAAGCTATCAGGCGTCTTTGTCTATCTCTATAGATTTTGATGCCCAATATATAAGCAGCTTCACCTAGGTCTTTCATTGAAAAACATTTGTTCAAATAACTCTTCACATCGTTAAGCATGTTGATGTCATTTCCAATAATCAATATGTCATCCACATATAGTACCAGAAACGTCACCGAGCTCCCACTCACTTTCTTGTAGATGCAAGCTTCGTAGCAATTTGGAACAAATCCAAAGCTCTTGATCACTTGATCAAAACGAAGGTTCCAACTCCGAGATGCTTGCTTCAGTCCATAAATGGAACGCTGAAGTTTGCATACTTTATCAGCATCCTTAGGATCGACAAAACCTTCGGGTTGCATCATATACAACTCTTCATCAATGTTTCCATTGAGGAACGCGGTCTTGACATCCATCTGCCATATTTCATAATCATGAAATGCAGCAATTGCTAATAAAATCCGAATGGACTTAAACATTGCTACGGGAGAGAAAGTCTCATCGTAGTCAACACCTTGAACTTGTCAAAAACCTTTTGCGACAAGCCGTGCTTTATAGATGGTAACATTACCATCCGCGTCCGTTTTCTTCTTGAATATCCATTTGCACTCAACGGCCTTTCGGTCGCTAGGAGGGTCCACCAAAGTCCATACTTGGTTTTCGCTCATGGATCCCAATTCGGATTTCATGGCTTCTAGCCATTTCTCAGAGTCTGGGCTCATCATCGCTTCCTCATAGTTTGTAGGTTCACTGTCTTCTACTAACAAGACAGTCAAGACAGGGTTGCCGTACCACTAAGGAGGGGCACGCTACCTTGTCGACCTGCGACGTTCAGTAGCAGCATCGTCCGAAGCTTCATGATCCTTGTCATTAGCTTCCTCTATTGTTGGTGCAGGCGGCACTGGAACAATTTCAGGTGCTGCGCTACTCTCCAATTCAAGAGAAGGTTCAATAACCTCGTCAATCTCTACTTTCCTCCCACTCACTTCTTTCGAGAGAAACTCCTTCTCAAGAAAGGAACCGTTCTTTGCGACAAACACTTTGCCTTCGGTTCTGTGATAGAAGGTATACCCAATAGTTTCCTTAGGGTATCCTATGAAGACGCATTTCTCCGCTTTGGGTTCGAGCTTGTCCGGCATCAACTTCTTGACGTAAGCTTCGCATCCCCAAACTTTAAGAAACGACAACTTAGGTTTAGCACCAAACCACAGTTCATACGGTGTCGTCTCAACGGATTTAGATGGAGCCCTATTTAAAGTGAATGCAGCGGTTTCTAATGCATAACCCCAAAATGATAACGACAAATCAGTAAGAGACATCATTGATCGGACCATATCTAATAGGGTTCGATTCCGGCGTTCAGACACACCATTGCGCTGTGGTGTTCCGGGTGGCGTGAGTTGTGAAACGATTCCACTTGCTTTAAGATGCGTGAGAAAATCATAACTCAAATATTCACCTCCACGATCGAATCGTAGAAACTTAATCTTTCTGTTACGATGGTTCTCCACTTCATTCTGAAATTCCTTGAACTTTTCAAATGTTTCAGATTTATGTTTCATTAAATAGATATACCCATATCTACTTAAGTCATCAGTAAAAGTGAGGAAATAGCGATATCCACCGCGCGTCGAAACACTTATCGGTCCGCATACATCAGTATGTATGATTTCCAACAAGTCCGTTGCTCGCTCCATCATACCGGAGAACGGGGTTTTGATCATCTTGCCCATGAGGCATGGTTCGCATGTGTCAAATGATTCAAAATCAAGAGACTCCAAAAGTCCATCAGAATGGAGTTTCTTCATGCGCTTTACACCAATATGACCTAGACGACAGTGCCACAAATAAGTAGTATTATCACTATCTACTTTGCATCTCTTAGCCTCAATGTTATGGATGTGTGTTTCATCCCTTTCGAGATTTAGAAGAAATAAACCATTCACAAGAGGTGCATGACCATAAAAGATGTTACTCATATAAATAGAACAACCATTATTCTCCGATTTAAATGAATAACCGTCTTGCAATAAACACGATCCAGAAATAATGTTCATGCTCAACGCAGGCACATAATAACATTTATTAAGGTTTAAAACTAATCCCGAAGGTAAAACTAAGGAGAGCGTGCCGACGGCCATCACATCAATTCTTGATCCGTTGCCAACGCGCATCGTCACCCCATCCCTCGCAAGCCGCCGTCTATTCCGTAGCTCCTGTTTCGAGTTACAAATATTAGCAACTGAACCAGTATCAAATACCCAGGCACTACAACGAGGGCTAGTAAGGAAAACATCAATAACATGTATATCAAATATACCTTTGATGGTGCCAGCCTTTTTGTCCGCTAAGTACTTCGGACAGTTGCGCTTCCAGTGACCCTTGTCCTTGCAATAGAAGCACATAGTGTCCGGCCTAGGACCAGACTTGAGATTCTTCTCAGCAGGAGCATTGCGCTTGCCGCCGCCCTTCTTGAAGGGATTCTTTGCTCCCTTACCTTTCTTAAAGGAGGGCTTGTTGACCATCAACACATGATTATCCTTCTTGATGTCCACCTCCGCAGCCTTCAACTTTGCGAAGAGCTCGGTGATCGTATCAGTGGAGCCAATCTGATTATGAGTCACTACAAAACTTTTGTAGCTCGTAGGGAGTGATTGCAGAACCCTGTAAATCTTGAGCTCCTCTGGAATCGTGCATTCCAGTTGCTCAAGGCGTTGAGTGTAGCCCGTCATCTTTATGGCGTGCTCACTAACGGAACTCCCTTCCTCCATCTTGCAGTTAAAGAACTTCTCGGAGATCTCATATCTCTCAGGACGGGCCTGAGTCTGAAACATGGTTTTTAGCTCCTCGAGAATCTCAAAGGGCCTGGGATACTCTTTAAAACGATTTTGAAGTTCCGGTTCCATAGCAAACAACATGGTGCTCTTAATCACACCATAATCATCTTTGCGCGACTGATAGACAGCTTTCTCATCAGCCGGCGCAGTTGTAGCAGGGGGGTCACCTAACGCTTTCCCAAGGACATAGTCCTTTTGTCCGCCAGACAGAATGATTCTTAGATTGCGAAACCAATTGGTGAAGTTAGACCCATTGTTTCTAAGCTTTTCTTTCTCAGCAAAAACGTTGAAGTTGAAGTTGGACTTGGCCATGTGATCTACAGTATTTGCAAGTACAATTTAGACTATGTTCATGATAAATAGTTCAACTTAATCAAATTACTAGATTAATTTCCACTAAATTCAACATCCCTCAAGTTGTTTAGTGAACACGATCCAAATTCACCACACCTAATCCGATCATCACGAGAAGAGATGTGGTTTCAATGGTGGACAACAAAGTGTCGATCATATCATTCATATGACTCATGCTTAACCTTTCGGTTCTTGTGTTCCGAGGCCATGTCTGTACATGTTAGGCTCGTCAAGCTAGACCCAAGTATTTCCGCGTGTGCAAAACTGGCTTGCACCCGTTGTATGTGAGCGTAGAGTCTATAGCACCCGATCATCACGTGATGCTTGGACACGACGAACTTTCGCAACGGTGCATACTTGGGGAGAACACAGTTTTATCTTGATCTTTAAGTGAGGAATCATCTTATAATGCTACCGTCGCGATCTAAGCATAATAAGATACATAAAAGGATAAACATCACATGCATATAACTTTATGTGACATGGTATAGCCAATCTTCGCGCAATGATCTCCATCTTGTGCGTTCCGGCATGATCTCCATCACTCCACCATGATTGCCTCCACCACGAATAGCAACTACAACTATTGCTAACTACTTAGCGATGAAGTAAAGCTATTACATGGCGTATAAGAAGTTGACTCGCAGGTCATACACAATTATAAAGACAACCATATGGCTCCTGCCGGTTGTGTACTCATCGACATGCAAGTCATGAAACATTACAAAACATGATCATCGCATACAATATACACATCACATCTTGGGCCATACCATATCACAGAAAACACTCCCTGCAAAAACAAGTTAGACGCCTCTACTTTGTTGTTGCATGTTTTACGTGGCTTATGGGAGTAGATGCTAAGAACGATTCTTACCTACGGAAAGCCACAACGGTGATATTATGGTTGCCAAACTCCGGTGTTAATCCCATGACAACTATAGTGAGAGAAACTGACATCCACCAGCCGCATGTGTGGAACAAGCCACACGTCAAGTGCGGAGCCGGTCTCGCGAACGACGTCGCGTAAGGTTGGCCTGGACCGCTTCAATCTCACTATCCCGCGTCATAAGAAGAACACAAACAAGAGGTTTGCAATAGAAAACATCAACGCCCGCAACAACCATGTTGCGTTCTACTCGTGAAACACATCTACGCATAGATCTAGCTCTAATACCACTGAAGGGTTTCGCGGCATAGTAAATCAAAATTTTCTACGGATGCGAACAGAGGGAAAGCCAAGATCTAATCTAGGAGATGAAATCAACGAGAGATATTGGATTAGATCTTCATACCCTTGAAGATTCGCACAGCGGAACGTTCGTCGGAACGTGGGTGAAGTAGTCGTACTCGCTTCTCCTCCTCGCGATCCGATCCGATCTAGCACCACAAGTGGCGGTGCCTCCGTGAGATGCACACGTGCAACACCTCGACGTCTCCTCCTTCCTCGGACCAGCAAGTATGGTGGAGAGATAGATGGGATCTACAACACGACGGCGTGGTGTATATGGTGGATAATTTCTGCTGCAGGGCTTCGCCTACAAACAGTCGGGAGGGAGAGAGGAAGGCAGCAAGGCAACTAGGGTTGGAGGCAAGGTGTGTGGGGGGAGGGGCGCCCCAGCCCTCTATATATAGAGAGGGGGGCGGCCAGCCCTTGCCCCTCCTCCAAGCCTTGGGCCGGCGGCCAAGGGAGGGAGGAGTGGGGGGCAAGGACTCTCCCTCCTTCTAGAAATTCTATCCCTAGTTTAAACGATTTAAACCCTATAGGATCGGCTGGGCCCTATGGGGCCTTGTGCCCCTGGCTAATGCGGCCAGGACACTCCCTCATAGGCCCATGCCCCCTCCCGGAAGGTGGGGCCACGTTGGTCCCCTTCCGGAAGGTTCTAGAAGCTTCCGGTATAATACCGACTAACCCGGAACAATTCCGAACTCCAAAAACTGCACTGCCTTATATGAATCTTATTCTTCGGACCACTCCGGAACCTTTCGTGATGTCCCGGATCCCATCCGAGACTCCGAACAAAAACTCATAAACCAATTATCCAATCTATCCTAGTGTCGAGACACGTTAAGTGTGTGACCCTGCGGGTTCGAGAATATGCAGACATGATCTTCTATCAATAATCAACAGCAGGGTCTGGGCACCCATATTGACTCCCACACATTCATCGATGATCATATCGGATGAACCACGATGCCAGGATTCAATCAATCCCATATATATATTCCCTTCGTCTCGTGATATTTTACTTGCCTGAGATTCGATCGTCGGTACCATCATACCTAGTTCAATCTCGTTCACAGCAAGTACTTTACTCGTTCCGTAATCCGATATCACTTTGTGATTAACTCCTTAACCACATGCTTGCAAGCGGTGTTGATATCGATTACCGAGTGGGCCCGAAGTATATCTCTCCGACTTGGGAGGGACAAATTCCATCTCGATACATACAATCCAACAGATACTTTTCGATCACCTGAGAGACACCTTTATGATCACCCTCTCATAGGATGACGTTTGATGACCTCAAAGCTTTCTTTCGATACCAGGGAGTTGTATTATCTCATGGTCTAAGGAATACAATATTTGACATAGGAAAAGCTTCGCAAAGATGAACACGATGATACGATCTAATTGCTTCGCTTAGTTTGGGTCTGTCCACCATATCATTCTCCAATGATATGATCTCATCATCAATTGACAACTCATGTCTATGGTTAGGAAACCTTAACCATCATTGATCAATGAGCTAGTCCATAGAGGCGTACTAGGGACACGGTGTTGTTCACAAACCACACAAGTATTAAAGTTTCCGCTTAATACAATTCTAGCATGGAATATAAACTTTATCATGAACAAGAATTATAATAATAACATCTTTATTATTGCCTCTAGGGCATATTTCCAACAGAGGCCGCCCCCACCACTACGGCATCGCCACCACGCCACCCAGACGCCACAGAACATAACGCCGCCACCGAGAACTACCGGGGTGGCGGACGACCACTGTCGTCGAGAAACGGCTGCCGCCGCGAGCTCCAAAATCGCCGCCGCCTCCATGTGCAAGGGGCCATACCTGACGTAGCTCGGGCCGCCGCGTTAGATCCCGCATGTCCGTGCTGAAGAGAGCCTTGATGAGTGCAGCAGCACTTCGTTGGGAGACCCCAAGCGGAAGGTATGATGCAGTACAGCAGGCAAGTTTTCCCTCAGTAAGAAACCGAGGTTATCGAACCAGTAGGAGGAAGAAAACATCCCAAAGGTGTTGCAAGCAACATGAAAACATGCACAACATAAACTCAAGACTTTGCACCAACTAACAGTGAGGTTGTCAATCTTACCTGTTGCTATAACAAATGATTAACTATATGGTGTGGAAGGTGATGATGGTTTGCAACAAGTAAACAATAACAGTGGAAGATGTATCAATGGTAAAAATTGGACCGAGGTCCATAGTTCACTAGAGGTGCTCTCCTTAGATAAACAAACATGTCATGTTGGGTAAACAAATTACAGCAGAATAATTGACAGGACTGAGCAAGGCATAACAATGCAATACTAGACAAAAAAGATCTTATGAGACTCGATTGGGCAATACAAGAATATACATAGACCGCCATCCAACTGCATATATAACTAGAAGTCCACCTTCAGGTTATCATCCGAACCCCCTCCAGTATTAAGTTGCAAGCAACAGACAACTGTTTTAAGTAAAGTGTGTAAGGTAAACAATCCACTTGTTCCATGAACAAGAGACCGTTGTTTTCTCCCTTCAGCTAGACCTATTCATCATCTCCTGGTGACCGAGGCACCGATATGGCTCATCAAGGAAGTGTAGAAGAGCCACCGAGGTTTTTTATGGGATGGAAAAACTCGGGCGAATGGTGGGTAATGTTTAGTGGCATGGGAGCAGATCTGTAAACCAACAGAGTTCGGGGGTCTAGGCATAAAGAGCCTCAGGAGTCATGGTTTAGCTCTCAGAATCAGATGGGAGTGGCTAAATACGACAGGCATGTCGAAACCGTGGCGGGGACTTCCAATGCCAAAGGACAATGAGGCCAGAAGCGCTTTTGATAGCCTAGTGCATATCAAAGTCGGTGATGGCAAGATTACCTTGTTCTGGCGTGATAGATGGATTAATGGGAGAGCAGCATCAGATTTTGCCCCGGGTTTGATGTACATAATAAGCACGAGGGTGCGCAATTCTAGGAATGTGGCGCAAGCGATGCATGTCAACCACTGGATCACTGATCTCTCAAGAAACCTTGCTACACGCGGAGCTAGGGAGTGTATAGCCCTATGGACGGCGGTTAACACAGTAGTGAGAGAAGCAACCAGCCCAGACAGTTTCACCTGGCCATGGTCAAGCTCGGGAGTATACTCGGCAAAATATGCATATGACATGCTTTCGCAGGGCAACGAAAGATTCGAGCTTGCCGAACCCATCTAGAGGAGTTTGGCAACCCCAAAGAGCAAGTTGTTCATGTGGCTGACTGTGCAGTATAGGATTTGGATTTCTGACAGGCGTTTTAGACACAACCTGCAAAGTGAGACTCCCCCTTGCTTTGTTTGTTTGCAACAGGAGGACACAGCAGATCACATCATCATACAATGTGTTCTGGCCAGGGAAGTGTGGTTTCGATGTAGGCACGCTCTTGGCATCCCTCTCAGAGTGCCCGCACACACATACACCATCGGAGATTGGTGGACGGTAGAGCGAACTAGGATAAGGCAAGAGGACAGAAGGAATTTCGATGGGCTGGTTTGCCTACCAGGACATGCGCTCCGGAAAAACCGTAATGCCTAGGTGTTTAACAACGTGAGACAACAACACTCCGCGAGCGGCTTGGCAGCAAGCGATCATCGAGGAATATAGATTGCTGAGGGTGGCTCGGAGGAGAGAGAGAGAGAGAGAGAGAGAGAGAGAGAGAGAGAGAGAGAGAGAGAGAGAGAGAGAGAGAGAGAGAGAGAGAGAGAGAGAGTAGTTTTATGTTGTTTTGCTCGGAGCCGTGGTCTGTCTGGTTTCGACCGGACCCGTTCTTGTATATACCAACTCCGTCTTTTGTAAAATTAAGATACGCTTTCGCGTACTCTCGAAAAAAAGTGTTTAATTTGTATATTGTTCGTTCCTTGAAAGAACAATAAGCCTATGATTTTGCTCGAAGTAATGGTCAAATCTTCTATTATCTATCTATCTATCTATTATATACTAAAAGTAATATAAGAGTATTTTTTGAGGCATCTGGTTGATCCACATCACCCAAATTATATTGCCCGTTAGATCTGCAATTTATGGTTACGATTTAAAAATAAAAAAGTTATGTAAAAAGTTATTTGTACAAACAACAGTCAACAATGCACGTTTGACGTACGGACCGACGCTCCAAATGAATTTTTACGGCCATAGCAAAAAAAAAAGAATTTGCTAGAGTATATATGCTAAAAGTAATATTGATACGTGAAGAGTATATATATCTATACCTATCAATATCTAATAATAATAATAATAATAATAATAATCTATCTATACGTATAATAATAAAGGACGAAGTGTTTCTTCCGGTCCAACACTCTTTTAGACTGTTCTACCCTTCCACCGGACACCAAATTATCCACTAATACCACTCATAAGTTAAAAGAAAGGTTCAACAAAAATTAAAAGACCAATGGTGATGTGGTCGTGCAACGTAACGTGAGTGGCTTCCTTGGGCCTGATTCATTGCTGCCATCGTGTCGTGGGCCAGACCACACACGTATCAACACCTGGTGCATAAACATTGAATTTGATCATTACGTGAAATCAAGACCTGATGCAAATAATCTTTAGTCCCATACTGCTGGCTTGCATCCAGCTGCACCAATTTATATACGTTTTAAATTGTCTAGAATATCAGCAACATTACACGTGAAACAAGGAGGGATTTGGTGATATATGTTGGCATGGTGTGAGCTAAATTTAATCGGGAGGGATTTGGAGATATATATATTGGCCTGGTGTGAGCTAAATTTAATCGGGATTATGGGCTAACAAGGAGGTGATTTGGAGATATATGCTGGCCTGGTGTGAGCTAAGTATAATCGGGATTATGGACTGATGCAAAGACTAACGTATGTGTTGCCGCATTGTGCAAGGTTAAATTAAAAGATATTGGTGATAATTGTTGGGATGAATTAAATAAAAGAAGAGTACACACAACACTCAGTTGGGATCGCGGTCTGGTCTGTTGCCGCATCATGTCTACCAAAAATTTAATGGTTATGAGTGTTAGAAAATGTTTACTTCTACCATTTTTAAAGGGACAAATTTAAACCCAAAAATCAAATTACCCTAATAAGTCCATTTTTATTAATAACATATACTATATAATATAAGAGACGGACAAATGTAAACCCAAAACTCAAATTACCATAATAAGTAGGGTTAATATCCTCGTCCCGACTACTCTCAAGAATACATCTTAGTTTCTCTGCTTCCTCTACTCCCCTACCCGAGGGAAACGAAGGCCTTGGGTGAGCTGGAGGTGGCGGCATGTAGCTATCTAGACGTCGATACACATGTACCGGGTGGTCGAGCTAAGCGGAGGGCAGTTAAGACACTAACAACAACGCACCTAACCATTGATGTGCTCAACACACGCAAACAAACATTTATCTCTCCCGTCGTAACGCACGGATATGTTTCCTAGTCTATCTATCTATCTATCTATCTATACTATAATCTATAGTATATAATTTGTGTTAAGGTGGTTTTGGTTGCTTCGGTCCGTCGTCCGTTGTTTTCCTCCGTTTTCCTGATAGATCGTTCGATCCTTTGTTTCCTTCGTCTATTGGATCAGCGGGGAGTCAGACTCGAACCCGATACCAAATCCTTTCCTTTATCCATGTGTCTGGCTCTAAAATTTCCTCCTGACCAGGCGATCACCGCCGCCTCCGCCGACAGGGGACGGATGGACGCTATGGTGGTGGAGGGGAGTACGGGACGTTCCAGGGTCTGCGGCCGTCGGACAGCTGGACGCTGTGGTGGTGGCGGAGGAGAGGAGTACGGAACGTTCCAGGGGCCGCCCAGCTGCCTGCCCCCGTGCCCGCCGGTCGTCGGGTACCCGCACAGCCCGTCCAGCCACCGGCCTCTTCGGCATGCGCTACTAGCGGAACCGCGGCGGGTACTACGAGTAATTTCCAGATCCTTCTTTTCGATATGTGATTCCTGGGTGAGGTGGACGCGGTCTGTTCGACGCCGCTCGAAGTTGTGATCAGAATCAAGCGTGCATGTAGTGGGATTACACTTGGGGTACCCATTTTTTGGGGGATGTTTGATTTAATTCGGTTTCTCTTTTTTCTGTCAAACTCTGATTGCTCTGACTGGTAGAATCAAAAATCCTATCTTCTACAGTTCTTTGTTTTTTACAGTTGCTAGATCCAAGTTGGCCTTTATCGTCCTGTCCTCTGTTTGATGTAGGCGATGTCTTTCAGTTGTATGGTACTTGTTTCATTACCAAATAGTTTCTACCCATTTGCTCCATAAAAAAAATCAGAGAATGAACAATTTGAAGCACCCACCATTTGACCGTTCTTTCCTTTGTCCCTGATGAATGATGACAGAGAGAATCTGCCGCCTAAGAAATTTTGTTCACGATGCAACATAAGGTCACATTCACTTGTGCTAAAACCGAGGTACCAAAATGGATGCCTGTACTTCATGAAGAGAAGCTGTGGAGAAGCACATAGAGATATGTGGTGGGGAAGCTAGCAAGCATGAATGGGGCGAAGCCGGCTTGCGGCATGGAGTGTCGCCAACAACCTTAACGTGTGTGCCGCATTATGAGACTCTCTGTACCTTGTTAAGAAATCCGCTGCAACGTGTGGACACTCAGCTATTTCTAATAGTAATCTGTAACCACCAATTCTATTGGCTTGAAAACATTATGAATTTATGCGGTTGTCTCTTTCTGTACTCGCGCATCTTCATGTGTTATTTTTTGCGCATGTGATAGAAAAATTTAAAAGATCGTAGCAACACCCATTCAGCTAGTATATATAAAGCACGAAGTGTTTCTCCCAGTCCAACACTTTTTTAAACAAATTTGCCCTCCATCAAACTATGTATTGCTGCGTATGCCACCGGCAAGCACTGGCTTGTCCGTGCGCGAGCTCGTTCGCTCGGCCATGATACAGCATGCCCAATCTTGTCGGCCCAACTCCATCTTCTATAGTCTGTAGCATCGTGGGATGGCCCATGTCCGGCAAGCGAGAATCTTACAGACGTATGTGCGTGCTGCGTGACCTGGTAGTCAGCTGGTATGAGTTCAGGTTTAGTACCACCCCGCTCCCTTAAGCTATGCCTCACCAGCTTATATACATTTGCAAATGCCTGGATATCAGCGGGCCAAGTCAGAACAACAACAAAGGCATCTCTCTCAAAAGAAAAAATTGCAGACGCACACTGTTTGGTTTGGAGAAGATATGGTTGCCTAATTAAATCGTGCATGTGGTGTGAGCTATATATAATTAAGCTCCTTAAAGGAGGAGTTGTGTGGAATTGACAGCTGAGAATATATTGGTGATTAAAGGAGGAATTGCGTGGAATTGACAGCTGAGAATATAATTTGGTTGAATCTCATCGGCGCACTTCGAGTTCCTCCTTGGAAAAGTGTTGAAGAAGATCACGTCGGCACCGCAACGTGGGAGACAAGGGAGCAGGCGGTGGTGTACGACGGCAGGAAGCGCGAGGAGATGGATCAATTTTGCATGGAGTTTTTGCTGCAGCATGAGCATGATGTGGGAAAGTTTGGAGGTCGGTCTTAAGTGATATCATGATAGCAAGCTGATCCATCGACATTTCACAAAGGAAAAAAATGTTGATTGAGTTATTTTTGTGGCCACGAAGTTGTTTAGTTACATGCCCTTTTTATTAGCCATCGTGCCTGCATGGGTGGAATAGAGGACCGCACAAACAAATTTTGTGAATTTATATATTCCTTGCTACGGGCACGTGTTATAGTCGGAATAGAACATTGATTGCTTTTATTCCCGATGCAGCGCACGGGCTTTTCTGCTAGTAATAATAAAGCACGAAATGTTTCTCCTGGTGCAACACTTTTTTGGACCGGTTTACCCCTATTAGTTCTGGGATATTACCCACCATACTATCCATAAGTCAAATAGGGTTTTTTTCTTTCAGATAAATCCGCTCGAATAGTTATCCGGACCGATCAAACAGGGCCGCGTTGCATGCAAACTAGCCCATTAGCATAAAGACATGTCGATCTGTGCCAAAAATTTCGGCGCGAACAATACAAGAGGCCGGCCCAATTTCATCCCTAGTCCTGCTCACAAAACAACTACTGCAGCGATCCATGCATAGGGGATTGAATAGTCCCACATGGCTACCTTAGACATAATCCCACCGGTTTATATACAATCGCGAAGTGCCTAGAATCAGCAAGCTAACTCGTAATCAGATAAGCGATACCACCGTGTAATCAAATGATGTCTCCAACGGGATAGAGGGCCAAGCCTAATTACAGTGGGAGATGATGGTCAGTACGTACGTCAGGGGCCAACGAGGTCCGTTGACATCCGTCTGGTACAAACGACGGTGAGAGCTTGGACTAGGGATGGCAGGATGGAGGGAGAAGCCATCCGCAAGGTAGGGAGAGGCCGATGGATCAAGTTTGGTAGCCCTGGTGATGGCGGACGTGAGGAAGAGGGGGGGCTCGGGGCTTGCGTGAGTTATCTCTGAACCGCACACGAGGTCAACGTACCTTATCCATTCGACCATTTTGCACAAGGATCCCTGGATTCATATGCATTTAAAAACGATGCAAACGAATGAGCTCTTTTATCCGTTGGTCCTCCGCCCCGTGAACTGAGGCTGGTGGGTCTCGTCATTGTCAATTACCAGGTGTTGGCAACCTTGGTCCTGGCCGGCTGGTTTATTTGGATGCACAAGCAAGTAGTGTGTCGAAAAAACACGGTGACTAAAAGTAAAATAGGAGAGAAAGTGGTCTATAGTGGAGAATAACCTACCTTTTTGGTGAAAAGGAATTAAGTTATACTGTGGAATTATAATTAGGTTACCACTTACAACAACTTAACAACGAATGTCGGTCAACTACATCAGACAGGTGTATCCCCGCACCGCACGGCTCGGCCTACGGGTTAATCCGTAGCAACGCACGGACACTTCTGCTAGTATATATCTATACCTAATAATAAACGAATGAGTGTTTCTTATAGTACCTACACTTTTTTAGGCCAGTTTGTCTTCCCACCAAACCATGTATTACAACCAATGCCATCTGTAAGTCAAAAACTAATACCATCGATAAGTGGATCTTTTTTTTAGGCTTTGACAACTGGAGGATGGGGAGCCAGAAGAGAATAGACGCGGCTTACCTATGCCCGTTGCGTGCGACCATCTGCGCGGCGTGGACGGACGGAATCCATCCAGCCGTCCCCTTTTCTTTTATTTGCAAAAAAACAAGAATACAAGGGAAATATGAAGTAACAGGGCAGAATTCCGAACTCGCTAGCTTTTGGTTCTGTCACAGGCGGAAGCTGTATGTAGAGCAGGGGCTAGCTCCCGTGTCTGACTTCCACACGTACGCAAGATTAAGGCGCTATGGCCTATGACCAAGTCGACTCATCCGCTTACGGTGCCACTGCTGTCATTGACTTCCCGTCGAGCACCACCTAGCTTACCGTTGTCAAGGAATGCGTGTAGACAATACTGGGCATGGAAGAGTTCTTTCTATGCGATGCTTGTTTTAGATAGTAGGAGTATATGTCAATGACGACGGCTGCTCATCCTATGCCAAAGAGTACTAGAAGTATGGTCAGCGGGGCTGCCGCAAGGAGAAGTTGAGCAGGGCGCAAATGAGGTGGATGAATGCGGGAAAAGACAAATAAGCAGAGGTTGGCGAGTATTACGGGATGGATTGCAGAGAGGATTTGCATTACGGTTGTATTTTCTGTTTTTCTTTTGCAAAGAAAAAAAAGGCATGGTCCATCACGCGCGGCCGAAGGCGCTGCCCCCATCTCCCATGCATGTCACGCTGCCGGCTGCACTGCCCATCCTCCGCCCTCCCTAATCGCTCCTATCATCAGGGGAGGGGAGTGGCAGGTTGGCAGCGTCTGCCGCAACGGTGGCTGTCGAGGTCCAGCCATGCCCCACGCTCTATGCCACGCCATCGAGCTGTGTGTAGCCCAGCTTCGTCAAGCACTCCTGATCTGTCGTTGGGAAGCATACGACGGGAGCGAAGAGCAACAACACCAGACAGTGAGCGATGGAGAGGGGAGACAACAACCGTGAAGCTTGACCGCGAGTTCCCTAGGTCCTCCCGTTGTGTTCCGATGCTCCACGGGAGCTGGGACATGTCACTGCTTCCGATGTGTCTCGCAGCGCGTCCTTGTTGTCATTTCGTGCGGATGACATAAGATGAGGAATTTTCATATCTATATATAATAATAAAAGACGAAGTGTTTTTTATCCTTCTTATATTTTTGGACCACTCTGTCCCTGCCAGTTCATATATACTGCACCATTTTCCATAGTTGAGTTAATTAAACCCCACGATTTTGCGGTTAAAAGTACCGGATTTTGCGGTTAAAAGTACCGAATCGCCTTATTCTATCTCTTCCGGTGCAACGCATGGGCTTTTTCCTAGTATATCTATACTTAATAATTAAGCACGAAGTGTTTCTCCCGGTCCAACACTTTTTTAGACCGTTTTGCCCTCCCACAAAATCTATTAATACAACAAATAGCCATCATACCGGTTCGGTTGTCATCTTTTTTTCCCTCCCTCCCGGGAAATATCCCCTCCTCTGATGTTCGCATGCTCGAGCAAATTTTCCATTGTCCCGTGCTCCTGGTTGCCGCACTGCTGGGCTTTATTTTATGGGCTGCGAGCAGCGTATGATTATATTTACCGGTAGAAAAAGAAAGGAGGTATGGTTAATTTTTTACTGAATAGTCCCACCTTGCTCCCTATCAACGAGTTCCACTGATTTATATACGGTTGCAAATTTCTATGAATCAGTCGCCTCTGAAATCAAGAAGTAGCACCGTCGTGAATCGAATCTAACGATCGCCTCCAATCAAAGGCAAAAGAAAGGGGAGAGAGAGGGCGGAGAAAAGAGAACTGCGCGACCATGGGCCTAGCAGGCAGCACAACGGGAACTTTAGCGATGGGCAGAGACACGAGCTTCTGGCAGGATACGGAGACTTGACGGCAGCAGGTAGCTGGTGTGGTGGAGCAGGGCCGACCGGCCGACCTGCGGGTTGCGGCGGGGATGGATGGGGACAAGTGCGGGACGTGTGTGGCTCCTGGGGTTGTACGTGACCTGGTCTAAGATTGGCTGGATTTATTTTATAATTTCAAAATAGTTTTAATTTGTTTCCTCTCTTTACAGAAAAAGATGAGACTGTTGGAGTTAAAATAGAGGGATCAAATTTTCTTGCAAAATTTGAGAGATGGGAGGAGGCGCTGATTGGCGGGACCAATGGGATAGCCTTGCAGGTGACCCAGTCGGAGACATCTTCCCGGAGGGAGTTGTTGTCAGTGATGCTAGGCACCTATTGCGGGCGTGTGTGGCGGATCCGAGCATGGCGTCGGCTGGCGCTCCTTGGATAGAGGAAGGAGAGGCGGGATGGGGCGACCGCCAACGAGGAAGGAAGGAACCGTGGCACGAGTTTAGAAAAAGAGCTCTGGCGGGTGTGTGTCTAGCCCGGAAAAATGTTCATAAAAAGAGTTTAGAAAATCGAATTACCCTTACAATTAAGGTTGATACAATTAATCTATTGTCCGCGTTATGACTCATTTTCAACGATATATCCGTTTTTTGCCACTTCCTCTAATCCCCTATCCTAAGGAAGGTGAAGTCCTCCGAGGAGCGGGGTGAACTTGAGATGGCGACATATAGCTATTGTGTCCGAGTGTATCGGATGGTCGGGCTAAAAGAGTTGTCAAGGATGATGGCACAAAATAGAAATGTCATCAAGGATGGTTCATTCTAGCACCACGTGTGGTAGTCGGAGTAGGACATGGATCGTTCTAGCACCATGTGTTGCAGTCGGAGTAGGACATGGATCGATTTTATTCCCAGTGCATCGCACGGGCTTTTCTGCTAGTATATATATATAATAATAAATGACGAAGTGTTTCTTCCGGTCCAACTCTTTTTTAGACCTTTTTGCCCTCCCACACATATACATATTACACCAAAATGCTATTTTCTTTTCGTTGGCCGAACCGGGTCTATGTCCTGAAAATCTGGGCTTCATACGATAACTGGGCCACAACACGCGCAAGTGGTCGCTCCCTAAGCTAAACAAACAATAGCTAATTTGTAGGTCTGTACGCATCGACACGAGGACGAGTTAATCCCACCTCGCTCCTTTACAGTGGATCCTACCAATTCATATACGTTCTCAAGGTGCTTGAAATCAGCAAGCGATTGGAAATTAAAGAAGCAGCACCACTGTTGATTGATCTTTGAAATCAAGTGATAGTAGAAAGCAATTAAATTCCACATGTTCCCAGCGGGGGGAGAGAAGCCACGAGCACATCAAAGACGGGATGGCGCTGGTGCTCATGGTCGAGGCGGTGGCGGCCTGTGCACGGCCGGCGAGAAGGGGCGCTGAGGCGGCGGCGCTGGGGACAGACATGGAGAGGATCAAGAGGCGCGATGGGAAATCGAAGAGATGGAGGCGATGGGGGTAGGTGATGACCGCGGTGCACACAAGGGCAGGATCAGGCAAGTGTGTCGAGGGCAATCGCTTCCCTGTGTGCCCCATGCGCTCTCGCAGTAGGCCCGTATGGGTGAAGGGCAGCACAAGGCAAGGTCGTGTTGTTTACACATGACGTGCGGCGAAGACATACGTGGGGGCCGCTAAAACCATGTTAAGTTTCTTTGTGTGTGCGTTTTGTGCTTAATGTCAAATTTTACTTTCCTATATAATGGAGGACCAGTTCATCATGTATGCCCCTTCCACGGCACTGCAGATACTAGATGACGAGGATTTTAGAGACTGAATAGAAGGACAATGGTTTTTATTGCAGTCAGGCAAATCCAACTGCTAATCCCACTGATTGATTCTGCTAGCTCGAGCGCTGCCTCAACCTCGCTTGGCTGCCATGGACTATATCCACCACCTACTCCGTGTTCTCATCACAACCTGGCTCAGCTACATGGGCATGGCCTACGGTTTCTCCTGGGACATAGAATCCTTGCTGCTGCACATGCGCTTCCAACCAACTGGATCTAAGGACTCAATTAGGATACGTCTGCATGCAGATCTATTATTGATGCATGACAACAGAAGCAATCTCTTCGGATGTCACTGTTTAAATTGCAAGTTAATTCTTTTGAATGTCAACAAATCCGGTAATTTCATTTTCCTAAAAAAATATCAGCAGCAAGCTCTATAGATGTGACTGTTTGAATTGCTCACTTCACAAAAAGATGAAAGAGAAGCATACTAAGAAAGAGGAAGAGGGGGATTGGAGTAAAGAAATATTCTGTTTGCGAATTTGAACAATCAATTGATCGAGGAGCGCATGTCAATGAGCAAGTTAAAAAAATATCTATGCTGTGACGTGTCATTGATTTAAAAAACTCACTACGACACAATAAAAACTAACTTTTTCCGCAGCAACGCGCGAGCATTTTGCTAGTATATATACTAAAAGTAATATAAAGGTGTTTTTCGAGACATCTGGTTGATCCACATCACCTAAATTATATGTCCGTTAGATCTGCAATTTATGATTACGATTTAAAAACAAAAAAAAATACGTAAAAAGTTATTTGTACAAGCAACAGTCAACAATGCACGTTTGAGTACGGACCCACGCTCCAAATGAATTTGTCCGGCCATAGCAAAAAAAAAGAATTTGCCGGAGATCTAGCTAGCCACAAACCCACAAACCGGTCCAAATTGATACGTGAAGAGTCCAGTTTATAAAAAAGAAAAAGGAAAAGCTCTCACGCGCTAAGACTCTATCAAGACCATGTCAAAAAAAGAACACTCCGTCAGGACACCTTGACGCTTGCAAATAATGTCTGCGAGTTAATACTGAGAAAATATTAAATAAAACAATATCTACTAGAAATTCAACACAAAATTCATGACTGACTGAGAATATAAAGTAGAGTGCGCGTCGATTCAATTATTAATATTCTTTTTCAAATGAGAGAGGGTGAGTCTTGGGTATTGTTGATCACGATGATATATGCGAGATATACTATACCACTCGCATATCCCATGATTATGCATCACATATTACACATGAGTATGAGAAATATCCAGACTATATAAATTCATAGCAATATAACACTTATTATTTATTTTTGCTCATTTTCTTTGTGAAATTCACAATAATAAAATGAGAGAGAAATGTGATTTTTATTTTTGTAAGAAATCCATATCAAATAATATGGCAGAGCTTTGTATATAATTTACCTATTAACATGCACATATAATTATTCTTTCTTTTATGGACAAGTGTCATGGGAAATTTGGTATGATGAGCATGAACACAAGGTTTTGGAAAAAACAATAAATGGAAAAATATATAACATAAAATCGAATCATATTGGGTGTTTTGTACAAGAGAACATGCAGAAGACACATATACAAGAGAACAATGTGTTCCAATTGAGTAACGCATCATATTCAATAAGGGATGAGTATGAGTAGTGAGTTATATGCGCATGTTATTTAAGTCTGTGAGAACGACTAGGTTTGGTAGATACAAGTTCAAGCGTATTATGAAGAAGAGGATAAGAGGCTTGCATGAACGGGTGATCACGTGCAACGATCACAATGGTTGTAACAAGCCAATAAATAGTTTATTAGGAACATCTGATTCTTATAAGTACCGCACGAAAGGCACATAATATGTAATGATAGATAGAGGCAAATATGCTAATGTGGAAGCAAGAGTATCACATGAATAAATCAATAGGGTTGTATGAGTGCACCAGTAAAAGATGAAAGCAACAAACCATTAAAGTACCATTAATCATCTCAAATCGTGTATAGCATTATGGGCTTTGAGAAAAATGAGCGGTGCTATGACGATGTCAAGAGAGTGAGTAACA
This sequence comes from Avena atlantica, assembly GCA_910589765.1. NCBI lineage: Eukaryota > Viridiplantae > Streptophyta > Magnoliopsida > Poales > Poaceae > Avena > Avena atlantica. Next base: position 378,353,248 of record OU342736.1, read on the forward strand.
AAGCATTTTCTAATATGGCACTCTGGGGAACACCTCGGTATATTATGTTGCAAACGTTAATAAGCATTGTTGCTATGTTGCAATAGCAGCAACAGTGAGGCAGGTGGGGGAACATCAACATGGTTTAGATGTAATCCATACATCAATTTAATTATTGGTGAACTTACTTAAATTATTAATAGAAATATACCAATGATTAGGGATAAGTGGAAGCTGGAAAGTTGAGTATTAATTCCTTGGCGATATATAAGGTCTTATCAATAATGATAACTGATGGTTATCAACAGTTTGCTCAGATGTAAAAATTGCTTACACCTCATAATTTTATTTTAATTTGATAATATATTGATTATGTAAAAAAATAAGTAATACATAAAACACACATGGTGGGTATCGGAGAAAACATGCAAACAAAAATACCAAATACTCCTGTAATTTTAGTTCATCTATTCCTTAATTTAAGATATATATCCATCCATTATATACTAAAAGTCCATCTAATTACGTTACATGTTTGATATGTAATGAGACAATCAAGTCACGTTCTGGCACGACACATAATTTTCTTTCCTTTTATTGGTGGGTGCCGTTAGGTTCCATTGGAGCAGCGACTTAAATCAGAAAAAAAAATTGCCTATTGACGTGCTACAATTAGCTTAGCATGATGGGCATCTGGCTTGAATTAGAAAAAGAAAGCACTACCTATTGACACGCTCCAATAAACTTAGAACAATCAAAAAAAATACCCAAAGTATTTTTTTTAATCCAGAGAGTCCAGGTTTAGTTAGAAAGGTGCACTTTTTTTTTGCAAAATCCCACAAATCTATTAATAATCATCAACAACAGTATAAAAGTAATAAAACTTACAAATAGGTCATTGGACCACCTACCGACGATTACATACACTAGAACGAACCGAAGGCACGCACATTTGAATGTCTATAGTTAGTTATTTATAATTTGCATCTAATAGAGTCCATGTCCATTACTTGCACATCTTTGGCCATGAAGATCCAAGGTGAGTATACCAAACGTTCATAGGCAAAGTCACAAACCATCTAATGTGGAGGGACGAACATCTTATATCTCATAAAAATTAGGCCAATGCTAGCTTAAATCTGTTTTAGCCTTCACAACTTTGTGCCTGGTAGGTGCCTCCTCACTGCCCCACATTCCACCCACCATCAAGTGTCGTTCAAGAGTGCTGACAAGCAAGACATGATACATATTGTCCAAGGAGGCCTAGAAGACACCGGAGAACAACAAGCTATTAAGCTAGAAGTGATTTTTCCATATATATGAATTTTCTATAAACAAATAATCTAAGGACAAACCTATTACTAACTCGAAAGAAAGTATATATGAACCTTTTCATCCGTAAATATTGAGTGTGAATCGTGAAATACCAAGTATTACACCAAAACTCGAGTTGTCATTAGTGTGATCGGTCATGGCCCTAAGCACACAAACGGTGACCACTTGCTAATGTGTCTTATTTCCAGCGCAGCAGGAAGGTCAAGAACAGTGTATCATATAGTAATCTGCATCTTTTATGAATTTTGAAAATATATTGTTAGATGTGTTATGCTCTATGTGCATGCTACATGAATTCTATCTTATACAATAACATGTTTGTTTCCTTTGATGCAATTTTTTACATTAATTAGTGTAAGAATACACCTTCATATTTGTTTTTAGATAGATTAAGTGAACAATATTGAAATGCTTAGCTAGATTCGAGCTCAGGATTATATTAGTTAACAATCTTGCAGAGTTGGTATAAAACAAAAAAGATAGATCAACTACTACATGTGTAGAGTGGAGGTTCGTTGATCAGTCATTAGATAGAACAATAATGTTATGTAGAATTAGCAATACCAATATATTGTATTGTCACAAAAATAATCCATTGATGCAAAGTTTCACCTGCACTATCAACACAGCAGATCGATAGACTTTTAGTTAAGAGGCTGAATGGAGGATTCCCGCTTCTGATTATTGATCTGAGAGGGGTCTCGATCATGTCCGCATCATTCGCGAACCGTAGGATGACACACTTAAGAGACACCGACACCATTTGGAGCAAATAGTTTCATACTAAAAAGAATAAGAAAGCGCAGGAATTTATTTCACTAGATACCAAAACCGGTTTCGGGTGAAATTGCAGAAAGTGTTTGTGCATGTGAAATAAAATACTAGCAAGGGGTTATATGAGAATGTTTTTATTAAAGTAATTAACAAAATTCTGAATAAATAAAAGGAATTTTATTTAATGAGAGTTTGCATTAAATTTGGTGGAAATTTAATGGAAATTTGAGTGGGTTTTTCAGTGGAGAAAATTGAAGGCGCATTTTGTGAGTGGAGCTTCCACCCACATGAATGAAGGAGGGGAGGGGGCAGCCCCCATGGGGACTCCTCAGGAGAAGAAAGACCTGGAAAACACAGAACCAAATAACATAAATGGAGCAGTTAAAATTGATACCATGAAGTGTTTAAACAATCTCTCAAGACTGAACAAGGAGTTGTTAGAAGGATCTTGGTTGGACAACATAATTTGGGATCCCAGTCTGGATACTCCAAAGCCTAAGGTAATCCTTGATCTTAAAGATGACCAGATGCTTTTTGAGATTCTAGATGAAAAGAATGGGGATCACCTCTGCTCTCATGCTCGTGCGATGATTGTTACTCGGTCAATGAAGACTTCAACAGTGGCAAATCTTGACCATAACAACCAAGCGGTTACATTGGGTGGCCAATTCGACATTTCCAATGAATTTTTTTATTCTAGCGGTAAGATGTCACAGCAAGCTAAATCTCATACTAAGACCATGTACTATGTATGCTTAAAGCGATTCAAAGGTCTCTTTGGTTCGATTCTACACATAGCAGTGAATCGGTTCAATACCTCTGACAACAAAAGCGACTCATGTTTGTGGTTTGGTTCATACTACAGAATACCATAGGCTGGCCCACGGTTCAGAGAAAGGGAGGTGAGAGAAACATCTAGGACTGCATAAAAAAAGCTAGTGCATGTGTCAGTTTGGGTCCACAAAAGAACCGAACCTACATAGCAAGAAAAATGTACCGACTCAATAATCTGACACATTTTCCCTTGAATCGGCGTCACATAGTACATGGTCTAAAAAGCGTTCTTCAATGGACATAAAGGTGGTACATTCTGTTCCTTCTCAGAAGCTGCAGTCCATGAAGCTAAAATTGAGCGAGCACGAGCCCAGCCACCCCCGCCATATTTGTTCAAATTGTACATATATGATTTCTCATCTTGTGTTGGATGAGCAAACTTTTGTTTGTTGAGTCTTGCAGTCTATGTACAGTTGTTTCATCGAGGTGATAAGTATTGAACCTAGAGTGACATGAAAAATATTAAATCAGTAATCTGAATGATCATTTAAAAAATATTTTTAACAGAAAAAGTGTGACCTATTGTCTTCCCTTCATCGATAACGTATGCTCAAGTGAACGGCTGGATTTTTTTTCTGTAGTGATGGGTATGTGTACCTTTTGTACTTGTATGTATGCATATATTTTCACGCCTGCTCCTATGGACTTTTGCTTTCTGTAACTTGGCTGTGCTTTTTACGGCGGATTTTCAGATAATATAAGATGCATTCCATTCTTATTTTGGAGATAAATAGTTGGGCGTAGCATAAACTTGTGACATTTGTCCGTATTCTATAGGGACAAAACACTTATTTGGAACGTGAAACTTTAGATACCAATTTGTAATTCTGGTTAGATGCATTTCCTCATCTATCTTATTCTGTATTTTCAGGCTTGAACACTTCTATTTAGATATTGCAAAACTCCTTGCTCCGGATAATGATCATCAGTTTATGTTTCACATATTTACGCTCTCGGTTCTTAGCTATATTCAGCAAGTGTGCTTCTGGGACTTCGCTGCCATGCGTACCTTACCTACTGAACTTTATTCTTGTTTGTTCTTTGCTGGCTTTAGTCCTAAAAGTTTGATTTACTTTCATGCAGCAAGGAGATTGCAAACTTCCATAGGCCAAAAGCTAAGTGGTACCCCTATGAGAATAAACTTGCTGCTCACTTGCAAGGACCTGCTTGTAGTCATGGACCAATGACTGTTATAGTGATGACATTGGCTGGAAAAGGAGTGAAGCTTCTCCCCAACACAGAGGAAACTCCACTCTCCGTCAAATCAAAAGCTTCCAAGAAATTAGGTTAGTACTCATTCGTTACCCCGTTAATGTTTTGTCCTTTTCATTAGTTTGTAATATCCTTGCTCTATCTTATGATTATTTATGAATTAGGAGGTCATTAATAGTTTGTTGTTGATGCCTTAACTTTTACTCCATGCAGAATTCAGACTGTGAAAAGATCAAATTGTTTGGTTCTGGAAAAGAACTTGAGGATGGCATCTCCTTGGCTATGCAAAATGTACGGCCAAACTCTATTCTACATGTTGTTCGCACTGAAGTGCATCTATGGCCAAAAGCACAGAAATTACCTGGCGAGGACAAGGCTCTACGCCCTCCCGGGGCATTCAGGAAAAAAGTCGACTTGTCTGTTAAGGATGGACATGTATTTTTGATGGAGTAAGTCCAATTTACTTAAAATTCCCTTCATATCACAGGAGTAATATGATCATATGAGTAGAAATTTTCAGAAACTTGTACACATACGGATTCTTATGTGTGAAAGTTGTATCCAAATTCACCGCTACTTTATCTAAGTAGTGAACATGATGTTACTTTGTGTAAAAGTGCCATCGGTCATTTCAATGGATCACATGCTGTACTATTTCTTGTTTTGATCATGTATGTTCTTGTTCACTAATATGCCATGTGTTATTTATTGCCTTCTATGCAGATACTGTGAGGAGAGACCTTTAGGCCTCCTTTGATTTGCAGGAAATACAAAGGAAAAGTAGAGGGTTAGGAAATTTTCCAGAGATAGTACTGTTCACTACTTTGATTCATAGGAATGATGGAAGGGAAAACCAAAGGATTTTTTCCTTCGGATCTCAATTTCAACGTAAAACGTACAGGAAAAGAAAATGAACTTGAACCTCATGCTTCAGTTCCTATGCACAAGGAACAAGGCTAGTTTTGCACCTGACATCCTTTCCTATTCCTATTCCTATGCTATTCCTGTGATATTCATATCCTTTGAATCAAAGAAGGCCTTACTACTTTCAAATGCAGGAATGGGTGCTCGACTCTGCACGTACTACCAGAAAACTTCACCCGCTGATCAGACAGCTACATCCCTGCGAAGCAACAATGATGGACTGGGTACAGTGCTTGCTATTGAGCCTGCTGATAAATCTCCGGCAGAATGGACGAAAATAACCCAAAAAAATAACAATTTCACGAAATGAACTCTGGCCAGAAGAAATTCACGGAACTAATCCTTTTTGCAAAGCCATACAGCGTGGCGCCGCACCCTGAAGAGCGGCGCCAGTACGCCTGGCGCCGCGCACCTGCCAGCGTGGAGCCCCGCGGGCCCGGTCCCGCTAGTGCAGCGCCTTGTAGCGTGGCGCCGCACTGTGCAGTGCGGCGCCGTTGCGCCTGGCGCCGCACTTTAGGTCTTGTACCAGCGCGGCGCCAGCCCCAGGCCCCGACCCTCATTCCTCTCCCAGCCCCCACGAACAGAGAAGGCATGGAGGCTAGGGTTCGGCGCTCCCCCACTCAAATCGACTAGATCCGAAGCAATAGCCCAAGAAACTTCCTTCCCAATCTCTCCCCAGGTATTCTCTCACATATCCTAGCAAATTCATCCGCAAATTTCTTCCAATTTATCCTCTATTTGTAAAATCGGGTGAAACCCTAGATTTCCTTGGATTTTGAAATTTATATGAATCATTGCAATGCTTATTTGAGATGTAGGTTTAGATATGGCATAGTACTCTTTGGTAGAACTCTAGTTGGTTGATTTAGCTTACAAGTATATGTTAGGTGTTTTGTTCATATTTGCAATTCCATATGGCTAGAGTAAGATGGAGATATGGTAGAACTCTAGTTGGTGTTTTGATTTATCTTACAATTATATGGTAGAACTATAGTTGGTTGATTTAGCTTGCAATTCTAGATGCTAGAACTATAGGTAGAGTAGGATGAATATGTAGGATGTCTCTATAAGATGGACAAAAGCTAGAACTATAAGATGGTTGATTTAGCTTGCAATTCTAGATGCTAGAACTATAAGATGGACATTTTATAATTGTTCTTATTCTCTCTACTGTTTTGAATATATAGGATGGCTCTAAACCCCCTTCGAAACAATGCTCACTATGATGTTCAACACCGTGCCTACAAGATGTCGGAGAAGAGACAGGTACTAAAAACTTCAATGCAAGTCGAACAAGATGCCATGTTTGTTTAGATGGAAATCTTATATTTTGCCATTGTATGTTTGCAGGAGCTTCAACCCCTTCGACTTAGGTACCACGAGGTCTCGTCCGGCAAGATGCCTTATGATGCACGGTACACTCCGTACATCCAACAGCTAGGACTCCTCCCCTTTATCCACATGGTCACTCGGTCCACACCGACCTTCAACCCTGCTGCGATCACCGCGCTTGTGGACCGATGGAGGCCGGAGACGCACACATTTCACCTTAGGACCGGTGAGACTATGATCACCTTGCAGGACATGAGCATGATCCTGGCACTCCCAATCGAGGGAAACCCTGTGTGCATGTCCTCGGATTCAGACGGGTGGCGTGAGGAGATGGTCTCCCTTATAGGGAAGGATCCACCCGAGGCTATAAACAAGAAGGGGGAAAAACTGAGGGTCGCTGCCGGGGCTACTTTTACTTGGATCATCCAGAATTTCAAGATTTGCCCCGAGGATGCCGATGAGGAGACGATCAAGACATACACTCGTGTGTATGTGTGGTACATTATCACGAGAACTCTGTTTCCTGACAGCAGTGGGGATCGTGCTCAGTGGCATTGCCTCAAGTTGCTGGTTTTTTTCGACTCTACCTTCAGTTGGGGTTCTGCGGCGTTGGCCTGGTTGTACCGTCAGGTAATGAGTTATTTACAAATGTTGTTGTATATTTCTGCACTATCTCAAAAAAAAATTGTTCTTACCAAATGGTTGTTCACTTCATCTGCAGCTGGATGACGCTTGCCTTAGGAGCTCCGCCGATTCAGGGATTGGTGGTTGTTTGCTCCTTCTTTCGGTGTGGAGCTGGGAACGCTTCTCCATTGGACGGCCGAGATTGTTGTTATTCAATCCTTACATTGATAACGGCAAAAACTACCTTCTCCCCACGTGGGCTTACAAGTGGGATGTGGTCTCCGAACCGCCAACGGACCCACTGGAGGCGTACAAGAGGTACACCAACAAGTTTGACACGATCACCATGGATCAGGTAATTTCCGCGGGTGCGGTCAATTATATGTCTTGAACTTGTAATCTTTGACCCTGACATGAGTGTGGTATGATGCAGGTGACGTGGGAGCCATACGGTCGAGGGGACCGCTTTGGTGTTCCGGAGGACTATCGCCTTAACCCTATTTGCCTCAGAGAATCTCGTCTGTGGCTAATGCGTTGTCCCATGGTGTGCATGTGGGCTGTTGAGTATCACCAGCCTCACCGTGTCATGACCCAGTTTGGGTTATTTCAGATTGTCCCACCTGAGTGGAAGGACATGGACATAGGGCTCCATAGGTAAGCTATTAACTGCCTTACCATGTGATGTGCTTATCATTCGCCAAATAACGCTTTTTGACTTGTTGTTGTTGTGTGCAGCTTGGACAGGAAGAAGCAGAGGAAGGAGAAGGATTGGCCCAAGATTCATAGGAAGCACCTTGAGAAATTCAGGAGGTGTGTGACCGAGGCTAGGAAAGCAAAAGGAGCACAGGATAGGCCCTTCAATCGGGATGCTTTCAACAACTACATCGCATGGTTCGTTGAAAACGCGCGGGTGGAGATATACCCACGGGCATTTCGGGATTCGATCTTGGAGGATCCATTGGTGTTTGATGAGCTTTCAACCGAACAATACAACATCATGGTCAGAGAAGGGCGACAAACCGAGTTTGCTCCCTTGGTCAACTTTGTGGTAAAGTGTGCCGAATAATATTTTTTCCGTCCTTCTCACACCTTGCATGGATAACTTACTAGTTTCTTGTCTATGACAGCGCGATCATGTAAGGAAGTCCGCCGATGCATGCGAGGACGCTTTGGACACATACCCTCGCGGAGAGAAGGGAGAGGGTCTGTTTCGTGAGTTCGTTAAGAAGCAAGGCCAACGGTTAAGGAGGTTGTCGAACTTGCTAGGTTCTCGAGCAAATCTTGACACATACAAGTCCATGACTCCCGGTTACATACTCAAAGTGTAGAACATAGGCCCTTTTCCCTTCCTCTTCTTCTCTTCCTCTTCCTCCATGGAACGCCATGCCGCTTGACGCAGCCTTTCCCTCTCGGCATCCCGAGACTCCTTAGCACGGCGATTCTCTTCCTCCTCTATCTTGCAGCGAGCAAGTTGAACTACCTCTTCGAATGCCTTCCTCCGCTTCTCTTCCTCAGCTTCCTTCCTCTTCCTCTCTTCCTCGGCCTCCTTCCTCTTCCTCTCTTCCTCAGCCTCCTTCCTCTTCGCCACCACCTCCATAGCATTCGCCCAGATCTTCGAGTAGTTCACACCTTCCCCATCATTGGCCTTGTTGGGTTGAGTCTCCATACCTATTATAAGAATAAAAGGGGCAAGTTAGTAAAGGATGCATTTAACCCAATAAACATGAATGATAGTAAAATATGCATAAATGTGAACATACCTACGAGCATACGGGTTTGGTCCGGCTAAGTAACCTATCATACTAGCGGGATTAAATCCACCACGCCCTCTTCCTCTTCGTAGCCCAAGTTGTCGACCTCTTTGTTGTCTAGGAGCTTGTTGGTTAGTCCGTGGTTGGCTTGGAGCATGTTGGCTAGTCCTAGGTTGGCTACCACTTGGTTGGCTAGTCCTTGGTTGTCTTGGAGCTTGTTGGCTACCACTTGGTTGACTTGGAGCTTGTTGGATACTGCTTGGTTGACTTGGAGCTTGTTGGCTACTACTTGGTTGGCTACTACTTCCTTGATTTCCTTTTGCTCTTTTCCTTTGAGAACACTTTCTTGCATTGTTCCCTTCACCATTGCATGTTCCACACCGGGCTCTCTCACGAGGCTCTTGGAATTGGTCGTTGCCCGTTTCCCGACCACCACCACGTCCCCATCCGTCCATGTCGCTCCTAAAACGCTTTGTCTTGCGTCTTCCACGTCCAACAACCTTCCATTTCGGATCGGGCCATAGTTGAATTCCATGGTAATCCGGCCATTGTGATTGGTCCAGGTATGGATGAAATCTAGGAGCCCATGTCTTCTTAGTAGTCTCAATAGAGAACTCAGCCTCTCGCACCGTGAGCGGATTATTGTAATCCAAATGTCGTCTGCGAGACGCCACGAGCAAGTGCGAGCACGCAAGATGAAGCAATGATGGCCTTCCACATGTGCACTCACAGGTCTTGAGCGAGACCTTGAAAGCTCGGCCTCCGTGTTGGACACCATCAGCCGTTGTACCTCCGGGCTCCGTAACTTGGTAAATTAGCTCGTCATTGTCATATTCTGTGACAACTTGGGAATCCACTTTCCTTGTCTGAAATTGCATCCAATCGTCAACCTTCGGAGGGAACTTGTATTTGTACTTGTTCTTGTTGTCCCCCGCAATATGTCGGTCCGTTTCATGTGAGTATTTCAGAAAATACCCATTCATCATGTCGAATGTATATCGGACTATTGCCGTGACGGGCAATGCACGGACACCTTTTAGCAACTTGTTAAATGCCTCTGCCATGTTGCTTGTCATTTGGCCATACCTCCGGCCACCGTCATCAAAAGCTCGTGCCCACTTTCCCATATGTTCAATGTTCCTATTGATCCACTCGCGACCACCGGCATTGAGTTCTTTGTTGACTAGCAATTTGTTGTACAAGTTAGAGAAACAATGTTCCGTGAAAGCGAGGCAACAATCCTGTAGATCATCGGACAAATCCTTGCTCTTGCATGCCCTATAGAAGTTTGAACAAAAGTGTCTCATGCACCAACGATGGTGCAATGGAGCATGGCCGGGAATATCAATCATCACAGCATTGAGAATTCCTTGATGACGGTCAGAGATGACACATATCTCCCTTTGAGGGGTTAATATCTTGGTTCTCAAAAGATAGAAGAACCACTCCCAATTATCATTGCTTTCTGCCTCCACCAAAGCAAACGCCAAAGGAATCAACCGGTTGTTCGCGTCATTGGCTATTGCAATCAAGATAGTGCCTTTGAATTGTCCGGTCATAAAGGTGCCATCAACAGAGATGACCGGTCTACAATGTTCAAAAGCCCGGACACATTGCTAAAAACCCCAAAATGCACGGGCAAATACTCGCACGGTTTTCCCGTTTACAACCCTTGTCTTGTTTCCATAAGGTTCAACCACATGAACCATGCCGGGGTTAGCATTGGCCATCGCTAACAACAACCTTGGGATTCGGTTATAAGATTCCTCCCAATCACCGTACAACATCTTGAATGCGGCTTGCTTAGCCTTCCATGCCTTCCCGTACTTCACCTCGTAGTGAAAGAGGGCTTTCACAAACTCTATAACCTGCTTGATGGTCATTATTGGAAACGACGCGATGTCATTGGAAAGCCTATAAGCGAGGAACTCGGAGGTGAGTTGCCGGTGCTCGTTCTTCGCATCCTTCCCATCCAACACCGGGCCTCGGCACATGTGAGTTGATACGCAACTAGATATGTGCCAATCAGGACCTCCCTTGAATGGTCTTGCACGCACTATCCAAGGACATCCTTCCTCCTCGCACTTCACCGTGTAACGCTTCTTGATGTCCGAGTGCACGACCGTGTAAGGACGATGATGCTTCACCGAGAAGTCCTTTATCCATTGCTTAAATTCCAACAAGGTCCTGAACCTTGATCCTTTGCAAAAGCCACTATTCACTTTATTGCCATCCCGGTAAGAACTTGTCCTTGGTCCGAGCACAATGCCTTTGCCACCATCAACCGTGGCTTCATCCGCGAGACTGAGATCACGAAACAAAGGCACCCGATGGTCCCGACCCAATACGGTATGGTGGATTTCGGCCTCTCTAGCCGTGAACCCCTCCTCGTCAACTTCTTCTTCGGGACCATCATCATCCGAGTCCGATGCATAGCCTCGAGAATACGGGAGGTCATGGTCCATGTCATCTTGTGTGATATATTTCTCTAAATCTCCAATATTGTTGTCGTGGAGTTCAACATCATCATTGTCATCTTCATCTTCACCCCCACAATCATCATCTTGGTGTCTTGAAATCGGGCTCAATGTTTGGGTCAAGGGAGGTTCACGCCTTAGCTCTTGGTCTACGGGTGGAGGACCCATAGTACGCAATGGGGATGCCATACGTTTAAGTCCAAAGACAATGAACTACCAACTTTCTTGGTGGCAAATAGCTCAAGAGCCTTGTCTAGTGATTCGGCCATCACCTCCTTGTATGCAAGCCAACGGGCCTCGGAGAAGATACGCATGGTCTTCCAACGGACATGCATTCCCAAGCCAACATTATGTCTTCCCTCCAACTCAATATCATCCTTTGGGTCCATCCATTTCAATTCAATCCTCAATTTCTCCAAGACCTCGGCATATGTTGGAGTACGCTCAAACACCAAATCGAGCTCGTCCGGGTCCGGTTCTATGTTACCTCTCAAAAAAGCATCCTTGTCTACATGGTGAACATGAACAATTCTTGCCATGCCTAACATAATCACAACAACAATACCATGGTCAACACACTTAATAGATACCCATGCTAACATTAACACAATACCAACCCATATGCCAATACAAGAACATTCTACCATGCATCTTACAAAACAAACTAGGGTTTACAAGATATGGACCAAAAACAAGAAATTAATGGGTCAAATCAAAGATGAAGGGGGAGAATACCTCAAGGCACTTGGGGGGATCGAACTCCACGGAGAGAGGCTTCCGATTTGGACACTAGGAGGGAGAAGGTGGAGGGGGGAGAAGAGCCGCCGCCGCCGCCGCTGCAGCTCATGTGCGTCTGAGAGGAAATGGGCTGGGTCTAGGGAGGGCTGGCGCCGCGCTGGTACAAGACCTAAAGTGCGGCGCCAGGCGCAACGGCGCCGCACTACACAGTGCGGCGCCAGGCTACAAGGCGCCACACTATCGGGACCGGGCCCGCGGGGCTCCACGCTGACAGGTGCGCGGCGCCAGGCGTAATGGCGCCGCTCTTCAAGGTGCGGCGCCACGCTGTATGGCGTTGCAAAAAGGGTTAGTTTCATGAATTTCTTTTGGCCGGAGTTCATTTCGTGAAATTGTTATTTTTTAGGATATTTTCGTTCATTCTGCCTAAATCTCCTTTTCTGGGAGACGTATGTTCTGGGTCTCATCAATCATGTCTTGAAACAAACATGTATAGAGCACCAACATTTCCTCATAAAGTAGCATCGACTGATTATTTTTTAGTTCGTTCGCCTAAAGGGATGCTTTCTATTCGTCGCATTGACAAGCTATATACTGTTGGCCAACAAGTAAGCCCTCGTGCTGAAATACTGTATTCTATATCTGCCCTATGTTCTTTATTGTCAATATTTTATTTTTATTTTTGGAACTTTCACTTGAAGGCATAGTTTTGAACATGTTTGCTGGGTTTATTTGTTTATTTACTGGCTACAAATGTGTAATGCTAGAAGATCTTCCTCGTGTATCTTCCCTCTTCTATTCACGTAAAAATCTCTGCACTATCTTTTAATTTTACCTATCTTGAAGAAATCGGCAGAGCACCTGTCTTTCCCGTAAAAGAAATTTCTAATGCTGGAAAATCTTCAACGAAGAGTAATTATATATATATATATATATAGATAGATAGACAAAACACATGGTATACCCGTATCCTGCGAAGAAAGCATCTCTCGCCGTTCATTGCTTGGAGATCCGTGTTATCTAAAAAACTGATTTTATTTTCATTCTTTTCCGGGGCTCGCTGGTATATCCTAATAGGGATTTTTCTCTCTCTACCTTTACCTGTTCACTCACAACCGGCTTTTCTGCCAAGTCCAGACGCAGACGCCAGGAACATATGAGTTCTTGTCAGGCTCCTGGGCGTAGAGTCCTAGTCTTTTCATATGCCCACACCACACCACATGGACATCGACTCCTCCCTGCCCCTCAGCCCCACCTCGCCGCCGGTGGTGATAGCTCCCCAGTCTGCCGCCATGAATCCCCGCGCCTGCAGACAACCCCGACCTCCTACGTCAAGGGAGCCCAATCAGGAGCTGGTCGAGTCCCGCCGTCGCCGGGTCAACCGACCGGCCGTCCCCCACTGCTCGAGCTCCCCCAGATGCACCACTTTCTTGATTCCTTCGACGCGACCATGCCACCATTCGTGGCCTCTACTCAGTCTACGACCTCGATCCAGGTCTAGTCTCCCTGCCGGAGCACATCGCCAACCCGTGATGGCCGCTACGGGGGCGCGCCGGAGGTGGGGAGAGGGGCGGCGCCGGAGGTGATGTCGAGCGCTTCCTCCACGGAGGGCCTTCCCCACCGGATACCGCTCGCCGCCCAGGATCTCCACCACCGCCTTGATTCCCCATTGATATTGCATCCAGATTCGACACCAGGTCCCCAACCGCCTCTCCCCATGCTTCGGACATCCCCAGCCACGGGGAGCTTCTTCGACGCCAACACGCTCAGCGCACACGGAGACGCTTGCCTGGGCCATGGACGATGCCGGCGTCATGCTGCTCTCCTGGAACAAGTAATTTCCTCTCGCGATGCAAATCATCCCCGCTCCTGATCCATCCTCATCGTGCCTGGTCATGGTCCTTCCCTGCCACTGGTTGTGCTAGGGCCTTACGGGCCATGGATGCACACGCGTGCTCGCACTACTGGCTCTCCTCCGACCAAGCTGACAGACCAGCGGCGTGATGGACCATGTTGTTTGGTATTGTTCGATGGATTTTTTTCTTGAATCACATCTTTTTTTTGGAAAGAACAGATGTTAATTTTCTGGTGGCATTTACTATGGAAATCTCCATTTAGTGCTTGCTCCAAACCATTCCTAGAGCGTGTGAGCAAACTGCTTGTCTGCTTGATGTGCAAACTGCTTGATATAAATCATGTTTATGCTTTCTTTTCTTGGCCGAACCTATCTATACTTGAATTTGACCAGTTATTGTAGTTATCTGTCAGATTGTCATAGTAGCTGTGCAGGTCTTTACTGAATTTTCTTCTTCTGATGCATTGGTAGATGTTTTCCATGGTCCCTCATACAAACTTGATTACATAATTCATACACATTTTTTCGAACGCTCTAAATCCAGTAGCATTTAGCTGTTTTATTTTTCTACATACGTGGCCGATTTCTTGGTACTCATTTGTCGTAGTTCGCTCATTTTAATATGATCTAAAGCCAGACTGAACTCTTGAACAAAACCCGCAGTATGCACTTGTTCAATCTTTTATCTGCCTTAGTATACCTTGTGAGTTGGTGCTGTCTCTAGTGCATTTGTCCATTTCTTATATGGATTGACAATTCCATGAAGCGGAAATCGGGAAAAATTTACTACATGGGGTAGGCATTTGAGATTCAGTACAACATGTAGACTCTAGATAAGCGTGACTCAGGTGCATATGCGTATGGATACTAGTTCTCAGGTTGGTGCTGGATGCAGCTTATATGGGTGCTTAATTATATGAAACCAATGGATTTTATGCAATTATCAGCTTCTTGCATATGCCACTGTCAGTTAAGGTATGAACCTTATTGCAAGATTTTTCTTTGTGACTGATAGCTGCACTGGTGCTTAATATCATGTTGCATAGCAGACGTGTCTTCTTGCGCTTGATGCATGGGTCCTTATGATTGTCTACTTGGTGACGAATGCATTTTTATAAGGGTGCTTAACAATTTAAGACATGGTGTCGGAACATGGGAACCTGGGAAGTGCCCGATGAGCTCGTGACAGTGAAGACCAACAAGGTGAGACTGTAAAATGTCTATCTTGTCTTAATTGTCTTAGTGTCGATCAAGGTGAGTGCTTAACGAGGCCTAGTGTGGTGCTGAATGGAACTATGGGATCTTAATGAGTTGTTGTGTGGTGCTGAACAATTACACCGAGTTACTTAAAAATTCCAATCGGGGTGATGGACGTATCTCATGAAGATCCTTAATGGGTTATTGCGTGGTGCAGAACCATGAAATCCTCTCCTTTGTGTATTTGTTTGGATCGGTGCTGCCGAAGATTTTTGTTTCTTGGCTATATGATATATTCTTCATCCTTTTCTCCTTCACTCTTTGTTGCTTCATCTATTATTGTTGCATGGTGGTGGATGTTCATGTTGCGTTCAGAAAGTAGGCGCTCTAGAGATTATTGGTTCGTTCACTTACTCCTTTTGCACTGTTACTCAAATTAAAATATGAAGATACTTAACCATCAGGTTGCTGGTACTAAAGCATGTTTGATTACTAGGGCCTTGTCTTAGGTGCTTAATAGATTGAACTTTGGTTCTGGATGTGTTACTTGCTGTTGTGGTACTTAACATTTTCAACTAGGGCACTGAATCCAGAACCTTTTTTTGCTTGAATTCTTGTTCAGTTCTTCAGCCAACAGTTCAAGGAGGAAAGTGACAGTCCAAAGGTGCTGGCCTGGTGTGGTGCTGAATGGAATCAACACGAGCGCTTATCGAGGCATTGTGTGGTGCTGAATGGAATAAAGGTGAGTGCTTACAATCATTCGAGTATTCAGTAGCTGTTTACTTGAGATTAAGCACTCATTCGTCATTTGCATATGCTCATTTGTGTGCCTGTACTTAACTTGAATTTCTATTCAACATCTCAATATTTATTCGTTTGCTTGTGTTGAACTTACAAGAAGTTGCTGAACGTACAAGAAGTTGCTGAATCTCCTGCTGTGTATTTTTGTGTTCGTTGAAAAAACTTGGATGAAGTACTTGCTTTTTTTTGACATCGCCACACATTATGTGAAGTTTGATTATATTTGTTAGTCTATTTCAGAAACTTAACAATTTCATCCTGGGGTACTTGATTCTTTGAGTTTTGGTGCTGAGTTGGTAGCATTTTGATGGTGATCTGATTCAGTGTTCCCTTTCTCGATGTGCAGCTGGAATTCTTGATCTCTCGGTGCTGAATGTCTCGAGTCTCGACCACATGGCCCTATTATCGACCCAACACTTCCTGCACCTCATGCTCGCCAGCAAGTTGTGGTCCATGGAGGTTGAATATGTCGAATGCTGCCCACATTGCACCGCCAGCAGGTTGCTTGCACGTCCATTGTGTTGTATATGTGTGTTGTTGATTTCTTGCTAGATACCTCAGTTGCTAGATGAAAACTTGAAGGTTTTTTGCATCGCAACATGTATGTGTGCCTGGTCATGGAGATTCATGATGGTTCTTTGTATGTTGCATTACACGCACAAACACACACATCGGCTTGGTAGCCTGTGTGATCTTTCTTGTTGAGCTTGCTTTCCCCATGCATGTAGGCATCACCAGCACGGGGCCATGCCAGGATGACGACGACTGACGGAATTTTGAAATTTTTGGGTGTTAAAATTGTGGCATTCCACAAAACCACTACTAGAAAATTGCGTTGTTTTTGTGCATTGCATCATCATGACCGCATGCTCATGTCATCATGTCACATTGCATTTGAGCATCGTCATCATCTTGCATTTGCTTGTGTAAAACTAATTGCAGAAAAACCTGTCTTTATTTTTCAAACGCCCCGTTTTGTTTTCAAAATGCAAACCCCGGGGCTCCGGATTATTTTATTTGTCTACTATCGGTTTGCAGAAGCTGTGTTTTAAACAAATAAAAATTGTTAAATTATTTTAGTGGGGGCAGTCTAACGGGCCGATCCGACCCGAACGACCATCCCCAGGAATTATAATCGGTCCAACCTAAATCCTAAGGCTACCAGATAATCTACCCAGCCCTTGTCTCCACATCACCCCGGCCAACCCCGTCGCGCCACCTCATCCCTCTCTCCCCCTCACCCAATCCCCTTTTGCCACCTAGACTAAACCCAACCCCCCCCACTCATCCACACCCCACCAACACACACAGGGCCACACACTCACGCACGCACACGCCCAGCCGGCAGCACCCCACCTGGGCGCCCCCCCCCCCCCCCCCCGCGCGGGCGCCACCCGGCTCGGCCCCTCCTCCCACGTTCTTCCTCCTCTCTCCCGCAAGCCGCGCTCCCTGCCCTTCCTCTGCACCGCGGCACTCAGCTCCTTCCCCGCCGGCCGCTCCCCTCTCCCGGCGCCGCCGCCCTGCTCCTCCCTCCGCTCGCGCGCCCCGCATCACGCCAGCAACCGCTCGCCCGACCCTCCTCCTCCCTCGCGCGCTCGCCTCTGCGGCCAGCCGCCTCCGTTGCTCACCGCCGCCGGCGCGCCCGCCCGCGCCTGCACCCCGCCGACACCGCATCGCCGCCCCACCGCGTCCCCCCGTCCTCCTCCGGCCTCGCGCGTCGCCGCGCTCACCCAGGACCCTCGCCCCGCGCGCGTCCTCGCCGCCGGCGCCCCTTCTCTGGCCACCTCCCTCGCCAGGCCGCCGCGCGCCCCCTCTGCGCCCCGCGCCGTCGAGCGCCGGCTCGCAGGCCGCCACCACCTCGCCTTCCTCCTCGCCTGCGGCCTCCCCTCCTGCCGCGCCCGACCGCGCCGTCTCCTGCTCCGTCCTCGCCGGCGCGCGCCCCGCTCGCCCCGCCGGCAGCCGCTCCGTCCTCCTCCTTCTCCGCTCCGGCGCCGCTGCCGCCCATCCCCGCATCTCTCCGTCGAGCCACCCTCTGCCGGCGCCCGGCCGCGCGTCACCGCCCTGCCC
Organism: Avena atlantica; assembly: GCA_910589765.1. Taxonomy (NCBI): domain Eukaryota; kingdom Viridiplantae; phylum Streptophyta; class Magnoliopsida; order Poales; family Poaceae; genus Avena; species Avena atlantica. The sequence continues at coordinate 378,371,145 of OU342736.1, forward strand.
GACCTCCTCGCCGCGCGCAGCTCCCTCCCCGCCTCGCGCGCTCCGGCCAGACGCCGCCGGCCCTGCCTCGTCCGTCCGCGTCGGCCCCGCAACCGCCCCTCCGTCGCTGGACGCCGCCAGGACCGCCCTTCTCCAGTACCGCTAGGTGCCGTGTGGGCACGGCCAAAACACCGGTTTCCGTGCGCCACTGCCTGAAGTCAATGACTTGACCGCAACACCCTCCGCAGTACCAGGGACACCTGTTGGAGCAGGATTGCGTGAAGCACGACAAGATCTTCTGCCTGGAACCCGCATGATCGCCTTCTCGGAGCAACAAGTACTCCGCCGCGGAACCCCAAGACCGCCGACAAGACCGACCCGTAACAAGTTCTCAGTTTTCGTCGCCAAGATCTCCTCACGGACAAGACCAACCCGATGCCGGCCACAGATGATCGAGGTGACATACCGAGATCTTCGACAGGGAACGACAAGAACTTCTACCGGAGTCCAAAACCCCAAAGTCCGAACCCCGTGGACCGACATGATCTCCTTCACGGATACGACAAGTACGCCCTCCCGGAACGCCAAGGTCCCCGCGAGAGACGACAAGACCGACCGCATGAACCGAAGACACGGATGCGCCAAGATCTACCCGTTACCGAGAACGGCCCCGCCGAGACCGAACCCCAGATCCGAACCCTGAGACCGACCCCGAACCCCGGAACCCCAAGATCGTCGAGACCCTTAATGTGTGACCCTTATCCGAGAACCCTATTTTATAATATAATAACAACTTGTTGCATACTCAATTGTCATTCTCGCATGCATATCATGTGGTTTGGGTTCCTTATGCCGATTCACCTAATAATTAAATATGTGGCCCATATGCGGGCAAATCTAGTCTCATATCGGCCTCATTTAAACTTGTGTAGCGAATCGGTATCTTATGTTGCCTTGTTAAAACAACATTTAATTTGCGGGGTAGATAAATAACATGAATCACCTAATTAAATGTCAGGACCCCGGTTCCGCTTAATATGACCTAATTGCATAGTACCTTTGCCATGTCATACATCATACATGCATCATGCCGATCTTCTGCCGTTGTATTAAATATTGCAACTGTTGTTCCTTCTAGTGTTTTGCTTCTTCGCGGATTGGGCCGTTGAGTTGATGCGAGTGCCGACCCGATCTTCGGCTGAACCTTCGACAATGTTTTCAGGCGAGCATCTCCCCCTTTCTACCTATCTTACTTTTATAGTATTTATTCCCTCCTGTTGATCTATTGCTATCTGTGTTGCGATGCTCTAGCTTTCGTACCCGTGATATCCCTTGCAGCCTTATATTGCCATGGCCACCTCCTATTACCTGTTGTTTGGTAGATAGCTGGACTTGCTCGTCGTAGTCGCTTGCTCGAGTGCTGTTGCGTGTCGTCCAGTGCCACAGTTGCTGATGTATTGCCGCATGTTGATATTGGAGATGATCATAGTTTTACTTATCACTCACTTTAAATTCCTGTTTAACAACTAAAATTGAAGTAAGCAGAGGCATCAGTGGGTGATAGATAATATTTGGTTTCCGAACGCCCACTTGTGTCCCGTAGGACCCCGAGTACTTGATACCTGTTCCTTGATTTATCGCGCTATTGTAGCATCCCAGTTGTCTAACCCCTGTAATGCTACTAGTTATAATAATAAAAAGGGCCACTTCCAACATATAATTGTTGCATCATCATCATATCATGCTCATGTCATCATGTCCCCTTGCATTTGAGCATCATATAAAACCTTTTTCTTGTTTGGTTCTTATCTCATGTGCATGAATAATTGTAGTTGCCTCTTGATATTGTATTTGGGTCTTAATAAATTGTTAAATGCCCAAGTTGAGTTGGGGGCATCTCTCTTTTTGACTCCACCACCTTTTCTTTCACCACCCTATAATTCCACCATCCAACTATTCTGAGCTTGGCATTTTGTTGTTTTATCTCTGGCTCATGATTAGTTGGTTGGAACCACACATATATCTTTGCTTGGCCTTGTCCACATTTTGGAATGCATATGAATAAATGCCATGGACATCTATTTTGTTTTCACAAAATAGAACCTAGCATTATTAGTTATGCATGGGCCATGCAACCAAAACCCTTGGCCTTCTTCTTGTGGTTTGTTTGGTTATGCTTAGTAGGAGCTTGGTTTGAAATGACAACTAGGTGCTCCTTGTTTTGGATCTCTTGGACCATATTTTAAAAACCACCACCTTGTTTGGCTAAACCCAAATCCTAACTTCCCTCTCCCCTTTTTCCTCTTGCCATCTCTGGTTGTGCTTCCAACCCTAGCTACCATCAATCCCCTCTCCCTCTCTCTCCCTTGCTTGCTTTGATCTTGGGAGGCTTGTATGAAGCTTGCATTACCAAGTCAAGTACCACCTCCCTCTATCCATACCCCTCTTAGTAAAACCCTAAGACTACCCCATGCCATAGCCATCTTAGCTTATACCTACACCACACCTATTCCAATCACAACCAAAGTGACCCTCTTCTCTCCTCCTAGTCAAGCCCCTTTTTCCCAAACATCCTGGTAACAAAGTTCATACGAATTTGAAATCAGCAGCTGGTTTGGAATTGAAATAGAATTAACACAAGCAAAACAGATAAAAATAAATGAGATAGAAAATAAAAGAGAGAGTTTATCAGCAGCTGGCCCAACTCGCCTCCCCCGGCCCAACTTGCCTCCCTGGCCCGATTCCCCTTCACTCACGGCGCCGTCGCCCTGTACCTCTTCCCCGTCGCCTCCTCTCTGCAGGCACGCTGACGGAAAGCAGCAGAGGAGCAGGTGGCCGTCTCCGCCGTCAGCCGCGTCACCCTCCCTTCCTCCTTCTTATCCCCCCCGAGCGGCCTCCGAACCGTAGCTTCCTCCCTTCCCCAGCCGCCTCTGAGCCCTAGCCCTTCCCCTCTTCCGTCTTGCGCCGCCAGCTTCCCTCTCGGAAGCTACCGTCCTACACCCCTGTTTCCGCTCGCCTCCTCGCCACCATGGGCAGGACCGAGCCGAGCTGAGCCGCGGGTGCCGCCTTCTTCTTCTCGGTTGCGACCAAGCAGCTCGCCAGGAAGGAGCCGGAGCTGTTACGTGCTGCCTCGTCGTCGCCATCCTGTACGTGTTCTAGAGCGCCATCGCCCCGTCCTCGTTCATCCACCGCGGAGTCCGATTCCAGCGGGAACCGGTCGAGGTGAGAGCCCTCGTCCCTTCTATGTCCTCCCCATGTCCCCTCCGGCCCCAATTCGAGTCCGCCATGATGTTTTCCCGCCGCTGCTCACGCCCTTCCGCCATGTCTGGACTGGTTCAGTTGTGCTTAGAACATTCCGTCAGTTAGCGATCAACATCTCGGCTTCTGTTCGTCACCTTTTCCCCACCGCTGCGGCCAAGGTCCGGCGACGACCCCTTAATGAAAGTCGTAGCCTTTTCGTTCATCTGTAAGTTTTCTTTTTGCGGCATCGTGAGATCTTCCCTAGTTCGATCGCCATCGTCGCCCGAAGATGGAACCAGCTAGGCGTTTTTGCGAACAAATTCAGTTTTCCACCGAACGTGTTCTGCCTCTGTTCATCCTTTCGCCCCGTCCGCTGCAGACCTCCGTTGGCAAAACTCCCAACATGAAACTTGTAGCCTGGTATCCCCTCTTCAACTTTGCTTTTTGTGTCATGTTTAAAATCTCCACCGTTTCCTCGCCATCTTCATTCAAAGATCGGGGTCAGCTAGCCCATTTTGCGAACACCCCTTCAGTGCGTCAGGCTCAGATCGATCAGCTCCCGGCAGTTTGCACATAGGCCCCTGGAAAAACACACCCCCCAAACCGCAATCCTTCCTCTGTCCAGTCTTTTTGTAAAAAGGCACCCCGTTTTTATAGTTTCTCAACCCGCGGTACACCCCACCCTGGCCCCACGTGGCGGCCCAATCAGCACCCCCGGGTCCCACCTGTCGGTGTCTAGAACTAGGATAGTCTGAGTAAGAAAATGTTTTCTGTTTTCCGAATTCAAATTCAAACACAAATCTGTTTAAATTTAATTGAATTCATAACTTATTCCTGGTTTAGAATTTGAATTCAAACCTTATATGAAAAATGTTTAGTTTTTGAATTATAATTCAAATCCTTATTCAAATATTTTCAGAATTATTTTATTTAGTCCACCTTTGACTTTGACCCTAATTATTAATTTTGACTTAAAATAAATTTAAATTCATATTTTCAAATAATACAAATAATATATGTTTTTGAATCAGAAAAATGTAAGGATTTCAAATATGCCATTCAAAATATTATTTGAACATTTTAAATTCCAAGTTTAATAAAATTACAACAAATGCCATTGGAACTTAAATAATTAATAACTTTTGTTTTACAATTCCAAATATAGCAAATGATATGTCTAAAATGATCAGCACGACGAGACCTTTCTGTTTATGCTATCCATGACTTCAATTGCAGCATGCATCATATAAATATATAGTAAACAGCAATTGTTATGACAACAAATGTGATTCTAAAACCCAATTAAATGTTATTTTCTTGTCCTCCACACCTCACCCATGCCATGCTACCTTACTTGCCATGTAAATTGTGCATCATTCATCATGGCATGATTGCTTGCTTGACGCATCTTATTCATATGCTTGTGCTCTATATTCATGTTGGCCTTGTTTGTTTGGTTTTTCTCGGATAGACACTGAGCAGGGGTTGTATCAAGAGAACCAGGAGCACTACCCAGATCCGTCTCTCGCTTCAACTGAGATACCAGGCAAGCACTACCACATGCTTGCATACATACAGTACCTATTGCCTCTATCTTAATCTTGCATCATTGAGTCGCGATTGCATTAAAATGAATCCCAAGTATGCATAGCCTTTACTTTTAAACCCCACCAAGCTTGTTTCCTCCATCCCATGAGCCACTACTATAGGAGTTGTTTGAGCCATGCGAGTCGTAGAACAGCATGTGTAGGGTATGTGAGTGTCTGTCGGATAACGAGGTACCTAAACAACTTAATCTGAGTAGATCTGGGATAACTAAAGAAAGTGGCACCGGTGAGCAATATCTGCTATTTGGTTTTTCCTGCTCACTTGTGTCCCGTAAGACCCCGAGTACTTGATGCCTGTTCCTTGATTTATCGCGCTATCCACATCCGGGAGGTATATGGGACCCCCCTGAGCCAGAGCTTGATTCCGTCTTATTTCTTGGGGCCACAAACTAGTTTGAGGTTTTATTACTAACCTGTACTTATGCCATGCTTTACTGCTTTATTTACGATTGTGCGAGGAGCACACTGTACTGTTTAGGATGCGGAGTGATTACGCGGTATCGACAAGCCCAGCCACACTTTCGGGTTCCCAGTCGTTTACAGCCATTGGCGCAGACCTTGAGGCCGTCTCGGAGCTTGCCTACTCCGTTGCGGGTTCTACTTAAGGGGTGGCCCCCTGAAATATTTCTGAATCTTGTGATTGCTTTGTCGTGAAGGCCTCGTTGGGTTTTGATTTGGTTTTTCCGAGGCTGATCGAGTGTGTGTTGCTATTGGTGCACCCCGGCCGGGTAAAACTTTCTGAAAGCCGTGTCCGCGGTTATGGACGACTTGGAGCACAGTTTCTCGATCATAGACAAGCAGAATTAAAGTACCGCCTTAATCTGACTAAGTAATTTGACTAGTAAATAGTGCGACGCTCATGGAAAGGTTAATAAAATTGCCAACGGATGGGGGGGTTGTTCGTCCGCTTCCTTGTTGGTAAGCAGGGAGGAGGATGGATCGGATGAGATTACCATTATAACTGTTGTACCTAAAATTCACGGACGTCCGTCTATCATTGGTTAGGCGGATGGATAGCGTTTATCTGTAGAATTGCTAGGGTTTATCTTTTGCTGCAATTGCGTCACCCCAGGTTGTGTCCCTTTTAGAGGCATTAAGACTTGCTGAGTACCCTTAGGGTCTCACACGATAAATTCTTGATTCAGATGAACAGGTACCTTCTCAGGACGGATACTGGGTGGAAGAAGCCGAAGATGTGGGCAACGACCGTTCGGTGTAGAGATTCCGGGCACGGGGATCCGTGAGACCTGTAGTTGGGATGTGCTTATTTTCTATGGCATCTTATGCCGATTTGCTTCTTATCCGTACTCGGATCTTGTTTGCCGCTTCCGCATGATACTCTGATGTGTGTTGTATGAGGAGTTATCCTAAAATATAGCTTTATCTAGGTCATTTGAATCTTGCCGTATGGCGTTGGTATATTTCCTTTCTTTCTAGATGGTATGGCTCTGATGTACTCTTGTATGGTGGCTTGCGTACATACCCACTTGTGTACGTAGTTGATCCCTTCGCCTGCCGACTACGCCGCCCGTACAGGTCCCGTTGAGAGGGTAGTGGTTGGGACGTCTGAAAGGACTACCAGTGTGTGGCTTTTGGGGCCCCGCCGTACTATTTCAACCACTACCACTCATCCAGGCTTGTATCTAGGAGCGTAGTTCACCGAGGTAGTTACAATTGGTATCAGAGCCATCCCGACCTTCAGGGTTTCAGCCAAACAGTCGTTGTCAGTCTAGCAAATATTTTGGTAGTTATGTATATTAGGGAAAAACAAAACGCGAGAGTAGGACTGCTTCCATTTTTCTTCTTACCCTCCCACCCACCCTTTTCTGGTAAGGAAGTGTAACGTTTTCAATCCTCTTCTCAAAGTTCAAACTAGGATTCACGTGTTCTGGGTTTCCGTAGTACCATAGGTTGTGTGTGTGTGTGTGTGTAATCCCTTGTCTATCTGTTGCATCCAAGTTGTTATCTTATCTGTCTTTGGTTATCAACTGTTGGTACATTCCATACCGACAGGCTTTTGCAAACCGACGCAATCTATCTTCCTCTTGTATCCGACGCTATCTTGTTTGGGGTGTTCGTTTCCGTAGTTACCAATCTTAGGTTTCGTCGTGAGAAGAAGGGTTAGGATATGTGTTCCTCTTGTTCATGTGCGGAGTAATGATTTGAGTGCGGGATGGAGTCGCGACCATACCACTACTCGTCTCATTTGCTTTTGTATATCGAATCGGTAGAATCACTAATCTTGATTCGTTAAGTAATTTTGCGCATCTATTGGTATTCTAATGCCGAAATTTGTGGAAAAATTTTCTTTGATATATTTGTGTACCACACTCCTTTTCAGTCGTGTGCGATATGCTTAATATCTTTTAGGTGCTATGAACTTTGTTGATATTTTAATATCATCTCAGTAAATTGTATCCTTTAAATCTTGGTTAATTCCATCTTGGTACTATTTTGGATTATTATCATTCTCCATTATAGTACTGACTTGAGTTTTATATCAATGGCAGGATGGCTCCACCACGCCGGACTGATGAGGACATACCTCCGGAACTGGGCGCAGCGCTGTCGAATATTGCTAATGCTTTGGCAGCTATGCAAGAGAACCAGCAGCGCTTTGAGGAGAGCGTCAGAAGGAACGAGTTTGCTCCACTACCTCCACCTCCCAGGCGTGGAGACATCAAGAGCTTCCTCAAGTTCAACCCTCGGCAGTTTGATGTGTCTGACCGACCTCTGGACGCGGATGATTGGCTACGTGAGATCTCAAGGTTGCTCGAGACTGCTGATGTTCCAGAACAGGAGTGGGTCAAGTGCGCTACTCACCTTCTCAAGGGAGATGCAGCTCTCTGGTGGGAGAACTACTTGAAGGCAAGCTGCACGGGTTTTCAGCCAACTTGGGAAAGGTTCACTGGAGCGTTCAAGGAGCAGTTTCTCTCAGAGATTGTGATGGAAAGGATGAAGGATGCTTTCCTCAACCTGAAGCAGGGAAACGATAACGTCAACACCTACATCAGGAACTTCATGAACCTGTCTCGCTATGGTGGTGATGAGGTATCTGATGACAAGAAGAAGCAGAAAAGGTTCAGGCAAGGGCTCAATGCGTCGATCAAGTATGCAATCACGCATGCAAGACCGGCAACCTTCCTGGAACTACAGCATACAGCACTGCAAGAGGAGGCAAGCAGGCAGATGTTTGAGGAGTCCAAGAAACATAACAGGGATGCATCAAGCTCTTCGGTTATGGCAGCTCCTTCGAAGCGGCGTGTCTGGGTTCCTAACACCCCACCGTTGCTTCCGGCTTCACCAAGACCTGCAAGTTACGCGCCAAGGCCACCAAACTTCACCACTGCGGCTCCCAGGGGCTACAACAACCACTACCCTGGAGCGCCTGGCGGAGTCCCTGGCCACTCTGCTCCACGTCCACGCGGCGCTTGTTACACATGTGGAGATCATGGACATCCCAGCTGGAACTGCCCAATGAGGAACAAAACTCTTCCTCCACCCCCGCCAAGAACTGCAACAAGCTCTTCGTCGGTTCGTGCACCACCGCCTCGGGCTCTCAACATCAACACTAAGCCCGGGTCTGCGGTTGTGCGTGCCAACTGCGTCAACGCCTCTCAAGCTGAGCTCGCATCAGGAGTTGTCATGGGTATGCTTTCAGTTAACTCAGTTCCTGCACGAGTTCTCTTTGATTCTGGTGCATCGCATTCTTTTGTGTCGCACACGTTTGCAGACGAGAATGGGTTAGCATTGGTTCCTCTACAAAAGAAGTTAATGGTTCTTTCTCCTGGAGCAACAATGGCAGCTTCAAAAATCAGTCATGGAAATCAAGTTGAGATTGGTGGCTCTTCATTCTTGGCTTCTTTGATTGTTCTGGGCAACTCTGACATTGATGTCATATTGGGCATGGATTGGTTGACAGCAAATGCAGCTGTCATTGATTGTGCTGAACGCTCAGTGTCTCTGAAGATTCCTGAAGGCTATGTAGTCTTTTCTCCAAGTCTGACTCCGGCTGTCCAGCTCTATTCCTTGGCTGCTCTGAATAATGATGCTATGGAAGCTATTCAGAGTGTACCGGTGGTCTGTGAGTTTCCAGATGTCTTTCCTGAAGAGTTGCCAGGTATGCCTCCGGATCGCGAGGTTGAATTCGTGATTGAGCTTGAACCTGGAACGGCTCCTATCTCCAAGAGGCCATATAAAATGGGTCCTTCTGAGTTGGCTGAACTCAAACGACAACTTGACGAACAAGAGAAATTGGGTTTCATTCAACACAGCACTTCTTCTTGGGGTAGCCCAACAATCTTTGTGAAGAAGTGTGACAGAACCGATAGGCTATGTGTTGATTATCGGGCTCTCAATGCTAAAACCATCAAGAACAAATATCCTCTCCCTCGGATAAATGATCTATTTGATCAGCTAGCAGGAGTTGTGGTGTTCTCTAAGCTGGACTTGAGAAGTGGTTATCACCAAATCAAAATTCGCAAAGAGGATGTGCCCAAAACAGCTTTCACCACTCGCTATGGCCTGTATGAGTACACGGTCATGTCTTTCGGTCTCACCAACGCACCGGCTACCTTCTCGAGGCTGATGAACTCCGTTTTCATGGAGTATCTTGATAAGTTTGTGGTGGTATATCTGGATGACATTCTGGTCTATTCCAAGTCCAAGGAGGAGCATGAAGAGCACCTGCGGTGTGTCCTGAACAAGCTTCGTGAGAACCGCTTGTATGCAAAGTTCTCAAAGTGTGAGTTTTGGCTGCCTGAAGTAACATACCTGGGTCATGTTATCTCTGCCAAGGGCATTGCAGTCAACCCGGAAACCGTGAAGACAATAGTTGAATGGCTTCCTCCTGCTAATGTCAAGGAAGTGCGGAGTTTTCTCGGCTTGGCTAGCTATTGCCGTCGCTTTGTGCAGAACTTCTCGAAGATAGCAAAGCCTCTTACCGATCTCCTCAAGAAAGGCAAGAAATATCTGTGGACTCCTGCTTGTCAAGAAAGTTTTGAGACACTCAAACAGAAGCTCACTTCCACACCAGTCTTGGTTCCTCCGGATACATCTAAGCCTTTCCAGATATTCTGCGATGCCTCTTTGCAAGGATTGGGTGCGGTCCTTATGCAAGAGAGACAGGTGGTTGCTTATGCCTCTCGTCAGTTGAAGACGCATGAGGTCAACTATCCCACACATGACCTTGAGCTCGCAGCAGTTGTTTTCGCTTTGAAGCTATGGAGGCACTACTTGCTGGGTAACCGCTGTGAGATCTTCTCGGACCACAAGAGTTTGAAGTATATCTTCACTCAGCCTGATCTCAATCTTCGGCAAAGGAGATGGATTGAAGCAATCAATGACTTTGATGTGACAATCAACTACACTCCAGGCAAAGCAAACGTCATGGCAGATGCGCTTAGCCGTAAAGCTTATGTCAACAACCTCATGATAGAAGAGCAGCAGCCTCTCTTGTGCGAGGAATTCCGTCAGCTCAACCTGGAAATTGTGGAACAAGGGCATCTCCTAAATCTTCTGGCTACTCCTCTCTTGGAAGAACAGATTCGTTCTCGTCAGCTTGGGGATCCGCACACCAGAAAGCTCATCTCTAAGCTTGGCACTCCGAAGTATGAATCCTTCCATGTTGATGATCAAGGCACGCTCTTCTTCGACCACCGGATGTTTGTTCCAAACTACCCGGGTCTGAGAGACCAAGTTCTCAAGGAGGCACATGATTCGGTTCTTTCTATCCATCCTGGCAGCACAAAGATGTACATGGACTTGAAAACACAATACTGGTGGCCTGGGTTGAAACGGTATTGTGCCAAGTATGTCGCAGAATGTGATGTCTGTCGCAGAGTCAAGGCTGTCCATCAGAAACCATTTGGTCTTCTACAGCCATTGAAACCTCCGGAATGGAAATGGGAGAAAGTTGAGATGGACTTCATCACTGGGTTTCCTAGATCGCAGAAGGGCAACAATGCAATCTTTGTTGTCATCGACAGGCTTTCTAAAGTGGCTCATTTCTTCCCAGTCAAAGAAACAATTTCTGGAATTCAGTTGGCTGAGCTCTATATCAACAGGATTGTCTCTTTGTATGGGGTTCCACTTGAAATCAGTTCAGACCGTGGGAGCATCTTCACCTCAAAGTTCTGGGAGAGTTTCCAAAAAGCTTTGGGAACAAAGTTGAACTTCAGCACTGCTTACCACCCTCAGTCTCAAGGACAAGTGGAGAGGATCAATCAGATTCTGGAGGATATGCTTAGAGCTTGCGTCATCTCTTTTGGCATGAAGTGGGAGGAATGTCTTCCATATGCTGAATTCTCCTACAACAACAGCTTCCAGAAGAGTCTGAAGATGGCACCATTCGAGGCTCTCTATGGTCGCAAGTGCAGAACACCGATTGGTTGGTCAGGTGCAGGAGAAAGAATCTGGTTTGGCCCTGACATTGTAACTCAAGCAGAGGAGAAGGTGCATATCATTCTGGAGAACCTGAAGATTGCTCAGAGTCGTCAGAAGAGCAACTATGACAGGAAGCACACAGATATGGTGTATGCCCCTGGTGATCTCGTCTACCTTCGTGTCACTCCCATGAGAGGAACACACCGCTTCGGTATCAAAGGAAAGTTGGCTCCTAGATACATCGGTCCTTTCAAGATACGTGGTAGAAGAGGAGAAGTTGCTTATGCCCTGGAGCTTCCGGAAAAACTCAAAGTCCATGATGTTTTCCACATCTCTCAGCTCAAAAAGTGCTTCAAAGACCCCGGCAAGACCGTGGATCATGAGCTAATCGACCTCCAAGAAGATCTGTCTTATCAAGAACACCCCACCAAAATCCTTGAGACCGCAGAACGAAGGACTCGCAACAAGTCCATCAAGTTTTGCAAGGTGCAGTGGTCACACCATTCTGTTGATGAAGCAACATGGGAGCGTGAAGATGAACTCCGTGTCAACCACCCTACTCTCTTTGTAGCTTCTTCTTCTTCTTCCTAGAATCTCGGGGCGAGATTCCTGTTTAGTGGGGGAGAGTTGTAGCATCCCAGTTGTCTAACCCCTGTAATGCTACTAGTTATAATAATAAAAAGGGCCACTTCCAACATATAATTGTTGCATCATCATCATATCATGCTCATGTCATCATGTCCCCTTGCATTTGAGCATCATATAAAACCTTTTTCTTGTTTGGTTCTTATCTCATGTGCATGAATAATTGTAGTTGCCTCTTGATATTGTATTTGGGTCTTAATAAATTGTTAAATGCCCAAGTTGAGTTGGGGGCATCTCTCTTTTTGACTCCACCACCTTTTCTTTCACCACCCTATAATTCCACCATCCAACTATTCTGAGCTTGGCATTTTGTTGTTTTATCTCTGGCTCATGATTAGTTGGTTGGAACCACACATATATCTTTGCTTGGCCTTGTCCACATTTTGGAATGCATATGAATAAATGCCATGGACATCTATTTTGTTTTCACAAAATAGAACCTAGCATTATTAGTTATGCATGGGCCATGCAACCAAAACCCTTGGCCTTCTTCTTGTGGTTTGTTTGGTTATGCTTAGTAGGAGCTTGGTTTGAAATGACAACTAGGTGCTCCTTGTTTTGGATCTCTTGGACCATATTTTAAAAACCACCACCTTGTTTGGCTAAACCCAAATCCTAACTTCCCTCTCCCCTTTTTCCTCTTGCCATCTCTGGTTGTGCTTCCAACCCTAGCTACCATCAATCCCCTCTCCCTCTCTCTCCCTTGCTTGCTTTGATCTTGGGAGGCTTGTATGAAGCTTGCATTACCAAGTCAAGTACCACCTCCCTCTATCCATACCCCTCTTAGTAAAACCCTAAGACTACCCCATGCCATAGCCATCTTAGCTTATACCTACACCACACCTATTCCAATCACAACCAAAGTGACCCTCTTCTCTCCTCCTAGTCAAGCCCCTTTTTCCCAAACATCCTGGTAACAAAGTTCATACGAATTTGAAATCAGCAGCTGGTTTGGAATTGAAATAGAATTAACACAAGCAAAACAGATAAAAATAAATGAGATAGAAAATAAAAGAGAGAGTTTATCAGCAGCTGGCCCAACTCGCCTCCCCCGGCCCAACTTGCCTCCCTGGCCCGATTCCCCTTCACTCACGGCGCCGTCGCCCTGTACCTCTTCCCCGTCGCCTCCTCTCTGCAGGCACGCTGACGGAAAGCAGCAGAGGAGCAGGTGGCCGTCTCCGCCGTCAGCCGCGTCACCCTCCCTTCCTCCTTCTTATCCCCCCCGAGCGGCCTCCGAACCGTAGCTTCCTCCCTTCCCCAGCCGCCTCTGAGCCCTAGCCCTTCCCCTCTTCCGTCTTGCGCCGCCAGCTTCCCTCTCGGAAGCTACCGTCCTACACCCCTGTTTCCGCTCGCCTCCTCGCCACCATGGGCAGGACCGAGCCGAGCTGAGCCGCGGGTGCCGCCTTCTTCTTCTCGGTTGCGACCAAGCAGCTCGCCAGGAAGGAGCCGGAGCTGTTACGTGCTGCCTCGTCGTCGCCATCCTGTACGTGTTCTAGAGCGCCATCGCCCCGTCCTCGTTCATCCACCGCGGAGTCCGATTCCAGCGGGAACCGGTCGAGGTGAGAGCCCTCGTCCCTTCTATGTCCTCCCCATGTCCCCTCCGGCCCCAATTCGAGTCCGCCATGATGTTTTCCCGCCGCTGCTCACGCCCTTCCGCCATGTCTGGACTGGTTCAGTTGTGCTTAGAACATTCCGTCAGTTAGCGATCAACATCTCGGCTTCTGTTCGTCACCTTTTCCCCACCGCTGCGGCCAAGGTCCGGCGACGACCCCTTAATGAAAGTCGTAGCCTTTTCGTTCATCTGTAAGTTTTCTTTTTGCGGCATCGTGAGATCTTCCCTAGTTCGATCGCCATCGTCGCCCGAAGATGGAACCAGCTAGGCGTTTTTGCGAACAAATTCAGTTTTCCACCGAACGTGTTCTGCCTCTGTTCATCCTTTCGCCCCGTCCGCTGCAGACCTCCGTTGGCAAAACTCCCAACATGAAACTTGTAGCCTGGTATCCCCTCTTCAACTTTGCTTTTTGTGTCATGTTTAAAATCTCCACCGTTTCCTCGCCATCTTCATTCAAAGATCGGGGTCAGCTAGCCCATTTTGCGAACACCCCTTCAGTGCGTCAGGCTCAGATCGATCAGCTCCCGGCAGTTTGCACATAGGCCCCTGGAAAAACACACCCCCCAAACCGCAATCCTTCCTCTGTCCAGTCTTTTTGTAAAAAGGCACCCCGTTTTTATAGTTTCTCAACCCGCGGTACACCCCACCCTGGCCCCACGTGGCGGCCCAATCAGCACCCCCGGGTCCCACCTGTCGGTGTCTAGAACTAGGATAGTCTGAGTAAGAAAATGTTTTCTGTTTTCCGAATTCAAATTCAAACACAAATCTGTTTAAATTTAATTGAATTCATAACTTATTCCTGGTTTAGAATTTGAATTCAAACCTTATATGAAAAATGTTTAGTTTTTGAATTATAATTCAAATCCTTATTCAAATATTTTCAGAATTATTTTATTTAGTCCACCTTTGACTTTGACCCTAATTATTAATTTTGACTTAAAATAAATTTAAATTCATATTTTCAAATAATACAAATAATATATGTTTTTGAATCAGAAAAATGTAAGGATTTCAAATATGCCATTCAAAATATTATTTGAACATTTTAAATTCCAAGTTTAATAAAATTACAACAAATGCCATTGGAACTTAAATAATTAATAACTTTTGTTTTACAATTCCAAATATAGCAAATGATATGTCTAAAATGATCAGCACGACGAGACCTTTCTGTTTATGCTATCCATGACTTCAATTGCAGCATGCATCATATAAATATATAGTAAACAGCAATTGTTATGACAACAAATGTGATTCTAAAACCCAATTAAATGTTATTTTCTTGTCCTCCACACCTCACCCATGCCATGCTACCTTACTTGCCATGTAAATTGTGCATCATTCATCATGGCATGATTGCTTGCTTGACGCATCTTATTCATATGCTTGTGCTCTATATTCATGTTGGCCTTGTTTGTTTGGTTTTTCTCGGATAGACACTGAGCAGGGGTTGTATCAAGAGAACCAGGAGCACTACCCAGATCCGTCTCTCGCTTCAACTGAGATACCAGGCAAGCACTACCACATGCTTGCATACATACAGTACCTATTGCCTCTATCTTAATCTTGCATCATTGAGTCGCGATTGCATTAAAATGAATCCCAAGTATGCATAGCCTTTACTTTTAAACCCCACCAAGCTTGTTTCCTCCATCCCATGAGCCACTACTATAGGAGTTGTTTGAGCCATGCGAGTCGTAGAACAGCATGTGTAGGGTATGTGAGTGTCTGTCGGATAACGAGGTACCTAAACAACTTAATCTGAGTAGATCTGGGATAACTAAAGAAAGTGGCACCGGTGAGCAATATCTGCTATTTGGTTTTTCCTGCTCACTTGTGTCCCGTAAGACCCCGAGTACTTGATGCCTGTTCCTTGATTTATCGCGCTATCCACATCCGGGAGGTATATGGGACCCCCCTGAGCCAGAGCTTGATTCCGTCTTATTTCTTGGGGCCACAAACTAGTTTGAGGTTTTATTACTAACCTGTACTTATGCCATGCTTTACTGCTTTATTTACGATTGTGCGAGGAGCACACTGTACTGTTTAGGATGCGGAGTGATTACGCGGTATCGACAAGCCCAGCCACACTTTCGGGTTCCCAGTCGTTTACAGCCATTGGCGCAGACCTTGAGGCCGTCTCGGAGCTTGCCTACTCCGTTGCGGGTTCTACTTAAGGGGTGGCCCCCTGAAATATTTCTGAATCTTGTGATTGCTTTGTCGTGAAGGCCTCGTTGGGTTTTGATTTGGTTTTTCCGAGGCTGATCGAGTGTGTGTTGCTATTGGTGCACCCCGGCCGGGTAAAACTTTCTGAAAGCCGTGTCCGCGGTTATGGACGACTTGGAGCACAGTTTCTCGATCATAGACAAGCAGAATTAAAGTACCGCCTTAATCTGACTAAGTAATTTGACTAGTAAATAGTGCGACGCTCATGGAAAGGTTAATAAAATTGCCAACGGATGGGGGGGTTGTTCGTCCGCTTCCTTGTTGGTAAGCAGGGAGGAGGATGGATCGGATGAGATTACCATTATAACTGTTGTACCTAAAATTCACGGACGTCCGTCTATCATTGGTTAGGCGGATGGATAGCGTTTATCTGTAGAATTGCTAGGGTTTATCTTTTGCTGCAATTGCGTCACCCCAGGTTGTGTCCCTTTTAGAGGCATTAAGACTTGCTGAGTACCCTTAGGGTCTCACACGATAAATTCTTGATTCAGATGAACAGGTACCTTCTCAGGACGGATACTGGGTGGAAGAAGCCGAAGATGTGGGCAACGACCGTTCGGTGTAGAGATTCCGGGCACGGGGATCCGTGAGACCTGTAGTTGGGATGTGCTTATTTTCTATGGCATCTTATGCCGATTTGCTTCTTATCCGTACTCGGATCTTGTTTGCCGCTTCCGCATGATACTCTGATGTGTGTTGTATGAGGAGTTATCCTAAAATATAGCTTTATCTAGGTCATTTGAATCTTGCCGTATGGCGTTGGTATATTTCCTTTCTTTCTAGATGGTATGGCTCTGATGTACTCTTGTATGGTGGCTTGCGTACATACCCACTTGTGTACGTAGTTGATCCCTTCGCCTGCCGACTACGCCGCCCGTACAGGTCCCGTTGAGAGGGTAGTGGTTGGGACGTCTGAAAGGACTACCAGTGTGTGGCTTTTGGGGCCCCGCCGTACTATTTCAACCACTACCACTCATCCAGGCTTGTATCTAGGAGCGTAGTTCACCGAGGTAGTTACAGCTATCCACATCCGGGAGGTATATGGGACCCCCTGAGCCAGAGCTTGATTCAGTCTTATTTCTTGGGGCCACAAACTAGTTTGAGGTTTTATTTACGATCTTGTACTTATGCCATGCTACTTATGTATTTACAATTGTGCGAGGAGCACGCTGTACTGTTTAGGATCGGGACACGATTCCGCGGTGTCGACAAGCCCAGTTTTGGGTTCCCAGTCGTTCACAGCCGTCTACCCAAACCTTGAGTCCGTCTCGGAGCTTGCTTACTTCGTTGCGGGTGTACTCCAAGGGGTGGCCCCCTGAAATATTTCTGAATCCTGTGATTGTTCAGTCGTGAAAGCCTCGTTGGGTTTTGTTTTGGTTTTTCCGAGGTTGATCGAGCGTGTGTTGCTATTGGTGCACCCCGGCCGGGTAAAACTTTCTGAAAGCCGTGTCCGCGGATATGGACGACTTGGAGCACAGTATCTCGACCATAGACAAGCATAACTAAAGTTTATTGCTATAAATCTGACTTTATAATGACTAGTAATCAGCTTCACTATAATGGAATGGCTAATTAATACTGCCCACAACTGCTTGTTTGGAGTGTCGCTTGCGACCAATGTACCTGACTAATAAGTATTGCAACTACAACGGAATGGCTGAATAAAAGTACCAACAACTGCTGGGTTTTGGGATTATATCATGCTATCTGTATCTGGTTAGTAATTGCTGCAACTATAACGGAATGGTCAACTAAAAGTGCCCACTGCTTACTTTATCAGGATGATTATCTACATCTGACTAGTAATCGCTGCAACGATAACTGAATCAATAAAACTGCCAACTGTGTGAGTGCCTCGGTTGACTTCCTCGTTTGGTCTCGAGGGGGAAACACCAGGATGGGTTTGTTTGGAGATAGCTTCAGGTTGGATCCGAATAGGTCTTTCTCACCCCTCTCTTATAGCCGCCAGTTGTACCGAGTCTCTATAGGATGTTTAGTGCATGCTGCCGCTGCCGCTTCAGTCCACCATACCTATGTAGGCGAGGACCGCCGAATTCTAGCCTCGCCGTGTACTGGCCTCAGTACTGACGCTCCTCTTTTTCCTTTGCCCTTTGTCGGCACCCCTTTTGTTTAAGCAGGTTTTGAGATCGACGTCGTTAGCAGGGTTACCCTTCCGGCTTGGCCTGGGCAGGGTTATGGACACCATTGGTTATTCTTCAGGGCTCTTAGCCCCATTTGCATCTTGTCCGTAGCTGGACGCTATATCGTTCTCAAGGTGATTTGGATCTTTATACTGTATACCTGTATTCTTGACTCTTTGAGTCGCTGTTATATATATCTGTTCTGTGGGTCCCATCGAGGACTGTTGTGTAATGTTATTACTTCGTTTTCCACCTGCACGAAAGTGCCTGGTGGGCACCTTTGAATCGTTTCTATGCGGTTTGGCGGGGTTCGCTATAACTTGCATAGGTCCGATTCTGAGGGTGTTACAAAAATCCTACTGCATTTCTTGTTTGTGCTAAGCGTGCATGCATTATAAATATGGAGGGTTACTGTCAGGATGTTGAATGTTTGGTTCCGACAGAGTATAGCTGAAATTTCTTGTTTGTGCTAAGCGTGCATGCATTATTACTATGGAGGGATACTACACGCTCACGCAAGCTATCTGAAGGTTCCAGGTGTATAAGGTTTTGGTTTTTCTAATACTATGCAAAATTCTGTTGTGAGCCGATCAACTCGAATTGCCTCGTTTTGCGCACTGTACAACCACCTCATTTTGCGCAATGTACAACCAGAAGACACGCTCGCGTTGCACAGATGCCACAATATGATTCAGCACCCTGCCACTGATTTTAGCCATGTCTTTGAATCTGGCTGCGTTCGGTACCCTGCCACTGATTTCAGCCCACTCGCTAGTGGAGTGGTACCTATTGTGGGAAATTTGAATGCTGGGCCTAGTCTCGACTCATGTGCCTAGAAATTCTGTGGGCTGGCAGGACGTACACAGCCCTCTGCCAGCAGCAGTCCTTCCATTGCCATTTTTGCATAGATTTTCAAACTCAAATCTAAAAAAAGGCTGCAACACATGCAAATATAGACCTGCAAATCTGTGGCAAGTTTCCTCATTTGTCTGGGTATATCATGTTGAAGGTGAGAGAAATTCATTTCACAAATTGGAGGTGGAAATGGGAAAAGAAAAAGGAGGTCATTGGGTACCAATCTCAAAGCACACGTGTGGTGATATATATATATATATATATATATATATATATATATATGCTCTGCATAGTGCATTAAAAACACATGCTGCGATATCCATGAATAAGCATTTTTCTGTTTTTTGCATGGCATCTTTCTAGAAGAAGATATATGTGCAACGACTCTTGAATCCGTAGAATGATAGGTTTGTGCCTTCTTGGCAGGAACCACATATGGAAGTATTTTCACCAGGAACGAAAAATATGCACAATTATCTTTTCAATCGAATTCTCGTACATGTATATCGTGAATTCCGTGTTAGGGAGAGGCCTGGTGCTCTTTCTCAGATTCGAACCGATGAATCACCTATTCAGAACCCTCTGACAGAAGCTATTGTGAGAAAACGATTGAAGCATTGTGCAGACTTGAAGGTAGATCTGCCACCCATGTTAACATTACTTCTGTAATTGTGTTTGTGCATCTCCTTTTTGTCTTCCAGTTACGTTTTTTTGGTTTACCATAATTAACAGTCTCCTGCATTCATTTTAAACAGAAAATACCCAACGAACCTTTGTTCTGGAGTCTGGACACAGAGACCTGACTTTCGGATTCCATCAGAAGAGGAACTGAGAAGACTAGTGCCAACAGAGAGTGTGAGTTTTCCCAAAATTGCTGGCGCCACTTGTGCGAACCAATTATTTCCCGCTGACAGTTGAAAATTATCTCTCAAGTATGGCTGTATGTTGGCCAGTCATAACATAGTTGGTAACTTCTACTCCCTCCGTTCCAAAATATAATATGTTTAGTTTTTTTCTAAAACATATGTATCTGCCGCCTTTTAGTGTGTAGGTTCACTCATTTTGCTTCGGACCTACACACTAAAAGGCGTCTAGATGAGAAAAAGGCTAAAACATCTTATAATTTGGAACAGAGGTAGTATATTAGGATTGCGAGCTTCATCGACTACTTACTCCCTCCGTTTCAATGCCCCAAAGTTTTGTGCACACAGAAGTGTAAAATCCAGAAAATCTAGATTCGTACCGTATTGTTCCTGTGTATAGTTATAGCGGTTAAATCTCTCCCTATTGTCACTAATACAAGGGTTTACAGTGGAATACTGCATTAGCTATAATTCTTGCTTTTGTGAAAAAGACAAAATTAAAATGTTCTACTATATAAGATGACTGTCAGTTTCAGCACTCCTGTAAAATATAGTATTAATAGTCGAATGGTGTTAAGTAAATTGCTTTTTTCAAGAAAACTAGTAAGTCTCACTAGAGGGCCTCAAACTTGTCTTACTGCTGACGTGTTGTTTTATGTATTGCAGTAGAAATTCCAGGCCCTTCAATGGACACTGGTAGATATGGTGGAAAACTTGTCTTTGAGTCTTTCTAGAGTGCTTAAGGAGGAACTAGCTGGGTGGCCCGCGCAGTTGCGCGCCTAGACTTACTCATGGTACATTTTATTAGTTTGTATGTATATCTAATTATCTATCTAAACTATTATTTTAAATAATTCATCACTAAATTGACATTGACATATCATGTGAACACATAGAGGTTATATTTCTGTGTGATTGAACTTTGGTAAACTACTTGCATTAGGAGTTTAGCTAGGTTCTCGGTAAGAACATGTATACCACATTGTATAACAATGGCAAACTGTCTCCTGTTGTCCATGTTTCCATCATTTTTTTGCTCATTTCACCAAAACTTATAGTATCTAAATATTGATGTATCGCGACTAATCTCTAGTTTTCTCACTTTCACTCATGGCCATCTCTCGCTGTCTATCTAATACATTTAGGAATTTCTACAAATGATTAAATATAAAATATTTATATTGATGGCCCGCTCGCACGTAGACCTGCTGTCAACCTCATCACTTTTTATATTGTATGTTGGTGCCGTTATCAGTGCATATCTCATACCTTCGATATGATTCCATGTTCGCCCATTTGGCTCTAATTATCTATGCCATGACATGTTTTCTTCTAGATTAGTAACCAACCTTTCTGGACTCAAGTAAACAAAGATCACCAACAGATCTAAGGGCTGGAATATGTGATGATGTGGTTGACAAGCAAGTACAATTTTCTTTTAGAGTATCTCAGTGCAAAAGCTGGTGCTCCCAAAGGAGCTTAGGAGCACATCACTGGACGCCTATTTTAATTATTTAAGCATCCAAACTTCCAATACAAAATGATAGAACTCATGCAAGCATCTAACCTACCATCTTGGAGCATTGGAGATGTCCTTAAGCAAAATTGGATTGCTGTGATATGTCCCTGAGTAAAAGTTAGAACAGATATGCTGACGCTGTTCAATGAGGAGTCCAAGGCTTTTGATAAACTACTTAAGTATCTAAGATGTCACTTTACATCCTTAAAATTGAATTTAATATGGCCTTGAACTCCCTTATTTGGTCACAACAACTAGGGACGATTGTTAGTTCAATGACTAAGAAATAATCTTTTTCGGAGAAAACGCAATGAAGCCTTTGCGGTTCATTTCATTGCATAAGAGAGAAGTTCGACTACAAGCCTCCTAGGAGGCAGTGGCCCAAATAATCTTGCAAGGGCCTATTGGTACAATTAAGACCAACTATAGCAGCCACATTTTTTTTCATTATAGTAATCGACTGATACACCTAATTAGCGCACTTATGCAAGTTCAGGGATCTGACATACTAAAATCAATTTTGTGGACCGAGTACAACTGAATCAGTTCAAGGAACTGTGGTTTATCATTATTCACTACTTGCCAGTGATTCCACAGTAGAGGGTAACATGCCTTTAGCAAACTCTTTGCAAGACAATAATGGAGTTTCTGTGTACCTTACATCTTCGGTACACCAAAAGCTTGAGCTGATATTGGATGGTTGAAAGAACTTGCATGATTGTTCAGAACAAGTTGATACACTCCTGATAACAGCTGTTGGAACTTTGGGCGTGCTGCTATTTTTCTATCTCGTAAATGTCAAACTACCAAACTCTGTCACTATTTGTTTGCAGTAGGGAATCCAACCTTGTTCTTTTGTAGTTAAACATTTAATAATTGTAATATTTATTGGATGATTTGGGGAATTTTAGTGTTAGGGATTGAGAGAAGATTGAGGCATGAGCAAGAACTGTGGGGAAATTTCTGGATGGCTCTCACGCCCTCATCAGTCTATCACTTATTTTTATCTTGTATACACCTTACACTTTAGTACCTATAAAACTATATATTCCTAACCATAACACACACCAACGCTCCCCCTCAAGATGGAGCAAATATATCATAAAGCCCCATCTTGCTATAGAAAACTGAAAATGTCCTCTCAGGCAATCCTTTTGTAAGGACATCAGCAACTTGGCTTGATGAACTCACATATGGCATGCATATTATCCCTTTGTCTAGCTTCTCTTTGATGAAATGACGATCAATCTCCACATGCTTCGTTCGATCATGTTGTACAGGATTATTTGCAATATCTATAGCTGCCTTGTTATCACAGTACAACATCAATGGCGTACCTTGAAGCAACCCAAGTTCCATGAGGAGGATCCTCAACCACAACACCTCGCATACACCATGTGCCATAGATCGAAATTCAGCTTCCGCGGTTGATCGAGCAACAACAGATTATTTTTTGCTACGCCATGAGACCAAGTTTCCGCCAACAAATGTGCAATACCCAGATGTTGACCGTCGGTCATCTAGTGAGCCGGCCCAGTCAGCATCTGTGTAACACTCAACTTGAAGGCTTCCCTGGCGAGTGTACAATAAACCTTTCCCAGGACACCCTTTTAAGTATCGCAAGATCCGTGTCACAGCATCCATATGAGATGATCGTGGATCATGCATAAATTGACTCACTACACTCACAGCGAATGCAATATCCGGTCGAGTATGTGAAAGATATATAAGCTTACCAACCATCTTTTGATAGCACTCTCGATCTACGTGTTTTCCTGTGCTAGCCATCAGTCGATGATTTTGCTCAATCGGAGTGCTAGCGGGTCGACATCCCAACATACCAAATTCACGAAGTAAATCTAGAGTGTACTTTCTTTGAGAGAGGAACATTCCTTTAGGCCCTCTTGACACTTCTATTCCAAGGAAGTATCTCAAGTGTCCAAGATCCTTCACTTCAAACTCTTGTGCGAGATGTTTTTTCAGATAAGCAATTTCTACATGATCATCTCCGGTGATCACAATATCATCCACATACACTATGAGGATGGAAATTTTACCCATGTTGCGTTTGTAGAACAAGGTGTGGTCGGTATTGCTTTGACAATAACCTTTCTTGAGTATAGCTTGCCAAAATCTATCAAACCAAGCTCTAGGTGATTGTTTCAATCCGTACAAACAACGATGCAACCGAAGCACTTTTCCATTGGTTTGATTTGTTTCAAACCCTAGTGGTATATGCATATAAACTTCTTCTTGAAGGTCACCATGGAGAAATGCATTTTTCACATCCATCTGATAAATGTCCCAGTCAAAGTTAATCGCACAAGATAGAAGTGTTCTCATGGAGTTCATCTTAGCCACCGGAGCAAAAGTCTCCTCATAGTCAATTCCATAAGTTTGTGTATATCCCTTTGCCACAAGGCGAGCTTTGTACCTATCCACTTTTCCTTCAGGGGTATGTTTAATCGTGAAAACCCACTTACAACCTACATGTTGCTTAACTAGTGGTAAATCAACAAGCTCCCAAGTTTTGTTCTTCTCCAAGGCTCTCATCTCCTCAAGCATTGCTTCCTTCCACTTTGGATCTTCTTTAGCTTCTTTCCAGTTAGTAGGTACAGGTATAGAATCAAGAGAGGCGATAATTTTTTTAAAGGAGTGGCTACAATGCTTGTAAGACAAGAAGTTAGCAATATTGTTTTTGTATCCAACATAGTCTTTAAGGCGTGGTGGGATATTTGTGGATCTAGTAGTTTTCCTAAGAGCAATAGGCAAGTCACTTTGAGGATCGGAAGTAGATAAAGGATTATCACCTGGACATGTAGTGCTAGTAGGAGTTGCTGGACTAAGAGAGTATTGATTGGTACTTCGGTCCTCATGCATGGAAGACTCCACATCTGATGAAGATGGTGTTGAGTTCACGGTTGCATCTTGCATGTCTCCATGATTATAATTATCATCATTACCACCATTCCCATTATTTGTTTCATCCCCTTGACTAGGAGTTTTATTATCAATTTGGGGTACACCTGAAGTGGGAACAAGGATAGGTTCAATAGAAGTGCCTCTAATATTACTCTCCCCCTCCTGTTGCACTTCAGGTGGAGATAGAGTAATTCCAATGTCACCGGCTGAGCTATAGTAAGGCTCATACTCACGAAATGTAACATCCATACTCACAAAGAAACGACGCTCTGATGGACACCAGCACCTATAGCCCTTTTGGGAAGGAGAATAGCCCATAAAAACACATTTGATGGCACGAGGATCTAATTTCCCAACTGAATTTCTATAGTCATGAACAAAGCAAACACACGCGAAAACCTTTGGAGATACCATAAAAACATTTGATTTCAAGAGACACTCGGCAGGAGTCTTATAATCAAGAACACGTAGAGGCATACGATTTATCAAATACGTTGCAATTTTAATTGCCTCACGCCAAAGAAATTTGGGAACATTCATTGTGAACATAAGTGAACGAGCAACTTCAAGAAGATGCCGATTTTTACGTTCTGCAACACCGTTCTGTTCAGGAGTGTTAACGCAAGTAGTTTGATGTTAAATGCCATACGAGGCAAGGAACTTTCCAAACTCCAGGTTCATATATTCAGTGCCATTATCAGTACGTAAAATTTTAATAGTTGATCCAAACTGGTTTTCAATGAGAGCATTCAAGTCTTTGAAAACTGAGAACACGTCACTTTTATGTTTCAGCAGATAGAGCCAAGTATAACGACTAAAACAATCAATAAAGGTTACGAACCACCTATGTCCAGAAATGGAGTTAACCTCACAGGGTCCCCAAACATCGGAGTGAATTACTTCAAATGGTTTTTCACTTCTTAATCCCCTACTGGGATAGGTGCCCCTTGTATGTTTAGCTAACTCGCATGCATCACATACAAGGGGTTCACTAGGACAAGTTTTAAACAGAGATGGATAAATACGAGATAAGGTAGCAAAAGATGGGTGGCCAAGCCTTTGATGGTGGAGTAATAGCTCTTGAATAGGAGACATGCAAGTTGCAAAAGCGACTTCATCACTTCCTTCATCGAGATAGTATAGTCCATCATGCACGGTCCCAGTCCCAAGTAGTCTCCCTGTCCCCAGCTCCTGAAAAGCACAACAAGTAGGATCAAATCAACCAACACAATGAAGGGATTTCGTAATGGAACTAACAGAAAGAAGATTGACTGGGAAATTAGGAACGTGTAAAACTTGTGACAAGGATAATGTGTTAGTGCATCGGATGGATCCACGCCCTATGATTGATGATGTGGATCCATTAGCTACACGTACTTTATCTTTACTGGAACATGGTTTGTAGGTGGTAAATAGGCGTGAGTCTCCTGTCATGTGGTTAGTGGCTCCAGTATCAATAATCCAATATCTAGATTGGGTTTTGGAAGTGTGAGCCTGGGGTTCCATACCTTCAGAAGTGATATAAAAACTGGAATTTGCTTTAGAGGAACCTTGGGAGGAAGACGAGCATTCGGAGAGTTTGAGCTTGGATTTGAACTCCTCGAGAGCTTGAACGCCAACCACTTGTACCTCCCCTGCAGGTGAAGTATGATTTGCTTGCTTCCACTTGCCACCTAGAGCTCCCCCTTTCTGGGATCTTCCCTTTTGCCAATTAGGTGGAAAGCCATGCAGCTGGAAGCAGTTATCTTTAGTGTGCCCTTTTCTCTTGCAATGGTCACAAAACGACTTGTTCTTATCATCATGCACTCCTCTGCTAGAGGTATGGAATGACTGCAATGACATGGCTGCACGAGCATCTTCACTCTTTTGGTTGTCCCCATTTTCACTAGTGAGTCGTGTCTCCTCTTCCAACAAACTTGAGACAATATCTTCTATGGTAGGCAATCCTGGATTGGAAAAGATTATCTCACGGCGAAGATTAAACTTTTCATCCAATCCATCTAAGAAAATTTTGCTTACAATAGGTTCGAACCATTTGTGATGAATGGCCAGGTCCCTCTTATCAAGAGGTTCAAATGGGTGATAGTAGTGCAGATCCCTGTACAACCTCTTCATCTCACCAGCATACTCTGTTACAGATCTTGAGTGTTGCTTCAAACTACACAACTCATGCATAATACGATTAGCTTGCATCTTATTTGACTTTCCTGCAAATTGTGTCTCTAGTGATGACCATACTTCTGCTACTGATGTCATAGTCTCAACTTGTTCACGGACAGATGGCTCCATACTACCCAACATCCATACAAGTACTCTATCATTAATCTGTTTACTAATAGCGCTTCTTTCTTTCCCATCTTCCTCATCAGCAACAAGAAGGCCATCATGACCATGTGAACTTAAAATTAGCCGAGCATGACGAGCCCAACTAATGTAATTTTCTGGCCCCGACAATTTAATCGGGTTAGGCTCAAGAGCATGCTTGAAGGCTTCAGGATTTGGTTGTAGCTGTTGTTGCTGCTCCAACATTTTTCTAAGCATTTCACACAACTTGTCAACACTAGAGTCTCCCATTTCTTCTCTGTTTTTTTTCTTTAAATCTTTCACACGGTTCAAGTCACAACCAGTTCACAAGTTTCACAAAAAAATATCCAAGTTCCAGACACACACTTATACTGACAGCAAAGCAGAGATTGAACTGACTGATAAGTAGAGCCTAAACTGCACTAGTAGTGCGCACGTATACCAAATCGCATGGAACAAGCACCAGAAAATAGTGTACTAGATACACGTACCACTATTGAACAGCCTCCTTGCAAATAATCAAATATCCAGCTAGCCGGCCGGCCGGCTCCTTAGACAGATGCTGTTTACCGGAGAAGCGGCAGCAAGAAGCAATTTTCAGCGGCAGGAGCGCGCACAGCTGCCCGGCTCTAGACAGATCAGCAACAAACAGGAAGCAGCCGACACAAATCTGTAGGCACAAATCCGGCAGTCCTGTGTAGCAGCCCGCCGGACGACACAGTCGAGGGTCGACGAAGACAAAGCTCCCCCTGCGCACAGTTCAGCAGAGGCGACTCCACAACTCGCAGTGACGGCGTCACAGCACCATGCAATCGAATCACGACAGATCAAACAGGATTGACCCGCTCTGATACCATATTGGATGATTTGGGGAATTTTAGTGTTAGGGATTGAGAGAAGATTGAGGCATGAGCAAGAACTGTGGGAAAATTTCTGGATGGCTCTCACGCCCTCCTCAGTCTATCACTTATTTTTATCTTGTATACACCTTACACTTTAGTACCTATAAAACTATATATTCCTAACCATAACACACACCAACAATATTTCACTCTGAAAGAATTGTCTGTGTCTTGCTATTGAGTTTATGGCAACTGAAATTTTCACTCCTTCAGGTCTGCTGTCACGAGAGTATGCAAGCTGGTCTGCATCGTCTCAATCGCTTAGGAATTGAAAAGCTTACTCAGCCTGTGGGACTTGCTTCCTCAATGAATCAGCTTCCTGATGAAGCAATAGAGCTCGCTGCTGCAGCACATATTGAGAGGGAATTGCAAATCACTAGCTGGAACCTTACCAGCAATTTTGTTGCTTGTAATAATCAGGTAGTTCACTCTATGTATATTATCCATGTATTTGGTGTGCCAGAACAACTTCTTTCTCCATTTAATGATAGGTTTTGGAAGTAAAACCACTAGGTGTGAACATCTAATAGTTAATGTGTTCTAGAGAGACTATAGATAAACTTCTATCATTATTTGCTCAATTAACATTGAGAAAGTATGAACACTACAACCATGTAGCAACACGAAAACACTTGCTAAGTGGAAATGGTATGTAAGTGGTTGATTCTAGAATGGTACCCCATTGTAATATATTTTGGGGTGCTACTTTTGGTCCTGTTTGGACTGATGCAATAGTGATGATCAAACACTGCAGATCTTCAGATAGAGGTGGTTGTGGGATGTATTATGTGTGGATAGAGATGAACTAATTGTGTGTGTGCTTCAAGTGCCACATAAGCTGAGGTGGGAAGAGAGAACCAGTGAAGCAAGGAGAGGATAGAAAATTGGTGTCACACATAAAGTAGAGAAGTTAGTAGAGAGTGATGGAGGGTCAGCCCTCTCCCAGTGAGCTTGAGCGGCA
Source organism: Avena atlantica (assembly GCA_910589765.1). Classification (NCBI taxonomy): domain Eukaryota; kingdom Viridiplantae; phylum Streptophyta; class Magnoliopsida; order Poales; family Poaceae; genus Avena; species Avena atlantica. The sequence continues at coordinate 378,399,305 of OU342736.1, forward strand.
CCCTCCACAAAAGTACCTTCACAAGCTTTTATCCTGCCAGTAAACAATTTGTGGGGGGAGAGGGGGGGGGATGTCACTGCTGCATGCTGTGTTTTAAATTCCTTTTTATTATAAAATAAGTAAATTATGTTGTTAGTGCTCCTTGTCTATTGGCAAGTGGTTTCCCTCAACTGGTCTAATCTGATTTTCTTGGGTGTATGCAGGACAGAGAGAATACAGAAAGACTAGAAATGACTGGTGTTGGTGATCCATCTGGCTGTGATTTAGGATTTAGCTACGTGCGAGTAACTCCAAAAGCACCTGTCTCCAATTCAATTCATAAGAAAAAGTCTGCTACAGAAAAAGGTACTACTGTTACGGGAACAGATGCTGATCTCCGCAGGTTGAGCATGGATGCAGCCCAAGAGGTACCATCAAGCCTAATGATTTAGCAGTACTATACTTTCATGTGGGTCAGTTACCCATATGCTAGGCCCTAGCCAGCTCGACTTAAGGGATATAATCCCCTCAGTACTGTTTTGTTAGCTAGAAATTTATCTTTTAATTAGAAAGTTATCCCTTAGCCTGGACCTAAGACAACTAGAGATGAGATATTTCCTTAGTTACAAGATTTGCTTAGATTAGATTGTTAAGACCAACTTTATAAAGAGGCTTCACACATGTATTTTCATTAAGAAAGAAGTATTACAATCAGTCTTCTGTTTACTAATATCCCCCCCAATCCTTAGTTACAATATGTTTGCCAAAATGGCCGTGACAAATAAAGTGTGACCAACTTCCACATGTGATTTAACTGGGAGGAAATCTGCCGTATTCATGTAATTTTACCTTTTGTATTTACTAATACTTCCCATTGATATTGCTGTAAACAGTTGCTTCTCAAATTCGGTGTTCCAGACGAGCAAATTGATAAATTAACAAGGTGGCATCGGATTGCTATGGTGAGGAAGCTTTCAAGCGAGCAAGCAGTGTCAGGAGTTACTATTGATGAAATTCCAGTTAGTAAATTTGCACGTGGACAAAGGATGTCTTTTCTGCAGCAAACTAAAGAGAAATGCCAGGAAATTTGGGACAGACAAGTTCAGTCACTCTCAGCTATGGACAATGCCAGTGATACAGAAGCCAATAGTGATCTGGACTCGTTTGCTGGGGATCTTGAAAACTTGCTAGATGCCGAAGAATTTGACGATGAGGATTTTGTTACTGCAGACATGAGTGATAAAGAAGATGGAACAAGAGGGCTTAGAATGAGAAGGTTCCCTACTCAAGCATTATCTAACGAAGGAATTCAAGATGACGAAGCAGAAGCTGCTTTAGTAAAAAAATTGCTAGAAGGTTGTTAATTCATAGTTTTGCTTCTAAAGACCAACTTTAGTAGTTATGATTAATGGACTATTGTTTTGCAGAGAGTGGTAATGACACAAAGATGAAGAAGCAACCTGCGGGAATGACAAATTATCGCACGTCTATGTATACTCAGAGTGCTGAGAAAACGAAGCAGGGTAAGGTTGGGCAAATGATTAAATCATCTGGCTATGTTAGTGCATCAACTCTAAAGGAGAACACGCCAAGAGGAGCGAAAGAGGTATCAGAAATTCATCTCTAAGTTCTGAGCCTAGTCTTTTTTTAGATGGAAATATGCATTCCATTACAGAGTGTGCTCAGAAAGATCGCTGGCCAACAAATCACACAGAGTCAGGAACAGAGCCTGGCCGTATGCCCTGCCCTAACTTTGTGCTGAGCGCCGCCATAGCGTCCGCAACATTATTACATGCCCGTGGGCAATAAGAAATACGAAAAATAGAACAGTTTAGTCTACCTAGATACTTAATCTCCCTAAACACAGCACCAGATGTTGCCAGATCGTAATCATTGTTTTCGATCGCATGGACGAGAATTTGGGAGTCAGCTTCAACGCGGATCTTATTCAGACCCCATGTTTGTGCAAACAGCAGTGCTTGTAACATGCCGTGGCCTCCGCATGGATCACATTCTGAACCCGTTGGCATATATCCAGCAGCAGAGCCCAGCACTTCACCTGCATCATCCCTGACTACAAATCCCCAACCGCCTGTTTTGCCATCAGCTGCACCACTTCCATCTATGTTCAGTTTCAAAAATTCAGGTTCAGGTTTCTTCCAATTTGGAACTGCTACAATCTTCTCCTGCCTACAAATCCCCATCCGTGAAGGACTTGTTGGAACACCCCCTGCCGACTGACCGGTCCCGGGGCTGTTCCACGTCGAAGAAGAAGACTAGGAGAAGACAGACACAGTACAAGTAGATGAAACAGGGAACTTTTATTGATATCTTCTCGGTAACCCACGTACAAAGGTTGTTCCTCTATTTATAGACAAAAGGGGGGATACGATACCCACATGGGTCAACCCTAGCCTGGTAGAGGCCACACCGAATGGGCCTCTACCGGCCCGGTTTCCCAACACTCCCCCTGGGTATCTTATCTGTATAACCATGGCTTAAAACTCCGAAAAACCCAGTGGGAAAATATGGAGAAATGCACACGGTATGCTTCTTGCTATGTTGCACGAATTGCCTCATTAAAAACCTCATGTGAGAAACTTCATAAAAACTCACTAAGGGAAAAAGAGTACAATTCACTTAACTATAAAGTTAAGTACTCAATCATCGGGATCAAGATTTCAGCGATGAGTTTGTGAAGATTCTCCCCCTGAACCTTGCATCTCCCTAAGTCTCATCATGCCGATCCCTCGGACACATCTCTCGAAAGAAGACGCTGGCAATGATTTAGTGAAAAAATCAGCGAGATTTTCACACGACTTAGTATGCAAGACTTTCACTTCGTTCATCTTTTGCAACTCATGTGCATATAAGAACTTGGGGTTTATATGCTTTGTGAGATTGCTCTTCACGTAACCCGTCTGGACTTGTGCAACACAAGCGGCATTATCTTCATAGATAATTGTTGGGGTTTGTACGGTATTCAGTCCACATGACATCTGGATGTGACTGACTACGCGTCGAAGCCATACACATTCTCGTGATGCTTCATATAATGCTATGATTTCCGAGTGGTTCGTCGAAGTCGACACAAGAGTTTGCTCAGACGATTTCCAGGAAATAGCTGTTCCACCACAAAGGAAAACATATCCAGTCTGCGACTTGAATGTATGCGGGTCCGAAAGGTACCCAGCATCTGCATAGCCTACAACAGATAGGTCTTGGTTCTTTTGGTAAAACAAGCCAAGGTCCTTTGTCCCTTGTATGTACCTAAAGATGTCTTTAACGCCTTTCCAATGCCTCTTGGTAGGCTCAGAACTGTACCTTGCAAGCAAATTGATGGCGAATGCAATATCCGGCCGTGTACAATTTGCGAGGTACATAAGTGCGCCAACTGCACTTAAATAGGGGAATTCCGGTCCTAGAATTTCCTCCCCCTCTTCTTTAGGCCTGAACGGGTCCTTGTCTTGCTGCAAAGATCTTCCGACCATCGGGGTCTTAGAAGGATATGCCTTTTCAAACCCAAATCGTTCCAACACCTTCTAGATGTAGGCCAACTGGTGAACTAGAATCCCAGCAGGAGAATGCTCAAGTTGCAGACCGAGGCAGAACTTGGTTTTGCCTAAGTCTTTCATCTCGAATTCCGACATCAGGTAGGAACTCGCTTCCTCAATATCGTCAGGTGTACCGATTATATTCAAATCGTCCACGTACACCGAGATAATACAGAAACCATCCTGGGATCTCCGTATAAAAACACATGGACAATCTTCATTGCTCGCGTAGCCCTTCTCATGAAGGAAATCGCTTAAACGATTATACCACATCCTACCTGACTGTTTTAGTCCATACAATGACTTCTTAAGCTGAACACTGTATAAGCTCCTGTTTGCTCTATCCTGGTTCGGGACAGGGATACCTTCTGGTACTTTCATGTATATGTCCGAATCCAAGTTACCATATAGGTAAGCGGTGACAACATCCATTAGTTTCATTTTTAAGTCCATGTTTACTGCCATTGAGATCAAGTATCTAAAGGTAATTCCATCCATGACTGGGGAGTAAGTTTCCTCAAAGTCGACACCTGGTCGCTGAGTGAAACCTTGAGCAACGAGCCTTGCTTTGTACCTTACTACTTCATTATTCTCGTTTCTCTTTCGAACAAAAACCCATTTATGGCCAACGGGGCGAATATGGGGAGGAGTTAGATAAACAGGTCCAAATACCTCTCTTTTGTTTAACGATAATAATTCAGCAGTAATTGCCTTCTGCCAATCTTTCCAATCCGACCTTTTCTTGCAATCAGCGAGCGTGTTAGGCTCAGGGTCAAGATCTATGATTGAGGCAATTTTCTTGGCAAAATTGACGTCGACATTTGCCATGGCTCGGTTGTATGACTCGCCCGAATTAACATAGTTAATGGCCATTTCGTCATGGAGTGCATCAGGCACATCCTCTTGCTCCACCGCATTTCCCAATCCAAGAGCTAGGTCCTTTAGCTTTCCCGCTCCGATGTGTGCGCACACAACTTCGCTGGGTATTTCCGATATAGGAAAGTTCAAGTCCGGAATTTCGTGCACTGAAATATCCGTACTCGTGCCAGGTCTCAACTGGCTCCCCTCAACAGGGGTAGTCTGTAATAAATCTCTCTTATCCTTTTTCTTCGGACGTCCCCGGGTACTTGGGATTTGAGAAACCGGAATCCGCGTCCTCTTAGGCCTTGGAGCAGGAGCGGGTATACCATCATTTTTCTTTGGTATTTCAACCCTTTTCGGTGCATTGCGCGCATGCACATGCGACTTTGTTACAGTCTTTAAATCACTAAAATGATCGGGCAGTTGATTCGCTAGGGAGTGCAAATCTAGTATCTTTTGGACTTCTCTATTAGTCTCAACAGTGCGCGGGTCATGAGCGTGGATCCCCGTGGCTTTCCACGTGATTTCTCGACTTTTGTCATCCAGGGGTTGATTACCTCCCCCCCAAAGTCGGGAAAAGATCCTCGTCAAAAATGCAGTCAGCAAAACGGGCCGTGTGACAGTCACCTGTCAAGGGGTCCAAGAACCTGATTATGGACACAGTCTCATAACCAACGTATATCCCCGACTTACGGAGCGGTCCCATAGCTGATCGCTGGGGTGGTGGTATAGGTACATATACCTGGCAGCCGAACCTACGTAGGTGGGAAATTTTCGGTGCCAACCCTTGCGCAAGTTGGATGGGAGAGTGGATGTTGTAGGCCGATGGTCGAAAGTTGATGAGATTAGCGGCGTGTAACACCGCGTGTCCCCAACATGTAGTTGGTAAATTACAACCCTGAAGGAGTGGTCTGGCAATGAATTTAATCCTTTTAATCAATGCCTCCGCGAGTCCATTTTGAGTGTGGACATGCGGTACAGAGTGCTTAAGTTTGATTCCAGTTGCCATGCAATAATCATCGAATGCCTTTGAAGTAAATTCTCCGGCATTGTCCATTCGAATAGACTTTAAACGATAATCAGGGAATTTATTCCTTATTTGTATGATCTGGGAGATCAACTTTGCAAAAGCATGGTTCCTTGTTGACAGCAGGCAAACATTGGACCATTTAAAGGAAGCATCGATGAGCACCATGAAGTACCGAAACGGCCCTGAGAGGGGCTGAATTGGACCACATATATCCCCTTGAATGCGTTCCAAGAACGCGGGGAGTTCATCCTTCACCTTTAGGGGGGACGGTCTAATGATCAATTTCCCCGTAGCGCATGCGGAGCACACGAAATCATCGGGATTCGGGAAATTTTTCACATTAACATTATGACCGTTCGAGTTGTTAATTATATTTCTCATCATCCTAAGACCGGGGTGGCCTAACCTATCATGCCAAAGGCAGAATAGTTCGGAGCTTCTAAAGACAGTCTTAAGGGTAGTGTAAATAGGTGGTGCTACTATCTTAGTGTAGTACAGCCCAGTAGCTAATGAAGGGAGTCTTTCGACAACATGTTTACCATTTTGTCGCACTTGGTAATGAGTAGGAACTCCTTTCCATTCTCATCATCATCGGTTTCGACATGGAAACCATTTTCGCGGATGTCTCTAAAACTTAAGAGAGTACGAGTCGACTCCGGATACAACAATGCCTCTTCAATGATCAGAGTTGTTTTGTTTGGGAGTATGATAGTTGCTCTTCCGGAGCCAACTACATTCGGACCGCAGCCGGCGATCGTCATTATGTTACCAGGGTTTTTGGTAATTGACTCAAAATACTTTGTTTCTCTCAAGATGGTATTGGTGGTGCCGCTATCAGCAAGGCACGTTTCCTCCATTTGGGCGCCACACGCGTTCTAAAATATAGTGCCTAATTAATATAATGGAGCGAGGAAGATGCTACATCAAGTAAGTAAAACACAGAAGCATTTCAGAACATCACATAATCAAATAATGGAATAAATGAATAAATGTCATCCAATCGCCAGGAAACAAATAAATGTTATGCTCTCATAGAGCTTACAACCATATCGAGTAATTGTATCTGATTATTGCGGAAAAGGAATCATCATAACAAAATGGAGCTCAGGTGGATTCTGCGAGGAAATCACCAAGCTCAGCCAGTATCTCAAGGTCAGTGGGGGGCTCTGCGCTGGCCATCATCATGGACAAGGGGCCTGGCTGAGGTGGCGGGGGCACAACGTGCTCAACCTCCATGGGCACAGCGGCGTCCGTGGGGACCGCCGAGGGTGCTGCCACTTGTGCTACGTCCTGCGCCACTATGTGCGTGACGTTCTGCACAGGCGCCTCTCCGGGCGCCAGTGGTGCCTCAACCTAGACAAGATGCGCCTCGCGCGCCTTCTTGTTGGCCTTGAACGCGTCGACGACGTGTTTAGGGGCCAAACACTGCCTGGAGAAGTGATTCTTGGAGCCACAGCGGAAGCGGTCCTGGGGCCTCGCCTCCCCCTTGCCCGCCTTGCGTTGCTTGGCCGGGTTAGAGGAGTTGGGTCCCTTCTTGCCCTTCTTGCCTCTCTTCTTGTGGATGGGCTTGCGCACCTTGTAGGCACCAGCATTGGCCTCATGACTTGGGCCCCCTGCGAAGGGTTGTGCGGAGAAGTTCTTTTTCAGAACATTATCCTGCGCCTCGGCCACCTGGAGAGCATCAATAAGCGCTGCATATTCCGTGAATCCTTCCTGGCGAAAGTTTCGCGAGGACTGGATGTTGTCCGGATGGAATGTGGAGAGGGTTTTGTCTATCTTCTGCTGATCAGTGGTACTGGTCCCACACAGCTGAAGAATAGTACAAATCCGGTGCAACCTGGAGTTGTACTCTCCCACCGTCTTGAAGTCCGCAAACCTCAGACGTATCCAATCTGCCTCCGCATGTGGCTGAATGGTGTATTTCAGCCTAGAGAACCGCTTGTTGAGGGCGGTCCAAAGGGCAGAAGCACTCCGTTCTGCCATGTACTCATTCTTGAGAGTCTCACACATGTGATGGCGGAGGAAGTGCAGGGCTTTGGCGTTATCCGCCGGGATGGTTTTGTTGGGGGCCGTCGGGGTCCCCGCAATCAACGCATCCTTGATGCATCGGCCCTCAAGGACGATCTTAACGTCCGAGGCCCAAGTCAGGTAGTTAAGCCCATCCTGGGTCAACTCCGGGAACTCGCGGCTGACGATTCCGGTCATCTGCAATTTATGCAAAGTGTGTAAGATTACAGCAGGTAATCGGTTGCATAAATGCGATAATCGATACAATAATTCAAATATGACGGCGTTCCAAAATTCAATTTAAAAACGGTGCAAGCTATCTATGAGATACAAAGAATTAAAGACATGCGGTAATTAATAACTGTAGTAAAACATAGTTCAAAAGCTTGTGTAAAAATGGACCGAAAACAGAGCCAAAAACGGTCCAACCGCCTGCGATCGCGTGCTACCAAACGGCCAAGCTACCCTCGCCTTTGCGTGGCCGGCCCGCTCCAGACCGTCCTTGCCCGCTAAGCGGGGGAACGGAGCTAGCAGAGCTAGCTCCCGACTGGGGCGGCGGTGTCGGCAGCGGGCCGAACCAGCGGCGCGATTAGCGTGTGGGCGTAGCCGGCGAAGGTCGCAGACGCGGTCGAAAAATAAAATAAATAAACTGGGCCGATCCCTGCCCGAACTGGGCTGCATGCGTGCAACGGCCCACCCCCACAGTTCCTGTCCACTAATGGGGGAACGACGAGGGGGTAGTTTTTTTTTCTTCTCTGCCGTTCGCGACATGCTCGGCCGAGCCATCGTTGGCCAGCAAGCGGCAGCAGTTGGTGTCAACGCGTGTCGCGAGTGGCGCGGCCGGCGAGCGCGCAGGCGGCACGGACGCGGGCCAGTGGCCAGCCGTGCGGGCGCGCACGGCCTGGTACATGTGCGCAGCCGGCAGAGCTCGCAGGCGGCGCGGGCGTGCGGCCGCCTGCTGCGGCGGCAGCGCACGGGCGACGGCGCGGGCACGCGGGCTAGCAGCGCGCAGCTCGCGGTGGCGCAGGGCCGGCGGCGCGCGGCCAGCAGCGCTCAGCTTGCGGCGGCGCGGACGTGCGGCAGCGCGCGGCGGCGCAGCGATGGCATAGCTGGCCAGCGGGGCCAGGTCGGGCGGTGCGGGCCGCTGTGCACGCGCGGCCAGCTGGGCCGCTCGGCGGCGGCGGCGTGCGCGGCAGCAGCATCGGGCGCGGCCGGCAGTGCGTGCGGCGGCCGGCGAACGTGGCCAGCGGGGCCGCTCGGCGGCGACGGCATGCGCGGCAGCAGCGTCGGGCGCGGCCGGCAGTGCGTGCGGCGGCCGGCGAACGTGGCCAGCGGGGCGGGCGGCGGCGTGGCGCACGGCACGGCGCGGCCAGCAGGGTCCGCGGCGGCCGACGGGCGCATGCGCACAGGCGGGACGGCTCAGCGTGGCTTACTGCGGGTCACGGTCAGATGTGAGCGGCAGCGCGGGGCCGGCATGGCCAGCAGGGCCATGCGTATTCGCGTGTGTGCTTGGTCAGCGCTCCCATGGTGGTGCCTTGGCGAGCAACGGAGAAAAAAAACACAACGATGTACTATTTCGATCCTCTAGAAAGGAAAACACGATTGCACAGCGGATGCTCGCGGCGGTAATCAGATCTGCGGGATCTGTGTGTACCGTCTGTCTAATGTGTAGTCAACAAGTCCCCGGATCCGAGAGTATCGACATTGGTCGGCGACAGCGTGTCTGCTCGACTCTCGAGAGAAAATCCACACAGTAGATCGGATCTGATCTACGATCTAAACGCAAAAATTGAAAGGAAATCGAATGACGAATCCATTTTTGCGGTCAATTTCGGATTACCTTCAACGAAAGCCTGCGTGATGCAGGCTCGACGGTGGCTTGACGGAGGCTCGACGGGGAGACTCGTGCTGATAACGTGTTGGAACACGCCCTGCCGACTGACCGGTCCCGGGGCTGTTCCACGTCGAAGGAGAAGACTAGGAGAAGACAGACACAGTACAAGTAGATGAAACAGGGAACTTTTATTGATATCTTCTCGGTAACCCACGTACAAAGGTTGTTCCTCTATTTATAGACAAAAGGGGGATACGATACCCACATGGACCAATCCTAGCCTGGTAGAGGCCACACCGAATGGGTCTCTACCGGCCCGGTTTCCAACAGGACTGTCGCATGTGTAGCTACTGCTCCTGCATTCTTTTTTATTCAGGACCCTCCACCAGACTAACATCAACGCCACACAGAGAAGCTTGGTGTGTTCGTTCTGGATCATAATGGTAGCAATCACTTCTTTTGGATCAGCACAAATAATCAACTTCTCTCGTAACTATCTAATTTCAGATCCTTACAAATTGCTCGAACTGGCTTGCACTTCAAGAACAGATGTCCACCATCCTCATTGACCCTTTCACACAGATATGGTCAATCTCCATACCCCTCCGAAGAATACTCCAGTGACACGGCAAGCTATTGTGCGCCAACCTCCAAAGAAACTGCTTAGATGTAGGTGTACACTGTACACTGAGTCTTCCAGATCATGTTCCATTGAAACTGGCCTTCAGCCGGCTGCGCTGATGTTGATGATTCAGGCTTCAGAATATCTAGACGAAAAACTTTGTACACAAACTTAACCGAGAATTGGCCTTTTGGGTCCGGATGCCAAGCCCAAGTATCCTCATGAATCGGAATAGAACTGATCATCGCCGCGTATTGAGCACAAAACAAATTCTGCAGCAACTGTTCATCCCATTGTCCACTGGATGGGTCAATAAGCTCATCTACTCTTGTCTATACAGCGTTACCTCTCTGAGAAATAACTCTTTTGCTCTGGTCTCTCGGCAGACACGGATCATACCAGATGTTTATACTTGATCCATCACCCACTCGTCTGATCACTCCTTGCCACAGAAGTTCCACTCCCTTGAATATGCTACACCAAGTATATGAAATACCATCTCCTGGGGTAGCATCAAGGATATCAGAGTCAGGATAATAGCGGTCTTTTAGCACACGGGCACAAAGGGAGGAAGGGTTCGTCAACAGCCGCCACGCCTGCTTTGCAAGCATCGCCATGTTGAACGCGTGCAGGTCCTTGAAACCGAGCCCCCCTTCTTCGACAATGACAGCTTGTCCCAACCGAGCCAATGCAGTTTATCTGGATTATCTTGGTATGCCCATCATTGCATGCATATCATTGTATTGATCCGATCACACAATTTTTAGTCAGATCAAAACAGGTCAGGGCAAAAATAGGAATAGCTTGCGCACAAGCTTTAATCAAAATCTCCCAGCCTTGTATCTTGCTCCATATCCTATCCTTCATAAGCAAAGGTCTGTGTTTTTTCTTTTCCCACATAAACTGGTAAACCGTTCTTTCCAATCGGTGCTACCCCAAGCTATCACGTAGCTCTTGTTTGGTCACAGATGCACCGTGCATGCGTATCTCTGTGACACTCATTTGGTTGGATGCGTATCTCTGTGACACTCATTTCCTGTGCGTCCCTACTCTGAATTCTTGCATCGATAGATTCGACCTATCACATCACAGGTTTGATACTCGGCCGTTCTATAGAACTCGCCTTTTAGCTTTTGGGGGACCTTGTGTAATGGTTCTAATATGCTTCATAGATTCTGAGATGGAGATTATTACAATCTTTTGAAGAATATGCATGCAATGATGTTTATTTTACCCTACAACATGCCCAACTTTCGTCATCATGACTCCTCAGGATAATTTCCCTAGAGAAAAACAGCTAAGAATGATGAACAGTGGGGCAGTCAGTTTCCCCGCTTCAACACTTGCCCGAGTCTACAAAATGCTCTTAAATCCGAAAACTATCACCTTATGTCCCTCAACTCTCAAAGCTGGTGCAAATCACCTATTGATGTTCCGTTTGCTATACTATCCTGGTTTTGGCCAATGTGACGCATTCACGCATATGCCAGACACCTATTGATGTTAGTGAGGTTCCAAAAAATTCATGTTTGTACTCCTGTGGCAATTCAAGCTAATGCTGTTTCTTGGCTTTGCCAGATAGCTGCAAGTTAGGTGTGAATGTTGCTGCATAGACTAATTGAATACTTTTCTTGACGAATCTATGGTTCATGTGTTTAACTTCTCAACTTGTTTTAGGAGTAGCATTTAGTATAATACTGATATTATCTTCCGTTCTTGATTCTTAAGTGGCATGCCTTTTCTTATTTTAAGGAGAAGAGGCAGGGAGCAAGGGGGGACAGTTTTGTATGCAGAGCTTGTGGTCAGGTAGGCATGGTAGATTGAATTACTCATGTTTTCTGGAAATATGGTTTCCTGACTTTGTGTGTCACATTGTTGTTACTTAGCTTGGACACATGCGGACCAACAAATTATGCCCTGAGTATGGGGAGGATCCAGAAACCTCAGAAATGGATGCCATTTCCTTCAGGCATAAGCCTCTTGATGTTGCAAGTCATGTTAAAATAAAGACACCAGGCAAGAGGTTGGTAGCCAATATTTCATCTGAAGTTCCTGAAACTGAGGGATCAGAAAGCATTGAAAAGATCAAACCAGTAAAATTCAGGTGTGGGGCATCTGAGAAGTCCTTGAAGACGAACATGTCAGTGGCAGGTTCTTTGGTTTCTGATAAACACACAATGAATGCTACAGATTTGAAATCTACTGGAAAGATTTGCAAGATTAAAATATTCAATAAGATTAGATCTGAAGATTATCCTCCTGATACTCCTAAGCCATCAGTTGTAATACGGCCTCCTACTAAAGCAGAGAAGGATGCACCTCGTAAGAAGGTCATTATCAAGCAGCCTAAGGGGCATGTACACCAGCAAAGGGCTATTAAAATTAGGAGAGGCCAGGAGCCTAGAAAGATAAGGGAAGTCGATGAATTATCAAGCTTGGAGAAGGGTAGCAGAGAGGAAGATCATTGGTATGCTGGAGAGCCCGGCCAGATGAATTCATCTGATAGGTTGGGTTCGGAGGGTAATAGAAAAAACAAAGTAATGGGAAATGATGAATCCTGGAGAGCTTTTGAAGAGCAGCGAGAGAGACAGGAACAGAGGATAGTTGAAGCTAGGATGTATGAAGCAAACAGGGATGAAGAGCTCCAGAAGGCAAAGAAGAAGAGCAAGAACAGGAAAAAACATGAATTTCAAGATGATGACGTCCTTGATCACCCGCCTTACAGAAATGACAGAAGGGTACCTGAAAGGGATCGAGCAGCAAAGAGACATACTCTGGCTGATATGACAGATTATGCTCCATCGGCTAAGCGGCGCCGAGGAGGAGAGGTATTTCTTTTCACTTATGTTTGGTGGAATTGTGCATTGTCTTGTAAATTTTTATGCTGGTTCCCTTTTTTTCAATGAGAGTTACTTGTAACCACAAATTCGATTAATTTCAGGTATCCTGCTTTGTCTCTGCTTCTGTTTTCTGCTTCCTAGAATCTACCCTAGCTTTTTCTCAACTAAACACTCTCACTCATATACTCCGTATGTGATCTCAACAGAATAGTATGTTTCTGTGAAGTGATGAAAGCACAGGACTGTAGGAAATCAATTGGACCATGTATCCCATCTGTTTTATGTTCTGTTCTCACAGTTTGATCAATATGGTTTAAAGGTTGTTCGTCATTTAGTTTTTGAACTAGTATTTTTCAGTAGAGACTGCTACTTCGTCAAATAGGGACGTGATACCTCTTTGTGCTACTGCCTGAAGAAGAAGAAGACATAACCAATCGATGCTTGTTTATTTGCTAGACTAGGAATTGGAACTGAATTCGTTGTTTTGCATCCTTATGCAGGTTGAGCTCTCCAACATATTGGAAAAGATAGTTGACCACCTGCGGGACCAAACTTCAACATCGGTACTGTTTCTCAAACCAGTGATGAAGAAAACCGCTCCTGATTACTACGACATCATCCTGACATAGATTGCTGTACTTGCTGATCAGTAGCGAGAGAGGGGAAAGTGCTAGATTGCTGTACCTGCTGCTAGGTTCGGGCGAAGTGGCGATCACAGTGTCAGTGATGCACACGTGATTGGAAACCCAACTATTTTTGCCTGGTTGTCGCCGGAATCGGAGTATACAGATGAAACTTTAGGCTAGTCATCAAGGGCCTGCTGTAACTATTTGGCCTCTTGCTGTAAAAAAAAATGTAGCAAAATAACCTTGTAAATATTCAGGTGTTGTAGATGTACATCCCAGGTGAATGATTTTGATCCACTCAATAAAAAAGGCGAGTGATTTTGAGTCATATGGATAAAGATGCAGAAGGTAAGCACAGCATGCACGTGCCTGGTTTCACCTGATCTAACTACGGAGTACTATTCTTTGCGATGACTCATGAAGAATGTCTTTAAGTTCATGAACAAACAGGATCTTCCTTGGGTTCAGTTATTATGGAATGCATACTTTAATAATGGTGCAGTGCCACAGAAGTCTAATAAGGGATCCTTCTGGTGGAGAGATTGTTCCTCCCTCATAGAGGAATTCAAGGAACTAACAAATGACAAAGCAGGTGATGGGGCTACTATTAGCCTGTGGCATGACTGCTGGGAAGATACTGATATGAGGCAAATGTATCCACATCTATTTTCTTTTGCTAGAGATAAGGATCTCTCTCAAGAGAGAGCTGCTGCAATATGTGATGAAACTGATATTTATGACTTATTTCATCTTCCTCCTTCTGAAATTTCTGCTGAGCAATGCACTAATCTTTCCCAGCATCTTGCTAGCCATGTTTTAGCTGGCAATGACAAATGGACTTTTGGGTGGGGGGATGATTCTTTCTCCACAAAGAGGGCCTACTTACAGATGATAAATGCTCCAGATGCGCCCGTCATTCCAATGGATTTGGAAGTCATGCAGCTTATCCAAGCAAAAGTTCTTTTATTGGCTCATGATTCAGGACAGAATTAACACCAAGGAGCTTATGGTCAGAAAACATTTCCATGTGGAATCTGGCAAATGTGTTCTCTGTGATGATAACTCAATGGAGGATGTTAAGCATTTATTTTTTGAATGTGACTTCAGTAAAATCTTTTGGTGGAAACTAAATCATGAATGGGACACTGATCTGGATATGTTAAGTATGATTGAAGAAGGAAAACGGAGGAGCACACTGAATTTCTTTAAGGACTCAGTAATTATTGGATCCTGGAGCATCTGGAACCACATGAATAGAATCATATTTGATCAGGAGGACAGGGATATTGATACCTGTGTCTCTATGTTCAAAGAGTACTTCAGATATTGATACCTGTGTCTCTATGTTCAAAGAGTACTTCGGTCAGATTATCCATAGAGCAAAAGGAGGGTATGCAGGACTGCTTGGACCTCTTGTAATTCTGTTTTTTTAATTGCTACAGTAGGGGGCCTTCCCTACTGTTTTATGCTCAAATTTTTTTTCTTTGGATCCCTCTATTTATAATGTTATTCGTATCGAGGTTGTTGTACTGCAGGCTGAACTGGTGTTAGTGTGATTCTAAGGCTAATCACTGAGATTTGAGCCATTTAATTGGATCTGCTGTGGATTGGTTATGGTTATTGCGTGATAAGAGGCTACTGTACAGAATGTGCAAAGTCAAAGCGTCCTGAATCGAGTTATCATCATGTACACCTGCTTTACCTTTTTGACATATTAACATTATTTGAGGTGTTGAATGATGCGTATACTTTTAATTCAGACTTGTGGCTAGGCCTTGATGTAAAACCATCTCTTAAACAATGTTACTTTCTCCGACCCAAATTAATTGATTTAGATTTGTCTAGATTCAATTGTATTTAGACATAATTTTATATTAGATTCATCCATATCTTGATAATTTTAAAAGCACCATATCTTGTGTCCAGATACATTGCATTCACAAAGCTAAAACATCTTTATCATCTTATATTTTGAAACAGACGGAATACAATGTTTTACCTAGTACGGCTTCTCTTGGTGGCATAAAATGATGTTGCGCAATTTTTCTTCAGGATGTTGACCTGTTAACAGCATCACTAGCAAATCCTGGACTTCCCCGTCCAGGAAAATGCGTACATCAGTTTCCTAAAAACTGTTTTGCCGTAGCACACGTGCTGGGACAGAACAGATCAAACTTTTTCGAAATACAAATTCACCATTGATTTCCCATACATCACGTTGGAACATTTTAGAAACCTACTAACTAGTCCTTTTTCCCTGCCCTAGTGTAAAACCAAAGCCACTTCCACATGTTTATAGATTAGCATGGTAATATGGTATATATGGTGTTATCGATGCTATCTTTATTTCACTATACACAAACCTATGAGTTCATAAATCTGTCATATCAGACCCTTCACAACAGCTCACTCACCATGATCTTTAGAACAAATATATCGTCATCGCATTACAACATGATTTTGACTGACCAGCAAAGAATTCATCATCTGAACGACCATATAGTCCAGTTTTATGCAGGTTGGCTAAACAGGAGACCGCCTTTCAACGCACCCTGCTTGACCGCGATGTCCTGTGCTTTGCTCTTCTGGTTACTCAAAACTCTCTCCTTCGGCGCTTGAAACCGGAAGATACAGTGCAGTGGTCCTGGGAACTCTGATGCAGGGAGCGGATTTCAGGGACGAACATGGCGTTGTCGTACACAGGGTAATGCAAGTTCCCTTGCCAGCAGAGACCTGAGGCTGTTGGTGGGGAGGGAACCTCGGGCACCACCCATGGATCGTCACCATCTAACCCAGGCACTTGGCCTAACAGTTCTTCCGCAAACAGGCCTTCAGCCAGACGGCACTGTGGAGATCCCCCAGCACTCCCCAGCTTCCCATTGTCGCCCTGTAGCACAAACAAGAATGGGATTAGAACGATACCTACATGAAAGGAGACCCCAGTCTGGGTGGGAACAATATTCATTGCACTAACAGCAGAGTATCCTCGCAAGTGGATTACACATAAATGTAAAAGACACTAGAATCTAGAATCAGATTTCAGGAAATCTGTATTCTGGACTCAACTATTGAACAAGCAACCCTTAAAAAGAAAAAACAATCGAACAAACATTCTGAAACTTCACAAGATTGCTACAAGGTTAGTCACAGCAAGTGCAGCATGAATCAACGCTCTATCACAATATTAAGGTCCTGGATTTAATGATGAAAACTAAACCATTTATATGTTTTTAAATTCAATATGATGAGGGTTGCACAAGATGTTACTGACAACTAGAAAAGACAGGAAACACATTAATTCACATCTACACGGCATTTTGGATTACCTTTGAAGAACCATGCTCAGTGAAGCCAAAGTTTGGACCATATTCTATGTTACTAAAGAATTCATCCACAGGCCAATCAGGTAAACTGTTTGACCCATTACCACCCGAGAATGGTAAGTTGTACGCCGGGTCACTATCTCTGTTCATTTGATTGGATAAGACTGCCGTAGTCTGACTAGATAGAAAATGTTTTGAGCTTCCATCTGACAGGTACTTAGGTGGAGGTTCTGTCGATCTAATTGCATTGTTGTCCATAGTCCAGTTGACCGTCTTGGTATTTGGAACAGAAATCTGTCTAGAATAATCTCCGCTGGTAGCATTTTGGCTGGCAATAGATACACTGCTTTCACCTGAAAGTAAGACTGTAGGATTTTTTGTTGCCAACTGTTTCTGTTGTGAGTCCACAGATCCACCAGAGGCATTAACATGCTTGTCAGCAATAGGTGGAACTGGATCAGCAGGTTCAAGGCCAACTTGAACTCCTGTCAGCAGGAACCTTTGATGTACTGAAACAAAGGAATTCACTGTGTGTATAGCAACATCACAATCTCTACATAGCAGAGCACGATCCTCCAGGCAGAAGAAGTATCCAGAAGCCTCCTGCAATGAAAATAGATATTCAGTTCTGCACATAAGGAGTTAACGGCACGTACCAGAAATTCTTTGCTGCGGGAATCATAGTACTCCCTCCGACCCATATTAGTTGACTTTGATTTGTTAAAATTTGGATGAACCTATATACTAAATAGTGTCTAGATTCATTCAAATCTAGACAAATCCAAGTCAACTAATATGGGTCGGAGGGAGTACAACAAATCATGTGGATACAGTGTTATTTCCACTAGCTGGAGGATTAGTTGCACTTTACGCATGGGCCTTGTGCTGTAACCAATCAACCAAGAGTAGCAAAAAATACATAATTCGGTCATTAGAGAGGATCCACATCGAAACTATCCACCCTAGTATGAGAGCCCAAATAACTATATAGTGTAATACAACTGGCCCGGCGTCTATACGACATGCAGGACTGAATACACATCAAGCTATAAACAAAAAATGGTGCTTGTGATTTAAGATGTTGATTTCCAATAAATTAAAGATGCACCTAACAAATACACCCGCTAGACAACTTTGCTTCAGCAGACATTTTGTCAGCACTCAGCAATAAAAATCTCACAATCTGTGGTTTTCTAAAGACATGGCGCTGGCACATAGTGAAGTCATCATACATACTAACATTAATATGAAATTGATTAATTTACTATTCCTTATTCAAGCAAAGTTCATATGACATCTTAAAATACTGATGGTATGTAAAGTAGGACAACTTGTACGTTGCGGCGCTCAGGATTTCCTTCATCCATAAAGTAACCAAAAATCAGAATGCAAAGGAACTGATGCCTGGCACAAGTATGATACAGTTGACATGCAAGATAATACAGTATACTCTTCCTTCTCTAATTTGTTGACCCTACAAGATTTACATCTAACAAACAGGTGTCTGAAAACAAAATTGATCAGTTGTTGTAGAACATGCTTAGCTGATGCATACACGGATTTGTTAGGTATACAGGCTTACAGCCTCATATCACAACATTTTGTGAAAAGGTTTTTGCTGTGCAAGATAAGTATTGTTGACAAAAACTTGACGAAGGTCTGTTTATGTGAGAATCCAGATTGTCGTCTTAAAAGTGAGTTTGCTTCTTCTGCTGGCGACAGATAAGATGGTGTTGAACAAGATAAGAAAGTGTGTCCAAATTAACCACAAAGCCAATTGATGGTCTACCAATTCATTTGAACTAACTGATCTCTATCACATGCTACCTAGAACCTACTCTTTTAAGCATTGACGGATGTCTTCATTTTAGATTTATATCACCCCAGACATTCTAGCCCTAGGTCTCTTTTGTTTCATAAGGGAACATCACTTTAAATGCTTAGACACCACATTTTAGGCAAAGATGCAAGCCAAACTGAGACTGCATGTGCATGCACATGCCAAGTAACCCAGCCATCAAGATGAAGCAAGCACACATGCACCGCTGCCATACCTGCGGCCATGCCAAGACAGAATGATCAGCTATAAGAAACATTTATTGTCATCTAAAACATTGGTTTGCTACAGGTGAGGCCTGCACTTTGGAACGAAGAAGAAATACTGCTAAGATCTTATTTTCCTTACTGGTCTGGAACTGGTGAGCATGGACCAGAGAGTAATATATATATCGCCGTGTACTCATTGCCCATACTGGTTCAGATATGATGTATGAACTTCAGAACCAAAAATATCACTGTGTTGCTAAGGCACTTCATAAAAACCTTAATATACCCCCAAAAAAACAAGCGCATAATCTGATGTTTCCCCTTGGACATGGACAGAAACTGCCAGTGATAAAAATTAAATCACGAGCTCAGTAATCCTCATTTTCAAAAGCAACATCAGCCACCTCAGGACCCATTGAAAAACCAGGGGCTGATCTCATCACTCTCGATCCATCTAATTTGGAGATTCGCTAGATATGTTGCCCCTATAATAAAATTAGTGCCCCGAGAATGAATTTTCTGTAATTATCCCAATATAACAACGGATTGATTTATTTTTTTGATTGATAGACCAACAAGAGATACCACGACGATGGAGATCGGGGTCACTGGCATAGCAGTATCAATCAAATATCTCGGTATGCTGGGAATGGAGTCGATCAATTGGCAACAGCAAGGTGACCGCACTATGATTCGTTTTGAAATGAAGAGGCACGGCATGACCGGGTCGAAATCGCTTGCTGGTGGATGAGAGAGAGGAGGCGTGCTGACCTGGCAGATGTCGCACTTGGGCGGCGCGCTTGCGGTGGCGGGCGGCGCGTCGGGTAGGAGCGGCACGCGCTGGTGCTTGCTGGCGAGCCTGTTGGCGGCGTGGACCTCCTCGTCGCAGGCGGCGCAGAGCGCGGCCTCGTCGGCGCAGCAGAGCACCCGCGCCTCCGCCGCCCCGCAGGCGTTGCACTGGATCTTCATCGCACCCGCCGCGGATTCGCTCGGTGTCTAGCTAGGGTTTTGCGCGCTTTTCTTCCCCCTTGTCTGCTCTCTGTTCTCTCTATGCCCCGGGAAAGGGGGAGGAGAGGAAGGTGGAAAGGGAAGACGACGGGAGAGGGGGATGATGCGATTGGATCGGGCTCGCTCACTCGCTTATCTCTTTTTTTTTCTTTAATTTGCACTCGCTTTATCTTTTAACCGGGAGGGAGGGGCGAGGTGTCATTAGACCATCTCTAGCTGACAGCTGTAAACGTTCGGACCAGAAAATACGTTTACATGTTGTGTTTAAATTCGTTTTTTTTTTTGAGCCAAAAGGACTCTGTCCCCTGTTCCATTATGAATAATGAAACAAAACCAGTTCCACAAGTAACAGGAAAAGCAAGCGACAGTAAGGAGCTCTTAAACGCTCAAAACCTAAACGACTGAAGAAAGTTTTGGCTCAGAACAAAGCCAGCTGCTCTACAAACTATCTCTAAACACGCAGCCAAAAGACTTATGGAAAACAATCGAAAAATAGACTAGAACACCACATGAACATTCTCCTCCTCATCAGGATGATCTTGGAGGTGTTTCAGCGATTGTCGGGGATATGACCCCAGGTACCCTAAAGTCAAGTATAAAGAGATAAGGAAGAGGAAGAAACGATTTAGTACAAAGATCTATGTGGAGAAGAGTTATGTAAAACAACTTAAAGAAAAAAGGAATAAAGATGATACTAGGCCGAACTAAGTAAAACCCGGCCTAGTCTGAATACCCATGGGCTGAATCCAGGCAGCAAGCAACCAAACTGCTTATCTTAACCACTGGGCCGAATAAAAGACCTCGGCCCAAATCGCCTTAGCTGACCACGCGGTCAGTCCTTCCCCTGCCAAGCTCCCTCCATTCCCGCCAGCCTCGCTGACCCGCAGCACCAGGAACACGTCCTCCAGAGCTCGGCAATAACGCGCCCAGGTTGCATCCCCGAGCCAATGGACCCTGAGTGGGCCGAATCAACCAAACCCCAGCCCAGTGCGGGACTCCCTCTCCAGGACAGAACCCCTGACTTCGGGCCAGTGCAGAGAAACTCCGAATGGGCTTCCATCTGGGCCAGTTCGGTCAGGCCAGGCAAAGTATAACGGTAATCCGGCTGGGCCCTTTCCTCTGATTCGGCGGGAGACAAGGTTAATCCGGCTGGGCCCTTCCCAGTTCGCCCAGGCCGAATTGGGCAGACCTCGGCTGGGCTATTTCCTCCTCCTGGGCCGAAGTAAGAGACCTGGCTGGGGCCTTTGGCAGATGATTCGGCTAAGGCCGAGAACAGTCCGGCTGGGCCTTTGTCTCCAGCAAATAAGAGCAGGCCGAGTCAGCTAAGAGGAAGGCCGAGATACCACTTCGCCAGGGGCATCCGGGCCAAAGTATTTCACCCCGTACGCCTGCATATTCGTCTCCTGAAGGTCCCTCAATCACTACAGCGACGCGCCATCAAGTCAAGACAAGCTTCGCATGTGTCGTGCCAGTCTTGGGACGCCCATGGCTCAGACTGGCATGTGCTAAAGGGAATATGCCCATGGCATCAAAGAATATGCTAGGGAATATGCCGGGCATCTCCAAAGATGCCAAGGCATATGCTGAGCATCTAAGAAGATGCCCGGAATATGCTACACAGATGCCAAGCGTGGGGAACAAGCTTTGTCCCCTGGGCTCCCCTTTATAAGGAGCACCAGAGGGATCGTTCTCGGAGGAGGCCCCCGGAGGGCTCCTCCCCTCTCTGCTCACTAGGAGCTCACCTTCTTCCTCTTCCTCCACTCTCGTAAAGAGATCTAGATAGAAGGATAGGAGATACAGCTCCAGGAGCATGGTTGTAGCCACAAGTATGGCAAGATTATAAGAGATTAGATGTATAGAAGGAGGAGTTATGTCCACTAGAGAGCTTCAATCTAATATACATTGTATTTCTCTTTGTTCATACGAGTGCGGTCTTCACTGCATCATCCCTCCCCGGATTCCTCCACGTCCATTGGCCCCAACTTTAGCCTACCCATGGCATATGCCGTGATACCACCACGACATTTGGCGCCCACCGTGGGGCCTTCTAGTGGCGTTGGTTGGGTTTCCATCCGGACGGGAACATCTTCATCAATTTCTTCCTCACAGAGCTCATTCAGCTTCACCAAGTGAACAGAGAACAAAAAGTAAGCGTACAGACTCTCCAAGTATAACTCATCAAAGCAGGTAAGACTCAGCAAGAAGGACTCAAGCACTACTCCAAGCTTACTGTAAGTACCAAGTAACTCAGCAGGGCAAGTATGACCTAGCAAGACTCACCCAAACACTTCTCCAAGTATGCTGTAAGTACCAGGTAACTCAGCCACCTACACTCAATCCTTCATCCCAGGAAGATAATAACTCAACCCGGGGACTAGTCAACTTATCCGTAGAGTCGCCTTTAGATTAAGAAAGCATTATGTTGATTTGGATCTATGCTCCAGCCAGCTTTTCTGTTAACTCGGCCATAAGTTGAATCATCTTATTTGTGATTCAGATAGATTTTGAGTCAATTAGTTTATGTTTTGGATTACCCATTAACTCAGCTCGCCAGCCAGCGTTTCAGTTAACTCGGCCATAAGTTGAATCATCTTATTCGTGATTCAGATAGATTTTGAGTCAGTTAGCTTATGCTTTGAATTAACCTTTAACTCAGCTCAGTAGATTGTTTCTGATTCAGACTAACATTTGATTCAGCTTGCCAGGGTAAACTATAATTCGGATTGGTATTCAGACTCAGCGTACTACTCATATCTCTGATTCAGGTCGAAGCTTTATTTAGTTCACCAGATTGCCAGGTTATGTTATGACTCGGATTGATATCTCACCATCTTGCCGGATTATCCCATGACTATTGGCCAGCTTATCATATCTCGAATCTATACCTCATATCTACATCTCGAATCAGATCTCTCAGCGGTTAGCCCTACTATCATATCCCAAAGCTTAAATCTCGGATCTATATCTCGGATCCATATCAAAGGAAAATTATCGTCATCACGCCAAGTCAACTATATCATGGCGAGAAAGTAACTCGGATTTTGGATGAGTTAACTCGGATTTGAGTCAGAAGACTCAGATTCGAGATGCAAGCCAAAATTGAGTAAAGTAACTCGGATTTTGGATGAGTTAACTCGGATTTGAGTCAGAAGACTCAGATTCGAGATGCAAGCCAAAATTGAGTAAAGTAACTCGGATTTTGGATGAGTTAACTCGGATTTGAGTCAGAAGACTCAGATTCGAGATGCAAGCCAAAATTGAGTAAAGTAACTCGGATTTTGGATGAGTTAACTCGGATTTGAGTCAGAAGACTCAGATTCGAGATGCAAGCCAAAATTGAGTAAAGTAACTCGGATTTTGGATAAGTTAACTCGGATTTGAGTCAGAAGACTCAGATTCGGGATGCAAGCCAAAATTGAGTAAAGTAACTCGGATTTAGGATGAGTTAACTCGGATTTGAGTCAGAAGACTCAGATTCGGGATGCAAGCCAAAATTGAGTAAAGTAACTCGGATTTTGGATGAGTTAACTCGGATTTGAGTCAGAAGACTCAGATTCGGGATGCAAGCCAAAATTGAGTAAAGTAACTCGGATTTAGGATGAGTTAACTCGGATTTGAGTCAGAAGACTCAGATTCGAGATGCAAGGCAAAATTGAGTAAAGTAACTCGGATTTTGGATGAGTTAACTCGGATTTGAGTCAGAAGACTCAGATTCGGGATGCAAGTCAAAATTGAGTAAAGTAACTCGGATTTAGGATGAGTTAACTCGGATTTGAGTCATATAACTCGGATCTGAGTCAGATAACTCAGACTTAAGACATAAATTCAATTTTAAATAAAGTAACTCGGCTTTGAGATCAGATGACCCGGGTAATAGCTTACCCAAAGAGGTTAAAAGAGCAGTGCCAAAGAAGGCCAAGACTCATAAACTTACCCAAAGAGGTTAAAAGAGCAATGCCCAAGAAGGCAGGAACTCATAACTTACCCAAAGAGGTTAAAAGAGCAGTGCCCAATAAGGCTGGAACTCATAACTTACCCAAACGGGTTAAAAGAGCAGTGCCCAATAAGGCCGGAACTCATAACTTACCCAAAGAGGTTAAAAGAGCAATGCCCAAGAAGGCAGGAACTCATAACTTACCCAAAGAGGTTAAAACAGCAATGCCCAAGAAGGCAGAAACTCATAACTTACCCAATGGGGTTAAAAGAGCAATACCCAAGAAGGCAAGAACTCATAACTTACCCAAAGAGGTTAAAAGAGCAGTGCCCAATAAGGCCAGAACTCATAACTTGCCCAAAGGGGTTAAGACCAGTGTACAGGAAGGCCAGAAGTCCAGAAACTTACCCAAAGGGGTTATGACCAGTGCCCATGAAGGCCAGAAGTCCAGAAACTTACCCAAAGGGGTTATGACCAGCGCCCATGAAGGCTAGAAGTCCAGAAACTTATCCAAAGGGTTAAAAGACCAGTGCGCATAAGGGCTAGATGCTATAAGCTAACCCAAAAAAGGTTATGTGACAGATAAATATATAACCAAGAGGTTATAAGTAAGACATCTATGGGAATATTAAATAGGAAGCCTATGCACGACTCTATGAGTCCCACATAGCCTCGGGGACTAATGTCGGGGATATGACCCCAGGTACCCTAAAGTCAAGTATAAAGAGATAAGGAAGAGGAAGAAACGATTTAGTACAAAGATCTATGTGGAGAAGAGTTATGTAAAACAACTTAAAGAAAAAAGGAATAAAGATGATACTAGGCCGAACTAAGTAAAACCCGGCCTAGTCTGAATACCCATGGGCTGAATCCAGGCAGCAAGCAACCAAACTGCTTATCTTAACCACTGGGCCGAATAAAAGACCTCGGCCCAAATCGCCTTAGCTGACCACGCGGTCAGTCCTTCCCCTGCCAAGCTCCCTCCATTCCCGCCAGCCTCGCTGACCCGCAGCACCAGGAACACGTCCTCCAGAGCTCGGCAATAACGCGCCCAGGTTGCATCCCCGAGCCAATGGACCCTGAGTGGGCCGAATCAACCAAACCCCGGCCCAGTGCGGGACTCCCTCTCCAGGACAGAACCCCTGACTTCGGGCCAGTGCAGAGAAACTCCGAATGGGCTTCCATCTGGGCCAGTTCGGTCAGGCCAGGCAAAGTATAACGGTAATCCGGCTGGGCCCTTTCCTCTGATTCGGCGGGAGACAAGGTTAATCCGGCTGGGCCCTTCCCAGTTCGCCCAGGCCGAATTGGGCAGACCTCGGCTGGGCTATTTCCTCCTCCTGGGCCGAAGTAAGAGACCTGGCTGGGGCCTTTGGCAGATGATTCGGCTAAGGCCGAGAACAGTCCGGCTGGGCCTTTGTCTCCAGCAAATAAGAGCAGGCCGAGTCAGCTAAGAGGAAGGCCGAGATACCACTTCGCCAGGGGCATCCGGGCCAAAGTATTTCACCCCGTACGCCTGCATATTCGTCTCCTGAAGGTCCCTCAATCACTACAGCGACGCGCCATCAAGTCAAGACAAGCTTCGCATGTGTCGTGCCAGTCTTGGGACGCCCATGGCTCAGACTGGCATGTGCTAAAGGGAATATGCCCATGGCATCAAAGAATATGCTAGGGAATATGCCGGGCATCT
Source organism: Avena atlantica (assembly GCA_910589765.1). Lineage (NCBI taxonomy): Eukaryota > Viridiplantae > Streptophyta > Magnoliopsida > Poales > Poaceae > Avena > Avena atlantica. Next base: position 378,424,656 of record OU342736.1, read on the forward strand.
CCAAAGATGCCAAGGCATATGCTGAGCATCTAAGAAGATGCCCGGAATATGCTACACAGATGCCAAGCGTGGGGAACAAGCTTTGTCCCCTGGGCTCCCCTTTATAAGGAGCACCAGAGGGATCGTTCTCGGAGGAGGCCCCCGGAGGGCTCCTCCCCTCTCTGCTCACTAGGAGCTCACCTTCTTCCTCTTCCTCCACTCTCGTAAAGAGATCTAGATAGAAGGATAGGAGATACAGCTCCAGGAGCATGGTTGTAGCCACAAGTATGGCAAGATTATAAGAGATTAGATGTATAGAAGGAGGAGTTATGTCCACTAGAGAGCTTCAATCTAATATACATTGTATTTCTCTTTGTTCATACGAGTGCGGTCTTCACTGCATCATCCCTCCCCGGATTCCTCCACATCCATTGGCCCCAACTTTAGCCTACCCATGGCATATGCCGTGATACCACCACGACAGCGATGCTCTCCCTCCATAGCTTGATGACGCAGTAGTCTTCCAAGTGGAAATCCACTCGAAGCCGACACAGATCATCTCGCCATGAGCGTCAGAGGGTTTCTCAGTCTGTCGATCATCTTCTCCATGAAAAGGGCGATCTCCCCCCCCCTCCAGGTCCTTGAATGGTTTTTGCCATGTCTTTAGGAAGGAAAGGACCAGACGTCAAACCTGTTTCATATTAATCCAAGATGTCTTGTTAAAGACAAGGCTATTTCTATTGTTCCAAATACTCCAAAGAACAGCAGAAGAAACCACATTCAAATGAAGATTTTTCTTATTAGCAATCCATTTCGAAGCAAGGGACTCAAAGTCTACAATACTAACACCAAAAATATCATGAACATCCCTCCAAAGTAAGCTAGAGACCAAGCATTCAAAAAATAAATGATGCACGGATTCTATTTCTTTGCAAAGATTACATTCTAAAGGTTTTGGAATCCCCCTGGCTCTAAGATTATCTCTAGTCAGAATCTTATTTTGAGAAAATAACCAAAGGAAAATCTGGATCCTGGGTGGAATAAGTAATTTCCAAACAGCAGGAAGATAAACCTGAGTGATACCTCTAAAATTGACCAGTGAATACATAGAACTTGAGGAATATTTACCCTTAGATTCATACTGCCAAATTAGCTGATCATCTTCTTCAGAGAATCTAATTGACTGAACAATGCCCAGAAGCTCATGCCATTGCAGCATTAAATCCTCAGTAAAGGTTCTTCTAAAGTCACATCTAAGATGTGTGCCATCCCATAACTCAGCTAATGTTTTAGTTTGCTGATTAGAAATCAAATAAATTTCCCATAATTAGGTAGCTAAGTTAGAATTTCCAAACCAGATATCCTCCCAAAATCTAATAGTTTTACCATTCCCCACATGCCATTTATATCCAATCTCAACCGCCCTAGATGCCCACATTATCCCTTTCCAGAAGGTAGATGGATGGACATCATGACAACTGAGGATATTAGGCGACTTAGTCCTATATTTAGCATCTATCACTTTTTTTCACAGAGCCCCCTCTCCCTGGATATACCTTTTAATCCAGGAGCCAAGGAGGCAAAGATTCAAATCATGCAGGTTTGGAATACCCAAACCTCCAAACTCTTTCTTCATGCATACCGAGGACCAATTAGCTAAATGCAACCTATGGTTACCTTCTTCATCATTCCAGAAGAAGTTAGCTAAATGTGAATCTAGGAGTTTCAAAGCCCATTTGGGAAACTTAAAGAAAGAAAGCAAATAGATAGGAATGCTAGAGAGACGGGCTTGAATAAGCACCTTCTTAGCAGCATAAGATAGAAGTTTGCCCATCCAACCTGTGATTCTATTCAACAGGTTTTCTATCAGAGGCTGCAAATCTTCTCTCTTTAGCTTCTCAAAATGAAGAGGAATCCCCAAACATTTAACAGGGAAGTTACCCCTAATACATTCAAAAATGTCTAGGAAAGGTTTAGTATCAGACTCTGACATGTTAATAGGAATGAGTTCACTTTTATGGTAATTAATACGCATCCCAGAAATCTGCTCAAAGCAGGTGAGGATCCATTTAAGATTAACAGCTATTGATTCACTGGGCTCCAAGAAGAGGAGTGTGTCATCTGCATATTGCAAACAGACAATCCCTCCTGGAAAGAAATTAGGACAGAGACCTTTAATGGCTCCATAACTAACCCCCTTAATTAACATCTTAGAAAAAACATCAATCATCAGATTAAACAACAGAGGAGCAATAGGATCACCTTGTCTAATGCCTTTACCGGTCAAGAAAAAATCACTCTCAAAATCATTGACTTTAACCCCCACAGACCCCCCTAAAGTAATCTGCTTAATAAATCTAATAAGATAGGACAAAAGCCTCTTAGCTCTAAAATCTCAAACAAAAAGTCCAAATTAACTCTATCATAGGCTTTCTCATAATCTATTTTGAGCACTAGGCCCTGCTCCTTATTCCTATGCACCTCATGCACAACCTCATGTGCAGTAACCACACTCTCCAAAATAAACCTACCCCTAATAAATGCAGACTGACGAGGAGAGATTAATCTACCAATTACAGTAGCAAGTCTGTTAGTCAGAACCTTGGTAAAGATTTTGAAAGAACAGTTCAAAAGACTAACTGGCCTGAATTTTTTCATTGTCATAGCTTCATTTTCTTTAGGAATCAAAGTAATCATAGCAAAATTAAGCCTAAAGATATTAAACCGATCTTCATGCCAGGACTGGAACATAGCAATAAGATCATGCTTCAAGATATCCTAAAAAGATCTTGTTTTAAATTCGTTTTTGCTCATAAAACATCGTGAACAGAAAAAAAACCAGATAATCAAACCATAAACACACGAATTTTAAACGTTCGTGGAAGATTTCAAAGTGTTCATACATACATTGTTGCGGTGATAGGTCCAAACATAAAATTAAAACTAAATACCGAGGGATCTGCTGTCACCGTCGCTAAACCCTAGCATGGACACAACAGCGATGCTTCTGGCGGCGACTTTAGAAGTTGCTGTCGTCGGAGACGAGATCGAGGTCGGAGAGGCCGGAGTTGTCGGAGATGAGATCGACGAACTTGTCGTCCTGCATCGCGCGCTCGAGCTCAATCTCCACCTTCTTCGCGTGTGCTTCGGGGTCGCGGGTGAGCCCCTGCTCGAGGAAGATGGCGTCGATCTCGTCGCCGCGATGAGCGCGGGCCGCATCGTCCTGGGCATCGACGACGACGCGCCGCACGATGACCTTCATCCAGTGCTCGAATGAGACGTCGTCGGCATAGTCGGCGTTGGTGACGAAGCGGTCGACCGGTGCCAGGATATCCTCCTCCTCCCTCTTCGGCAGAGGTAGACGAGGGCCACGCAAGCTTCCCTCCCCTGACCTGCGGCGGTCGAACTCCTCCGTCTCGCCGCGGAGGAGCTTGCGCGGCACCGAATTATTGTGGATGGTGTAGTGAAGGGAGGCACGCTTGCGCGCCCCGTCGGCGCGAACGTAGTTCTACAACGCTCCTCCTCCAAGTCAGAGCCGAGCTCCTCCACCGTCGAATGGCCAACTTGGTCGTCCTCCACGCCGTGGTGACCTCGCTGCTGGTACATCATGTGCGTGTGATGCCGGATCTAAAGCTGGCGGCGACTAATTGCTCGCCGGAGGATGGCGATTTAAGCGGCGGTGCAAGGGAAAGCGTGGCGAAGGAGTGGAGGGGGCGGTGGCAAATAGCCAGGTCAAGACCTAAAAATGACGGTCGAAACTTAGTTTTTAAAGATCGAGGGGTGCATTTATGGGTCGGATTTTTTTACAAGATCTGATAGAGATGCTCTTAGTTGATGGGCATTTTTCTTGTTTAATTAGTGGTGTGGGCTTATGGCTGGCCGACGCTGCTACTACTAGTACTTCACTCTCTCTTTCAGATGTACTCCCTCCATCCAAGAATAGATGTCTTAAATTTTTCAAATTTTGGATAAATTTATATACTAAATAGTGTCTAAATTTATCTAAATTTTTAACAAATTTGAGACATCTATTTTGGGACAGAAAGAGTATATACTGCGCACTATTGTACTTTCTTCGTCCCAAAGCAACTGATTTGGTTTTATCTAGATTTATATATATTTACTAAAACCTATTTAAATGCATATAAAACTAAGTTCCTGATTCATAGCTATCTAGACATATTTTAATATATAAATACATTAAATTTAGACAAACACGAGTCACTAGCTTTTAAATAAATCACTAACTATATAAAAGCCAAGCACTTCAGCTATCGATTAAAAGAGCCAAATCAGCGCTGGGTACTGTAGATGGCGCATCTACAGTACCATTAGACTTTTTTTCCGCGTTCGTTCTTCTGCTGCTTTTTTTCCGTTATTTTTTTCTTCAGAAGAGGGCAGGAGTCTCCAGATTCTTCTCGTGCCCTCCATCTCTTGTTCGGCCTCCACGCCTCGGCTCCTTCTCTGCCCAAACCCGCTGCCCCATGGCCGCCGGACTCTCCCTTCCTCGAGCCGCCGACTACCCGATCCACTGGCCTCGCTCCCGCCCCTCCCCATGGCCACCTCACACGACAATGCCTCTGAAAGCTGTGTGAGGAGGGGCGAGGATGGTGCGGCCGTGCCGTTGAGGATAGGATCTCTCCGTTCTCAAGCCGCTGCCAACCATGCTATATTCCCCGCCCGAGTCCTCCCTCTTCCCAGCCCCATGCCGGAGAAAAATCGCTCGTTGCCGGCCTGGTGCCCTCGGCACACAGCGTGCGTCCCCTTCTTGGACGGCAGCGTGCGTCCCCTGTCGCGAACTTTGTGTCGAGCGGCCGCCCACGGTTCGGCCAAAGCCAACGGTAGGTGGTGGAGTCGTCATGATGACAGCTGTTCCAACCTCGGCGGCGAGGGCAAGGCGGATGGTGGCGCGGGAGGTCGAGCACGACGCGGTGAAGGCAGGTGGCGATGGCCACCTGGGCTCTCAATCGGCGGGGACGTCAAGCGGCGAGGACCTAGGGGAGCCGACACGGGCTCCAGTCGACAACGACGGCACCATCTTATGTGCCCCTTTTGCTGGGAGTTCGTGTCGCTGCTGTCCGAGGGTCAGGTTGTGCCTAACGCTGGGATCCGCCTTCGCCCGTTTGTCAAGTTTTGGTCACTTTCCCCTTGATCGTCGTTGCTGTCCGAGGGTCAGGTTGTGCCTAACGCTGGGAGCCGCCTCCGCCCGTTTGTCAAGTTTTGGTCACTTTCCCCTTGATCGACGAACTAGCGGGTTATAGACACGGAGCAGAGAGCGGATTTACCACACCTAGGAGGGGCCCCCGGCACCATCTATGTCGTTAATTTCTTGAAGATTCGTGCAGAAGTCAACTAGTCTTTGTCTAAAATATTTTTACATTTTGGCCCTCGTATTATTTCTATATCACGATCCGGTCTAGGGAGAGGATAACCACCAGCACCCCCGTGTGCATACAGGTTTGGGGATAACAACCATGGAGGTCTCGACCACACAGCCATGGAGCCTGCAGATCCCGATGTGGTGCCTCCTCCCCAGATCCCGACGTGGTGCGTCCTTCCCAGGTCCCGACGCGCCTCCTCTTTCTTCCATCTCCGGCCAGCACCTCCTCCGGCCGTCGGAAGTGGAGAACACGGCCTCGACAGGCCTCCCTCGTCCTGTGGAGCCTCCTTAGTTCAGATCCTCCTCTTTCTCTCCAAATATTCTTGAAGGGCTTCTTATTTTTTTGTAAAGATTTGATGTTGGTTCTTGGATGAAAAATATGTCCATGCATATTGGATCCGAAAAAAGCATGTTGATGTTCATATAATTTTCTGTCTTGTCCAAAAAATTCCCGTCCATGTTGGTGTTCATACTTCTACTTGTATTTTCTTTAGGTTGCTTTTTTGTGAAGTCTGATTTGGGTAGATTTTTTCTATGATTATGCTACGAATTCGGTATGTATCTTCTATCGATCTTGTATCTCATGTTGATTACAAGTCCAGCAACGATTTGATATGTATATGGATTTTCCCCTATTTGGCTGGTATCATACCGAATCGTTAATGAATCTTGCATGAATTTATCGAATTTATATGTCATGTATATGAATTTTCCCCCTATGTTGAAAGAATCGTTAATAATTCTTACATGAATGTATGGAACTTGTATGAATCTTCAGGTATATGGAACCTATGAGATTTTCTATTATTTATTTGAATTATAGACCAATCTTTCATAAAATAATTGTTCAATTTTCAGTGCAGATCTATGAAATATGTAGTTTCTTATTTTCTAGATGAGATTGTGTATGAAACCTCTTTGAATCATGGACTAATCTTTTTATTTTTCAAACATCATGTAGGAAACTGTTGTTTGAGATTGTCTCTTGACAGGTGACACATGTAGGAAACTGTTGTTTGATCTTGCTTGTATCTTGACTAAATCATGTATATAACAATCTACTAAAAGTTGTATGAATCTTTAAAGTTTTGTTGGATCTTGTATGTATGATTAGTTCTCTTAACATTTGTGTATGATTATTTGATGAATCCTATATGAAACCATGTTGAATCTATGGATTATATCTGATCTGATGTATTAGCTTGATTCAAACAAAAACATATGTAGATTGGAATTTGTTACAAAAAATAATAATCAAGTTTGATTGTTGTTAGTAGTTTCAAAAAAGTTCTATTGAAGATTCATTTGAGTTTCGGTGTTTCCCATGTATCTTAAAAACATTATTTTAAAAAAAGTATGAAACTTGTACGGATATTTGGATGATAATGGAATTTGTACTTGCACATATGGGTATGTGGCCTATCATGGCCATTGGTTACAGTTTGAGATCTGTGCCGCAGTTTTTCAGATTCCCCCTTTCTCACCATTTTGAAAATTCATGCCCTTGCCTTGTAATTTGGGCCGGTCCACGCACAGTAGCCTTTTTGGCCTAACCGAATGTACTGTTCACCCTCGTGAAGCTACAGAAAATGTTACATGACCTATGTTTGGTCACTACATAGTAGGTTTGGCAGGGAAACAGCGTAGTACCAACCCTACTCCCTCCGTCCTAGAGGAGATGGGCTTCCTGCTCACCGAAGATGAACAGCGCGCCAAGCACGCCATGGAGACCATGGAGCGTGACGTTCCCGGACTCGCTTGCCGTTTGGAAGGCCATGGAGTGCGACGTCCTTGACGCGCGCGCCATCCGCCTCCTCCTCCTTTATGCGCACATCGTCGGCCACGCCATGCAGGAGCTCGCCGTGAACGTTGTCGCCCATGCTGTCGAGCACAAATTGCTAGAAATCGCGAGCGAACACCGTCGTGGACGCCGTGCCAGACTTGGAAGGCATGTCGCGCGCACCATCCATGGCGTCGCCTCCGCACGCTGTCGACGACAGATTCACGCACGCCATCATCTACGTACGACTCGCCGGAAATAGCAGTGGTGTCCGAGTAGGCGTACGTATCCGGAACGTACAGTACAGCTCGCCGGCAGAGCAGCTGCATCCGAGCCAGGCAACACGTCGCAACGCCGGCGGGTCCGTCGACTGCGCCGTCGTTAGACTAGTCATGGCCTTCTAAAAGTGGATCGTAGGTTTTGGAGATCGAAGGAAGGAGGCGGCCATGGCTGTTTCTCGTGGGATGCAAGAAGATAACGAAGTCAATGAGAAAAGCACCGCATACGCAATGTATAGGAACGAGAGAGAGAAATTGTCTAGAGTGCATGGAAACGGCTACATCACTTCTTCTCTACGATGTACATCAGGAGCAAAAACGGCTACATCACTTCTTCGTTACCATGCTTCTCCCGCCGTCGATGTGGTCAGGCCGGCCGCTTTTTAGCTGCAGAACGGAAAGGCAGGGAAGGAAGTGGTGCTCGCGCCTCGACCACGCTTTCTGTTTCAGGGTCGTGAGGGCGTCGTAGAAGAGGCGTGGCGCGCTCGGCTCCGGCTCGGGGTAACGGCTTCTCCTTCCATGGCTACCTCCACCGGCGAGCACCGGCGAGCGGTAGATCGCAGGATGCCTACCCCAACCAGGCTATGGCCAGATATCGGCCGTGAACAGCGACCTCCACCGGCAGGCCTCTGAGCTGTGGTGTTTGTCTCCAGCCCGTTAGAGAGAAACTGCCAGGGCCTTGGCCATGCGTTGCTGAAACGAGGCGAGAGAAACGGGGCAAAGGAGTGGCTCCCCTAGTTGCGAACTTGCCATGAAGAAGATGGAACAAGATGAGACATGAGAGAGGGCCTCGAGCGGAGAGGGAGACATGAGAGAGAGAGAGAGGGTTCTGACAATTAGCTGTGGATAGAGACATGGCAGTCACATGTCCCATCGAAGATTCTATTTTGAAAAACAGTCCGGCAAAATGCAAAAAAATTTCCCAGGTCCTGTTTTTTCGAATCTCAAAGGCACGGGTGGTTGAGATAGATCACATACCCATGGCCGCAAGCACATATGTATTTCCGCGGATATTTCTAGAAAAATTATTAAAAAAAGTTCTATGAAATATTATTGAAAAATAATTATGTAAGAAATTGTTGATTAAATTATATGAATATCTATTGGCAGAAACAAGTTTGTAAAACGTATGAATCTTGTATGAAACTTCTGAATCTAGGATAAAACAAATTAAGAGTGTCTAAAAATTGTTAAATAAAAAGTACAAAAATAAATATTATCAAATGAAATTGTTGAAAAAACAAATTATGAATATTTCATTTTCAGAATAAAAAATGTACATAAAAAGTTGAATATTCCTGAAATTTTACAAGAAAAAATGAGGTGAAAAAGAAACACGCATTATGCAAATTGTTTGAAGAAACATGTTCTCGGTATAACATGTGTAGGGTTTCATATAGCGACAAAATATGTATTCCGTGAAAAAATGAGGTGAAAAAGAAACAGAGGTTATGCATGTATTCTGTGAAAAAATTATATGAATATCTCTTGGCAGAAACAAGTTTGTAAAATGTGTGAATCTTGTATGAAACTTCTGAATCTAGGATGAAACAAAGTAAGAGTGTCTAAATATTGTTAAATTAAAATTAAAAAAATAAAAATTATCAAAAGAGATTGTTGAAAAAATAAATTATGCATGTTTCATTTTCAGAATTAAAAATATACATAAAAAATTGTTGAATATTCCTGAAATTGTACGAGAAAAAATAAGGTGAAAAAGAAACAGGAACATGTAGAGGACTATCGACTGTGAGGAGACAAACAAGCGATTTTTTTAGAATATCCGAAAACGTTAGGGGTTAGATAAAAAAACTACAGCAGACCTAAGAGATGAGGTGGGAGGGTTATTTTGTAAAACGCATAACACGAATCTCCAATAAATGAAGAGCAGAGATGGTGCCGGGGGCTCCTCCTACGGGGGAATTGCATTGCCCCACGGAGCAGGTTTTCCTGGCTTCTCGGTGCTTCATTCTAGGTATGGGTCAATGGTAACTACCATTTTGATTTAACTTAGGAGTAGAATTATTCCTGAATTGCTGACTGATATCCTAGGAGTGTCTCTTTTCTGTTGAGCACGCTGCAACATTGCGTTTACACAAAACAGTTTAAATTGGAGTTTCATTATTAGTGAGCTGGGCTCATATGAGCTTTACTAAACTGCAGGTGTATAGAGCGATGAGGTGACATGAGGGTTACTAAAGCTGGACCTTGAGATAGGAGGCTTCTTCGCTTTAATATGCCTCTATGAGAAATTGTCGTCCATAATTGCATCTGCTGTCTAAAACGTCTGGATGCTACTTCATTTTTTACTTGGTTGAGTGTTTTCTTATGTACCGTAGATTGCCATCATTTTGTGTGTTTCCAACATTTGCAGGAAATTGTGTTCTATCTTTTTATAGGGGTGAGCCTATTTATCTCCAAGATCATTGGATTCTGCGGTACTAAAGTAAGTAGTGCATCCCCATGGTCATCCTTATAAAAGATAGAGATTGAGAAGCAAAATGTTATATATTGTGTCAAGGGGATATATCATCGTGCAATAGCCAAATATCTTATTTTAGTCCACTGTTTGATTTAGACAATAAGTACAATCAATTATCACTTTATGTTATTACTGAAAATACACTTGCAGTACATCCAAGTTTTCTCAGAGATTTATCTTTTTGCTTTGCAATCAAATTTATCTACCCAAGTTTTGAAGTAGGGCTTCAGGGCTGTGAGGAGACACCCATGATGCTATGTACCCAAGTTTCACCAAAGGCTTCTTGCTTTACAAGACGAGGGCTGCCAAATCCTACTGCAGTTTATATTTCTTAGTTTGTACTCTGATTTTGACTGTTATTTGGCATCACTTCCAAGGTTTTTCTAAGTGATGTAGTGCCAATGTTTATTTCACTCTTAGTGTTCAGTACACTAATATTTCTATTCTAATGGTAAATTCTCATGAGGATTCTATTGATGCATGATTTGGAAATGCATGAAATTCAACTTTCAATAATTTTTTTGATAACCGTGTTATTATAATCATTCATTGGATTATAATGGATGAATCTTTCTCATGTATTTGTACTATGAATGTCTTATCCAGGAGCACGAGAGTCGAACACTATCTATTTCATTGCAGCTGAATTTGGGATTCCCATCGTGTTAACTTCTTCTGAGCGTTCAGAAAACTTATATGTGCTAGGGTTCTTTGTTGAGACCGCCAGGTGACCTTCTGCAATTTTTGACATTGAAATTATCCTTGCCTTTAATAAACATACTACATTGCCTCGGCTTATTTAGTTTCCCTTCGGTGCATGGTACTTACCTTTCAGTATTACAGATAAAGAATTGTCACAACCTCACAATTACTCACCCATCAGCATCTCTAGCTTTGTAACCTACACATTGCTCGAACATTAATTTACCTTTCTTGCAATTTACTTTGGTACCATTATTATTAAAAATTATTTGTAGCAGGGTACATAATGGTCAGATCTTTGCTTCCATTTTCATGGTACCGATTCAGTGAGCTTTCTATTTTTCTTAACCGCATGTTGTTTACATATCCCACTGCTCAATGTTATTAAGGTATTCAAACTTTTAGATGTACATGCATTTGGGCGGCCAACACTAATAAAAATGGTTACTTTTTATTGGGTATATAATTGTCTCGGCATTCAGGATCACCCACGCATGATATATCAGAAGGGATCAGGAAATATAAGAGATGAACCAACTGAAACAACTCTCCATGCTATTACTAAGGAGCCAACTGAATCACTTTTGGTAAGTTATTCTACATCACTTCCAGTATTCATTAATGACTGTGACCCTCCAGCAAAGCTAACACATCAATTACATGCAGGGCAACAGTTGTAAACTGAAGCTAATCATCACAGAAGTTAAAAGTCCCGATGATTGGTGCTACATGTCTTGCATGGACTGTTGGAAGAAGACAGTCCCTAGCTCCACAACAGCAAAAAATAAGATGGAAAAACAGGGATCGACCGCTGAGTCAGGTAAGAATAGGTATCTGTCCAAAACGCTCCCACATGAGTACAACTGAACAAAACTATATAATCGATGGTAAGTAGATGAAGTTGCTCCAATTTGATTTCTGTAGTAATTGTTAAACCTATCTGAGTAGATGGTTTTTGTAGTGTTAGATATTTCCAGATTGATGAGGCTCTATTTCTTTAATCATCTGAGGAGAACATTTTTATATAGTTTTCACTATTCATTTACAGACTTTGCAAGTATTAAGTATTTTGCTCTAATTTTTTAGTGTCATTGTTTAATATGATCAGATCACAGATTCTGCACGTATCCTGTAATATTGGATATGATGTGTAGCCTTTTCAAAAAAAAAATCTCTAGAGATCAGATCTCTATGAATGTTGCCACATGTAATGATCCAATGCATTCGTTGTGTAAAGCAAGATCATGTTTCAGTTTTTAAACCTGCTATTGGTATGTTCTAATGTAATCCATGATATTTTTAATCTGAACCGCAACATCTTATTGTCAATTGAGGTTAAGAGGATTTATCCTGTACCACTTTTTTGTTTTTTTATCTTGGTTTTGATTTTTCTCCACGGGCGCGGCGTGTTGCCGCGACTCAATTTTCTAGTATACTCTAATTCTTTACTTTTGCCAGAGGAGAAGAAGGACACTGGAGAGTGGAGCACCGGGAGAAGACGAAGCGGTGGTCAGTGAACAAACAAGAGGCAGCGGAAAGTAGAAAGTGCTAGCGTGGGGAGTCGTCGGGACGGGGTGAGCGGGGAAGGACGCGTGGGAGGCTGACTCGCCGGACCATGTCGGCATCGCTGTTGCCGGCCGGCCGTCATGGCACGGCCGACTCATCCGGTCTAGCGTTCCAAACTTAGTTCGCGGACGCGTGGATGTACACAGCGTACTCAGCGGGCCGATCTATTTGTATAAACGTGTCTGATTCGATTCATCCATGCATTAATTTGAGGCTCAGTTGGGTCGTCCTGGACGCGCGTATATGTTGTTTCCACACGTGCTACTGGCCTACCCGTCAGCCACCTTCACCCACGGCATTGATTCAGACGCAATTATGGCAGCGATTCAGAGCGTTGGCGAAAGGCTAAGCGGCGGCAACCTGCGTCATCAATGGCGACGCGACAACACGCTGACTGACTGGACGATACGCTTTCCACCGCCGCTGCAGGCGCCGCCCAACGCATGCCCTACTGACTAGACACTTCAATGCCCCTCTTCGGCCTCCGCGCCGACATCTGATACCGGCCCGTTTTAACTGGCTGTCCGCGGCCAACTTCTCTCCATAAAACACCATCCTATCCTCCTTCTCCTCTTCGTTCTCCACTGTCTGTATCTAGCCATGCCCGGCGGCGCTGGATCGAGGGAAGGGCGGACGTCGAGGGAGGCGTGGAGGACACGGCCAAATCACCGCGCCACCACGCTCTCCCTCATCGCCGTCGTCGCCCAAAGATTTCAACCCAAGCACCCAGTTCGCCATGGCCATCCACCTCGGCATGCCGCGTGACAGGCTGCTCCTGCCCGGCGGGTTCGTGACGCTGATCGGCGACGAGCCGCCCCCGCTCGCCATGCTGCGGGCAAACGGCTTCAGGACTGGCAGGTACCCAGTCGACTTGCAGTCCGACCACCTCGGCCAGATGTACCTCAACAACGGCTGGGAGTGCTTCGCCCGCTCGCACCAGATCGAAGCGGGCAACATCGTCGTCTTCAAGTACGGCGGCGAAGGAAAGTTCGGCGTTAACGTCTTCGACCACACCATGTGCTGCCGCTGCTACCACTCCGACTCCTCCTCTGACTCCGGCGAGTAGGCTAGGCTGTGCGCGCGTCATGTATGATGTATGAATGTACGCATTGGCCATTTGCAATGAAAATCTTTATTCAATCCCTAAAATATTTGTTGCAATGATATATCAATGTCAATAACAATATAAACTAATCCTATATGTGGCTATTATGATGATACAAAATGCATGTATCAAACGATCCTCGTCTCGACGAAGCTCGTCTGGCGGCACCCTCCTTCCTCCAACAATTAGCTGCATCTTCTTCTCTCTAATCACGCGGTCGTCTGCCCCTCGATTAGCTGCCCTATCCATCACAAGAGAGTGGATATGTCGATAGCAATGGCGTTTGGTGGTGGCATGGCGGATGTCTTTTGAGCGGCAGTGAACCCTAGATCTATAGTGAGTGCCTAATCGACACCCGCTGCCATCTTATAGGGAGAATAGGAGCAGACAGGACTGAGCCCCCTCATTTGGGTTGCACAGGCCAAGGCCCAAGTACGACAACTAAATCTAGCTCAGATTGGTGGGCCAGATCATTCATAGAAAAGCCAAATGAGAGTTCACGTCCTTGGACGAGAGTGGATTGGGCTTCGATGATGCCACTACTAGAGACCAGCTAGTGACTAGAGGCGAGGAGCAACCCACCTCTCCTTCGAGCCCCCGTCCATTGCAAGTCAGCAAACGGGTACATGTAAACCCTAGATCTAGGAAGGTGACTTCATAGGAGAGCACTGGCGGCGGCGATGGCACCGTACGTGGCGGCGGAATCCCGCGAGCAGTGGCTTCATGGAGAGCAGGAAGGACACCCTCCCCTCACCATCGACTGCGGCACGCGAGGTCCCCTCATACTTGGTCCACATCCTAGCTGTGGCATCCCGCAAACCACTACTAGAAAATCGCGTTGAATTTGTGCATTGCATCGTCATCATCATGCATTGTTTGCTTAAAACTATTTTCGCAAAGCCTGTTTTGTTTTCTAAAACGCCCCGACTTTATTCAAACGCAAAACCTCGGGTCTCCGGATTATTTTGTTTTGTTGCTATCGGTTTGCAAACGGTCCAATTAAAGTAAATAAAATATTAAGTTATTTTAGTGGGGCAGTCGAACGGGCCGAACGACCCGAACGACCACCCCGAAATTAAATCGGGCCACCTAAAACAGCCCCTCTAAATCCTAAAGCTACCAACAAACAAACCCACACCCCTTTGGCCACCTCACCCCGGCCAACCCCGTCGCGCCACCTCACCCCTCCCTATTCCCCAACCAACCAGACTATGCCACCTAGACTAAACCACCTCTACCCCCCCTCTCTCTCCTCTCAACCCAGCCCCACACACGCACGCACTCACACGCCAGCCACACCCACTCATCTCCTGGACCCGCGCCAGCCAGCTCCCTCCACCCACCAACCGCCGGCCCCACCCCACAGCCCCCAACCGCTGCCACCTGGGCCCGCCCCGTGGCCCCACCTCTTCCTGTCCCACCCCTGACCCACGCCCTCCCCCTGTTTCTCTTCTTCCTCATCCCTCCTAGCCCCGACGCGACCCCCACCTCCCTCGGGTCCTTCCCTCCGGCGCCCACCTCCGCCTCTCTTCCCCAGGCCCTGCGCCGCCCGCTCGCCTCCAGTGCCCTGCCGTCTCCTCCCCGAGCCGCCCTTCTCCCTCCAACCGCTCCGTCTGCCTCGCCTCCCTCCGAGCTCGGCCGCCCCGCGCTCGCGAGCCTCCGCCGCGCGCTTGCCGCCTGCATCGCCGCCGCGCGCTTCACCCCGCCGTCGGCCACCGCACGCCCCCGTTCATCTCTCCCCTCCCGCACCCGCTTTCTCCCCATCGTCTCCCTCCCCGCCTGCGTCAGAACCCGCCGTCGGCGCGCCCTCCACCTCGCGCGGCCGCTCCCCTCTCGCTCCCGCGCGCCGCCGGCGCCGGTCTCCCTCACCGCCGTGCCTCCGCTCGCCCGCCTCGCCCGAGGCAGAGCTCGCGCGCCCCGGCCGGCCCCGACCTCCGCGTCCCCCGGTCCCGCTCCGACGCTCCCGCCTGGCTCCTCCTCGCCGGAGACCTGCGGCCGCCGCCCCCTCCTCGGCCCAGACCCGGCCGCCTCCGCAGCGCAAGCCGCCGCCGCCGGGCCTCCACCTGCCGCTTCTCCGGCCCTCCTCGCCAGCGCGCGCCCGCGCGCGCGTGCCCCACCTGCCCCTGGCCGCCTGCCGGCGTCGTGCCGCCTCTGATCCCCGTCGTCGACCGCCCTGCCAAGCTCTGCCCCGAGCTCCGCTGCGCCTCGCCTCCCCGGCCTCCCCGCGAGCCCCGCCCTCGCCGTTGCGGCAATCCGCGTCGTCGCCGCCTTCTCGACACCGCTGGACGCCTCGAGCTCTTCCGGTTCATGGCCGTCCCGAGCCTCCTCCGCAGCGTGGTGTATCTGCCGTCCGCGCCGCACGTCGTCGGTTTCAGTTCCTCCAGGAGGCGCCCCTGTTGTTTTGGGTCAGCAGTTGCGACGATGGTGATGTTGGTGTACATCTGTACGAGACATGCCCTTGTAAAGTTGTCCTGTTGCCCGTGCTATGTTGTCGCTGCTGCCTAGTATGCCAATATGTATGTTCTCCCGTCGACAAGATCTTCGTGGGCGTCAAGACCTTCATGTGTCGTCGAGTTCGTCAACCATCGGTGCCACTCCAAAACCCCACCAACGGGTAACCCAAGTTCTCCATCGACCACCGAAGTCCGGAACGTCGAGGCCCCCTTCGCGGATCCAAAGCCCAAAACCCGAAGGCCGATCCCGTACCCGGTGCCGCACCAAGATCTCCTTCTCGGACCCCGATGACGCTAAGTTCTTCGCCATAGAGCAACAAGGTTTTCGACAAGACAAGGAACGTCAAGAACTTCACCCCGAATGCCAAGGCCGAATCCGGAGACCGCCAAGATCGCCACTGGAACAACAAGCACTCCGCCACGAGAATGCCAAGTTCGTCTACCCGAACGCCAAGATCTACCCCGTTACCGAGAACGATCCCGGAGTCCGAGAACGCATCCGTCGAACCCTGGACCCCGAGACCAACCCCGAACCCCGGAACCCCGAGATCGTCGAGACCCCTGATGTGTGAACCCCTCCCCGAAACCCTAATTTTATAATACAATACAATTGTTGCATATCAAATCATTCATCTCGCATGCATATCATGTGGTTTGGGGGCCTTACGCCGATTCACCTCTAATTAAATATGGGGCC
Organism: Avena atlantica; assembly: GCA_910589765.1. NCBI lineage: Eukaryota > Viridiplantae > Streptophyta > Magnoliopsida > Poales > Poaceae > Avena > Avena atlantica. Next base: position 378,441,078 of record OU342736.1, read on the forward strand.
CATATGCGGGCAAATCTAGTCTCATATCGGCCTCATTTAAACTTGTGTAGCGAACCGGTGCCATCTTCTGTCTTGCCAATGCAACATTTAAATTGCGGGGTAGCTAAACAACTTGAACCACTTGAGTAATATCGGGACCCCGGTTCCGCTTAATATGACCTAATTGCATCGCACCTTGCCATGTCAAGCATCATACATGCATCATGCCGATCTTCTGCCGTTGTATTAAATAGTGCATCCGGTGTTTATTCTAGTGTTTTGCTTCTTCGCGGATAAGACCGTTGAGTTGATGTGAGCTTCGCCCCGATCTTCGGTTGAACCTTCGACAATGTTTTCAGGCGAGCATCTCCCCCTTTCTACCTATCTTACTTTTATAGTATTTATTCCCTCCTGTTGATCTATTGCTATCTGTGTTGCGATGCTCTAGATTCCGGACCCTTGATATCCCTTGCAGCCATATATTGCCTTGGACACATCCTATTACTTGTTGTTTGGTAGATAGTTGGACTTGCGCGTCGTAGTCGCTTGCTCAAGTGCTGTTGCGTGTCGTCAAGTGCCACAGTTGTTGATGTTTTGCCGCATGTTGATGTTGGAGATGATCATAGTTTTACTTATCGTTCACTTTAATTTCCTGTTTAACAACTAAAATTGAAGTAAGCAGAGGCATCGGTGGGTGATAGATAATATTTGGTTTCCGAACGCCCACTTGTGTCCCGTAGGACCCCGAGTACTTGATACCTGTTCCTTGATTTATCGCGCTATCCACATCCGGGAGGTATATGGGACCCCCTGAGCCAGAGCTTGATTCAGTCTTATTTCTTGGGGCCACAAACTAGTTTGAGGTTTTATTTACTATCATGTACTTATGCCATGCTACTTTCTGTATTTACGTTTGTGCGAGGAGCACACTGTACTGTTTAGGATCGGGACACGTTTACGCGGTATCGACAAGCCCAGCCACACTTTCGGGTTCCCAGTCGTTTACCGCCGTCCACCCAAACCTTGAGTCCGTCTCGGAGTCAGCTAGCTTCATTGCGGGATCTACTTAAGGGGTGGCCCCCTGAAATATTTCTGAATCCTGTGATTGTTCAGTCGTGAAAGCCTCGTTGAGTTTTGATTTGGTTTTTCCGAGGTTGATCGAGCGTGTGTTGCTATTGGTGCACCCCGGCCGGGTAAAACTTTCTGAAAGCCGTGTCTGCGGATATGGACGACTTGGAACACAGTATCTCGACCATAGACAAGCATAACTAAAGTTTATTGCTATAAATTTGACTTTATAATGACTAGTAATCAGCTTCACTATAATGGAATGGCTAAATAATACTGCCCACAATTGCTTGTTTGGATTGTCGCTTGCGACCATTGTATCTGACTAGTAAGTATTGCAACTACAACGGGATGGCTTAATAAAAGTATCCACAACTGCTGGGTTTTGGGTTTATCTCATGCTATCTGTATCTGATTAGTAATTGTTGCAACTATAACGGAATGGTTAACTAAAAGTGCCCACTGCTTACTTTATCAGGACGATTACCTAAACCTGACTAGTAAAGTGCCGCAACTATAACTGATTAAGTAAAACTGCCAACTGTGTGAGTTCCTCGGTTGACTTCCTCGTTGGTCTCGAGGGGGAAACGCCAGGATGGGTTTGTTTGATGGTAGTATCAGGTTGGATCCGAATAGGTCCTTCTTACCCCTCTTTGATAACCGCCAGTTGTTTTGAGTCTCTATAGGTTGTTCAGTGCATGCTGCCGCTGCCGCTTCAGTCCACCATACCTATGTAGGCGAGGACCGCCGAATTCTAGTCTCGCCGTGTACTGGCCTCAGTACTGACGCTCCTCTTTTCCCTTTGCCCTTTGTCGGCACCCCTTTTGTTTAAGCAGGTTTGAGCTCGACGTCGTTAGCAGGGTTACCCTTCCGGCTTGGCCTGGGCAGGGTTATGGACGCCATTGGTTATTCTTCAGGGCTCTTAGCCCCATTTGAATCTTGTCCGTAGTCGGACGCTCTATCATTTTCAAGGTGATTTGGATCTTTGTATATCATATCTGTATTCTTGACTCTTTGAGTCGCTGCTGTATATATATCTGTTCTGTGGGTCCCATCGAGGACTGTTGTGTAATGTTATTACTTCGTTTTCCACCCGCACGAAAGTGCCTGGTGGGCACCTTTGAATCGTTTCTATGCGGGATTGGCGGATTTCGCTCAAACTTGCATAGGTCCGATTCTGAGGGTGTTACAGAGTGGTATCAGAGCTCAGCAGTTGCGATACCCCACAAGTCCAGCCTGTAGGATAACCTAGCTAACGGCCGAAGTAGAGTGTCAAAACTATTTTTGAAAATCGGTTGGATAGTTCTGATTAGGTCTGATTTTACTCCTTACCCTCTGCTATTCTCCTCTCACCTCTGCGTGTTTTGAATCCGCTCTCTTCTCTCTCTTCGAGTCCAGGAATTCTCGTGGTTGGGTTCCCGTCGTACCTTCAGGGTTTCGCTTCCTCCTCTGATAACGGTGATCTATCATCCGGTGTTCAAGCTGCCTGAGGAATCCGTCCAATGCGGTACCATTCTTTGTTCTTTGTTTGTGCCTTCCGGTGTTTTCCGACGCGACGACCTCATCTACGCCAGATCCGATGCAGAGTCCGCATCACTCCTTTGTTTCCGAACCTCGTTTGTCGAGATCTTCAGTCTGATTCCGAGAATGGTTGCACTCTTTTCTACTGATTGTGCAGAGTAATAGTTTGGGTGCGTGATGGATTGGCCCCCATGCCGACTACCCCTTCTATTCGCTTTTGTACATTGAAGTGGATGAGAATGCATCGGTTCCCTCTTTCCATCGAAGTTAGGGGTGGCTTTATTTGTTGATACCTCTACCTTCGACCTGTTGTATCCCGGAGTGTTCTCTCGACGATCACGGACAACGGTCTCTTGTTAGTGGTGTCGCGAGGATCTACACGAAGCAAGAAGATTCAGATTGCCGACCTTCCTTCCGGTACCATGAGGCGGATCTCGAGGGCGAGATCCATTGTTAGTGGTGTCGAATTGTGGCATCCCGCAAACCACTACTAGAAAATCGCATTGAATTTGTGCATTGCATCGTCATCATCATGCATTGTTTGCTTAAAACTATTTTCGCAAAGCCTGTTTTGTTTTCTAAAACGCCCCGACTTTATTCAAACGCAAAACCCCGGGTCTCCGGATTATTTTGTTTTGTTGATATCGGTTTGCAAACGGTCCAATTAAAGTAAATAAAATATTAAGTTATTTTAGTGGGGCAGTCGAACGGGCCGAACGACCCGAACGACCACCCCGAAATTAAATAGGGCCACCTAAAACATCCCCTCTAAATCCTAAAGCTACCAACAAACAAACCCACACCCCTTTGGCCACCTCACCCCGGCCAACCCCGTCGCGCCACCTCACCCCTCCATATTCCCCAACCAACCAGACTATGCCACCTAGACTAAACCACCTCTACCCCCCCCTCTCTCTCCTCTCAACCCAGCCCCACACACGCACGCACTCACACGCCAGCCACACCCACTCATCTCCTGGACCCGCGCCAGCCAGCTCCCTCCACCCACCAACCGCCGGCCCCACCCCACAGCCCCCAACCGCTGCCACCTGGGCCCGCCCCGTGGCCCCACCTCTTCCTGTCCCACCCCTGACCCACGCCCTCCCCCTGTTTCTCTTCTTCCTCATCCCTCCCAGCCCCTACGCGACCCCCACCTCCCTCGGGTCCTTCCCTCCGGCGCCCACCTCCGCCTCTCTTCCCCAGGCCCTGCGCCGCCCGCTCGCCTCCAGTGCCCCGCCGTCTCCTCCCCGAGCCGCCCTTCTCCCTCCAACCGCTCCGTCTGCCTCGCCTCCCTCCGAGCTCGGCCGCCCCGCGCTCGTGAGCCTCCGCCGCGCGCTTCACCCCGCCGTCGGCCACCGCACGCCCCCGTTCATCTCTCCCCTCCCGCACCCGCTTTCTCCCCATCGTCTCCCTCCCCGCCTGCGTCAGAAGCCGCCGTCGGCGCGCCCTCCACCTCGCGCGGCCGCTCCCCTCTCGCTCCCGCGCGCCGCCGGCGCCGGTCTCCCTCACCGCCGCGCCTCCGCTCGCCCGCCTCGCCCGAGGCAGAGCTCGCGCGCCCCGGCCGGCCCCGACCTCCGCGTCCCCCGGTCCCGCTCCGACGCTCCCGCCTGGCTCCTCCTCGCCGGAGACCTGCGGCCGCCGCCCCCTCCTCGGCCCGGACCCGGACGCCTCCGCAGCGCAAGCCGCCGCCGCCGGGCCTCCACCTGCCGCTTCTCCGGCCCTCCTCGCCAGCGCACGCACGCCCCACCTGCCCCTGGCCGCCTGCCGGCGTCGTGCCGCCTCTGATCCCCGTCGTCGACCGCCCTGCCAAGCTCTGCCCCGAGCTCCGCTGCGCCTCGCCTCCCCGGCCTCCCCGCGAGCCCCGCCCTCGCCGTTGCGGCAATCCGCGTCGTCGCCGCCTTCTCGACACCGCTGGACGCCTCGAGCTCTTCCGGTTCATGGCCGTCCCGAGCCTCCTCCGCAGCGTGGTGTATCTGCCGTCCGCGCCGCACGTCGTCGGTTTCAGTTCCTCCAGGAGGCGCCCCTGTTGTTTTGGGTCAGCAGTTGCGACGATGGTGATGTTGGTGTACATCTGTACGATACATGCCCTTGTAAAGTTGTCCTGTTGCCCGTGCTATGTTGTCGCTGCTGCCTAGTATGCCAATATGTATGTTCTCCCGTCGACAAGATCTTCGTGGGCGTCAAGACCTTCATGTGTCGTCGAGTTCGTCAACCATCGGTGCCACTCGAAAACCCCACCAACGGGTAACCCAAGTTCTCCATCGACCACCGAAGTCCGGAACGTCGAGGCCCCCTTCGCGGATCCGAAGCCCAAAACCCGAAGGCCGATCCCGTACCCGGTGCCGCACCAAGATCTCCTTCTCGGACCCCGATGACGCTAAGTTCTTCGCCGTAGAGCAACAAGGTTTTCGACAAGACAAGGAACGTCAAGAACTTCACCCCGAATGCCAAGGCCGAATCCGGAGACCGCCAAGATCGCCACTGGAACAACAAGCACTCCGCCACGAGAACGCCAAGTTCGTCTACCCGAACGCCAAGATCTACCCCGTTAACGAGAACGATCCCGGAGTCCGAGAACGCATCCGTCGAACCCTGGACCCCGAGACCAACCCCGAACCCCGGAACCTCGAGATCGTCGAGACCCCTGATGTGTGAACCCCTCCCCGAAACCCTAATTTTATAATACAATACAATTGTTGCATATCAAATCATTCATCTCGCATGCATATCATGTGGTTTGGGGGCCTTACGCCGATTCACCTCTAATTAAATATGGGGCCCATATGCGGGCAAATCTAGTCTCATATCGGCCTCATTTAAACTTGTGTAGCGAACCGGTGCCATCTTCTGTCTTGCCAATGCAACATTTAAATTGCGGGGTAGCTAAACAACTTGAACCACCAGAGTAATATCGGGACCCCGGTTCCGCTTAATATGACCTAATTGCATCGCACCTTGCCATGTCAAGCATCATACATGCATCATGCCGATCTTCTGCCGTTGTATTAAATAGTGCATCCGGTGTTTATTCTAGTGTTTTGCTTCTTCGCGGATAAGACCGTTGAGTTGATGTGAGCTTCGCCCCGATCTTCGGTTGAACCTTCGACAATGTTTTCAGGCGAGCATCTCCCCCTTTCTACCTATCTTACTTTTATAGTATTTATTCCCTCCTGTTGATCTATTGCTATCTGTGTTGCGATGCTCTAGATTTCGGACCCTTGATATCCCTTGCAGCCATATATTGCCTTGGACACATCCTATTACTTGTTGTTTGGTAGATAGTTGGACTTGCGCGTCGTAGTCGCTTGCTCAAGTGCTGTTGCGTGTCGTCAAGTGCCACAGTTGTTGATGTTTTGCCGCATGTTGATGTTGGAGATGATCATAGTTTTACTTATCGTTCACTTTAATTTCCTGTTTAACAACTAAAATTGAAGTAAGCAGAGGCATCGGTGGGTGATAGATAATATTTGGTTTCCGAACGCCCACTTGTGTCCCGCAGGACCCCGAGTACTTGATACCTGTTCTTTGATTTATCGCGCTATCCACATCCGGGAGGTATATGGGACCCCCTGAGCCAGAGCTTGATTCAGTCTTATTTCTTGGGGCCACAAACTAGTTTGAGGTTTTATTTACTATCCTGTACTTATGCCATGCTACTTTCTGTATTTACGTTTGTACGAGGAGCACACTGTACTGTTTAGGATCGGGACACGTTTACGCGGTATCGACAAGCCCAGCCACACTTTCGGGTTCCCAGTCGTTTACCGCCGTCCACCCAAACCTTGAGTCCGTCTCGGAGTCAGCTAGCTTCATTGCGGGATCTACTTAAGGGGTGGCCCCCTGAAATATTTCTGAATCCTGTGATTGTTCAGTCGTGAAAGCCTCGTTGGGTTTTGATTTGGTTTTTCCGAGGTTGATCGAGCGTGTGTTGCTATTGGTGCACCCCAGCCGGGTAAAACTTTCTGAAAGCCGTGTGCGCGGATATGGACGACTTGGAGCACAGTATCTCGAACATAGACAAGCATAACTAAAGTTTATTGCTATAAATTTGACTTTATAATGACTAGTAATCAGCTTCACTATAATGGAATGGCTAAATAATACTGCCCACAATTGCTTGTTTGGATTGTCGCTTGCGACCATTGTATCTGACTAGTAAGTATTGCAACTACAACGGGATGGCTTAATAAAAGTATCCACAACTGCTGGGTTTTGGGTTTATCTCATGCTATCTGTATCTGATTAGTAATTGTTGCAACTATAACGGAATGGTTAACTAAAAGTGCCCACTGCTTACTTTATCAGGACGATTACCTAAACCTGACTAGTAAAGTGCCGCAACTATAACTGATTAAGTAAAACTGCCAACTGTGTGAGTTCCTCGGTTGACTTCCTCGTTGGTCTCGAGGGGGAAACGCCAGGATGGGTTTGTTTGATGGTAGTATCAGGTTGGATCCGAATAGGTCCTTCTTACCCCTCTCTGATAACCGCCAGTTGTTTTGAGTCTCTATAGGTTGTTCAGTGCATGCTGCCGCTGCCGCTTCAGTCCACCATACCTATGTAGGCGAGGACCGCCGAATTCTAGTCTCGCCGTGTACTGGCCTCAGTACTGACGCTCCTCTTTTCCCTTTGCCCTTTGTCGGCACCCCTTTTGTTTAAGCAGGTTTGAGCTCGACGTCGTTAGCAGGGTTACCCTTCCGGCTTGGCCTGGGCAGGGTTATGGACGCCATTGGTTATTCTTCAGGGCTCTTAGACCCATTTGCATCTTGTCCGTAGTCGGACGCTCTATCATTTTTAAGGTGATTTGGATCTTTGTATATCATATCTGTATTCTTGACTCTTTGAGTCGCTGCTGTATATATATCTGTTCTGTGGGTCCCATCGAGGACTGTTGTGTAATGTTATTACTTCGTTTTCCACCCGCACGAAAGTGCCTGGTGGGCACCTTTGAATTGTTTCTATGCGGGATTGGCGGATTTCGCTCAAACTTGCATAGGTCCGATTCTGAGGGTGTTACACTAGCGCACCTCCCCTAGGCACCTGGGCACGCGGCGACACAACGAGGAGCAGAGCGGCACGCTCGAGCTCTGCCCCGCCGTGCCAATTCCCACTAGATTATAAGTAGCGCGGTGACATAGCGAGGAGCAGAGCAGTGCCGCTCGAGCTCTGCCCTGCCGTGCCAATTCCCACTAGATTAGTAGCAGCATGGCGACGCCGCTCGAGCTCTGCCCTGCCGTGCCAATTCCCACTAGATTAGTAGCAGCATGGCGACGCCGCTCGAGCTCTGCCCTGCCGTGCCAATTCCCACTAGATTAGTAGCAGCGCGGCGCTTGAACTGAGCAGACACCTTGGAGACCAAAACCGAGAAAAGGCACCGTGTGAGCTAATCATAAGCGAGATCCGCACCCCTTGGAGCGAATCTGCAGCACCGACCAACCTCGCCACGGGAAGCCAACGTCGAGAGCATGGACTCTTCTATCGTAGGCCTGGCCGGGAGCACGCTGAGCCCCGTCACTTTTGAGAATGGGGAGGGATCCAGATATAGAGCAATGACCACCCCCATTGGGTCTAGTTCGTCACGAGATTCCACCCCATCCCCACGACTCCAGAACCTACCACCACAAGGTCGGAGAGAGGCGAGCGAAGCAAACACCGGTGCGGACAAGACGCAAGCTGCGACGGCGGCTACGGGACTGTCGGGGCACTACGTCGCCCTCGGAGGAGAACGGGAGTTCGAGGCGAGCCGTTAGACATATGAGTGGACTGCCGAATGAGTTTTTCCTTCTCTATACAATCACGACGCAGAGTTCTGACTTGGTGAGTCTGCCTCAAAAGCTTCTCTCCAGACACGTTTTTACTTGCTAAATAGCTTGTTTTGGACCTGGCTCGATCAGGTTTAGTTGAACCGGAGAAATGTTTCCTGGTGAATCTAGAAAAATAGTGGAACCTAGAGAATGTTCTCCGTATGAAATAAAAAAAATGGCAGTGATAATGGCCATTGAGTTTTCTAGAGATGAGACATGTAGCTCTGCTCAACGCTAAAATCAAATAATAGCCAGTGATTGCCCGCAAAAAAAAAGAAAAAAAAATAATAGCCAGTGATTTAAGAAGCGAACAGGTAGGATCACCAGAGCAAACCCTTCTTCTTCTCTTGGGATCCCAAGCTTCCGCGCCCAGAAATTAAAATACATACAGCACCAAAAATAACCAAGAAATCTGAAATAGCCGTTGCGGGATCCCATCTTTCTCACGCCAACGGCTCTATTCCCCCCACCGCCCGCTCCACGTTGACCGTTTCGTTTCGACCTTTAAAACCTCCCCGTTCCTCTAGTCCCCTCTACCCCCAATTCCCCACTTCGCTCCTGCATACCAACGGATCCATCCGCCTCATTTCCGACCACCGCGAAACCCTAGAGCGAAGAAGCGCCGAGCGAGATCCGGCACCATGAACGACCTCATGACCAAGTCCTTCATGAGCTACGTCGACCTGAAGAAGGCGGCGATGAAGGACCTGGAGGCGGGCGGCGGCGGCGGCGACGAGACCGAGCTCACGGAGGCGGGCTGCGCGGGGGGCGTCACCGACGAGCGCCTCAAGGGCTTCTTCAAGGAGGCGGAGGTGGTCAAGGAGGAGATGGCCGCCATCCGCGACGCGCTCGCCCGCCTCCACGCCGCCAACGAGGAGGGCAAGTCGCTGCACCAGCCCGACGCGCTGCGCGCCCACCGCACCCGCGTCAACGCCGACATCGTCGCCGTCCTCCGCCGCGCCCGCGACATCCGCGTCAGGATCGAGGCCATGGACCGCGCCAACGCCGCGCAGCGCAGGGTCTCCGCGGGTTGCAGCGAGGGCACCCCGCTCGACCGCACCCGCACCTCCGTCACCGCCGGCCTCCGGAAGAAGCTCAAGGACCTCATGCTCGACTTCCAGGCGCTGCGCCAGCGGATGATGTGCGAGTACAAGGAGACCGTGGAGCGCCGCTACTACACGCTCACCGGGGAGGTCCCCGAGGACGAGGTCATCGAGCGCATCATCTCCGAGGGCCGCGGCGAGGAGATCATGGGCGCCGCCGTGGCCGAGCACGGCAAGGGCGCGGTCCTCGCCGCGCTGCACGAGATCCAGGACCGCCACGACGCCGCAAGGGAGGTGGAGCGCAGCCTCCTCGAGCTCCACCAGGTGTTCCTAGACATGGCCGTCGTCGTGGAGTCGCAGGGGGAGAAGCTCGACGACATCGAGAGCCACGTCGTCAACGCCAGGGACTACGTCCACACCGGCAACAAGGAGCTCGGCAAGGCCCGCGAGCACCAGCGCGGAAGCCGCAAGTGTCTCTGCATCGGCATCATCCTGCTGCTGCTCCTCATCCTCGTCGTCATCGTCCCCATCGCCACCAGCCTCAAGAGATCGTAATTCCCAAGGAGGAGCAACCGCACCACCGGAGTTGTGACGATGATCTGGACACCTGCACTTGGTGTCTATGTTGTTTCGCTTTAGTATTCTACTGTTACTTCATTCGTTAATTTCTGCCTCAATGTTGTGTTCCTTCTCTGTATCGTCAGGATTTAGCTGATGGTGAATAGTACACCCTATATCTGTTCCGTTAATTTGCAGCCCTGAACCGCCGATCGATTCTTGAGATTTGGCGAATTAAGGGAAATATATGTTTTGCCAATTGAATACTCTGCCTGTGCTAATTTGTTAAATGAGAATCAATTGGTTGTATCATCTGAAAATATTTACATTGTTTGCCCTTGTTAATTCGTCTGTGTATGATAAATCTGCTCCAGGGCCAGGAGTCAGGATTGGTGATGTGAGATCTGGTGAATTAAGGTTCAGAGATGCCAATTGAATACTTTTTTTTGCTAGTAACTAGTTCTATATGGGTATTCTTTGCCTCTGTTTATTTGTTAAATGAGAATCACTTAGCTGTATCTTCTGAACTTCATGACTGCATGGTGTATACTTGATACTACTACAGTTTGCATGTGTTAATCTGTTCTGAATCCTGATTGATGGATACTTGGTACTAGCACAAGTTTCCTGTGTTAATTTGTTCAATGGGGATCAGTTAGCTGTATCTTCTGAACTCATGACTGCCTGGTTTATACTACATTGTTCGCAAAGTTTATTAAATGATGATAGCTGACTGACAATGAACTGATGCTGTGCTCGGAAAGTCTATAAAGTTTGCGACTCTGATATGAAGGATCAAAACTTTTCAGGTATTTATGAGATATCGATTTGTTAACCAAGTGATCTGGCCTCCGGGTACCAGCATCACAAGATGGGCAAGCAGGGTTTCCTTAAGAAGGACGTGGTTTTAGTCCTAATGTGGTATCTGTACCTGGCCATTAGCCATACCTTGCTGGTGAAGCAGAAGCACTGACAAAAGTGAGAAGAAATGTGAGATAAGTTGGTTTTTTCATGCCAAGAACCAATGGAATTACCCAAGTGCATTTTGTTGAATACCATCATTTCCTATGTGCTCATGTCCCTGCAGTTGATAAACAAACTGATTTACTGAAGTTAACTATGTGCAATGTAGAAGTGCTACTTTTTTTCCAGTCTTTGATTTTCAGCTTCTGATAACATATTCTTATGATAGTAATACTTAACATCAGTACACAAGGAAGCCTGATTTTTTGGATGATAAATTAGCAGCACTTAATATGACGATCGTATTGATGATTCTGTATCTGAATTTTTAGTCCTGTTTTGTATAGTATTATTGCAGGTGAAAGTAGATATTACGTAGCTAACGTGAATCTGAACTTTATCTCAGAAACACAGATGCAGCTATCTAGCATCTTCACTTTCCTTGGCAGGTTTATGTTAAGGAGGTAAGGAAACACTGCTACTACCCTGTTATAGAAATATACTGTATTTATTTTTTGGCTTGGTAAATGGAACACAAAGAAGCAGCAGTTCAACCAAACAACATGTGAAGTTTATACTCTTGTGATCACGATGTTTTCCTACTTATTATGACTGAAGGAGTGGTGGTGACTAAAGTGTTGCTACCAATCCTGCTTTTGAGGTAACAGTTGCTCATTCTAGTTACGGATCACTCTGCATGGAGTGGTGTTGATAGTGTTGCTACCAATCCTGCCGTTGAGGTAACAATTGTCCATTGGTTACAACTCACATTTGTTTGATGGGAAATTACAACATAGTTTCGGTGTCAGATGTTCCTTTTGGCCATTGTAGTGCTAGATCTGGCGATTTCAACTGATGATGTAGCACTACAGTTAAGCTGGCATCCAATCATCTTTGGATCCATGTTGTTGACATTTCAAATTTATAAACCGTTTAACCTGCAGAACAGACATGGCCAATTTGGTACCTTGAGCAATCTATTTTTCTTGAACCTTTTAAAGAAAGAACAAAACCACATCACTAACCTGAAAAAAATCCCGTAGAATGTAAGTGAAATGACATGGAGAAACCAATACCATGGAAATGTTGTTGGCATCATCTTGAAGTCTGTTCATTCTCCGTTTGGTGCAAATAAAAATGACAGATGTTACATGCAGGAGCAACTAAGAGTTGGCTTCTCTTGAGTGGTACAGAACACGTGCTCCTGAAAAATGAAAAATCCATATTTTTTAATTTTGAAATGACAATTCCTAATTGAAGTAGCAAAAAAAAAAAAAGAAAATTGTTCAAATGCACTGTCATTTAGATGCACTGAACAGACTGTTGTCAAAGTGGTGCCTTCATGGCAGTATGCTATTGGACGCATAGCACCAAAATGTTAAACTTGTATACCAAAGAGCTAATAAAGTACTATAGTCAAACTACTACACCAAAATTACCATGATTTTAGTTTCAGTGGAGTGGAACTGGTACTGAACAAATAGACAGGGGATTGTCAGAAATCTGTACAGTGGCCAAAAAGAACTTCCGGTTTCAGGCAGTACTTGAACAGGTAGATGAATTATACATCGTGTTGAGGTGCACGTTCCTAGAATTAGTTCGACAGCGCAGCGCAGGCCGAGGTTGGCCGCCCTATTCCTGCGTCTCTGTTCTTTCTATTCCAGTTTGGGAGCTAGGGCGAAGGGGACGTAAGAGTTATTCCATACTTAGACGAGGGCTCTTCTGCAAATCTGGATTGTGGGGGATCCATCCTGCACCTACGTTTCTAATCCAACGGCTCGCCCACATCCTGTGCACCACCAAGGGCTACAAAGCTACTACCAAGAAATCCCCTCCCACCCTCAAATCGTCAGCCCCCATCTCCCCGCAAACCCTAGCTCGGCTCTACATCGGCGGCGGCGAAGAAGAAGAAGAAAAGAAGAAGAATCAAGATGATATACGACGTGAACTCTCCCCTGTTCCGCTCCTTCCTCAGCCAGAAGGGCGGCGCGTCCTCCGACAAGAGGTAACCTCTCCCTTTCCCCTTCACTACCCCGTCCCGATTCGGTTCCACCAGCGGTTCCTTAATGCTAATTAGTGCGACGTAAATACTATATGCTGAGATTGTGTTTCTTCTCGATCTGTGACGGTTCTCTCCCCAAGAGATGTGCCGTAGCGTTCCGATTTGTGCAGGTATCGTTGATTTTGCCATAAAAATGGCGTGAGGCCGTATGATTAGGGGTTATTTGTTAGATAAATGTCTCGACCATAGGTGCTTGTTAGTCTGGCTTGGTACATATAGGTGCTGTGGGTTGATCCATAGAGAAGTGAAGGCGTGTTTGGGATTGCTCGCGTGCACTTCTGCATGAAACAAACTGGGAATGCTCAAAATAGAAGAATGATACTACATTTCTATATGGGAATTACTTGAGGAATTTTTTGTCCTGAAGTTTCAGTTAGAATTAATGGAATTGAAGTCAGGACTCGTTTATCTGTCTTTCTAGACAAGAGCTCTTTGTGCTTGCAACCTGCAGGAACTTGTTTTCTTGATGATTGTAGTACAACTATTTAAGAAACATAATTGTCTTGTAATTGTGTTAGTATATCGGTACTTTAAAAAACATAGTTCTCCTGGTCTAAGTATTGAGTTACCGAGTACTCCAGTAAATTTGACATCTGATGTTCTTTGAATCACTGATTGTGATGTGACTGGTCATTTATTAACGTCCTATTGTTGTCCTCTAACGCCATAACTCGATTTTTAACGTGTTATGAGGAAACTGCTGACAGATCAATAAACTTTTGTGTATACTGTGGGGGCTGTGTAACTGTTCTTTTCATATGTCTATACTAACCACATGTAGTCCTGTGATTTATATAGTATAAGACAAACATACAAAGCTGTCTTGTACTCCGGAAACCGAGTTCTGCTTGCTGATTGATCAGTAATACAGCTTGTGTTCCTAATCTGTTACTGGGTTATGGTTAGATGGTCCCTCCATCAACTTAGTACTCGTTTACAGTTGCGAAATGCATTTCTCAAAGACCAATTCCACATTCCACTTAGAGAAGTAATGCTTCATTGTTGAAAACTTGCACTTCATTTTGTTTGTTGGTGTGTTTCCAGTTTATTACCATGGTATCCATATATTAACTAATGCACTTTGCTGTTTTCTACCCTGTGGTTTTGATTTGTTTTATTGTGTGCATGCTTAATACTGGCCAATACTTTTGTGGTGTTTCTTTGTGATGGTTGCTGAATTCAAGTGTTCTCTTTATTTGTGTTATGTGTTTTGTGACCCTCCTGCCCTATTTATTGATGACAGGAAAATGGAAGAGCAAAAGCCAAAGGACCAGAGGTTCAAGGCCAACGAGAACAAGCCTGTGATGAATGAATGAGCCCTGTCCGAACAGTTTGCCGCTTGCAAGGAATAGCTGCCAATCATGTGACTCCTATTATGTTAAGATGATGGTGTGAACATTTGCTTCATCATTTTGAAAACCTGTTCCGTGCTATTTAAGTTGTTTTAGCTGAGCTTTATATGTGAAATGGTAACTCAGGGCACTCGAGTCTGGTTATCTGTTATCGTATGGTTATCATCCCCTTTTTGCTTGATGGCATTTTGTCTCATTGAGCCTTTTCACTCGCTTTTATTGAAGGGATTCATCTGTGGGAGAATTTGTTGGGAGGCCCTTGGTCTACAGCATCTGAAAATTGACTTCTTGTAGATTTTATCTTACGGCATGCAACTTGATATAAGCTCCTGTTTCCTGTTGCCACTCATGATTAGGCATTGTTCTTCAATGGTTACATTTCAAGTTGAATGCCAAATTGACTGACTGTTATGGTCCTCCTTTGGTTCTCTTGGTAGGAAAAATAACAGGATAGGAATTGTGTAGGATTGACTTGCCCTCGAGTGGAATCCTTCAGGCATAGGAACTCTTGGCAGGAATTTTGCATGAGGTCTGACCTTATGTTAGTTTTCTGTGAAAATACACTGCAGAGTTCCTATTGGAATAGCTCCTGCAGCTTACAATCCCGTGAGTCAAACACTGTTTAAAGGCAAATAGTTCCTAAGTTCAGATCGTTCCTTCTCCCTGAGTAGCAAAACAGAGTTAGTTTCAGAAACTTTTTAGCCTGGAAACAAGGTACAGGCAAAAACACGAGAGGGCTAGAAAATTTTATACACTGATGATTCCTGCTATTCGGAACACTCAGAAAAAGAAATGGTGCATTATACACCTCGTGAAATTATAAAAAGAATAAAGATATACTCCTAACATTAAATATTTTTTGTGGTTGGTTTAGTACAATTTTTGAACTAAACCCACGGATGAAGTACAAAATTAGATCTAATAATCAAGTAAGAAAAAAAATGAAAAAATCTCAGGAAAATCAATACTAGTCAGCACAGTGTTCTCATTTCTCAGAAATTAGAATAAGATCGTATGTTTAAATTGATAGCTTTGTGGTTTGTAGAAATCGGGGCACAACTTAGTATGTTCAGAACTTCTCGGTGTTTCATGTACTCCCTTCATTTAGAAATGTAAAATATTTTAGCTTTGTAAAATAAATGTATCTAGACTCTTTTTAGTATGTAGGTTCAGCCCAAACTCATACGAATCTGATATATTCAATTCATAAAGTTAAAACATCTTATATTTATGAACGGAGGGAGTAAGTACTATTTAGTTCAGCAATCAGGTCATATTTGTCATCGGCGCTACACGCGTTTGCCATTCTTTACTCTTCTTTCTGTGAGCAACAAAACTCTGGATAGAGAGGAAAAGCGACAGTAGCCTCACAAGATACATCGGCAGGAAAACGAGATGTCCACAAGGCAGAGCAGATAAAAGAGGAGAATCGTGCATACCATTCGTTTGTACTCTTATTATCTCTTTAGTTAAGAGGTTAGCTGATTTACCGAAGTTCACATAGTATATTTGTTTCGTAGAATTGCTAATTTATTTTCAGTCTCTGGTATTCTTATGACAATGCTTAACATCAATTCACCAGGAAGCCTAATTTTGTGGATGATAAAAAAATTAGTACCAACGGAATCCCATAAAAAAACACTGTATATGCTTAATATGAAAAATCATTTGGAGAATTATGTATCTAAAGTTTTATTCTGTTTTAGGTATTATTACAGGGTTAAAGTTGATATAGTAACTAGTTCGCAAAAAAAAGTAGATAGTAACTAACTTGAATTTGAACTTCTACATATACATATGCAGCTATTTAGCATCTTTCTTCCCTGTTTTAGCTATATTTTACTTCTGTTAAGGAATTAAAATCAAGGGTACTACCTTGGTATAGTTAAGAGGTGAACTGATTTACCGAGGTTGAACATCTACATTTCTTTTGTAAAATTGCTACTTCCTCAATACTTCACATCAATTCACGAGGAAGCCTGACTTTATCTACTTGAATATTGAATAGCAACCCCATTGCTCGATACCTTATCTGCTTGATTTGAAAACCGCATGCCAGTTCCGTTTCTGAATTTTTTAGATCCTGCTGTCTATCACCAACTAAGCACCGTAACATTAGTAGAAGTAGATGTTTGCTATCACCAATCTGAAATTTTCTCTCACTTATGGAAAACATATCCAGCTCTCCTGCATCTTCACTTCTTTCCTTGACAGGTTTCTCTTAAGAAGCAACTGAAACTCAACCCTAGTATAGAGACGCACACGGAATATTTGCCTTCCACTGAACCACGATATCTGCTAGTATTGAACATAAGCAATGTTGGAAGCTTGTACTCTTCTTCGGGGATCACGATGTTTCCCTACTTATGGTCGAAAGGGTAGCATTGCATTGATCTACAAACAATGACGTTGCCGACGTAACGGTTGTCCCATAATCGTTCTTTTGGTGGGTATATAGGGGATCTCCACTTCATTTTGTTGACGATGTTAAATTTTTTGACAGTTTTCAGCGCCGACGTTCGGCGTGCTCCGTTTATTGCCACATTTTTTTATCCTTGTTGGCGTGCTTTCGTTATTTGCTCCAGAATGTACAATGAAAAATCAGCCTGGCGAGGATTTGTGTACTAGTAATGAAATCCAAATTTCAGTATGCATGATTATTCCTGCGTTTTTTTTTTGGTTCCTTGAACCTCTCTATGTCTGTCTCCGCAAAATGGTTTGTAAATTCAGAATCTCGGTACTACCATGATACGGATATGCAAAAAAAGGTTGGCAGCATATGTATAGAACACAAAGGGAAGTTGTTTTTTCATTCCAAACTTTGCATTCCGTGGGTGTGGTAAAAACCAGTACTTACTATTGATCAGTCCTCTTCTCTTGCTTACTTTTTCCCCTTGATGAACATTGTGGAGCCAGCTATAGTTCCGGTTTTGTGGAGACCAGTATCTTTAGACACTCGGACGATGACGGAGCCGTCCCCGCTTGGATCTGTAGCAGCACAGCAGGCGTGCATCGCCCAAAAAGGCCAAGCAGCGCACGAGATCGAGCCTTTTGGGAGGTTCTCATCGCCATTCACTTCGTTCGTTGGGGCCACTCGCTCACCAATTGTCGTTTCGTTTTCTTGTGTATACTCGGTTCATCACAGCTCAAACCCAGCAAGGTCAGTACGAGCATCAAAACGTACAAATCGATGTGTGCTGTGGGTAGGACTGTGCTGCCGTTCGCGTAGGTTGTCAAGTGGGATCCCACCAAAGTCCCACATTTAGTTCATTCGGCATAATCTAGTTTAAATTTACACTAGATTTTGGCAAATGATCTAAAAGTAGGATTTTGGTGGGATCCGACTTGACACCCTACGTTCGCGATTGCGTGGAAACAGTACAGATAAATTGTTTTTTTTCTTCGGAGGACAGGCACGAAATCGCTGGCTACTACCACTACCCGCCTCGTGCCCTGCTCGCCGCAGTAGGGCAGCAGCCACGGTAAAAACTGGTCCGCACGGCACGGCAGGGCAGCCACTGAGCCACGGATGTTCCTCCCTCGCTGGCGGTGAGCCGGCGCCAGCAGCACGGCATGTGGTAGCCACGAAAAAATCCCGATGCGCAGGCACGACGTCGTGCCGCTCATGCCTCTCGTGTCCGTCAAAATTAGGAAATAGATCGTGGGCTCGTGGCCGTAGGAAGAAAAAAAACGTGACGGCTCGTCGCGGCGCGCGGCCACGTACGGGGACCAGAGCAGAGCGCACACAGAAGACGGGATTAGGCAGATTCTTCCGGATGGGGCGTGTGCGGCTGCCGCGCCCGCATCGTGTGCGCGCCAAATTCTCTCCTCGCCCTCCCTACCTGGTCCGACTCTTCCCCCCCTATCTTATCTCCACCCACGCTGGCCCCCTCGCCTGTGGCCAGCAGCTGGCTACTATCGGCATCAACCTCGCCCCGGCCTCCCACCCCGCTTCAAAACCTCCATTCTTGTTCCTTTCCCCTTCTCCTTCAACCTTACCCGACCCCAGCACCAGTGCCGAGGTCGAGCTCCAGCCAACCAGTCTCGCGGCAATGAACATCCTAAACCAGCCCGGCGCCCACCCGGCGTTCCCGGCCACCAAGGACACCGCCGGCGCCTTTCACCTCATGCCGGCCTCCGTCCGCTTCGACGGCCCGAGCACGGCCAGCGCGCACCGCCACCCGCGGTGGCAGGCGCAGACGCTGCGCCGCTCCAGCAGCTACGTGGGCGCTGCGCCCGGCGCCGACGACGCCGCAGCTCCGGCCGCTGCCAACCAGCAGGCCCTGGCCGCGCCGCCGTTCCAGCCGGTCACGCTCAACTTCCTGCGCTCGCTGCTCGACAAGGGCAGCATGACCTCCATCGCGGAGGAGGGCGCCGGCGCGGGCGTCCCTCCCGCCGAGGCGCCCCCGCTGCACGCGCTCCGGGTCGTCGTCTCCTCCGCCGTCGAGCTGGACGCGCGCCAGACCGAGCTCATCGCGCGCAAGATGCGACGCATCACAGGCTTCGTCAACCTCGCCGTCGAGAACGTCGTCGACCCTTCCCTCATCGCCGGATTCGTCATCTGCTACGGCCTCGACGACTCACACGCCATCGACCTCAGCGTCAGGGCGCGCCTAGCCGCGCTCAAGAACCGCGTCGACTCATTCGACCACCAACACGACGATCGCCTCCACCCGCGGCACTGATCCATCCACCCGACGCATCCGTACCGTCCCGTCCATTATATCCACAGACGCACATGCCATGCGCGCCACGAACACCTCGCAGCTCCGCCGTACCGCCATGATGGACTCTATACAGGACATCGATCGCCGCCGGTGACAACAGTTTTGCTACGTGATGTTGTTGTAAATTGTGAGACAATAGCTCCCTGCTACTACACCTTTCAGTCCAGGTTATGTCTGTACGAAGTGTACTGTAATACTCCTATGGTACTGTACAACTTGCAGTGTGTAATTCCGTTCTATGCGAGGTTCAGTGTTACAGCTCTGTAACGCGCGAGCAGATATGCTGATGCGACAAGCCTAGCTAAAATACCAACACTGTATGCAACAAACGGTTTTATGAAACAGCTGGTACTCGTGACTCGTGAGGGCCAGAGCTTTCTTATTTGCATTCAGTGTTCTACACTTATTACCGATACTCTTTCCATGCAGAGTGATTCGTAGATACTGACGGCATCAGAGTAAAAAAAAAATGTTGATTAGGCTGAGGAAGAGCTATCACTTGTGACTTGTGAGGGTTAAACTTGTTTGTGTTCAGCTCGTTCTATGCTGATTACTGACACTCTCTGGATGCAGAGTGATTATTGATATGCTGATGGCATGAGAGCTGTAGACAGAGAAGTTGCAGTGCAAGAAGCTCTTGTGATATACTACTAAAACCTAAATAGACACCTAATCTGTACTCAGCTTTGAACACTGATCAATAATAATACTGATGCGCTTTTGATTCAGAATGACTAAACACTGATGGCAACAAAGTAGTATTAATTATTGGAGAGCAAGAACTGTTTGATGATGGGGCAAGTTGCGGTACAGGCAAGGATTAAGTAGCGAGGTACAAACACTGACTGATTGACTGACACGCAATTATCGATCGGACAGGGCGGCCGAACTGGAGCTCAGCTGCATGCGGCGGTGCGCTGATGCGCACGGACGTCGTCGATCACGCACGGCGGTGCAGGGCCTCCGAGAGGCTCCTGAGCGCCTTGTCGTAGGAGACGAAGCCCATGAACCAGAACTCGTGGTTGTCCGTGGTGGCGATCTGGATGTACCTCTCGGCCGGCTTCCACATGCTGGCCGACGGGCTCACGGTCCTGACTTGGCTCAGGGGAAGCACCACCTGCGATTCAAGCCAATCGGTAGATGATTCCCAGTCCCAGGTGAAAATCAGACATGGCTGAACTTGCACTTGCAGTGAAGTGAACTAGTTGCAGCGGAGTGAACTGGATCTGATGAAGTACCTTATAGTACATGGGCTCGGGCAGGTGGGCTGCGGGGCCGTGGTAGGGGAGCGGGGAGTCGCTGCAGAAGGCGAGGCGCGCGCTGGAGAGGTAGAGCGTACCGATGACGGGGCCGGAGGAGGTGGAGAGGTAGCACGCGTAGGCCTTGCGGAGCTGCTCCCCCGGCACGGCGCCGAACACCTGGTGGAACACCCTGTCGTGGCCGCCCTCCGCGTACACCTTGGTCCCCTGCGCCAGCCGCGCCACCGCCGCGTCCGCCATGTTCGGGGCCGTCCGGACTGCGTGTCCGCGCGCGTCGGCGAGGTAACAGGCAGACGCGTCAGTCAGTGAGCGTGCACGAGGAACCGGAGCAGACAGGGAGAGAGCGTGCGTGCGTGTGTGTGTGTGATAGGGTACGTACGGTGGTGCCAGATGTTGCCGGTGGTGTCGGCGGCCTTGCGGGTGCCGTCCTCCAGCAGCTTGCCGTACCGCCCCAGCGCCTTCACGATGGCTGCGAGAAGAGAACGCGCGCGCGGGCGGCATGAGGAAGCAGTGCGAAGAGGAAGAGGATCTACTGGTCGAGAAATTCAAAGATGGACTCACCCTGGCAGGTTGACGGGGTCGCGCTGGCCGGGGTGACGAGCACGTAGGGGTTGCCCGCGCCGTTGCTCGCCGCCGTGACGGCGACGGCCTGGTTGCCGTGCGGCGGGTACCCCGGCGCCGGCGCAGGGGCGAACGACGATGTCATGGCCGATCGAGGTTGATCCGATCCTACGCGTACGTAAATTGATCTTGTCCTGGAACGGGGCTCTCAACCTTGGGGTGCCGCTTCTGCGCGCTGATTGCCGAATGATTTGAGGGATTGATGGCGGTGCGGGGAAGAATCGGAAGTAGTAGCGGCGATGAGCTGAAGATTCTCGCGCGCGTTTACCTTTTTTGCTGGGGAAAGGATCGAAGGAAAGGGAAAGGAAGCAGTGCTGTGCAGTGCAGCTGATCGAGGTACACAGAATAGATAAATGGAATGAATATCTGGGGCTTCGCGTCCGCGATTCTGCGTACGTTGGCCGCTGCACTGCACGCACACGCTCGGATAGTCAAACCCACTGGTCGCTGTGCCGACGCGGCGGTGCGTGTGCCTTCACAGCAAAGGAAAAGAACGGCCGCCGGCCGCGCTGATCAGCCGTTGCAGGAAAGAGATGAACGGCTGCTCTGCGAGGAAAGTTATCGGGCCGACTAACCGTTGCTTCACCGGCTCACCGTAGTGTACGAGACCACGCCATACGGCATCAAATTCTCGTTGTAGTGGGTATCAGATTCTTTAGGCCCATGAATCTGAGAAGTGGAAGATCACCACAAATGCCTTGGCGAACAGACCCAAGACGAAAAATGGACCATGGCCGAAGGTCGTCCCCAAGAATGATTAATCTCGGCAGAGACCGGATGTAATATTTAAAGCTTTTGATAAAATCTACTTTTAGATCAATTCGAGAATTGTTTTAGCCCACGGACTCATAGCAACCGTTCGATCCGAAGAGCGCGGACAAGATCGACTTGTTTCCGTAGTGTTGCTCTAGACGATTCATCTCTTATCCTCTCCTTTTTCTACTTTCCCTCGATCTCACGCGCTGACCATGCCTGCCGCCGCTCCGATATGGATGTCACGTGCTGCCCACCAAACTCACCGGTTGCTGCCGTATCTCTCCTCCCCCACTCGCACCTCATTTTTGCCGGTGCTATCTTCCTGCTGAGATCCGTCGTCGTTCGCTGCTCCTAGAGCTCGCCCTCTACCAATCGCTGGGCCTCTCCCACTTATCCGCGTGCATGTCCACCACCACCTGCTGCTTTTTCTGCCTGGCCGGTCAAGACGGTCAAGGTCGTTGTTGCCTCTGCGCCGGCACCACGCTTGTGAGGTGTGTCAACGCTCACAGCAGTGCCCTCAAGATGAGCTATGAGGTGGAACAGGCGGCCTGCCCTTTGACCACCACGTCGGCACCCAGGAGGTCCGAGTGATGCTGCTACCTATGGCTGTTGCTCCATCTCGAGCCAACGGTTGTCGATACTTCGTTCAGTACGCACCTTGTAGTTCGTGTACAATCTAGTTGGATGGATTACTGGGTGCAGACGTATTTAGCTTGTTGTTTATGTTAGTTAGCTTCCGATTCATGTTTGTCAGCTTTGATGGATTTGCGTGTGCAAGCGCGTGTCACTTGTACGTTTATTTGGCATGTCTGTGTGATTGTGTATGCGCAGATGGATTTTGTGTTAAAGCATCAGATGTTGTCTTCATATATGTGCAATTAATTGGAATACATATGTGTGAAAAATAGTCTACCGTGTTCATTTTATCTCCATTTAATGGTTTACAGTAGAAAAGTCGTAGTAGAAGAATGCAAACTCGCTCACCATCCATTTTGTATGGAAAAACTACTTTTAGGATGGTCCGCCTTTAGCAAAACGGTAGAATGTCATGTGCAGCCTACAATCCAATTTTAAACAAATGGTGGCGTAGGCGCCGGTGTAAATAAAAGAAAGTAAACACGATCGAAATATCCCTCTTTTCCATGTTGAAGCCTTGATAACTTACATGTTATTGGGTGGGTAACTTACATGCTGAAGCCTAGATAGCTCTCGTGTTACTGATGGATACCTTTTTGGACAAAAAAGTCGTATTACCCACTCTAACATGTGCTTTATCTATGTCTTACTATTTTAAATTATCCACCCTGAAACATATAAGTTACCCACGCCACTAGTCGAGGAGGAGGATGAATGGGGGAGGAGGAGGACTGTGGCGGATGCGTACGTGGTGGATCTGGCCGACTTCGTTGATGACAATTATATGTTACTAGGTAGGGACGCGCGGCTTGCCGCGCGCTTGCCCGCCTACGACGGGCAAACCAATATGAAAAATCGATGAAAACATTCAAGTGGATTTCAGATAAAGAAGCGCTCAATCTAATCATACTTTAATACTTTTGCAATATGAATCAGCTTGGACACTGTAACACCCTCAGAATCGGACCTATGCAAGTTTTAGCGAAGCCCGCCAAACCCGCATAGAAACGATTCAAAGGTGCCCACCAGGCACTTGCGTGCGGGTGGAAAACGAAGTAATAACATTACACAACAGTCCTCGATGGGACCCACAGAACAGATGTATATACACACGACTCCATGAGTCAAGAATACAGATATAATATACAAAGATCCAAATCACCTTGAAAATGATAGAGCGTCCGACTACGGACAAGATGCAAATGGGGCTAAGAGCCCTGAAGAATAACCAATGGCGTCCATAACCCTGCCCAGGCCAAGCCGGAAGGGTAACCCTGCTAACGGCGTCGAAACCTGCTAAAACAAAAGGGGTGTCGACAAAGGGCAAAAGAAAAAGAGGAGCGTCAGTACTGAGGCCAGTACACGGCGAGGCTAGAATTCGGCGGTCCTCGCCTACATAGGTATGGTGGACTGAAGCGGCAGCGGCAGCATGCACTAAACAACCTATAGAGACTCAATAAAACTGTCGGCTATCAGAGAGGGATAAGAAAGACCTATTCGGAACCAACCTGATGCTACCATCAAACAAACCCATCCTGGTATTTCCCCCTCGAGACCAAACGAGGAAGTCAACCGAGGAACTCACACAGTTGGCAGTTTTATTTATTCAGTTATCGTTGCAGCAATTACTAGTCAGGTATAGATAATCGTCCTGATATAATAAGCAGTGGGCACTTTTAGTTAACCATTCCGTTGTAGTTGCGACACTTGCTAGTCAAATTCACTTATCATGAGATAACCCGAAACCCAGCAGTTGTTGGTACTTTTATTTAGCCATTCCGTTGTAGTTGCAATACTTACTAGTCAGGTACAAAGGTCGCAAGCGACAACTCAAGAAAGCAATTGTGGCAGTTTTATTTAGCCATTCCATTATAGTGAAACTGATTACTAGTCAATATAAAGTCAGATTTATAGCACTACTTTAGTTATAGTTGTCTATGATCGAGATACTGTGCTCCAAGTCGTCCATAACCGCGGACACGGCTTTCAGAAAGTTTTACCCGGCCGGGGTGCACAAATAGCAACACACACTCGATCAACCTCGGAAAAACCAAATCAAAACCCAACGAGGCCTTCACGACAAAGAAATCACAGGATTCAGAATTATTTCAGGGGCCCACCCCTTGGAGTACACCCGCAACGAAGTTAGCTGACTCCGAGACGGACCCGAGGTTTGGGTGGACGGCTGTGAACGACTGGGAACCCAAAACTGGGCTTGTCGACACCGCGAAAACGTGTCCCGATCCTAAACAGTACAGTGTGCTCCTCGCACAATCGTAAATACAGTAGTAGCATGGCATAGGTACAGGATAGTAAATAAAACCTCAAACTAGTTTGTGGCCCCAAGAAATAAGACTGAATCAAGCTCTGGCTCAGGGGGGTCTCATAATCCTTCCGGATGTGGATAGCGCGATAAATCAAGGAACAGGTATCAAGTACTCGGGGTCCTACGGGACACAAGTGGACGGTTAACAACCAAATAACATTTATTGCCCACCTGTGCCTCTGCTTACTTACTTCAATTTTAGTTGTTAAACAGTAATTAAAGTGAACAAAAAGTAAAGCCATAATCATCTCCAGCATCGAACAGGCGGCAATCCTCCAACAACTGTGGCACATGGTGACACGCGACAGCACTTGAGCAAGCGACTACGACGCGCAAGTCCAACTATCTACCAAACAACAGGTAATAGGAGGTGTCCAGGGCAATATAAGGCTGCAAGGGATATCACGGGTACGAAAACTAGAGCATCGCAACACAGATAGCAATAGATCAACATGAGGGAATAAATACTATAAAAGTAAGATAGGTAGAAAGGGGGAGATTGTGGCATCCCGCAAAACCACTACTAGAAAATCGCGTTGAATTTGTGCATTGCATCGTCATCATCATGCATTGTTTGCCAAAAACTATTTCGCAAAGCCCGTTTTGTTTTCTAAAACGCCCCATCTTTATTCAAACGCCAACCCGGGGCTCCGGAGTATTTTGTTTTGCCGCTATCGGTTTGCAAACGAAGTTATTAAAACAAATAAAAATTATAATTATTTTTGGTGGGGCAGTCGAACGGTCCGAACCGACCGAACGACCACCCCAGAAAAACCAAATCGGTCCAACTCCTAATCCTAAGACTACCCAGCTTCCTACCCACCCCAGCCTCCACATCACTCCTACCTATCACGCACTGCCACCTCACCACACTCCCTTTCCCCAACCACTCAACGCCTGCCACATCATCCAACCCCCTCTCTCCCTTCCCTCTCTCTCCCTCACAGCCCACGCACGCACTAGCACACACGCGCGCGCAGCCAGCATCTCCCCTGTCCCCACGCTGTGGCCCACCTTCCACCATCCCACCTCCTTCTCTTCCTCAGCCACACAGCGCTCCCCTACCCTCTTTCCTCTCTCTCCCTTCCACCCCGGGCCCACCTTCGCCTGGCCTCACGCTCACCTCACCTCTCCCCCACCCCGTCCCTGTTCCTCTTCTCTACCTCCCCGTTCCCCACCTCCCCACGTTCCACGGCCGACACCGCCCCTCCCGCAGCGCGCCGAGCCTCCCCGCTCATCTCCCTTCCGCTCGCCCTCTTCCCACCAGCGGCGCGCTCCCTCCTGCGCCCCGCTTCTCTCCCTCCCCTCCGGCAGCTACGCCCCGCCTCCTGCCTCCACCCTCCCCGGCGCGCCCCGTCGCCCGCCTCCGTCACCGCCAGTCGCCCTCGCCTCCCCGAGCCCAGCGGCCACCGCCTCCCTGGCCCCGGCTCGCCGCTCCGCCTCGCCAACCACGCGCTCCGCCGGCCGTCCTCCTCCGCCGCCGCCGGCAACCGCCTTCCTCACCGCCGCCCTCGCCCGTTCCCGCAGAAGCTCCGCCCCGCCGGCCCCGTCGCTTCCCCCTCGCCGGCGTCTGCCCGCCTCCGGCCTCCGCCGCGCCCGTCGCTCGCCGGCCGCAGCCGCCAGGGTGCCGTCTCTCTGCTCCCCGTCGACCTCGCCGGCAGCAGCCCGCCGCGCCAGCGCCAGCTCCGTCGCCGGCGACCACCTCGTCCTCCGAGCCGGCTCGCCTCCGCCCCGCAGCAGGCCGCGCGCGCCTGCAGCCCTCGCCGCCCCGCCGCGCCAGCGGCCACGCCCCGAGCCCGACCGGCGCCGTTCATCTTCCTCGCCGCCTGCCCGCCTCTGGTCTCCGGCGCCCCGCGCGTCCCTGGCCGCGACACCTTGGTCCGTTCCGAGCGACCTGAGCCCCTGCAGTTGACAACACCACTGCTTCATGTGCGTCTCTGGTCATGTTGGTCCTGCAAGACCATGTCACTCACAGTATCCGGACCTCCGGCAAGATCTACGGTACCACACGGACGATCGAGACGGCACTTCAAGATCTTCACCCCGACCGCCACGACCGATCGGATTCGGGAACCCGACAAGACCGGCTTGATGCTGATGATTTCGAAGGAGGTACATGGAGCCACCCGAGAAAGTAACGCCGTAGGCTCGCGGTATCCGGAGGTCGACTATAGACCGGAGTATCAAGATCTTCTCCCGGAGCAACGAGATCTTCGCAACGACAAGAACGACACCGCGAAACACCGAGAACTTCCCCCTGAACATCAAGTCGCCAAGACCCCCGTAACCGAAGGCCGCCGACACGGAAACGCCGAGTACTTCACTCCGGACCCGATAACCGCCAAGATCGCCACAAGAACGACAAGTACTTCATCCCGAACGCCGTGACCGTCGACATGACCCGGAGACCACGGATGCGCCAAGAACTACCCCGATTCGAGACCCTAACCCCTGAGTCCGAGAATGACCCCGTCGAACCCTGGACCCTAGACCCTGTCGGACCCCGAACCCCCGGAACCCCAAGATCGTCGAGACCCTAATGTGTGACCCTTTTCCTCGATACCCTATTTTTATAAATAATAACAACTTGTTGCATACTGAATTGTCATACTCGCATGCATATCTGTGGTTTGGGGGCCTTATGCCGATTCACCTAATAATTAAATATGGGGCCCATATGCGGGCAAATCTAGCCTTATATTGGCCTCATTTAAACTTGTGTAGCGAACCGGTTCCATCTGTTGTCTTGCTAAACAACATTTAAATTGCGGGGTAGCGAAACAACTTGAACCATTTAATTAATTGTCGGGACCCCGGTTCCGCTTAATATGACCTAATTGCATCGCACCTTTGCCATGCCATGCATCATACATGCATCATGCCGATCTTCTGCCGTGTATTAAATATTGCATCCGGTGTTTCTTCTAGTGTTTTGCTTCTTCGCGGATAAGGCCGTTGAGTTGATGTGAGCTTCGCCCCGATCTTCGGTTGAACCTTCGACAATGTTTTCAGGCGAGCATCTCCCTCTTTCTACCTATCTTACTTTTATAGTATTTATTCCCTCCTGTTGATCTATTGCTATCTGTGTTGCGATGCTCTAGTTTTCCGTACCCGTGATATCCCTTGCAGCCCTATATTGCCTCGGACACATCCTATTACCTGTTGTTTGGTAGATAGTTGGACTTGCGCGTCGTAGTTGCTTGCTCAAGTGCTGATGTGTGTCGTCATATGCCACAGTTGCTGATGTATTGCCGCATGTTGATGTTGGAGTTGATTCTAGTTTTACTTATTGTTCACTTTAATTCCTGTTTAACAACTAAAAATTGAAATAAGCAGAGGCATCGGTGGGTGATAGACAATATTTGGTTTCCGAACGCCCACTTGTGTCCCGTAAGACCCCGAGTACTTGATACCTGTTCCTTGATTTATCGCGCTATCCACATCCGGGAGGTATATGGGACCCCCCTGAGCCAGAGCTTGATTCAGTCTTATTTCTTGGGGCCACAAACTAGTTTGAGGTTTTATTTACGATCCTGTACTTATGCCATGTTTTACCGCTTTATTTACGATTGTGCGAGGTACTGCACACTGTACTGTTTAGGATCGGGACACGTTTACGCGGTGTCGACAAGCCCCGTTTGGGGTTCCCAGTCGCTCACAGCCGTCCACCCAGACCTTGAGGCCGTCTCGGAGCTTGCTTACTCCGTTGCGGGATCTACTTAAGGGGTGGCCCCCTGAAATATTTCTGAATCCTGTGATTGTTCAGTCGTGAAAGCCTCGTTGGGTTTTGATTTGGTTTTTCCGAGGTTGATCGAGTGTGTGTTGCTATTGGTGCGCCCCGGCCGGGTAAAACTTTCTGAAAGCCGTGTCCGCGGATATGGACGACTTGGAGCACAGTATCTCGATCATAGACAAGCATAACTAAAGTTTATTGCTATAAATTTGACTTTATAATGACTAGTAATCAGCTTCACTACAACGGAATGGCTAATTAATACTGCCCACAATTGCTTGTTTGGATGTCGCTTGCGACAATTGTATCTGACTAGTAAGTATTGCAACTACAACGGAATGGCTGAATAAAAGTACCAACAACTGTTGGGTTTTGGGTTTATCTCATGCTATATGTATCTGATTAGTAATTGTTGCAACTACAACGGAATGGTTAACTAAAAGTGCCCACCGCTTATTTTATCAGGATGATTATCTATACCTGACTAGTAATTACTGCAACGATAACTGAATAAATAAAACTGCCAACTGTGTGAGTTCCTCGGTTGACTTCCTCGTTTGGTTTCGAGGGGAAAACACCAGGATGGGTTTGATTGGTGGTAGTTATCAGGTTGGTTCCGAATAGGTCTTTCTTACCCCTCTCTGATTGCCGCCTGTTGTATCGAGTCTCTATAGGTTGTTTAGCGCATGCTGCCGCTGCCGCTTCAGTCCACCATACCTATGTAGGCGAGGACCGCCGAATTCTAGCCTCGCCGTGTACTGGCCTCAGTACTGACGCTCCTCTTTTTCCTTTGCCCTTTGTCGGCACCCCTTTTGTTTAAGCAGGTTTTGAGATCGACGTCGTTAGCAGGGTTACCCTTCCGGCTTGGCCTGGGCAGGGTTATGGACGCCATTGGTTATTCTTCAGGGCTCTTAGTCCCATTTGCATCTTGTCCGTAGTCGGACGTTCGAACATTTTCAAGGTGATTTGGATCTTTGTATATTATACCTGTATTCTTGACTCATGGAGTCGCCGTTATATATATCTGTTCTGTGGGTCCCATCGAGGACTGTTGTGTAATGTTATTACTTCGTTTTCCACCCGCACGAAAGTGCCTGGTGGGCACCTTTGAATCGTTTCTATGCGGGTTTGGCGAATTTTGCTCAAACTTGCATAGGTCCGATTTTGAGGGTGTTACAGAGATGCTCGCCTGAAAACATTGTCGAAGGTTCAACCGAAGATCGGGTCGAACCTCACATCAACTCAACGGCCTTATCCGCGAAGAACCAAAACACTAGGATATACACCGGATGCAATATTTAATACTACGGCAAAAGATCGGGCATGATGCATGTATGATGCATGACATGGCAAAGGTGCGATGCAATTAGGCCAGATTAAGCGGAACCGGGGTCCCGACATTTAATTAGGTGGTTCATGATGTTTATCTACCCCGCAAATTAAATGTTGTAATAACAGGGCAAGATAAGTTACCGGTTCGCTACACAAATTTAAATGAGGCCAATATGAGACTAGATTTGCCCGCATATGGGCCCCATATTTAATTATATGGTGAATCGGCATAAGGCCCCCAAACCACACAATATGCATGCGAGGATGACAATTGAATATGCAACAGGTTTTATATTTAGCATTTATAAAATAGGGCTCGGGAAAAGGTTCACACATTAGGGTTCGGCAGATCTTGGGTCCGGGGTTCGGTCTCAGGGTTCGGATCTGGGGTTCGGCCTCGGCGGGATCGTGACCGGACAAAGGAAGTAGGTCTTGTTGCATCCGAGAAGAAGAGCTTGGTTCGGTGTCGGGGTTCCTCGGACTCGCTCTGGTCGGTGTCGATCTTGTCGGTCCGCGTACCGGGAAGTAGTACTTGTCTCATCTGGGGTGAAGTACTTGGCATGCTGCGTCGGCGACCTTGGCGTCTTCGGGTTCGGGTCTTCGGTTTGGGGCCTTAGGGTCTTGGGGTTCGCGTCCGTGTGGCGATCTTGTCGTTCCGTGTAGGCGTCCTCGGTGCCGGGGGAGATCTTGGGGTTCTAACTTGTTCGTCGTTGACGGACTTGGTTCGTCGTCGGGTCTCGTCGGGATCAGTCTTCGGGGTCCGGTGCCGATCTTCGGGTACCGCAGGCTCTCGAAGGGGAAGATCTTGTCGACCGGGCGGCTTCGGGGCGATCTTACCTAGAGCCTCTTGTTGTTGCACCGTTCTCGTCTGTGCCCTGTTTGCGTTCGACGAGGAGCCAACAAGGAGAGGCCCGACGGCGAGGGCGAAGACGCGCAGGGTCCGGCGACGGGAGCCTTCGGCGCCGGCGAGGTGAGGCCGGAGGCGGACTCGGAGGCGCGAAGGAGGCCACGCGGACGGGTCGGCCTGGCGAGGCGATGCCGCGGTGGTCGAGGACGGACAGCGGCGGGCGTAGACGGCGGGGAGAGGCGTGGGGGCCGCGAGTCGCGGGTGGCGGACGGCGGTCGACGGTGACATGGCGTGCTCGGCCGCGCCGGCAGAGGAGGCGACGGGGAGGAGCTGGCGGCCCGGGAGGAGGCGGCTTGGCCGGTGCGGGGCGCGGCCAGGAGGAGACCGGCGGGCGGCGGCGGGGATTCCCAGGCGGCGGCGGCGGCGGCGGGCAGGGTCCCGCGGCGGCGCGGCCGGGGCTCTGCAGGGGAGAGGGCCGACGGGTAGCCCGCAGGCGGCCGGCGGGGCGACGGGGCGCGGGGCCGGCTCGGGTGGCAAGGGCGGCCGCGGAGGGAGAGGGAGGAGGAGAGGAGGAGGGGAGCCGGCGAGCGGCGGCGCTGGAGGGTGGCGGAGGGAGAGGAGGAGGGCGGACCGAAGGAGGACGAGGTGGCGGGGCGGCGCTCGCCGGAGCGGGGAGATCGTCGGGGTGGGGAGGGAGACGAGGGAGAGAGGAAGCAGAGAGGGGTCGGGGAAGAGGAGAGACGGGAGGTGGGGGACGGGTCGCGGGCCAGGGGTGGGACCAGGTGGGGCCCGGGCGCTGGGGCAGAGGGGGGTGGGGGTGGACCGGGTCCAAGGGGGTTGAGTGGAGAGAGTGGGGGTGTGGGCCGCGGTTTGGGGTGGGGCCAGCCTGTAAGGGAGTGGGTAGGTGGGAATGGGGTGAGAGAAGGAAAGGGGGGCTGGATCAAGGATTGCTGAGGTGGCGAAGTGGGTAGGAAATTGGGGGAGGGGTGAGGTGGTACGCTGCGGTTGGTGGGTAGGTTAGGTCTGGGTGTAAATAGGATTTAGAGTTTAGGTTTTTAAAGATGTGTTTGTTTGGTTTTGTTTATTTTAATACAAGGCTACTTTGCAAATAGTTTTTAGGTAAATAAAATATCCGATACGATCGGGGTTTTGCATTTGAAATAAAGAGGGGTATTTGTACAAAGCAAAACTAGGCTTTTCGAAATAGTTCAGACGAACAATGCATGATGATGACGATGCAATGCACAAAAACAACGCGATTTTCTAATAGTGGTTTTGCGGGATGCCACAGACACATCCATACATTAGAAACTACACACCCAAAGTTTTTTTGAACGAAACACACCCGAAGTTAAATTGAAGCTGTGTGCCTAAGAGAGATTCATGCTCGGGTTGAAAGCAGTTCCACCCGCTCTGCCCGTCGACACACCCAAAATTGGGTTAAAACCGATATGGTTAGCTTGGACACGTCCGTGACTTAGAAACTCCACTCCCAATTTCATGCCTATGGTCAAGGAAGATCTTTTTTTACAATTCAAAAATAACATTTATTACATAGTTTTGGTGGCTATATGGTGATGGCAGGGATAGAATAGACAGAAATATGTTACAGATAACCGGATCAGTCTTGGAGAGTGGCAAATGGTTAACATAGAGTGATGTTTAGACGAAATAACAGTCAACTGCATAAAAAAGAGGGCGTTGAGAGCATGTCCTTGGCCGTCCATAGTGACAAGCTGCAATCAATGTTGAAAGTTTAACCGAGACATTTGTGGAATCTTCAATGTTTGAGATAGTAAAGATGTTATGAATTCAATAGAAGAGAACCGGAGAATACCTTATCGATGCATGAGTGCTTCTATTTATTTGGAACAGCAGCACTACGTGTGGTTTGCACTTTGAACTGAGCACTTTTCGATTTTCTTCACCATATAAAAGGGTATGATAGAAGACAAGGTGTATTAATGCTGGAGCACAAATGGTGAAAGCAAGAAACATACAATCTATAAATGGAAATTAATACTCTGTCCTAAAAAGGATGTCTAGTTTGTCTAAACTTGAATGTATCTAGACACTATTTAGTATATAGATACATTCAAATTCAAACAAACTTGAGACATATTTTTTAGGACAGAGGGAGTATTTTTTGTTGATGGTTCTGTTGAACTGTGCATCATCATCAGTCGCGAGTTCTGATTTGTTCAATGCACAAAAGAGTATCAAAGAGCTAAAAGTTATACAGAGTTCTGATGTTTGCTTACTTGTTCAGTGTAAGACTACTGCCACCAGCATCTCACCCAGATCACGGTGCCACACCAAGTGAGGCCATTGATAGCAGAAATAATGGATCTACTGGGAACTGAATCATAGAGTATTTCCCTGCGATGTTGTTGCAAAATTGCAACTGTTGTACCTATAGGTGCAGGATTCAGAAACTCATATGGAATCTGAATAATCACCATAATGCATCAAGAAAATACAGATCAATTTAAGCAGTAGTTATGTATGTTGGTATCATGCCAACCATACAGAGCAGTGGACTCTGAATAATTACAGAAACAGAGCACTCTAGTCTTTATAGAAATCTATATTTGCTAATGCACAAATCTAACTCACATTGAGCTAAAGATTGAAGGGGTTCGTAGCATGGAAAACAAAAATTTTCTATCGCATACAAACAAACAAGCCAAGATCTATCTACTAGATTGTAGCAACGAGTCGATGGAATAACTTACCCTCGAAGATTCTAAAGCGGTTAACGAGAGCAGATTCTCGTGGGTGATGTAGTCGTACTCTTTCCGATCTCAAGATCGCGTAGACGATCCTTCCGGCGCTGCGTTCCGGCAGCGCTCCCGCAGTCGGTCACACGTTCGGTACTCGACGAAGACCTTCCTCTCCCTTGTTCCAGCAGGCAGCGGAGGTTGTAGCACTCTCCTCGCGATTCCGGCAGCACAACGGCGTGGTACCGGAAGTCGAGGGGAGATCCCGCAGGGCTTCGCCTTAAGCCGGAGCGAGTATGGTGGAGTATGAGAGAGGCTTTAGTGGTCTAGGGATTAGACACACCAATTAGAAGGCTCTAAACCGAAGGCTAGGGCAATTAGAAGCTCTAAACCAAAACGGCTCTAAACCGAAGGCTGTGGCTAGGGTTTAGATTTAGAGGATAGGAACTTGTGTGTCTAGAGGAGGAGGCCCTGCCCCTCCTTTTATAGGTGGGAGGGGCGGCCAAGGGGAGGGAGTCCCTCCCCAAGTCGGTTTCAACCTCCTCTTGCTTGTTTCCCTCAGTTTCCTGTTTTAGCCGTTTGACTTTCAAATTGGCCATTTGACTTTTTAGTTTTAGGATTCAATTTAATCCTTTATTTGGAACAGCGAGAACACTTAGTACATGATGCAATCATTCCAATATGTAATGACACATTCATGTACCCCTTCCCCCCCGGAGTGCCGGACATTCCGGAACCTTCTAGAACATTTCCGATGAAAACACCGGAATCATTTCCGAACTCCGAAATGGGACTTTCCTTATATGAATCTTATTATCCGGACCATTCCGGATCACCTCGTGATATCCCGGATCCCATCCGAGACTCCGAAAAACATTCGGTCTCTTTTTCATAATACCATAACTACTCAAACAACGTCGAATCCTTAAGTGTGTCTCCCTACGGTTCGTGAATTATGCGGACATGATCGAGACACTTCTCCGAACAATAACCAATAGAGGAATCTGGAAATTCATATGGCTCCCACATATTTCTACGATTACTTTGCGATCGAATGAACCACTTACATACGATACCAATTTCCCTTTGTCTCACGATAGTTTACTTATCCGAGGTTATGATCGTCGGTATCTCTGCATTCCTAGTTCAACCTCGTTACTGATAAGTACTCTTTTCTCGTTCCCGTGATATGTGATCCCTTGTGAGCCAGTCACATGCTTGCAAGCTAATTGGATGACATTCCACCGAGAGGGCCCAGAGTATATCTATCCGTCATATGGATGGACAAATCCCACTCTTGATCCATGTGTTTCAACCAATACTTTCCGAACACTCAATGCCACCTTTATAGCCACCCAGTTACGGTGTGGTGTTTGATGTCATCAAAGCATCCATCCGGAAAAGGTGATATGCATGATCTCATGGTCGAAGGAATTAGGTTACTATGTATCAGAAAGCATATAACAATTGAACTATTGAAATGACTTGATCTTTATGCTATGCTTATCTATAGGAGTATGTCCATCACATCATTCTCCTAATGATATGATCCTGTTGTTAATAACATCTCTATGTTCATGATCAGGAAACCATGATCATATATTAACCAACAAGCTAGTTTAACAAGAGGCTTTACTAGGGACTCTTATTTTAGTTTACAAATCACACAAGTATTAATGTTTTCGGTTAATACAATTATAGCATGGTATGTAAACATTTATCATAAGTGTGAAGATATGATAATAACCACTTTATTATTGCCTCTTGGGCATATCTCCAACAGTCTCCCACTTGCACTAGAGTCAATAATCTAGTTTCAAACCTTTGTGTATTCAACACCTATGGCTTTCCGGTGTTGTATGTACACGATTGCTAGTGGTCAACTGATCTCCGGATCTGACACTTCCAAGTCCGTGTGTAATTGCATGTCTTTGCGTCTCTACGCATCACTCATTCTCTAATGAGATGGCTTTGTATAAATTTGGTCTTTCGGTGTGACCTTTAGCTCTTTGGGGTTAAAACATGTTGATAATATTGTCGCACAATATATCTTCATAGTATTATCCCACTGTGAACTACACCTAGTTTGATAACAAACTACTTGACACAAATGCCCTCTTTTGCTGCTAAAATAGCAGTCATATACTTAGCCTTTTGTTGTAGTATCTGTCACAATGTCTTAACTTTGGAACTCATCCAAATCCATTATGGAACTCACTTTTCATTATATTGTGCCACCCTTAGTTTAGATTGAGATAAACTTAATTTGTACTTTGTGACAAAACTAGTATCAATGTAGTACTTTTACCATGAACTAACCATCTATTTGTCACTTCTACAAATATTATACTCTTAATTCTTCCAAAAGATCATAAGAATATCCTTACTATTGTCCAATGATCATCTTACGAATTATTCTGGTATATGCTCACAACATTTAGAGCATAGGACATATCTGGATTTGTACATATCACAGTATGATTGATACAAATACTCTTTGTGATTTCATACATCAAGTATCAATCTATACTTGATTATTTGTTTCACTTTACCAAATGTCAATACACTTGAATATATATCATCAACATTGAACTCATTCAATCCTTTCTGTGTGACAAGAACCTCTCTTGTAGTTTCTATATTGAACTCATTCAATATCTTGTCTATGTACTTCTGGCACAACCATATTAGCGTCTATTGATGCCAAATATTTGGGTTTTGCCTAAGTCTTTCATCGGGATGAAATTCTTAATATGTGTTAATAAAAGATACATTATTTCCAATCAACAATATGTCTTCCACATAATGTATTAGAAACATGTCTTAGCGCTCCCACTTAATTTCTTGCAAATGCAAGCATCTTCATCGTCTCTAATGAACTTTTAAACTCCTTTAACAGTTTCATCACAGTGAAGATTCCAACTCCGCGATGCTCAATTTAACCATTGAAGTTTGCATATGCTTTTAGCATCCTTTGAATTAACAAAACCCTATGGGCCGTGTTATGCACACGTCCTAGGTAACCCTTCTATTAGAAGAATTTGTTTTGTTTATCCAACTATCATATAACAAAATTATATGTAGTGGTTGCTACATTAATCCGTCTAGACTAAATATCGCTATGAAAGATCAAATCTTGTCATAGTCAACCTTTGAACATTGTTGTGAACTCTTTCCCAACATGTTGACTACTTCATAGATATGAAACATCCATGTCTATTTCTTTATAGATCCAAACACAACTGTAAGGTCTTACACCTTTCTCGAGGGTCCTTCAAGTTCAAAACTTGATTTCTCGTGTATGGAACTATCACGGATTTTATGGCTTCAAGCCATTTGATGGAGTTAGGGCCCATCATCGCTTCTTTGCATGTAGTCCGTTCATTATTCTCAAATAATGATTCAACCCTCAAATCTTGGTATTTGATTGTTTACTCGACCTACTTGGTTCAATAGAAACTTTGACCTTCGTAACCACAACCTTTGAGGCACGTGAGCTATGAGCATTGTTGCTGCCTCCGGAACACTTTTCGGCGCTGCGCAACTTTGCACATATAGCTAAGGTTCCTTTAACCTTATCAACGTTCTATTGTCCTCCCACTTATCTTTTCACGAAAAATTCCTTCTCAAAGAAACTTGACCTTCTAAGCGACAAACACTTTTGTCTCCAGTGTTTTATGGAGGAATACTTAACAGTTATTCGAAATAACATACAAAGACAGGTTCATCCGACTTTGGTTGCAAACATCCTTTTTATGCATAGCATGCCAATGTTTAAGAAAGGACAACTTGGGTTTTATCCCAAACCATAACTTTATATGGTGTCATTTCAACGGATTATGATGAATCTCTTTTCAGTGGAAAAACGGTAATCTCTAAAGCTTTTAATCTTTAAAATACAATGGCAGTTTTATGAATTATACCTTCGATCTTACCATGTCAAACAAGGTTTAATTACATATCTCGAACGCTCCATACCCTTATGGTGTTTCGGGAAAATGCAAATCCACGGAACGATTCCTTAAATCTTAGGTATTATGCTAAACTTGTAACTCAAATATCTTCCTTTATAATCTTATCATAAACTATTTATATTCTTGTTACAATGATTTTGCACTTCATATTGAAAGTCTTTGAACTTTTCAAATGTTTCATACTTCATCCTTATTAAGTAAATATTCATATATTCACTCAAAATTTCGAAGAAAGCATATGAAGTTGAAATCCATCGCTCTTGACTACACATAATGGACTTCGTACAATAATATGTACAAATTCCAATAAGCTAGTCATTCGTTCCCTTTTGGCCTATGAACGAAGTTTTAATTATCTCTAGGAAAGTTTCACAAGCGTTATTTGATCAAAATCAAATAGACTCCAAAATTCCATCCATATGGATTTTCTTCATGTTTTCTTTCCAATATAATTTAAACGGCGATGTCACTTCCTAAGTGATCTTTCAATCAATTTGTCTTTCGACATTTTTAGCACTAGTTTTATGGATGTGATTTCTCCAACGAGATTTGTGAATCATCCATATTTTATGGATTACGGCAATTATTTGAACAACCCTTTTGTTCTCATAATACCTGATAAAACAAATCTTGAAGGCAAGCTTCGATGTTTAACGAGCAACACAATAACCCTTTATTTGTTCTCGATGAATATCATCACATATTCTTTTGCTAGTTACTTAGGCCATTGTGGTTCATGAATTGTGTTGTTTCGTATGACGATTCACACCAACAAATTTAGTATCAAATACTTGAGAACCACATTGTTTAATAAGCAAAGAATATAGCCATAACATGTATATCATCTATATACTTAAGCTGAACAATTCTAGTCTTTTCCTTTCTGCCATATACTTATGAGATTTTCTTCCAATATTTCCTTTTCTGTTTGAAAGAATCTATCAACATCAATACTGGAGTCATACATATGACACATAGTCCAAAACATGTATAGTTAAATACCAATGTCTTTGGACTTGCACTTTGAAGTAGATCACCATCATCAAATGTTTGGTGTTCTTTCAAATTCCTTTATTTAGTAATCTCTTGGTGTAGTAAACATTTTACCTACATCAAATATTCATCCTTATCATGGAATCGTCCATGATCAAACTACCTTTAGCTTATAACGATGAATTACGAGTATAATGTTGCTATCCAAAACCTTTTGGAGGATTAGGACAACAAGTGTCTACAACCCTTTGCAAATTCTCATCAAAATATGAGAACATGAACTTAGCCATATTATACTCTATCATGTTGCAACCAAAACTTCGTTTCAGATATCACAATATCTTCCACACATCATGGTTTCTGAAACAACTCTTTCAGATCCTTAGATAACCTTGATATTAGGAGAATCCTTTGAATATCAAGAATCATGGAGACAAACATGATACTTATATACTAACACTTGGAATTGTTACTCTTGATTTAATACTAATTATTAAACTTCATGGAGTAACCCGAACTTACTGAAAGTTTGCAATAGGACTTTTAAACTTTAGATTAACACTTCAAAACAATACGATACCAGTTCGTAAAGTAACTAACCAGAATTCTATAGTTCTATCATCTCAATTATAACTAAGCGCAAGGTGGTAAACGGATGCCAATTACTACAACAACTATGCAAATTCACTTTGATTTAGTTTATGATAAATTGAGTTCTAATTAATAATTAAATTAATCTAGGTGAACTCCCACTCAAAACAATATCCCTCACATTATTTTAGTGATCACACGAACCAAATCCACCACAACAAAACCGATCATCACGAGAGTTGATATAGCTTCAATGGCGAACAATCAACATGTTCATCATATCTACTATATGACTCATGCTCTACCTTTCGGTAATCCGTGTTCCTGAGGCCATGTCTGTACATGCTAGGCTCGTCAAGATCAAACCTTAGTTTCCGCATGAGCAAATCTGGCTTGCTCACGTTGTATACACTTGTAGAATCTAACACACCCGATCATCACGTGGTGCTTCGAAACAACAAGCTTTAGCAACGGTGCTAACTAAGGGTGAACACTTTATGACTTGAAATTCATGTGCATGAGGGATCATCTTATAATGCTACCGTCGTCTACTAAGCAATACAAGATGCATAAAGGATTAACATCACATGCAATTCATAATATGTGATATGATATGGCCTTTCTTCTTTGTGCTTCCGATCTCCATCTTCTAGCACGAACATGATCTCCATCATCACCGACATTGCATCAAGGTCAATGATGCTTCTCCATGGTTGTCGTCCACCGGCTTCAACTATTACAACTACTTTGAATAGACACGCGGGTCTTAACAGAAATTAAAGACAACCATATGGCTCCTGCCGGTTGCCGACTTACAATAAGGAACATTGCATACATCATATATAATCACAATCATGGCCATATCACATCACTGCACACCCCTGCAAAACAAAGTTAGACGCCTCTACTTTCTTTGCATGTTTTACGTGGTTTGGGGTTGTTAATAAATGTCGTTCTAACTTACGAACAAGAACCACAACATTGATACTAGTATTGTTAATCACCCGTTGTAAATTGGATCTTAACTATGCTAGGAGAAACAGGCACCCGCAAAGCCACTTATGCAATACAAGTTGCATGTCAAGCGTGGAGCAAGTCTCATGAACGATGTCATGTAAGGTCAGCCCGGGCCACTTCATACCAACATACCGCAAGATGCAAAGTACACAAGAAGCAATCGACAATAAAAGCATCAACGCCCACAATGACCATTGTGTTCTACTCGTGCAACAGATCTACATATAGACACGGCTCTGATACCACTGAAGGGGTTCGTAGCATGGAAAACAAAAATTTTCTATCGCATACAAACAAACAAGCCAAGATCTATCTACTAGATTGT
This sequence comes from Avena atlantica, assembly GCA_910589765.1. NCBI lineage: Eukaryota > Viridiplantae > Streptophyta > Magnoliopsida > Poales > Poaceae > Avena > Avena atlantica. The sequence goes on from OU342736.1 coordinate 378,481,285, forward strand.
AGCAACGAGTCGATGGAATAACTTACCCTCGAAGATTCCAAAGCGGTTAACGAGAGCAGATTCTCGTGGGTGATGTAGTCGTACTCTTTCCGATCTCAAGATCGCGTAGACGATCCTTTCGGCGCTGCGTTCCGGCAGCGCTCCCGCAGTCGGTCACACGTTCGGTACTCGACGAAGACCTTCCTCTCCCTTGTTCCAGCAGGCAGCGGAGGTTGTAGCACTCTCCTCGCGATTCCGGCAGCACAACGGCGTGGTACCGGAAGTAGAGGGGAGATACCGCAGGGCTTCGCCTTAATCCAGAGCGAGTATGGTGGAGTATGAGAGAGGCTTTAGTGGTCTAGGGATTAGACACACCAATTAGAAGGCTCTAAACCGAAGGCTAGGGCAATTAGAAGCTCTAAACCAAAACGGCTCTAAACCGAAGGCTGTGGCTAGGGTTTAGATTTAGAGGATAGGAACTTGTGTGTCTAGAGGAGGAGGCCCTGCCCCTCCTTTTATAGGTGGGAGGGGCGGCCAAGGGGAGGGAGTCCCTCCCCAAGTCGGTTTCAACCTCCTCTTGCTTGTTTCCCTCAGTTTCCTGTTTTAGCCGTTTGACTTTCAAACTGGCCATTTGACTTTTCAGTTTTAGGATTCAATTTAATCCTTTATTTGGAACAGCGAGAACACTTAGTACATGATGCAACCATTCCAATATGTAATGACACATTCATGTACCCCTTCCCCCCGGAGTGCCGGACATTCCGGAACCTTCTAGAACATTCCCGATGAAAACACCGGAATCATTTCCGAACTCCGAAATGGGACTTTCCTTATATGAATCTTATTATCCGGACCATTCCGGATCACCTCGTGATATCCCGGATCCCATACGAGACTCCGAACAACATTCGGTCTCTTTCTCATAATACCATAACTACTCAAACAACGTCGAATCCTTAAGTGTGTCTCCCTACGGTTCGTGAATTATGCGGACATGATCGAGACACTTCTCCGAACAATAACCAATAGAGGAATCTAGAAATTCATATGGCTCCCACATATTTCTACGATTACTTTGCGATCGAATGAACCACTTACATACGATACCAATTTCCCTTTGTCTCACGATAGTTTACTTATCCGAGGTTATGATCGTCGGTATCTCTGCATTCCTAGTTCAACCTCGTTACTGATAAGTACTCTTTTCTCGTTCCCGTGATATGTGATCCCTTGTGAGCCAGTCACATGCTTGCAAGCTAATTGGATGACATTCCACCGAGAGGGCCCAGAGTATATCTATCCGTCATATGGATGGACAAATCCCACTCTTGATCCATGTGTTTCAACCAATACTTTCCGAACACTCAATGCCACCTTTATATCCACCCAGTTACGGTGTGGTGTTTGATGTCATCAAAGCATCCATCCGGAAAAGGTGATATGCATGATCTCATGGTCGAAGGAATTAGGTTACTATGTATCAAAAATCATATAGCAATTGAACTATTGAAATGACTTGATCTTTATGCTACGCTTATCTATAGGAGTATGTCCATCACATCATTCTCCTAATGATATGATCCTGTTGTTAATAACATCTCTATGTTCATGATCAGGAAACCATGATCATATATTAACCAACAAACTAGTTTAACAAGAGGCTTTACTAGGGACTCTTATTTTAGTTTACAAATCACACAAGTATTAATGTTTCCGGTTAATACAATTATAGCATGGTATGTAAACATTTATCATAAGTGTGAAGATATGATAATAACCACTTTATTATTGCCTCTTGGGCATATCTCCAACAAAGATGACACAAGACATGCAAATGCAGTAAAAAAGAAGAGCTCACAACGGTTCTTAACTCAAGGCAACCGTGGAAAGGTCTCACACAACAACCCAACTGTAATTAATCATGAGAAGGAAAGCATATATGACACTATATGATTAGATTGGCGATAGCCATAGAATAACAGCTTAAATGAGCAGGCATTAGAGAAGAGACTAAGAACTCTGTAAGTTGATAAACTATATTGTTGACCACGCCCATGCAAAAATGAATATCATGAGCATATATCAACATCATGCCACCGGCCTGTAATCCATCGAAATGCATCCATTGGGAAGTGCTAAAGCAACATATTGCTAAATACACTCAATAATGCACTATATATATTCGAGTATTCAGAATTACTAATCAAGTTACCAAGTCAAATTAAACAGACGATTTTGCCTAGGTGTTGCCTTATAGATAGGTTGTGTGCACATTCATCTTGGTATTACTATATTCCCTTTTTAAAATGTTGTTTGCACATACCAAAGAAAACTCGCAAAACACTTGGTCAGTAGCACTACATATTACAGATTTTGGGGAGCAATGATCCAACGTACAAGAGACAAAGAGGGTTAACAGGAGGGGGAAATGGCATACCTACAGAAGTCATCCAAATTGTCTGACCTGAGTAGTCATCTTTATAACTACTACAATTCTTATTGCTTGACCTGAGTAGTCATCCAAATTGTCTGATATGAGAAGCTTGAAGATATCATCGTCCTGCGAAAGATGAATTAATGAGCGCGGCTTGCCATAAGAAGATTTAACCCTACCCCTAGTTCCACCAAAGTGTCTACTAAGGGCATAACTCTTACTATGCAATAGTTGAGGATAAATCAACTATGGTCATTAAGCTAACATTCCCCTGAAACTATAGTAGTCTAATATATGTCAATATAAAGTTCTATTACGGAATATATAGTTTTTTATGCATATAAATGAATCAACCGATGGAAATTCAGTCAACGGTTTTATTTAAAGTGGATTTTTTATAGTTAGCTATTACTTGCTTCTCCAAATTGTATTATTACGTAAACACCACAGTACACACCTAATGCATGTGAGAAGTACATGCAAGATGGATTTAAGAATGAATTAGCAAAAGGAAATTACACTCATTGCAACAAACTTTAAGGTATTTAACTAAACATTATACAAACCAAGATAAGAGACTCCATAGAACAAAATTGAATGGAAAACAAAGAACACAAGCAAATTTACATGAAATAAACAGTAGGTCTTACTGTGAAATTATAACGGAACTTGCCTCCTAGAGCAAAATGATTAGTTAAGCTGTTGTGTCTCTAAATAAAGTGAATCTAGTATGAGATTTTGTGAATATCCTAAAGGAAATAAAAAATATCATTAGTTGGAAAAATAAATTATAACCAAGTCTATATTGTGAGCAAGGAAGCCATGTAAGTATGAGAAAGGGTGAAAAATTAAAAATTGATCATTTTCCTCCTTCAAATAAATAACTTAGAACATTCAACCTATATATATGATAAGCCATTTTAGCACTTACAGTATTCTATTCGTTAGAATATGAGTTGGCAAATTATTTTCTATCATCAATATAAGATGCTTGCACACGAAAAAAGCCTGAAACATGCAAAAAAATATTTTCTCATCTAAACATGCCTCATTATTTGTGTGTGTTCACTAAATTAGTAATATCACAAAGGATTGCGTGCTAGTCATGTACCTTCGCTTGGATTTTTTCTCTTTCATTATCTTCTCATGGTCATCACAGAAGCCAATGTCGTGCATCATGGATGTGTTGTAGTACATGATCCTTGAAAATCTTTAGCACCTGAAGGACGTGCTCAAGCTAAACCTGTAGACACCACGAGAAGACATGATCAAAACCTCCGAGCACATAATTCATACAGCTAAACATGAAAATTTTATTAAAAACAAGGCGTAATTTTTTATACACCGCAATGTGCCTGTTAACGGTTTAGAATTCCTGATGTATGTGCGCTAAAATGGAATGTTTTTGTGTGCCACCAACAACTTGGAAGGAAGTTGGCAAAGGGGGGAAATTAAGTCTATATATTGGTTCAGATGGATAAAACATTTCACAAAGCCCAAAATAGTATTTTAAAAAGTACTCATACGGAGATATTTGCATAACCTTGGCTTTTTATAAATTGCTCCTTAGAGGCCTGCATCGTGTTAAGTTTTACCGAAAATTTAGATTCTCATACATTCCAACCTACTACTCGATCTTTTATCGCAGCTAGAGTTATATTCAAAGGTCTTTCTTAGTCAAACAGTACAGTAGCGGTCCACTCACCATATATATGCAACATAGAGTAAACAGTGAAGGCCTTGACCACTGAATTTTGGTGAAGTTAACAACATCTTAATCTTCAAAACTACTAAACATGAGAGAAGTCCAGCATCAACTTATCTCCTTCAAAATGCATGACCAGAGAGTTTCAGGTTTTCCTAGTAGAGCATATAGAATATAGTATACAAAAAAATTCAGAAATATGTTATATGCGTACTCACAAAATAAAACTTCAACATTCCATACCAACATGACCTCCTAAATCTCTACTCATCTATGAATATATTTGAATAGAAAACGGTGATAGCAAGCAAGGGCGGGGGGTAAAGGACCTGCACCAGCTGAACAGGTAAGCAACATTATCAACTTGCTCCTTGGTTGGCACCTGAAACAAGCAGCGACCAATCAGCTATAGAAAAATAGGGAAAATACAAGATAGATACAATATGCGGAATAACAGAAGACAAGAAACTTCCATCCTATACTCTATGAACGAACAAAATGTACATCCTATTTTGAAGGAACTAATTTGCAGCGTGCTTTGGCTTCTTTCCGACAATGATTGTCTTATAACACACTCAAATGTAGGAAGTAGCACGATGGATCATCAAACAGAGGTGGGCTGGACGAAAGCACACAAATTCACATGATTGATGCCATTTTGAACCACGCATAAGAGAATATTTAGTGCATTACCTCATAAAAGAACCAGATAAGTTAAATAGTTATTATAGTGGAAGAAAGGTAAGACTATGTGTCATTCCCAGAGCCACGTGATGGGAATTAACATCAGATAAGAAAACTATAAGTCCTGCAAAAGAGTGAGAGTCGCAAACTTTAGCATGCACATAGCTGCAAAAACCTACAAAACATAATTAGATTGGTGCCTATGAGAAGTATATGTTTGTTGCCTACCATAATTATTTTATGCCGGCAGGGAATAATATGATGGTAAAATCAAGAACGAAGGTTATACCTGCAGAAGTAAACAAGTTCGAACCAAGAACGAAGGATATACCTGCATAAGTAAACAGAGAAGCAGCACGCAACTAATCGTGTGACAAGCTCAATCAGCACCGCATCACACAGAACCCACGGCAGATTGCTCTATTCTTTTTCGTGATGAACAGATCCGAGAAATAGGCAGACAAACACAGAACTAAACATGCAGAGAGGAAACTAAATGAAAGACAGGACATGAAGGGATACAGTGGATAAGATTGGTCCATGACCTTGTAATTTGCGAGCTTTTACAGTACCTTTTACTGCTGCCGAAGTTTGACAAGTATGATTTGATCTAACCGGTTGAAAGGAATTAGGCCCAGCAGGCCCAGTTGACAATTATGTGGAAAAAATAATTAGGAACAAGACCGGGGTTGAGTTGTTGACGAACAAACCCCAACCCCGTACGACCTGCCGCCGCCTCCACCACCCCTCTCCGCTCCCCAGTCTGACTGCATGCCGCCTCCGTCGATTGTGGCCGACAAGCGAGCGCGCTGCCGCAGGTCGCATCCGTCGACCGCCTCCAACCCGCATTCGTGTTGTGACAACCCCCTCTCTACCCTCCAAGTCTGACTGCACGCCGCCGCCGCCCCACTCCAGAGGTCGCATCCATCAACGCCCCTCATACTTGGCGGCGCCACCAACATCTCAGTCGCGTGGCATGCTTCCTGCGATGCAAAAGCTCCCCATGCACCCGGTAATCCTTCCTCCAGACCCGCTTCTTGAACTTGGCAGCAATCGGTGGACCACGCTCCAGGCGCGTGTGATGTTTGCTGTTTCTGTCAACCGAGGTAATCTGACAAGGCCGTGTAATGTCAGCATACTTGGGATATTTCATGGAATGTCAGCATACTTGGGATATTTCATGAAGTAGACACCGCCTCTATATTTCATAGAATGTCAGCATACTTGGGATATTGCTCGGTGTAAATTGCCCTCTCAACTGTTTTCAAATTGGACATATGTGTTAACAATGCTAGCTCGTCTTTAGATTTGAAAGTTTAGGTATGAGCTAGTGTAACGCTGCAGTAATAAATTGCCGTAGGAGCAGAAATCAATCTACAGTAAGACACTTACATGGAGCAGTGTCTTCTTTTTTAAGTCCCAAAATTCGATTCTGATGTATTTGGTTGTGATTTCTTACTTGCAAGATTGATTCATGTTGTTGTATGATGTACTCCCTCCGTTTTAAAATATAAGATGTTTTAGATTTGTGAAGAAGATGAATCTAGACTTATTTTAGTATTTAGGTTCACTCAAGTTTGGAATTAATCTACACACTAAAAGAAGTCTAGATTCATTTTCTTCACAAACCTAAAACATCTTATATTTTGAAACGGAGGGAGTAGTAAATTATAACCTGAATAGAGAGTGCAATTTGCAAATTCAGGCAATCATGCCATTGCAAAAATTGTATGAAGATAAAATCGATGAAACCAACTGCTTTCCTAGTAGCACATACAATTTTATTCAAAGCTTTAATGAGCACGGAAGAATCACATAGAGTGATAGAATTTTATAAGAGTATTTCATATGATGATGCCGAGAATGACAAGAATGTTGAAGCTTGCGAGAATTTGAGGCGTGAACATTTGGTCCGTTGCCTGCATATTTTCCAGGGTTGAACCAAGCTTTTACCGGCAAAGTCCTTGATCCAATACCAATAAACCCTCATAGGTGCTTCATGTAAGAAGAGGCTTAAGGCATTCCACGAGAGATCCAATTGGGACAAAGGTAATTGTACGGTACTAATTATTTGTGTGCACCATGGGATGAACGCCATGTATTAGTATTTTTTTACTATACTATGCTTATTTATTGTCTCTTTTATTTTTTGTAAAACATAAATTTATTGATGGCCTACGTGGAGCGGCAGCTGCAGCAACAATATCAGCCCATTAAGGGCACCCATAGCGTTGGCCTCGCCAAATCTGACACATAGTAGAATTTGGCTTGGGTTTGCAATATGGCTAGTACTCCACAGCGTACCTGATTCTAAATTATGTGCATTGTGGGTCTCATGCTTTGTACTAAATAGTCTTTTCTCCAACAGCTGTGTCTCCTCCCTTATCACTTTCTTCCACAGCACATGCAAGAGGATTTGGAGAGAATGATATTTAATCCCAATCAAACATTTAGCATCGGAGCATGGACTTGCGCCGGTTCCCTCTTTCCTCTATTTGGGAACTAGACTCACAACGTTAGGAACTAGTTTCAAAAGTCTTAAAGTGAATATGGAGCAATATTTGGCTATACATTGTGGCTGCCCTAACATGACAGCTACACTTGCGGCACAACTGACAACCGCCCCTTGATGAACAACCCGCGGCGGACTGTCATCCTAGCGGAGCTTTAACATCAGTTGTCATGGCGCTGCTGCAATGGTGGCATGAAACCTTGGCTTGATTTCAGAGTACATGATTATAAGAGCACCAATTGTTTAATTTGATTATGAAAGTAGTATGATTTATGTGTATTTGCCACTTGATATTGATTTCTGTTAATTTATTCAGTTTGCCTCCCGAGTTCTTGATTTTATTACACATATTTGGTATAAGTCACTAAAGTTGACCTATCAAAATATATATATTTGATTAGTAAACTCGACAAATTATGCATTAAGTATCCTTTTCGCAATAACTATATATGTTTGAGAAATACACACAAATGATGCCGTCGTCACATACTGTTTCCACTGTCAATTCTGTCATATTCCAATACTCCTTGATGTGCCTCATTTGCACTAAGAGTATACACTGACATATCTGAATTCAAATTACATTGGCAGAAATTGAATACAAGATAAATTGACAAAATTTAATACAATTAACACTGTTGAATTCAAACTGTGTTGTCGTCTCTGAGCTTGCCATCCATTCCACCATTCCCAGGGCCTCTAAACGTGTGGTTGCCACCCTCTGTTTCGTTGCAGCGGATGCTGCCATCAATCCGGCTGAGCCAAACTGGGAACCGATGCATCCTAGTTGTTAGTGAGCGTCACACTGTGTGCTCCACTGGTGCCAGCGGCAAGTAAGGCTCATCAAAATAGGAACACACCACCGTCTATGGGGGTAGTGCCCGCCTCACTGTAGTAATCCAGCAGCTTCACCAGAGCGCCAAAGAATTCTGATATGAAGTTCTCTAGTTCAAGGGGAGTGATCTCAGAGTTCTCACTCATGAAGACTTGACACAGGACGAGTATGCTGCACAAACTGTAGATTCGGTTATTATTAAACATTAATTTTTATAATCATACATACAGGTTAGGCTAAGAATAGAGAAGTACAAATAGTTTACCTTGTAGACATTAAAATAACTTCTTGAAATTGGCCCTGGACATTCCTTGGTCTCAGAAAGTTGAGATGGTAGCTCTCAAGAGTTTACAGTAGTTGCAAGCCATCATATCATCAACAAGCTGCGAGTTTGTCTACCTTCTCTTCTTTGCACTCCGTCAAACCAGAATTACCTTCTGCAGACAAAAAAGTTGTTTCTTCCCCTGAACTCCATGGCCAACTCGGAGCACTGCAATAAGTGGCAGAGCCAGCCACCAAGGATTTTCGAGTTAGTGTCAGTAACCAGATAACAACTAAATGTTGTCATGCTGCTAGATATAACAACTAAATTTCGAGTTGGTCCGCGTACATAATGACATGCAGTAGTGACAAAGTTTATGCGTATACGAGTTCACCTTCTTCTCCTTGCCAGCACCACCAGCACCATGGCACTCATGGCCTCACATCTTCCCATGCCGGTCCAGGAGACCGCCACGAGCGACACATCTAGGTGCACGTAGACTTTGCCCAGGCTTCAACGGGGAGCTAGCTCTACCACCGCCCCGCGCCGACGGTTTTTTCTGATGTCTACGTATTTCTATTCTTGTAGACAGTTGTTGGACCTCCAAGTGTAGAGGTTTGTAGAACAGCAGCAAGTTTTTCTTAAGTAGATCACCCAAGGTTTATCGAACTCAGAGAGGAAATGGTCAAAGGTATCCCTCTCAAGCAACCATGCGATCAAGATACAAGAAGTCTCTTGTGTCCCCAACACACCCAATACACTTGTAAGGTGTATAGGTCGGCGAAGAGATAGTGAAATACAAGTGGTAACGGTGCCAGAAAAAATCTTTGATGGAGCTTGACATGGAGGAAAGACTAAAGGCAAACAGATGGAAGCAAGCAAACATGTAACAGATATAGATGCAAACGGTGTTTCAATAAGGCCTAGGGATCATACTTTCACTAGTGAATACTCTCATATAATTATATTCTCTTCATGATACTACCTTGAACTACTTTCCGGTTGGACACGCTAATCCATGGTGGCTATAACAACACTCCTCAAAGTCCCAATCTAGATAACCCCACACTGTCACCTTGAGCGCTAGATGGTTCCAACAAACACCACAATTTCATAAAGACATCCAACTCCAAATATATTCATGATAATTATATGTAACCTAGCTTAAGTGCCACACAGGACGTGCATGTTGTCACTTTCACACATGTGGGGAAAAGCATAGATCTATTAAAGCACGATGATTATTTCTGTAGACTCTAGCATAAGTGCCTCCATGGCGTGCACGCTGTCACTTTCACACACACATGGGGAGAACAGAGATATGTTGAAGCACTTGAGTAACAGAGTAGATCTACTTGATTACAAAGCTCATGCCCATAACATGATCACGCATAGAGAGAGAGATGAACACATAGCTACCGGTAGAGCCCTTAGCCTCGAGGAAGAACTACTCCCTCCTCATCATGGGAATCAGCAATGGTGATGGAGATGGCGATGGAGATCGATGGAGATGGCTCCGGGGGCACTTCCCTGTCCCTGCAGGGTGCCAGAACAGAGACTTCTGTCCCCCGAATCTTCCCTTCGGTGGCGGCGGCGCTGCGGAACTTTTCATGGATTTTTGCTGGATTATTTAGGGTTTCTGAGTCGGGGGCTTCTTATAGGCGAAGGAGGCAAGGTCGATGGAGGTCCAGGGGCCCACACGCCCTGTGGGCGTGGCCAGGGTGGGACCCGCGCCCACCTAGAGTGTAGCCACCCTGGTGTCCTCCTCCGTCTCGTCTTCGATTTTCCGTATCGCTCCAGGAAAAATATGAACTTTGGCTTTTGTCACGTCCAATTCCGAGAATATTCATTTTTTTAGCTTTCTGAAACAAAAAACAGTAGAAAACAGACAACTAGCACTATGGGCATCTTGTCAATAGGTTAGTTCCAGACAGTGTATAAAAATACCTCAAAGTTTAGACAAAACATAAGACAAATGATATAAAACAAGCATGGAGCATAAAAAATTATAGATACGTTTCCAAGGTATCAAGCTCTGCTGCTTCCGGTCGCCATGGAGCCGGGGACGCACCGGCGGACGTCAAGCTCATTGAGCCCCTCCGGATCAGCTCTCCTCGAGGATAATAATGGCGACGACCGGTGGCGGCGAATAGGGTTTTAAGCAGGGGAGGAGGAGGAAGGGAGAAGGAGTGGGCAGGGAGCTGCCGTTCCGCCGGGTCGTGGTCGCCGTGTGAGGCACCACCACATAGGAACGATGCTCGCCTTGATCGCCATCGAGGTTGGTGGAACGCTGTGGAGGTCCCTCCATAGCCCAAAACGACGGCGGCTCCCCCGCGCCCCGAGATCCTCTCCTACCTGGGCTTCGCAGCTGTGAACACCCGAATTTTAATCCTAGATGCCTATTATACCATACATCGCAATCCCAGGATTACCATTTTTGTGAGACATAACAAAATTGGATACCACGGTACATCATCCATTACAAACCATACATAAGGTTTTACACAAATAAGGATCTCATGATCCAGTTCTTAATACAACTCAAGCAGCGAAAATACGTAATAATAAAGGTAGCATAGGCGAAGCTCCATCTTCGAGATCACAGGTAATGCTGACGACGGGAGATGATCCTAATTGTCGTAACCTTCCTGGGGTCCATCATCCTGGTACTCCTCTTCATAGTCTGGCCACGGGAATAGCCAGGGACAAGCCATGAGTACTCTTTAAGTACTCGCAAACTAATACTAACAAGTGAAGGGGGTTTTGTAGTAGGACACTAAGCTCTAGGGTTGTTTTGCAAAAAGCCAGATTTACCTCTACTAAGTTCAGAAGCAAGACAAAGCTAGTCAAATTTTTAACACCTAAGTGGGAACTTGTATCTCATATCATAACTCTGTTGTGGTCAAGTCAAAATCTCAATTCATTTCACAAGTAATTTTGAAAACATCTGATGGGGGAACAGTATGGCCACTCCAACTGTCCATAACCGCGGACGCGGCTATTCGAATAGTTTGACACTCTGCAGAGATTGTACACTTTCACCACAACATTCGACACATCCGTTAGGAACAAATCCTGAGTTCACCATACTCAGTATGCGGATAATCAATCCTAACTTTTCAATTACACGCCCTAGTATAGGCACCTCTCCTGTGAGTTTGGCCTCCCAACCATGACCAACTGTCATCTTGGGTACTGCACAGGTGGACAATCTTCACAAGGTAGCCTCAGCTCAGACCTTGGCCGTGAGGAAACCCATACTAAGGTATATAAGTTTCCAGTCAAGCCCTACCCAAACTTCGGGTATTGTGGTTGTACGGTAAAATTGGAACGGTATCGCATCCAGACAACCATCAGTTTTATAAAGGGCTAAGGCTCATGCCTCAATATTTTCATCACTAAATTCATCTGGTGTTTGGAAACACATGTCAAAACATTTCAGTTGAATGATCCATCATTCCAAGGTTTTCATAACCATTTTTCCACCAAGTATTCTCATATAAAGTTGATCAAGTTTTATGCTTAGCACTAGCATCTACAAGTGAGGGTGAGTACTAATGAGGGGTGGTAAACAAGTGGAGTTTTAACTAAGTACCATATCCTACCTTGGGATGACATCAAGATTATCTAGCTTAGGCCAAATTTAATGCTCTTTATGCAACCTTCAAAATATCTTCCTAGAATCTACAAGTCACTTAAATAAACTCTAAGGAATAGCTTTGATAAAGAAAAATAAAGTATAAAGCTTGCAAGTAAAACTAGGATGGGGTATCATCAAATGTGTCCAACCAAGCATGCTTAGTGCATTGCATAGTTTATATACTTTCATAATTGCAAGTGTTAACTTGCACATTCAACTAGTAGTATTAGGCTTGCCTTGTGCAGAGCAGTGGTTGAAGTTCTCCTCGGCTTCTTCTTCGTAGTATCCTCCTTCTTCCTCGTATCCTTGGTCGGTACTAGCGTCTATGAGTAAATACGAGGTACACAATCACCAAACAATACTTAACTACTTTCAATCATCACACAAAGGGGTTCTATAGATGATCTAGCATCATCACTAACATTACAAGACTAAAGCATTTGTCTTATTGATTTTATTTTTAGAAAAGTAATTTATACTCATTGAAAAACTCCTTAAGATTTAATATTCTCCAAACCCAAACATGGGATCATGTTAACACATGTCATCACCACATATTTCAGTACATGGGAATGTGATTTAAAGTGGTGTCACAATTTAATAAGGTTTAACCCTTTTATTTTTAATAAATAAAGTGACTAGAAATGCCTACGTGGCATTCTTTTATTACTTGGACATTATTTCTATAAGTAAACCCATATATTTTTATATATTCTGAAAGGTATGATCAAATGTGATTTTTGAGAGTTGGAATCAACTCAAAAACTATTATGGTTTAAATTTGAAAAATGTTTGAATGCAGAAAAGCTTTTGCCTTGTTATTTTTACCAAGGGTGATCTATAGATCCAAATGATTTGAATCCAACGGGCTTGGATTATATAAAAAGCCAGATTTACCTCTACTAAGTTCAGAAGCAAGACAAAGCTAGTCAAATTTTTAACACCTAAGTGGGAACTTGTATCTCATATCATAACTCTGTTGTGGTCAAGTCAAAATCTCAATTCATTTCACAAGTAATTTTGAAAACATCTGATGGGGGAACAGTATGGCCACTGCAACTGTCCATAACCGCGGACGCGGCTATTCGAATAGTTTGACACTCTGCAGAGATTGTACACTTTCACCACAACATTCGACACATCCGTTAGGAACAAATCCTGAATTCACCATACTCAGTATGTGGATAATCAATCCTAACTTTTCAATTACACGCCCTAGTATAGGCACCTCTCCTGTGAGTTTGGCCTCCCAACCATGACCAACTGTCATCTTGGGTACTGCACAGGTGGACAATCTTCACAACGTAGCCTCAGCTCAGACCTTGGCCGTGAGGGAACCCATACTAAGGTATATAAGTTTCCAGTCAAGCCCTACCCAAACTTCGGGTATTGTGGTTGTACGGTAAAATTGGAACGGTATCGCATCCAGACAACCATCAGTTTTATAAAGGGCTAAGGCTCATGCCTCAACATTTTCATCACTAAATTCATCTGGTGTTTGGAAACACATGTCAAAACATTTCAGTTGAATGATCCATCATTCCAAGGTTTTCATAACCATTTTTCCACCAAGTATTCTCATATAAAGTTGATCAAGTTTTATGCTTAGCACTAGCATCTACAAGTGAGGGTGAGTACTAATGAGGGGTGGTAAACAAGTGGAGTTTTAACTAAGTACCATCTCCTGCCTTGGGATGACATCAAGATTATCTAGCTTAGGCCAAATTTAATGCTCTTTATGCAACCTTCAAAATATCTTCCTAGAATCTACAAGTCACTTAAATAAACTCTAAGGAATAGCTTTGATAAAGAAAAATAAAGTATAAAGCTTGCAAGTAAAACTAGGATGGGGTATCATCAAATGTGTCCAACCAAGCATGCTTAGTGCATTGCATAGTTTATATACTTTCATAATTGCAAGTGTTAACTTGCACATTCAACTAGTAGTATTAGGCTTGCCTTGTGCAGAGCAGTGGTTGAAGTTCTCCTCGGCTTCTTCTTCGTAGTATCCTCCTTCTTCCTCGTATCCTTGGTCGGTACTAGCGTCTATGAGTAAATACGAGGTACACAATCACCAAACAATACTTAACTACTTTCAATCATCACACAAAGGGGTTCTATAGATGATCTAGCATCATCACTAACATTACAAGACTAAAGCATTTGTCTTATTGATTTTATTTTTAGAAAAGTAATTTATACTCATTGAAAAACTCCTTAAGATTTAATATTCTCCAAACCCAAACATGGGATCATGTTAACACATGTCATCACCACATATTTCAGTACATGGGAATGTGATTTAAAGTGGTGTCACAATTTAATAAGGTCTAACCCTTTTATTTTTAATAAATAAAGTAACTAGAAATGCCTATGTGGCATTCTTTTATTACTTGGACATTATTTCTATAAGTAAACCCATATATTTTTATATATTCTGAAAGGTATGATCAAATGTGATTTTTGAGAGTTGGAATCAACTCAAAAGCTATTATGGTTTAAATTTGAAAAATGTTTGAATGCAGAAAAGCTTTTGCCTTGTTATTTTTACCAAGGGTGATCTATAGATCCAAATGATTTGAATCCAACGGGCTTGGATTAAGCATTTCAAGACCTTTCTAAAAAAATTGGTTTCATTCAATTTCGTTCACTGAATCGAGCTAGGTTGATTTTTGAAACTAGGTACAGAACCATGTTTGAATGAAAATAGAAAAATCTAAATTCAAACGAGTGGGCTGCGCGGGAAGGGTTATTGGGCCGGCCCAGTGTCACTCCGTGGCGCGGGGCGCAACTGACAGGGGGTTCCACCAATCAGTGGCTCTTTAAACGCGAAGCGGTACGGGGCGATGTGGTGCGCTGGATTAGAAGCGAGATCAACGACTAAGGGTCGTCGTCGACGATGAACAGGTCACCGGCGAGCTCGAACCCTAGCGGCTCAGTGGGGGTGCATAGGGGGCATACCGGGGCTCCAGCGACAACGGCGAGGCGGGCAAACGACGAAGTTGACGACGGCGAACTCAGGGGTGGTCGCGGTAGCTCTGGGGGTGGACGAAAGAACAGCTCCTCTTCTCCTCTGCAGCGGCGAGCTCCGGCGCAATTCAGGCGATGCGCTGCTTGCCTTGATCCAACTAAGGGGTGGAACGATCAGTGAGGTGAGGGGAGTGAGATGGTGTGCTTCAATCGGCTGGGGGTCGCCTCCTTTTATAGGCCCGACGGCGAGACCGAACGGGATGGGCAGGCGACGGTGGCGACATGGCTACGGGAAGCTAGGGGCATGGCTGGGGTTGGCGATTGATCGGTGGTCTCCTGGCGATGCTCTAGGGCTTTAATGTGCGTGTAGGTACGGTGGCAAACGGTCGGGAACGTGCGGTGCTCTACACGATAGAGGCGGCGTCTTCGACGACGAGCGGTGGCTGTGAGGCATGGGGCGGCGAACGGGGGTGTCTGCGGGGTTGCTAGGGCGGTGGTAATCACGTATGCACGCGGGGAGGGCGGCGCGTGGCCTGTGGGCGTGTGTCGAGGGTGGCGCTCTAGCGCGCTCTCGACATGCGCTCAGAGAAGCTTGGCATGGCGTGGGTGTGCGATCCAGTGGCTGGCAGGGTTTGAGCGCTGGACAGGGGTTGGCGGTGGACGGTGGGCTGCCTCCTGGACATGGTGGCTAGGCGCGGCGAACGCTCCTGCTAGCTTGCCATGGTCGGCTGGCAAGGGGTGCTCGGTTGGCATGGTATGGTGCAAAGGGTAGGGGCTAGGGTTGGTCAAAGCACTGGTTGGCACTGGGGGTGACAAGGGTGATCAATGGTGAATATTGCTTAGCCAAATTACTGCTCAAAATAGTGAAGTTTGGCCAGATTGATTTGTTGCCTCCAAGTGTTTGATGAAATGGCCGCAAGAACTTATGTTTTAAATTTTGAAAATATTTTTGGTGGGTGTGCTAGGCATGTTCTGGTGAGTCTGTGGATGCTTGGGTTTTAAAAATGGAGCTTCTTTGAGTGGTTTGTGAAAAAGTGGGATCTTCCCTTATGAAATGGATTCAATTTTCAATTGTCATTTAAACTATGCATTCAAATGTTTTTGGATGATCACAAGGTGGGCCTTGATACTTTGTTATGAGTACTATCAAGGGGTGCAAAGATCCATACATGTTTCTGTTAAGTTTTGAAAGTTAGGGATAGCCAAAGTAGGCATGGGAATTAATTTGGCCAAAGTGACCATTCACTTAATTTGTTTGTTTTGATTTTTTTGTCTTTGGGAAAAGTGTGGGGATTGTTTAGATGATGTTTATTTCACCTAAGAATCATTTTGCAAGCAAATAAACACACAACCAAGGCAATTCAAAAGAATCCAAATTTTAATAAACACACATAAGAATGCTTTCATATTTTTAATTGGAAAAGTTTTTGTTAACCCTAATTTTGATGATTAGAGTTTGATGATCCAAGTTTAGTATTTTTAGGATGTTACAGCAATGCCGCCATAGCCACCAAGATCCTCTGCATGCGTCGCCGACGACTCACTTTCCTCCTCCTGCAGCTTCCTCCCAGCCGACGCGCCGCACCATCTCACCTCCCTCGCCCGCAGGCACGCCGCGGCTCAGGCCTCCTCCTGCCATCTTCCTCGCCCTTCCGGCCACCTGCCTGCGTCTCTGCCTCGTCGAGCGCCTCCGGGCTCCTCGGCCTCGCCCTCCTCTCCGGACGCCCCGACATGGAGCTCCTCCGGCCGTCGCTGATGGTCCACGTCGTCGGCCAGCCTCCTCCTCAGTTGAGCCTCCTTCCTCGTCAAATCATGATGTTGCAGTCGCCGGGCCGCGCCCTGGCACTGCCCCTCTACAAGCTTGCCTCTATTTGTCGGCTAGGGTTCCTAGGAGGAGGATGTGGGGAGGACTGGGCAAAGGCAGGTGGAGGACGTGAGCAGGCAGGAGTTCGATTTTGCCCCCGGCACACTAGGCAAACTACGGGGTGCCACCGCGTCTATCCTCTTGTTGTCCCCTCTTACAGAACATGTCATGTGTACGCATCACTGATCGGCGGGTCCTGGAAAACGCAGGCCCCCACTGTCATAGAAGGTAGCTAGCGGGAAGTGATGGCACGGGTAAAAAACAGCCGGTGAAATGGATGGCTAGGATGGCTCCAATCGGACGGTTCGGACCACCAGTGGCTAATCGGACGATCATAAGTCTTTTGGAAGCCCAATCCAACGGCCCAAAACGCTGGTGGCTCCTTTGTGCTCCATTTGGGGTCTAGAATATCTCTTTTAGATTGGGTAGATAACTTACATGTTATTGGATGGGTAACTTACATGCCGAAGTCTGGATAACTCTCATTCTACTGGTGGATACATATTTTGGTGTGCATCTTGTGACCCTCTTTTGGAGAAAATATCTTAAAGTAACTTTGTTGGGTATGTCAATAATGACTTATATGTGGCTGACTTCTCAAATGAGGCCACTAAACTTGAGACGTGCCTAATTACTAAATCCGACTTGGGATGGCTTTGGCATCATCATTTAGCCCATTTCAGCATGAGAAACTTGCAAAGTCACATCCAGGGGGAGCACAACCTTGTACCAAAAAATGTGATTTTTTTCAAAGATCTTACTTGTAGTGCTTGCATCAATGTAAAGCTACATGAGAAGAAGCATTCCCACAAGACCAGTATCTCTTCCATGAGGCTCATAGAGCTCCTTAACTTGGATCTTTTTGGCTTCCGACTTATGATAGCCTTGGTGGCAAGAAATATTGTTTAGTGATTATTGATGATATTCAAGATACATATGAGTATATTTTTCTCAAGAGAAACAGTGAGACCCAAAAAAGAGTCATCGACTTTGCCAATGAATCTCAACATCAACATGATACAAATGTGTATTGTCAATAAGACGTGACAAAAACTCCGACTTCAAGAATTACACCTTGGATGAGTTCTCTTTGTTTATACCCCTCAACAAAATAGTTTAGCGGATACAAAGAACCAGTCACTCATGGATTTGGGAAGAGCAATGATGGTGGATCTGAAGACTGCGTACAAATATTGGACCGAAGCCATCAACATGCATGTCATGCGTCAAACCGCCTCTATCTTTGCAAGCTTGGACAAGACAAGCCCAAGTTCAAATACTTTTCAGTATTTGGTTATAAGTGTTTCATTCTTGTCAAAGGTACTCATTTAGCTAAATCTGAGACTAACGCTATTTCGGGCATATCTGTTGGATATGGCGCAAACTTCTACACTTAGATAATTCAGAAAAATATCAAGGAGATGTGTTGAAGAAACTTGTAACGTGGATACTGATGAGGACAATTTTTCCCAACTAATGCAAATGTATGCCTGAGTTCTCGTTAGCCCAGGGCAAGACATAAAAGTTCTCACCTATTTATATTGAACCTTTTTTCTTTGTTTCGACTCATCTTAATATTAGAATGTTTATTGTTTTGATTGATACACCCTTCTATGTACTATCATGAATACTAATTTTAGGTATGAATATCATAATTAACGATCCATACGTGCCCATGTGTACCATGTACAAATTTCTTATACAACTAGAAATTAGAATTATAAACACATTTATAATGCTAAAGTAAAACTGTAAGTTGAAACTACATATGGAAGCAAAGAAATATTATCACATTACCCCAAAAGATACGCCCTTAATATATGGTGCATGTATGTACTTTTGCATATAATTATATTTATAAAGAACTCGGCGGAGTGTTCTACAAGACATGAAGCTAGGAAATAACATGGCACATGTTTTTTGAGTACATGGCTATTAAGCCTTACAATAACTAAATGGATATCATAGAGTGTATAAAGTATCGACTAATGTATGTCCTCAAATAGAATATTTCACTCCTGCTTGTTGCGATGCTTGATTTCATGGTAAAATGTGCATTTCTTATTCTTTGGGGATCAGTAGCGTGCCATTGACACATACAATTCGCTTCGTAACATGCAACAATATATGAATTATCTAATTATGCAAATTGTTGTTCATTTTACATTGGTTTCTCTGTTTAAAAGTAGGCCGACCTGCCCATATTGTAATTCATTTGAAAAGATACGAGTGACTTAGCCTTATGTAAAATCTTGCTATATTTTGATACATATATATTGACCCATATAAATAAGGAACATTGGTCGACTAGGTGAGGTCACTTGTTCCCCTAGCATAGGAGCGATGATGATCACATACCAGAAGGGCATATGGAGCACCGGCAAATGCGATTTAATGAAAAGAAGATGGGATTTCAGCTGTCATTGGATCTTAGCCTAGTCATGTGTCTCCCATTTATATTCAACATCCAAACACCACCCTCTCCAACCGGTTCTCGGCTTATTCATCATGCACCCTCACCCAACGACCACCATTTTCAGTTCTATTAACTTCCCGGTCATGAGTCATCCCTCCAGTTCCCGCTTGTCCAAGACATCTTCTCCAGCAGCAGAGTCCATCCCGCACAAACGAGGCTACACCCTGAAATCTCTCGCCTCCATAGTTGCTGCCATGTTGCCTCTACTACATGTCGTCGTCGCCTCCTATTCGACAACTGATTAATCAATGTGAACCTCGATCCATTAAAAAACACGAATCATGAATGAACCCACTTAGGGAATGGACTTCATTTCAAAAGCAGTTGAGTACTGGCAAATGTAATACTCCCATCGATCTTTGTACTAAATGAACGATAATTATTATGGATCGGAGGGAGTACTACCAGGCCCGTTAAAGGTCATGAGTGTAGGTTGAAAACGTAAGAAATTTTCCGCCCGTTTCTAAAGAAAACGAAAATGGGGAGGTAATAAGGAAACGAAAACGGCATTTTACGGAAATGGAATGGAAATGTAATATTATAAATGGAAACGGAAAAGAAAACGAGGAAGCTATTTCCGGCGGAAACGGAAACAGTAAGAAAATTCCAGATAAACAGATACATGAACTTTTCGAGAATATAACCAGTCGGGTCCATGTGTAAAATAGTACTTTGCGTAAGTGATTTCTTTTGCTCTTGTCAGCCCATGGAATATATGCATGGTCTATATAATACATGTACTGACTCGGTCTACATACTAATCAAGTAAGTGTCTCATAGTTTATGTAAAACTATTTATATAAACTTATGTACTTGTCGAAGTGTTGAATTATGTGTATTATTTTATGTTTAATTGTCGCTTGTCAAAGTTGTGAGCTATTCTTTGTATGTTATATATTTTTTTGGTGTACAAGAACATGATATTATGCCACTGTTATATTCTGAAAAATGTTTGTTTTCGTATTATATCCGTCTCGTATCTGTTCCATCGTTTTTGATGATTTCTGATTTCGTGTTTGTTTCTGAAGTTCTTCGTTTCGTTTTTAATTCCGGCGACACAAGAGGAAACGAAAATGATAATGCATGTTTCGTTCATTTCCATTCTGTTTTTAACCCTTGAGCGAGGTGAGCGATGGAATCGGGCCCAAAAAATATTGGGGCCCCTAAAGAGTGATTATGTATTAGCATTACGTGGTGATTTGTTTGATTCGTCACTAATTGAACCGTTGATCCATGAGGGAGATCTTCGCCTCGATCAGCTTGCTTTTCAGTGGAAGTGAGGCTTTGCAGTTGCCTACTTCCTAGCCTTGTGACCAACATCCACCCTCCAAACTACCGCGGCAATCCCACCGAGCAGACGGGGGTGTGCGAGGCAGCAGATCGCATACTGCTATTGCCCATCTCGGCAGCAGAGGTTCGTTTCATCTTCTCAGCGGAGACACGATTCACTCCTTAATCTACTCGTTCGATTCTGAAATATAGGAGTTTGTTCGTGCAATTGCACTACAAGTTGCCCATCTCGGTACGAGTTTCCGTCTCCATCAAATGATCCTTGTACATTCTATGGTTAATATTATAGCTCGTGAAGCTCTTTTCACATAATAATTGTTCATTCTATCCCAAAATAAATGATTTGTGATTGTTTAGATTCTGAAATATGTGGTCACATGAATTCAGTTATCACTTTAGTGCTACCTTTTAATAAATGTTTAATATATTTCTAGGAATTATAAGACATACTAGTAGCATATCTTGCAGTTATAGAATTAAGTGAAGGTATGCTTTAATGTTTTTTCAAAGTTTAGGGTCTCATTTTGGCCCTACAAAGAAAAACTTCGCAAAAAAAAATCATCCCACGTCAAAAAACACAATTCCGTGCTGCACGTGGGACAGCGGGGACCGTGCACGCTGTTGGTCTTTTCCTGCACGCACGTAAGTACTCTACATACCCAAAGCAGCACGACGCGGTGTCCCGGGGATCACGAGGTAAACGAGACGCGCGCGGTCGACCACCGACCAGGCCACGCCCTCGCCGCAGGCCCCACGAACGCCAGTCACACGCATCGCGAGGCGCACAGCCGCACACGGAGACCCGGTCCCCCTCCGACGTGTCGTCGCGGTGCTGACCTGGTCTCTCGCGTCCGACCTGGCACGGGCAAACCCCCTTCCCGCCTCCCGCCCGCTGCGTGCCGGAGCGTGCCCGGGCACGCGCGCCGACGGCGCCCGCACGTTCCCCTCCCCCGCATCACACCGAACACCCATCGCGACCACTAAACCACCACAGATCCCGCCGCATGGACGGCCACGGATCCCTCCTCCGCGCACGGATCCCGAAACCGCGGCCACGTAGGACGCCACGGAGGACGGAGCGTGGGAAGCGGGGAGGAAAGTCGTTACTGCTCGGAATCCTGTACCGTGTAGGCTTCCTCTTCCTCCATCTGACCGTCTCCTTCCCAACCTTATTTGTACGCGCAACTCACGCTTGACGCCGCCGCAAAGCGCGAGCGAGCCCCCGCCGATCCAGTGCGTGCAGCTGCTGCTATTTACCACCGGTCCCCGGGCATCCGTCGTCAGAGGGCAGAGGAGGAGGAGGAGGAGGAGGAGGAGGAGGAGGAGGAGGAGGTCCGGTTGATCGATCGATGGCGGCGGCGGCTGCGGCTACCTCCGTGCGGGGGTGCGGCCCGGCGTCGGCGTCGTCGGTGGTCTTCTCGCCGCGGCGGGCGCCCGCCTCGTCCTTCTTGCCGCCCCTGCCGAGGCGGACGGCGTCGTCTTCGGTGCGCGCGCGGGCCCTGGTCGCGGACGTGCCGCCGCCCCGGGGGCTGGAGCCACGGCGAGAGGTGGGGCTGCTGGCGTCCCTGATCGGCGAATACGTCGAGGAGGATGATGAGGAGGAGGAGGTCGGGGAGGAGAGGGTGGAGGGGTGGATGCGGGAGTCGATCGCCGAGATCGTGCGGCACGTCGGGGAGGCCCCCTTCCTGGTGCACCTGTTCCGCGACGGGCGGGAGGGCGTCACGGTGCAGCGCGAGCCGGCCTCGGCGGAGACCTGGCCCGACGTGCGGCGGCGGTGGGGCACCGGTAACCAGCGGCGGCCCGACGGGATCATCCTGGTGGAGCAGGTCGCCGCGGCGGCGGTCGAGGACGGCGCGGAGGCGGCGCGGCAGGTGTGGGGCCTGGTGGTGCAGGCCCGCGGCATGGAGTGCGCGGCGTGCTACGTCCTCGACACCTGCCGCGTCCGCTCGCCGGCCGGCTTCTGCACCCACTTCTGCCTCGCCCGCGCGCAGTGCTTCGGCGAGCCCCTCGAGCTCCAGCTCCGCAACGCCTGGCTCAACCGCCTCTCCGGCCACCACCGATAGCCGATAGCCGCCACCGTTGTACAACTACTAGCATAGAACCTCCAGACGACGCCGCCAATGCCAGTGCGATGCCTCTCTCGGCCGGGAAGAACGAACCGATCCAAGCCTGAAGATCGATCGATTGGGAAGAGCACATTGATTCTCTCCAATCAGGTTTCCCCCTGCACGCGAGGATATGGTGTGATCGAGTAACCGGACGATCCTACTACTCGCGTGGATTTGTTTGTTGTATATACTACTATTGATTGTGCTCGATTTATGAATGAAAATGAAGAGCAATTGATCATGAAAATTATCCTCATGGTTCTTGAGTTTCTTTGATGATGATTCGGTGCGAGTTCTTGCGATTAGCCACTACTGAAAGTTTCTTGGCTGCTAGTGAGAGTTTCATGCGTCTCGGTTACGCGCGACATGGACACTCGAACACGATTACGATGCCTGCACCGTCTCGGTTACGGCATGGGTATTCGAACACGATTAGGATGCCAGCAATATCGACGACAGTAGAGATGCGTTACGTTACGTATCAACCGAGTGTATTACTACTACAGTATTATAATTAATGAAGTTGTTGTGACGGCAGAGTAGGATTTGGGGAACAAGTAGGAGTGGGGCAAGAACGTGGATTTGCCTGGGCCTATTGCATTGTGCGGGGGATCGATCTTTTTCTCGCATCATCACGACTATGGCGAACTACTATGCGCTCGGTGACTTCCAATCTTTCTTCCCTTGCTTGTGACAACGAAGCTGTCAATTTGGCATAAAAAACTCAGTGTTTATCTTGTCACCTCACGTCCCGGATAACTTTTTTTTTTTTTTGGCTATGATGGCTTGAAGCCATCTTCGCGGCATGCATCATATAATGTGTCTGGCCACATAGCTGTGGAAGCCTGGACGAACGAGCATCGGATGGCAAATTTTTAGGGATTGTTTGATTTGAATGATTTGTAAGACATAGGAATAGTAAAAGTATAGGAATAAAATAACATGACACTTAGAATCCTATAGAAATAAAAAAATGTAGGAACTGGTGAGATAAGCTGTTTGATTGCACTGCAGGGAAAACGCAGGAAATTTTATAGGGTTTTGGTATATGTCATAGTTGTCATAGATACAAAGAATTTTTTCCAAGAGGTCTCACCTCTTGTTAAAAATCTTATAGGATTATAGTGTAATAAAGTCATGCATAGGAATTTTGAAGGATTTATTCCTTTAAAACAAACACACCCTATTGGAAAAATTCCTATGGATAGAAATCCTATAGAATTTCTTAGAAAAATATTTTGAATCAAACAGGCCCTAAGGCAAAATTGCTATGGAAAAAGGTTTTCCGAGCTAGATGGACACTAGGTTTGTTAATGAATCTAGACATTATTTAGTATATATAGGTTCATCTAAATTCTAATAAATCTAAGACTTCTATTTTAAGACGGATGAGTACTTTCACGTTCTGTTATGTATTGCATCCATGCACCACGCTCAAAACTAGCTTAAAACAAATCAAACCACGGGCTTGCTCCATCAACTTTACCACTAGTCGAGGACAACCGGTATTGATTTGCGGTAGGTCTATCTGGCAGTAACCTGTGTATTTTTTTTTTTGCCAAATCTAACATTTTTACGAAACTAATTTCACGTCTGACTCCTTGGCAAAACTATTTTGGAATCTGACCCCTGAGATCGGCGTCATTTAAAACGAAGTCGAAGTTGTGTAGATCGGCGCCAACACATAGCAGCTAGGAGGCAGCCTTGGGACGCCGGCGCCAAGTGATACGGCGCCGAACTCACATCAGCGCCATATCACATGACGTCGACCCCTTTGGTCTGCCTCCCAGCTGCTCCGCGTTGGTGCCGACCTGCACAACTTCGGCGCTGTTTTAAATGACGCCAACCCTAGGTGTCAGATTCTGAAATAGTTTCTCCCAGGGGTCAGATTGGGTTGAAGTTCTTCAATTTCTAGATCTGGCAAAAAATACTATGTAACCTGTGGGCATAGTTGAATTTCCGACTCGCACGGGTGACAGTTAGCTGTCGAAAAGGGTTGTACCGAAGGGGAAGATGAAGAAGATGGGGAGGTGGGGAGCCACACTGTCGCCCGCGGAGGAAGAGGAGGAAGAAGTGAAGCGACACCATCCCACCAACGCCACCAAGAGTTTCAGTGAAGGGAGATCCCACACACACCCCTCCACCCCGTGCTCTACAGTAACCTCCCCTTGAGAGTCGCTTCAGAGTGGCGAGCTCTCCTCCGACCCAAATCCGACGGCGCCGTCGTCTGGAGGAGGGAGAGAGGAGATGCTCGCCTGGTCCCTGGTAGTGGTAGGATCGGCCTTAGGCCGAGTTTGGGCAGTTTGCCTGTGTTTTGGAGTTGTTCCCCGTATCTGTGCAGCCAGATCTCGAGGCTTCTAGGGCTTCTCCCTCTCCTGCTTCTCTTCGCGAGGCGCGCGGGGAAGGCGAGGAGGAGAGCCACTGTCTCCGTCAATAAAGCTGCTTCCTGTCTGATCCAAATCTTGTTGTGCCAGTTCCTGGCTCTGGCCGGCCGAGGCAGCGAGGGGAGCTGGGTTCTGGCTGCTGGATGCATCCCCTCTCTCTGGCCGGCCGTGGTGCCGAGGGGAGTAGAGGGGAGGTTGCAAGAGGAGGGGCGTTGTCGGCGGGAAGGGTTGGGTTTTGTGGTGTTTGCTGGAGCTTGGTGGAGATCTGTTGTTCTTGACCAGCTCTTGGTCCTTGGATGTGGCTTATCTTTCAGTCATCCGCCTCCTTTGGCCCGTGGCGGGGGTTCAAGTGTCGGGGGTGGGTTGATTTTCTTGCTGCGGCGGCCAAGGATCTTCGGCCACCGGTGGTCTTCAGATGGAGGTGAAGCCTGGGCCTTCTCTTCTCCTCTCCTTGGTGGAGCTGGTGTTGAGAGTATGATGGTTGAGCTTCGATCTGTTGGTCGTCGGTGGGGGAGAGATGAAGCCTCAATTTCCTCGAGCACATCTTCGGTCCATGGCGACCTTTGGAAATCGCTGGTATGCTCCAGCCCATGTTTAACCTCCATGGTGAGGCCCTTTCTAAAGCCTACTGTTGCTGCGGCGCTAGTCGGCATCGAAGCAAGTGGCGTAGTCCCCGCGGCGGTGTTTGACGACGGCAAGTCTGGCTTCTTCCGGCTCGACGGAGGGGAGAGAGAAGGACTTGATTGCATTTTATCTTCTCTTAGCAAGGTCCTTTCTGCTTATATCAGGGGCCCATATGTTTTTTTTCTGTTTTTATGGGGCTCTCTGTAATTTTCTTGTTCACCCTCCGGATGGAATAAAAATTTAGGCTTCTAGCTCCTTCGGGGGCCCGCTGTGTTCAAAAAAAAAACCAACGCCACCACATCCATTCCTCGATTAGGATGGAGGAGGAGATATATGGCGTGCTTTGTGGAAGCTTAATGTTCAGCCCAAAATTAGGATTTTCTACTGCCGTGTGCTAAAAGGGTTCTTACCAAGCTTCTGTGAGTTAAAAAGGAGGCATATTATGCAGATGAGTAATTGCCCTATGCGTGGACACGAAGAAGATAATTTTTTTCCATGTTTTTGTTCAATGTGACCATGCCAAAATGTTCTGGAATGCAGCGTTGGATTTTTTTGGAGTGAAGTTGCCAAGGGTGCACCCACTTACATGGAGACAAGATCTATGGAGATTAGGGTGCACCCACTTACATGGAGACAAGATCTATGGAGATTGTGGATGAGCTGATCAGAGCATTGGATGTGCCGTCAGTTGAAAGCGCGGTTCAGAAAGAGGAGACCAAATGGCGTCGTCCAGTTCCTGGAACAATAAAGCTAAACACTGATGGGTCTGTTGATTTAGTAAGAGGGAGTGCTGGAGCAGGATTTTTGGCAAGGAACCATGAGGGGGTCTTTCTTGCGGCGGCCTGGAGGAGATATCACTGGTCCTTTCACAATTGAATTAATGGCATGCAGAGATGCAAAGTTGTTTGCAATCCAGAAGAATTTTTCGAAGGTAGTGATTTAGTATGATTACCAAGGTGTTGTGCATTTACGGAGGAATAGCCTGAACCAGGGGCTGTCAGGTATGCATCTGATCAGAGAAATGCAGCTGTATGAGGCTTCGTTCCAAGAGTTTGAGCTGGTTTTCGCAAGAGGGGGATTGAATAATGGCCGCAACTATATTTTTTTTTGAAATGGACGCTCTATTACTTAACGGTAATTTTACATCCGGCATCTGCATAGTTAGAATGCACACAGCCGATCAACCACAGAGTCTCAGACCAAAGCAATAAAAAACTGAAATACAAAATAGTGTAAATCAAAACACAGTTCTCCAAACTAGCTAAGGAAGATCTATCCGCAGCGCTTGCTGCCATCCATGCCGGGAGAAGATATCCTGCACCATATCCTCCAACCGCCTACAACCCTCCGCAAACAAATCGCGGAACTCCATACGTTATAGAGAAGTCCATGATCGGAGAACAGCCGTGGCTCGATAGATAACCTGCAAGAGAGAAGATACAATGTTATTAAAAATCTTTTCTACATAGCCAAAGCGATCAAATAATGACAAACGCTCTCACCCTAAATAAAGTCCCATATTTATCCTCAATCCCATTTATGCAGTTGCCAAATACATTGGCTACCGATCGAGGAGGAGATAAAACCATAGGCTATTGAATGATTAACCATATAGCACGAGCAAATTTACAATGGAAGAATAAATGACATATTGTCTCATTATGGTGACAAAATACGCATTCAGTGCTACCATGCCAATTCATCATAACAAGATTATATTTTGTGAGAATCACCCCTTTACGGAGATACCAAGCGAATATCTTCGTTTTAAGGGGTATCCTTATCTTCCAAATTTTACTATTATCATCAACTGAAATATTAGGTTGGATCAAAGCTCTATAAAATGAATCAACAAAAAATTTAACACTACGTAGTAATTTCCATTTGAATTCGTCCATGCCCTCAGATAGCCGTATCCTAGATAATCTTACTAAAAGATTATTCCAAGACACCAGTCTAGAACCTAAGAGACTTCGTCTGAAAGACACATTAGTAGGATTGGTTTCCATTACCCAGCGAGAGTATCCCCTTTGTGCCTAGTGATCGAATATAGAGCTGGATATTATTCACGGAGAGAAGTTTGCCCAAGCCATTTATCTTCTCAGAACCTAATCTGTGAACCATTCTTAATATTAAAATGCCAAACCAGAAGAAATGCTTTTTGGAAGCCATTAGCCCAGCCCAAAAGTGTGAATCACCTGGTTTTCAAACCAGTTTAGACACCGCTTTTGAGTCAACATATTTCCTCCATAGAATGGTTTGCCAGACCCCTTCTTCGGTAAGAAGTTTGAATAACCATTTACCCAGTAACGCGGTGTTTTTGACTTTTAAATCATGTATGCCCAATCCACCATATTCTTTGGGTCGGCAAACGATATTCTATTTGGCCAGTCGATATTTCTCACTATCCCCTTGCCAAAAGAATCTTAAGCGGAAATAGTCCACTTTTGACAAAACACCTTTTGGTAACTATATGTATGGCCGCAACTATATGTCGCCAAGATTGGCTCGGGTCTCGTTGAGGGTGTCGAGCATGGCCGCAGTGGTCTTCTGCTGGCCCGTGAACGCATCCACGGTGGCCTTCTAGTGCTCGAAGAGCACATCCGCCGACTCCTGCCGCTGGTCATCGATGTACTTGTACAACGTGTCGAAGATCTGCTGCTTCGAGTAGCTCTCGACCTCCATGGCTCGATTCCTCGAGAACCGGCGCGTGCGGTGATGGGTTGGTGGGGAAAAATTGATCCAGATCGGAGGCAAGGCTTTGATACCATATTGTTAGGTCTACGCTACTAGCCCTCGAATTCAACACTAGATCAAAGAGAGATATGCAATTCGCTTGTATATTCGATTTAGATATGCATTCTCACATGTTCTAGAGTTTTCGGCCGAAGCCTTACCACCAAGCTAACTCCACACGTTACAATTGACCACCTACTTATAACAGCGTATGATACGAGTGTTACATCAGTCAAGCAGATGGGCCGGTATCTTGCATGGCCCGGTGCTCCTTCTTCTTGGGCTTGGACCGTCTTCTTGGTTAGCAGATAGTCTGGACTCCGACGAGTAACCCTACAATTACGGACAATTTGTACAGAATTTGCTTACGGATTCGTAACATGGCAAGGTAGAAAATGAGAACGTGGTCGTTTTTCGGGGGGATTAAAAACTCGGAAATCCTAGACCTACGGATTGTTTTGTCTACGAGAACGCGTACGGACTGAAGTGGAGTAGAACTTTTTCGTGAGATTTTTCTGTATATGTAGCATTACTGTTAAAAACTCATTCAACAAATTCATTACACGTCAATCCGTAGAGGTTTCATAGGTTAACTAATCCGTAAGGACATGTATAATGGTTGATCTTATCTTATCAGTACCACACATAATCATGATATGATGACAAGACAAGACGTATAGTGCGTTTTTTAGTCTTATTTTTAACTACGGATATTTCTAAATATATGGTGAGACATAGCTAAAAGATCATCTCTTAAAATAACAGAAGACTTTTTTTTGTTTATCTTTCTTCCAACTAAGCAATCATCATATGTGGTATTTGCTAAGATAAGAGTTAGATAAGAACTATTAACCCACAACTGCTTTGACCGAATCCATCGGAATCCCGGCCGGTCGCGGTGTGTTGGATCACCGTACGTGTACGAAACGATCTCGCAATGAACACAACTTGGTATATAAGCAGGCAGGTTGGCTCTCCTGCGCTCGTACGAGTAGTAGTATCTGATAGGTACGGTGTTACTAAATCGATCTCACACTTTGATCTGATCATCGCGCATCCCGAAATTTGATTGATCGGCTATGGAGGATGAGGCAAAAACGGAGAGTTTCCGCGACTGGGATGCCCTTCCTGATGATATCTTGAGGAACATCGGCGACCTCCTCGACTTGCGATGCTGCATATGGTTCCGCGGCGTCTGCCGGTCCTGGCGCGCGGCTGTCCCTGGTCTTCCGCCGCCGTGGCTGGTGATACCTGGCGGATGGTGTCGCTGCGACGATATGGTGGAGGACCTCGGTTTCCTGTCTCCCCCGTCGCCCGCCGGCGCCCAGTGGTTGACTGCAAACAGTCCCTGCATTGGCTCCAGCGCCGGGTGGCTCGCCTTCCTCCACATGAGCTTGATCGTCTTCCTGGTGAATCCCGTGACCCACGCGCAGGTCCGCCTTCCGCCGCTCCGCCGGCGCGACGGATTCCTCGAGCCATTTCCCCCGTATTATTGCAACTGCGTTGTGGCAGAAAGAAGAAGAAGAAACGGTGAGCTGCCAGAAATGGAGCAGGATAACTTGATCCGGAAGATTGCCTTCTCCGCCAACCCCACCGCCGAGGACCACGCGGTGGCCGTCCTTTGCCGATGGGGGTTTGGCCTGGCGTTCATTAAGGCCGGCCTAGACCGCTGGCAGTGGGTGCACTGGCCTGACGCTACAGGCCGATCCGGAATCGGCGGCGACGGCGAGGCCACTGATGGCTGCAGCAATACAGACCTTGACATCACTTACCACCATGGTAAGTTTTACTACATGACCCAATGCGGGCAGATATGGAGCATCGACCCGGCCGCGCCTCCTCCTGTCGTGCCGGTGCCGGTCGCAAAGTGCTGCCCTCCAGCTCCAGAGTCGTCGATGATGCCGGGGAAGCACCTGGCGTTCACCCAAGATGGCACGCTGCACGTGGTGTGGAGCGACGGCCCCGGCCTAATACCACGGGATGATACTAGAAACCGGCCGATGCGGATGCATGTTCAGAGGTACCATCCGGACAGCTCCTGGACGACGGCACCACACTTGAGTGGCCAAGCCTTCCTCATCGGCAACCGCAACCAGTCGTTAGGGGTGCCGGCCTCTGCACCGTCGACGTGGAATAAGGCCCAACTGCGTCTACTTCACTTGCATTGTGCCGGGATCAGACTTAGAAGAAACCTTCGATGATCACCACGCGGACATTTGGGAGTTCGACGTCAACACCGGTCTCTTCCGGGTGGTATCCCGCAAACAAGATTTTCCAGATTCGGTGGAGTGGGCAAAGGCTATCTGGTTTACGCCTTCCTTAAGCTGGTCATAGTGGAAGTATCGTATTAGTAGTATCATGTAAGGTTTTAACAAAGGTCATATTGAAACCTATCGCGGTCAACTTGATGATCTACTTTAATTCCATCAAGTTGAGAGAAGTTTTAATTACTTTGGCAGGTTTCCTTTGTGGGTCTGACTAACGCGCAGCTAGCTGAGAATTACACTAAATCTCAGCTAAGTGACGTCATCCGTATGGGCAACACCAGCTGTCATTGCTCGGTTTATTTTTTCTCTATATCCCGTTCGTAGGCGCGCACCCGGGCTGGCCGGTACACATGCTATCCGAATGCAAACATTATTTTTTCTCTACCTCTTCTAGTTTGGTACTGTCCATACAAATCTTACTCAGCGACGTTTCACGTATCTTTGTTGCACCGTTCTACTAATCACTGTACTATTGATAAAAAGTACTGCACCCTTCGCGTACCGATTTATTAAATTACCACGAAGTTTAATAAATAATATATATTTAACTATAAATTTGATCAATAAAATATAAATTATATGTTAGAAAAATTATATCATTGGACATGTCTTTTAAATATGAATCTAATGATATAAGTCTAAATTGCAACTCATCGGAAACATGAGTCAGTTGCAAGTCCTATTGCAACTCATAGAAAACATAAGTCGTTGGTTGCGGTTCCGATTGCAACTCATAAAAGAAATATGACTCAATTGTAAGTCCGATTGCAACTCATAGAAAACATCAGTCAGTTCCGATTCCAATTGCAACTCATAGGAAAAATGAGTCAATTCCAAATCCTATTACAACTTATATGACACATAATTCAGTTGCAAGTCCGATGGAAACTTATAAAAAACATGAGTCGTCGGTTCGGTTCCGATTGCAACTCATAAAATAAACATGGTTCAGTTGTAAGTCTGATTGCAACTCATAGGAAACATCAGTCAGTTACGAGTCCGATTGCAACTCATAGGAAAAATGAGTCAATTCAAAGTCCTATTACAACTCGTAGAAAATATGAGTCTACTTGCAACTAATATGAAAACATGAGTTAGTTGCAAGCCCGATTGCAACTAATGTAAAAACATGAGTAAGTGGCGAGTCTGATTGTAGCTCATAAATACATGAACCATTTACAAGTATGATTACAACTCATAGGCATAACATGAACCAGTTACAGATAAAATTTCAACTCATGCGGAAAACATGAACCAGTTGCAAGTCTGGTTCCAACTCCTAGGAAACATGAGTCGTGTCAGTTGCGAGTCCGATTACAACTTTATAGGAAACGAGAAAATTATTATTGCAAAATCATTGAACTCAGTTGCACATCTAGTTGCAACTAGTAAAATCAAAAACTAGTTGCAAAGTCCATTTTAACTAATAGGATACACATAAATATTAAAAAGGACAAGATGGACTAGTTTGAGTCAATTTATCGATGATTCAAACTCGATTTCGATTCAAGTTTGCAAGAGGGGAAACATGAACCAGTTACACTTCTAGTTGCAACTATGGAAAAATTACCAGTTGCAAGTTAGATTGCAACTCATAGAAAACATGAGTCAATTGCGAGTCTGATTGTAACTTATATGAAAACATTAATCAGTTGCAAGTCCAACTACAACTTATGTCAAAGCACAAAATATCATAATTGCAACCACACACAAGAAAGTTTTGTTGTCGGGCTATTGTTGACGATTAATAGACTCTTTTAACTTTGTCGTTAGCAACAATAAGAACATATACAAAATAAATCCATGGCAACGACTATCCTAGAAAACCCTAAACACTAAACCCTAGGAAAACAAGAACCAATTGCAAGTCTGGTTCCAACTTCTAGGAAACATGGGTCGTGTCAGTTGCGAGTTCGATTACAACTTTATAGGAAACGAGAAAATCATTATTGCAACAACATTGAACTCAGTTGCACATCTAGTTGCTACTAGTAAAATCAAAAACTAGTTGCAAAGTCCATTGTAACTCATAGGATACACATAAATATTCAAAAAAAGACAAGATGGACTAGTTTGAGTCAATTTATCAATGATTCAAAATCGATTTCGATTCAAGTTTGCAAGAGGGGAAACATGAACGAGTTACACTTCTAGTTGAAACTATGGAAAAATTACTAGTTGCAAGTTAGATTGCAACTCATAGAAAACATGAGTCAATTGCGAGTATGATTGCAACTTATATGAAAACATGAATCAGTTGCAAGTCGAACTACAACTTCTGTGAAAGCACAAAATATCATAATTGCAACCACACACAAGAAAGTTTTGTTGTCGGGCTATTGTTGACGGTTACTAGACTCTTTTAACTTTGTCGTTAGCAACAATAAGAACATATAAAAAATAAATCCATAGCAACGACTATCCTAGAAAACCCTAAACCCTAAATCCTAGGAAAACATGAACCAGTTGCAAGTCTGGTTCCAACTCCTAGGAAACATGGGTCGTGTCAGTTGCGAGTCCGATTACAACTTTATAGGAAACGAGAAAATTATTATTGCAAAAACATTGAACTCAGTTGCACATCTAGTTGCAACTAGTAAAATCAAAAACTAGTTGCAAAGTCCATTGTAACTTATAGGATACACATAAATATTAAAAAAGGACAAGATGGACTAGTTTGAGTCAATTTATCGATGATTCAAACTCGATTTCGATTCAAGTTTGCAAGAGGGGAAACATGAACCAGTTACACTTCTAGTTGCTACTATAGAAAAATTACCAGTTGCAAGTTAGATTGCAACTCATAGAAAACATGAGTCAATTGCGAGTCTGATTGTAAATTATATGAAAACATGAATCAGTTGCAAGTCCAACTACAACTTATGTGAAAGCACAAAATATCATAATTGCAACCAAACACAAGAAAGTTTTGTTGTCGGGCTATTGTTGACGGTTACTAGACTCTTTTAACTTTGTCGTTAGCAACAATAAGAACATATACAAAATAAATCCATGGCAACGACTATCCTAGAAAACCCTAAACCCTAGGAAAACATGAACCAGTTGCAAGTCTGGTTCCAACTTCTAGGAAACATGGGTCGTGTCAGTTGCCAGTCCGATTACAACTTTATAGGAAACGAGAAAACCATTATTGCAAAAACATTGAACTCAGTTGCACATCTAGTTGCAACTAGTAAAATCAAAAACTAGTTGCAAAGTCCACTGTAACTCATAGGATACACATAAATATTCAAAAAAAGACAAGATGGACTAGTTTGAGTCAATTTATCGATGATTCAAACTCGATTTCGATTCAAGTTTGCAAGAGGGGAAACATGAACGAGTTACACTTCTAGTTGCAACTATGGAAAAATTACCAGTTGCAAGTTAGATTGCAGCTCATAGGAAACATGAGTCAATTGCGAGTCTGATTCTAACTTATATGAAAACATGAATCAGTTGCAAGTCCAACTACAACTTATGTGAAAGCACAAAATATCATAATTGCAACCACACACAAGAAATTTTTGTTGTCGGGCTATTGTTGACGGTTACTGGACTCTTTTAACTTTGTCGTTAGCAACAATAAGAACATATACAAAATAAATCCATGGCAACGACTATCCTAGAAAACCCTAAACACTAAACCCTAGGAAAACATGAACCAGTTGCAAGTCTGGTTCCAACTTCTAGGAAACATGGGTCGTGTCAGTTGCGAGTTCGATTACAACTTTATAGGAAACGAGAAAATCATTATTGCAACAACATTGAACTCAGTTGCACATCTAGTTGCAACTAGTAAAATCAAAAACTAGTTGCAAAGTCCATTGTAACTCATAGGATACACATAAATATTCAAAAAAAAGACAAGATGGACTAGTTTGAGTCAATTTATCAATGATTCAAACTCGATTTCGATTCAAGTTTGCAAGAGGGGAACATGAACGAGTTACACTTCTAGTTGCAACTATGGAAAAATTACTAGTTGCAAGTTAGATTGCAACTCATAGAAAACATGAGTCAATTGTGAGTCTGATTGCAACTTATATGAAAACATGAATCAGTTGCAAGTCGAACTACAACTTCTGTGAAAGCAGAAAATATCATAATTGCAACCACACACAAGAAAGTTTTGTTGTCGGGCTATTGTTGACGGTTACTGGACTCTTTTAACTTTGTCGTTAGCAACAATAAGAACATATAAAAAATAAATCCATAGCAAAAAGATATAAGAAGAATAAACTATATGTATAAGATTATGTTGCATAAATCTCTATGATGATTAAGTCGAGTGTGATAGAATGACTAGAGTTAAAATTGAATAGATAGAAATGACTACAACATATAGATCATAAAGAGAGAACAGAACAAAGATACAAGACACATGTCTAAGAAGTTAAGTACATATTTCGTCGAGTATATAAACTAAGTAGAATTACTGAATGATAAACAACCCACATAGCAAGAGAGTTTAGTGAATGTAGATTAAAGAAAGACTAGAAACAGAACATGACAAAAAATGATCTTTCAATTAAGCTAAACATAATACATATAAAATGAAAATAGATAGTAATAAATAATTAAACAAAATTTAAACGAACAAAATGAAAATAGAGAAGAACACTTACGAAAAGCAACAGAAGAAAATTTAGAGAGAAGAATATTTAACAGATAAATGATTAATCAAAATTGCACGATAATACGAGAAGCTGATGATAATAAACAATAGATGAATGAGATAGTACGAGATATAGAATGATATAAATAAGAAAATATATATTAGTCAAATAAGAGAACTGAAATTAGATAGAAATATAGAGAATAGAAAAACCAGCCATAATAAAACAAAATGATTATATATATAATGTATAGAAGTAGTGTAATAATATTTAAATTAAAGTTTAATCTAGATAAGTTTGATTACTTGAATCAAGAAAAGAACAAAAGAAGAGTGAATACTGAATAAGAATGAGAAGATTAAGTAAATAATAGCGAACAAAACAAAAAATGAGAGAATTTAGTAGAGCGAAAATTGAGAATAATTACAGTTAGTTAGAGAGAGAAAAAAGAAATATTAGATCTAAATACAGACGCATATAGAAATCTAAGAATATGTGAATTAGAGAGAATAAACTCTAAACTAGACCTAAAATGATAAACTATATAAGAGATATAATATTAGAGTACACTTATAAAGATATAATAGAAAAAATAGAAAAAACAAGATTGATAAATTGATGATTATTGTCTAAGAGACAGATCCTAATGAAAATAAATACATATAGATTAATACAGCCATTGTCGCAAACCTTGAGTCTAGACAAATAAATAAGTTATGAAAGAATTAGATACAATAATCTTAAAGATACATGTAGAGATTCGTTAAATACTTAGAGCCTTAGAAAATGATAGAGAGATGTAGAAAAAATAAGATAAGAGATTCGAGTAGTTATACATGAAATAGATACATAACTAATTGAAACACAGACAGATCATTAGAAAAAATTAAGAGACTAGTACGCTACAAGAAGTATGAAGACCCAAAACCCAGCAGTTGTTGGTACTTTTATTTAGCCATTCCGTTGTAGTTGCAATACTTACTAGTCAGGTACAATGGTCGCAAGCGACAACCCAAACAAGCAATTGTTGGCAGTTTTATTTAGCCATTCCATTATAGTGAAGCTGATTACTAGTCATTATGAAGTCAAATTTATAGCACTACTTTAGTTATAGTTGTCTATGATCGAGATACTGTGCTCCAAGTCGTCCATAACCGCGGACACGGCTTTCAGAAAGTTTTACCCTGCAGGGGTGCACAAATAGAAACACACACTCGATCAACCTCGGAAAAACCAAATCAAAACCCAACGAGGCCTTCACGACAAAGCACTCACATGATTCAGAAATATTTCAGGGGGCCACCCTATTGAGTACACCCGCAACGAAGTTAGCTGACTCCGAGACGGACTCAAGGTTTGGGTGGACGGCTGTAAACGACTGGGAACCCAAAACTGGGCTTGTCGATACCGCGAAATCGTGTCCCGATCCTAAACAGTACAGGTGCTCCTCGCACAATCGTAAATAAAGCAGTAGCATGGCATAAGTACAGGATAGTAAATAAAACCTCAAACTAGTTTGTGGCCCCAAGAAATAAGAATGAATCAAGCTCTGGCTCAGGGGGGTCCCATAATCCTTCCGGATGTGGATAGCACGAATATTCAAGGAACAGGTATCAAGTACTCGGGGTCCTACGGGACACAAGTGAATGGTTAACTAAAATTGCCCACTGCTTATTATATCGGGATGATTATCTATACCTGACTAGTAATTGTAGAAATATAAACGAGATACTGAAAGAGAAAAATAAACAAAAGAAATAAACCAGTAAGAGAGGAACAGGGCGCAGGCCGGCAGCGGTGACGCGCGGGGAGGACCTCCTGGCGGCGGTACCCTGCGTGGCGGGGCCGGTGGCTTGAGGTCGGCCGAGCGAGGGTCGAGGAAGGCGACGCCGGTGGAGACCTGGCGGCGGCGGCCGGCGGGACCGGCGCGCAGGAGACGGCCGACGGTGGGCAGACGGCGCGTCACCGCTTCCGGCCTGCGCCCTGTTCCGGCCGGGCCGGCGCAGGCGAGAGAGCGGACGGCGCCACGAGAGTAATTAGAAAAATAAGATACAGACACACGAAACGATGACGAAGGAGAGTTTAGATAGTTGAATAAAGTTATTTTAACATCTGCTATTATAGAAGACAAGAACAGAGATCGAATTGAAATTATGAAGAAAACATAAACAAATAGTGAGAATTTATATAGAGATGAAAAGATATAGTTAGAAAGAGATACCAGAGAGAAGTACAAAGAATAATAAAAGAAAGTAAAGTAGAAGTAAAGATAGCAGAGAATAAATTGAAGAATCTATAAGATAGAAGTAAGAAAGAAAAAGAAAATAGAAGAAGAGACAATGCGTGAAATTATACAGATATAATAAACAAGACAATTATGATAATAAAAGTACAGTCGTGAATGTGAAAAAATAGTAGATGATAATAAGATAAGGCAAAAAAAGAAAGAGATGATATAGAAGAGAGTAAAAATAGAAATTAAAATTAAAAGAGACATTAAATATAGTAGATTAGAGTTAAGAGAGAAACAAGATTAAGCAGAGATTGATATACAATAAAAGACAGACCGAGAAAAAGGATACTAGAAAAACATGAAGACAGAGAAGTATAATAAAAATGTAGAAAATAGAGATGAAAATGAGAAGATAGAGAAGACATGATGATGAAAATAATAAACATAAGACTAGAGAAAGAAGAGAAATTGTATCAGTATGTAGAGAGAACAGTTCAAGAGATAGAAGATCAGACTAATAGAAGTATAGAAAGAAAGAAAAAATAATGGAAAAAATAACTTTTAATTTTATATAGAAAAGGAAGCAATGAATTAAAATATAATAAGAACAGAATAGAGATACGATAGATTAAAAACGAAAAATAAAACGAGAAAGATAAGATAGAGAATTCTGAGAATAGAGAAAAAAGATCCGAATTATAAGAAGTACAGATCTAAAGACAAATAAACAAAATACAAAAAGAGATATGTAAAAGAAAATACAATAATAAAAGCTTTTTATCAACACTTATATATTAAAAGAGTGATTTTTAAGTCAGTGCATGAAAGAGTGAATCAATAGTAAGAGAACAGATGAGATGCATAGAAAGTGTGCACAGAAAAAAACAGTATATATACTTTAATTAAGACAAGAAGAAAACGATAAGATGATGCAATGCACAAAAACAACGCGATTTTCTAGTAGTGTTTTTGCGGGATGCCACAAACGACTATCCTAGAAAACCCTAAACCCTAAATCCTAGGAAAACACGAACCAGTTGCAAATCTGGTTCCAACTCCTAGGAAACATGGGTCGTGTCAGTTGCGAGTCCGATTACAACTTTATAGGAAACGAGAAAATTATTATTGCAAAAACATTGAACTCAGTTGCACATCTAGTTGCAACTAGTAAAATCAAAAACTAGTTGCAAAGTCCATTGTAACTCATAGGATACACATAAATATTAAAAAAGAACAAGACGGACTAGTTTGAGTCAATTTATCGATGATTCAAACTCGATTTCGATTCAAGTTTGCAAGAGGGGAAACATGAACGAGTTAAACTTCTAGTTGCAACTATGGAAAAATTACCAGTTGCAAGTTAGATTGCAACTCATAGAAAACATGAGTCAATTGCGAGTCTGATTGTAAATTATATGAAAACATGAATCAGTTGCAAGTCCAACTACAACTTATGTGAAAGCACAAAATATCATAATTGCAACCACACACAAGAAAGTTTTGTTGTCGGGCTATTGTTGACGGTTACTAGAATCTTTTAACTTTGTCGTTAGCAACAATAAGAACATATACAAAATAAATCCATGGCAACGACTATCCTAGAAAACCCTAAACCCTCGGAAAACATGAACCAGTTGCAAGTCTGGTTCCAACTTCTAGGAAACATGGGTCGTGTCAGTTGCGAGTCCGATTACAACTTTATAGGAAACGAGAAAACCATTATTGCAAAAACATTGAACTCAGTTGCACATCTAGTTGCAACTAGTAAAATCAAAAACTAGTTGCAAAGTCCACTGTAACTCATAGGATACACATAAATATTCAAAAAAAGACAAGATGGACTAGTTTGAGTCAATTTATCGATGATTCAAACTCGATTTCGATTCAAGTTTGCAAGAGGGGAAACATGAACGAGTTACACTTCTAGTTGCAACTATGGAAAAATTACCAGTTGCAAGTTAGATTGCAACTCATAGGAAACATGAGTCAATTGCGAGTCTGATTCTAACTTATATGAAAACATGAATCAGTTGCAAGTTGTAACACCCTCGGAATCGGCCCTATGCAAGTTTTAGCGAAACCCGCCAAACCCGCATAGAAACGATTCAAAGGTGCCCACCAGGCACTTTCGTGCGGTTGGAAAACGAAGTAATAACATTACACAACAGTCCTCGATGGGACCCACAGAACAGATATACATACAACAGCGACTCAATGAGTCAAGAATACAGATATAATATACAAAGATCCAAATCACCTTGAAAACGATAGAGCGTCCAGCTACGGACAAGATGCAAATGGGGCTAAGAGCCCTGAAGTATAACCAATGGCGTCCATAACCCTGCCCAGGCCAAGCCGGAAGGGTAACCCTGCTAACGACGTCGATCTCAAAACCTGCTTAAACAAAAGGGGTGCCGACAAAGGGCAAAGGAAAAAGAGGAGCGTCAGTACTGAGGCCAGTACACAGCGAGGCTAGAATTCGGCGGTCCTCGCCTATATAGGTATGGTGGACTGAGCGGCAGCGCAGCATGCACTAAACAACCTATAGAGACTCGATGTAACTGGCGGCTATCAGAGAGGGGTAAGAAAGACCTATTCAGATCCAACCTGATACTACCACCAAACATACCCATCCTGGCATTTCCCCCTCGATTCCAAACAAGGAAGTCAACCGAGGAACTCACGCAGTTGGCAGTTTTACTTATTCAGTTATCATTGCAGCAATTACTAGTCAGGTATAGATAATCATCCTGATATAATAAGCAGTGGGCACTTTTAGTCAACCATTCCGCTATAGTTGCAACACTTACTAATCAGATACAAATAGCATGAGATAACCCCAAAACCCAGCAGTTGTTGGTACTTTTATTTAGCCATTCCGTTGTGGTGAAGCTGAGTACTAGTCATATCGGATACAAGTCAATTTATAACAGTAAACTTTAGTTATAGTTGTCTATGATCGAGACCTCTGCTCTAAGTCGTCCATAACCGCGGACACGGCTTCTCGAAAAGATTTAACCCTGCAGGGGTGCACCAAAGTATCCACAAGCACTTCGACCCTTTTTGCCAGATCAGTTAACATACACCCATCGGTATGTCGGCGGGGCCTAAGTCATGACGTTTCCAGACCCAAAGCAAGTACATGGGGGCCACCCCACTAAGTCGAACCCGCAACGAAGTCGGTCGGTCTCCGTGACGGACTTAGGGTTTGGGTAGACGGCTGTGAACGACTGGGAACCCAAAACTGGGCTTGTCGACACCGCGAAATCGTGTCCCGATCCTAAACAGTACAGGTGCTATCCATCCCACAATTTAAATAAAGCAGTAAAGCATGGCATAAGTACAGGGTAGTAAATAAAACCTCAAACTAGTTTGTGGCCCCCAGTACAATACTTTGAAATCAGGTACTAATCAATGGGGGGCCCATATCTCCCCACCTGTGGTTAGCGCGCTCGATCTCGGAACAGGTGTCAAGAACTCGGGGTCCTACGGGACACCAGTGAGCGGTCGGAAAACAAATATTATCTATCACCCACCGGTGCCTCTGCATTTACCTACTTCAATTTTAGTTATTAAACAATAATTAAAAATAAACGGTAATTAAAGCCATGATCATCTCCAACATAAAGCATATGGCAGTCTTCCAACAACTGAGGTACTTGACGACACGCAACAGCACTTGAGCAAGCGACTACGACGCGCAAGTCCAACTATCTACCAAACAACAGGTAATAGGATGTGTCCAAGGCAATATAAGGCTGCACGGGATATCACGGGTACGGAAACTAGAGCATCGCAACACAGATAGCAATAGATCAACAGGAGGGAATAAATACTATAAAAGTAAGATAGGTAGAAAGGGGGAGATGCTCGCCTGAAAACATTGTCGAAGGTTCATCCGAAGATCGGGTCGACACTCGCATCAACTCAACGGTCTTATCCGCGAAGAACCAAAACACTAGAATAAACACCGGATGCAATATTTAATACTACGGCAGAAGATCGGGCATGATGCATGTATGATGCATGACATGGCAAAGATGCGATGCAATTAGGTCATATTAAGCGGAACCGGGGTCCCGACATTTACTTAGATGGTTAAAGTTATTTATCTACCCCGCAAATTAAATGTTGTTTGTACATGGCAAAATATAGCACCGTTTCGCTACACCATTTTAAATGAGGCCAATATAAGACTAGATTTGCCCGCATATGGGCCCCATATTTAATTATATGGTGAATCGGCATAAGGCCCCCAAACCACACAATATGCATGCGAGTATGACAATTTAATATGCAACAAGTTTTATATTTAGCATTTATAAAATAGGGGCTCGGGAAAAGGTTCACACATCTGGGTTCGGCGAACTTGGGGGTTCCGAGGGTTCGGGGTCGGTCTCAGGGTTCGACGAGATCGGTCTCGGACAACTGAGGTAGATCTTGTCGCATCCGCGGTGGTCGGGCCATGTTGTCGGTCTTGTCGTTTCACGACGGAGATCTTGGTGTCCCGGGTCTCGGCGTCCTCGGATCCGGGAGGAAGAACTTGGCGTGTCGGGTTCGGTCTTCGAATCCATGCGGGCGATCTTGGCGTCCGAGTAGAAGACCTTCGGCCATCGGATCCATGCTTCAAGGGTCCGTGGCGAGCTTGTCCGATGGCGAACTTGAGTGGATCGGGTACCGGGGTCTTCGGATCCGTGAAGTAGATCTTGGCATTCCGACTCCAATGTCGAGGACGTACTTGACACGGCGTCGATCTTGTCGCCCCAAATATTTTTGATAGCTTCTAGGTACATGGATGCGGCACCGATTGTAAAGACCTAGGGGGTTTTTGGTTCCGTTGTCGTCAACGAACTTGAATTAGCACAAGGGTCTTTGGGCCGATCTTGGCTTGCACCTCTTGGATAACGCTAGTTCTTGCACAAACACGCCCCACGAGCACACACCGTGCCAGAGGACATGCGGCTCGCGACGACGCCATGGCGCGGAGGAGGCTTAGCGCGGCACAACACACGCGGGCTCGGGGCACTGTAGGGAGGCCGAGGCCGCGCGATGCAGCAGAGCTCCGCAGGGACGATGCAGACGAGGCGGAAGGCGCTGTGCAAGGCCCGGCGAGGTCGGGCGGCGGGGCAAGGCGGGGTGCGGCGAGCCTGGCAGGGCGACGAGGGCGCGCACGGCAGTCGCCGGCGAGGGGTGGGGCGGCGGCACGCCTCGGGCTTGAGGTGGAGGAAGGGCGGCCGGGAGGAGCCCTGGAGGCGGGACCGGCTCCGGCGAAGGGAGGTGGCCCGCGGTGGCCGGAGGCGGCGCCGGCAGAGGGCCGTCGTGCGGAGAGGCGGGGAGGTGTGGGGGCCGCGAGGTCGCGGGCTAGAGGAGGAGGGGAGGAACGCGGCGGTGGCGTTCTCGGCCGCGCCGGCAGAGGAGGCGGGGAGAGCTTGCGGGAGGGAACG
Organism: Avena atlantica; assembly: GCA_910589765.1. NCBI lineage: Eukaryota > Viridiplantae > Streptophyta > Magnoliopsida > Poales > Poaceae > Avena > Avena atlantica. The sequence continues at coordinate 378,524,351 of OU342736.1, forward strand.
GCGAGCGGGGAGGCGACGGGGAGGAGCCGGGGTCGGCGGACGGCGGCGCTCTGGGCGGGGCTCGGGTCCCTGGTGGCGGCGCTCTGCGGAGGGAAGGAGGACGGCGAGGCCAGGAGAGGAAGGCGCAGCGGCGACGCGGGCTCCGGCCAGAGGAGGGGGCGGCCAGGGGAATGGCGGTGGCCGGCGCCGGAGAGGATGAAGGGCGGGGCGAGCTTGGTCGGCGAGAGGAGGGCGCAGCGCAGAGGAGAGGGAGGCGGCGCCGGAGGACGGGTGGAGGCGGCCGGCGAAGAAGGCGCCGTCGGCGAGCACCCAAGAGGCAGCGGCGGAAGGGAGAGGGGAGGAGAGAGACGCGGGGGCGTGAGGAAGAGGAGGAAGCCGGGGTGGGGGAAGCGGGGCCAGGGGTGGGGCCAGGAGCGGGGCCGGGGCGGTTGACCGCGGGGAGAGAGAGAGGGAGTGGCTGCGGGGTGGGGCCCAGGGTCAGGGAGAGGGAGTGCGGCTGGTGTGTGTGTTTGTTTGGGGTGGGGTGGGACCAGGTGGGGCGTGGGACCGAGGTGTAAGGGAGAGAGGACCAGGCGGGTGAGGTCGGTTGGGGTGAAAGAGGGAGTGGGGTGCTGCAGGGTGGATTGATGAGGTGGCAAGGTGGGTGGGGATTGGGTCCAGGGGTGAGGTGGCGAGCTGTGATTGGTGGGTAGATTAGGACTAGGTAGTTTTAGGAATTCGGGTAGGCTGGTTTTATTCTGGGGGTGGCCGACTGGGTCGGATCGGCCCGGTTTGGCTGCCCCCACTAAAATAATTAAATATTTTATTTGTTTAAAACAGGGCTTGTGCAAACCGATAGCAGACAAAACAAAATAATCCAGAGACCCGGGTTTTGCGTTTGGAACATAGACGGGGTTTAGAAAACAAGAACAGGTTTTTCCGCAAATAGTTTTATGCAAGCAAATGCAAGATGATGACGATGCTCAAATGCAATGTGGCATGATGACATGAGCATGCGGTCATGATGATGCAATGCACAAAAACAACGCGATTTTTTAGTAGTGGTTTTAGCGGGATGCCACAATTCGACACCACTAACAATGGATCTCGCCCTCGAGATCCGCCTCATGGTGTCGGGAAGAAGGGCGGTGATCTGAATCTTCTCGCTTCGTGTAGATCCTCGCGACACCACTAACAAGAGGTCGTTGTCCGTGATCGTCGAGAGAACACTCCGGTAACAAAAGGTCGAAGGTAGAGGTATCAACAAATAAAGCCACCCCTAACTTCCGTGGACGGAGTAAAACTGCTGGATCCACTGATTCGATGCACAAGAGCGAATGTTAAGAGTAGTCGGATGGTGATCAGTCCATCGCGCACCCAAACCATTACTCTGCACACGAATAGGCGAATGGTGCAACCAACTCTCGGAATTAGACTGAAGATCTCGACAATCGAGGTGCAGAACAAAGGAGTAATGCAGACTCTGCATCGGATCTGGCGTAGATGATGTCGTCGCGTCGGAAAACACCGGAAGGCACAAACAAGGAACAAAGAATGGTACCACAGTAGACGGGTTCCTCAGACGGCATGAACACCGGATGGTAGAACACCGTTACCAAAAGAGGAAGCGAAACCCTGAAGGTACGATGGAACCCAACCACGAGAAATCCTGGACTCGAAGAGAGAGGAGAGAGCGGATTCAAAACACGCAGAGGTGAGAGGAGAGCAGCAGAGGGGTAAGGAGTAAAATCAGACCTAATCAGAACTATCCAACCGATTTTGCAAAAATAGTTTTGACACTCTACTTCGGCCGTTAGCTAGGTTATCCTACAGGCTGGACTTGTGGGGTATCGCAACTGCTGAGCTCTGATACCACTCTGTAACACCCTCGGAATCGGCCCTATGCAAGTTTTAGCGAAACCCGCCAAACCCGCATAGAAACGATTCAAAGGTGCCCACCAGGCACTTTCGTGCGGGTGGAAAACGAAGTAATAACATTACACAACAGTCCTCGATGGGACCCACAGAACAGATATACATACAACAGCGACTCAATGAGTCAAGAATACAGATATAATATACAAAGATCCAAATCACCTTGAAAACGATAGAGCGTCCAGCTACGGACAAGATGCAAATGGGGCTAAGAGCCCTGAAGTATAACCAATGGCGTCCATAACCCTGCCCAGGCCAAGCCGGAAGGGTAACCCTGCTAACGACGTCGATCTCAAAACCTGCTTAAACAAAAGGGGTGCCGACAAAGGGCAAAGGAAAAAGAGGAGCGTCAGTACTGAGGCCAGTACACGGCGAGGCTAGAATTCGGCGGTCCTCGCCTATATAGGTATGGTGGACTGAGCGGCAGCGCAGCATGCACTAAACAACCTATAGAGACTCGATGTAACTGGCGGCTATCAGAGAGGGGTAAGAAAGACCTATTCAGATCCAACCTGATACTACCACCAAACATACCCATCCTGGCATTTCCCCCTCGATTCCAAACAAGGAAGTCAACCGAGGAACTCACGCAGTTGGCAGTTTTACTTATTCAATTATCATTGCAGCAATTACTAGTCAGGTATAGATAATCATCCTGATATAATAAGCAGTGGGCACTTTTAGTCAACCATTCCGCTATAGTTGCAACACTTACTAATCAGATACAAATAGCATGAGATAACCCCAAAACCCAGCAGTTGTTGGTACTTTTATTTAGCCATTCCGTTGTGGTGAAGCTGAGTACTAGTCATATCGGATACAAGTCAATTTATAACAGTAAACTTTAGTTATAGTTGTCTATGATCGAGACATGTGCTCCAAGTCGTCCATAACCGCGGACACGACTTCTCGAAAAGATTTAACCCTGCAGGGGTGCACCAAAGTATCCACAAGCACTTCGACCCTTTTTGCCAGATCAGTTAACATACACCCATCGGTATGTCGGCGGGGCCTAAGTCATGACGTTTCCAGACCCAAAGCAAGTACATGGGGGCCACCCCACTAAGTCGAACCCGCAACGAAGTCGGCCGGTCTCCGAGACGGACTTAGGGTTTGGGTAGACGGCTGTGAACGACTGGGAACCCAAAACTGGGCTTGTCGACACCACGAAATCGTGTCCCGGTCCTAAACAGTACAGGTGCTATCCATCGCACAATTTAAATAAAGCGGTAAAGCATGGCATAAGTACAGGGTAGTAAATAAAACCTCAAACTAGTTTGTGGCCCCCAATACAATACTTTGAAATCAGGTACTAATCAATGGGGGCCCATATCTCCCCACCTGTGGTTAGCGCGCTCGATCTCGGAACAGGTGTCAAGAACTCGGGGGTCCTACGGGACACCAGTGAGCGGTCGGAAAACAAATATTATCTATCACCCACCGGTGCCTCTGCATTTACCTACTTCAATTTTAGTTATTAAACAATAATTAAAAATAAACGGTAATTAAAGCCATGATCATCTCCAACATAAAGCATATGGCAGTCTTCCAACAACTGAGGTACTTGACGACACGCAACAACACTTGAGCAAGCGACTACGACGCGCAAGTCCAACTATCTACCAAACAACAGGTAATAGGATGTGTCCAAGGCAATATAAGGGTGCACGGGATATCACGGGTACGGAAACTAGAGCATCGCAACACAGATAGCAATAGATCAACAGGAGGGAATAAATACTATAAAAGTAAGATAGGTAGAAAGGGGGAGATGCTCGCCTGAAAACATTGTCGAAGGTTCATCCGAAGATCGGGTCGACACTCGCATCAACTCAACGGTCTTATCCGCGAAGAACCAAAACACTAGAATAAACACCGGATGCAATATTTAATACTATGGCACAAGATCGGGCATGATGCATGTATGATGCATGACATGGCAAATATGCGATGCAATTAGGTCATATTAAGCGGAACCGGGGTCCCGACATTTACTTAAATGGTTAAAGTTATTTATCTATCCCGCAAATTAAATGTTGTTTGTACATGGCAAAATATAGCACCGGTTCGCTACACCATTTTAAATGAGGCCAATATAAGACTAGATTTGCCCGCATATGGGCCCCATATTTAATTATATGGTGAATCGGCATAAGGCCCCCAAACCACACAATATTCATGCGAGTATGACAATTTAATATGCAATAAGTTTTATATTTAGCATTTATAAAATAGGGGCTCGGGAAAAGGTTCACACATCTGGGTTCGGCGAACTTGGGGGTTCCGAGGGTTCGGGGTCGGTCTCAGGGTTCGACGGGATCGGTCTCGGACAACTGAGGTAGATCTTGTCGCATCCGCGGTGGTCGGGCCATGTTGTCGGTCTTGTCGTTTCACGGCGGAGATCTTGGTGTCCCGGGTCTCGGCGTCTTCGGATCCGGGAGGAAGAACTTGACGTGTCGGGTTCGGTCTTCGAATCCATGCGGGCGATCTTGGCGTCCGAGTAGAAGACCTTCGGCCATCGGGTCCATGCTTCAAGGGTCCGTGGCGAGCTTGTCCGATGGCGAACTTGAGTGGATCGGGTACCGGGGTCTTCGGATCCGTGAAGTAGATCTTGGTATTCCGACTCCAATGTCGAGGACGTACTTGACACGGCGTCGATCTTGTCGCCCCAAAGATTTTTGATAGCTTTTAGGTACATGGATGCGGCACCGATTGTGAAGACCTAGGGGGTTTTTGGTTCCGTTGTCGTCAACGAACTTGAATTAGCACAAGGGTCTTTGGGCCGATCTTGGCTTGCACCTCTTGGATAACGCTAGTTCTTGCACAAACACGCCCCACGAGCACACACCGTGCCAGAGGACATGCGGCTCGCGACGACACCATGGCGCGGAGGAGGCTTAGCGCGGCATAGCACATGCGGGCTCGGGGCAGTGTAGGGAGGCCGAGGCCGCGCGATGCAGCAGAGCCCCGCAGGGACGATGCCGACGAGGCGGAAGGCGCTGTGCAAGGCCCGGCGAGGTCGGGCGGCGGGGCAAGGCGGGGTGCGGCGGCACGCCTCGGGCTTGAGGTGGAGGAAGGGCGGCCGGGAGGAGCGCCGGAGGCGGGACCGGCTCCGGCGAAGGGAGGTGGCCCGCGGTGGCCGGAGGCGGCGCCGGAAGAGGGCCGTCGTGCGGAGAGGCGGGGAGGCGTGGGGGCCGCGAGGTCGCGGGCTAGAGGAGGCGGGGAGGAACGCGGCGGTGGCGTGCTCGGCCGCGCCGGCAGAGGAGGCGGGGAGAGCTTGCGGGAGGGAACAGCGAGCGGGGAGGCGACGGGGAGGAGCCGGGGTCGGCGGACGGCGGCGCTCTGGGCGGGGCTCGGGTCCCTGGTGGCGGCGCTCTGCGGAGGGAAGGAGGACGGCGAGGCCAGGAGAGGAGGGCGCGGCGGCGACGCGGGCTCCGGCCAGAGGAGGGGGCGGCCAGGGGAATGGCGGTGGCCGGCGCCGGAGAGGATGAAGGGCGGGGCGAGCTTGGCCGGAGAGAGGAGGGCGCCGGAGAGGATGAAGGGCGGGGTGAAAGCACAAAATATCATAATTGCAACCACACACAAGAAAGTTTTGTTGTCGGGCTATTGTTGACAGTTACTGGACTCTTTTAACTTTGTCGTTAGCAACAATAAGAACATATACAAAATAAATCCATGGCAACGACTATCCTAGAAAAATATTAGATTACAGTGTTATTGGCAGACTACTCTTACATCAAACAAACAAGTTTGCACATATTATATTATGTAAATAAAAAACAATAATCAACAAAATCTTGGCAATTACAATTCAAGCTTATTTGTGTACATGCTATTCCCAGTTGCAACTTCCGAGAAAACCAGATACAAGTCCAGTTCCAAATTCATAGTAAAAAGGAACCACGAAACAATCCTCGGTTGCAAAACCCCAGTTGCAACTCCCAATAAAATGACAGTTGCAAGTAGTTGCAACTCATAGTAAGAAATGATCACAAAACAATCCCAAGTTGCAATCTCAGTTGAACTCTCTAAGAAAGCCAGTTGCAAATCCATTTACAATTCATAGTAAGATGGTCCCACAAAACAATTCTCGGTTGCAACTCCCCACAAGAGAAGCGAGTTGCAAGTCCAGTTGCAAATCATAATAAGAAGGGACCATGAAATAAGAAAACTAACATTTCAATACTTATAGTAAGAAGAGACCACGAAAGAACGATGAACAACGGCCTTCATGGATAATATAGGCCTCTCAAAACAACTCTAGTTCCAACCGCTGGTGTGCAATTTACAGAACAAAAACAATCAGTTGTGACAAAATGCCGCAATTAACATCTAAATCCTAAGATATACACGGGGCTCTATGCCTATTTTTTATTATCTAAAATGCAACATTCTTATATTGTAAAGCAGTACAAATAGTCCAAAAAAGCAGTGATATCTCGCATATGACCTAGTTTTCTACAAAGTAGTACAAAGCAATGCAAAAACAACATCTTCGCTAAAAAAAACCTAAAACAAAATGCACTACAAAAAAAGCAGTGTTCTCTTCCCCTTTCTTTGCTCTAAGAGGAACCATGACACTAGAGTAAACTTACAACAATGAAATCCGTAGGAAAATGTTAAAAGGTGAAAAATGAATATCTAAACATATATGATCGATGTAGACAACAACAACATGCAAACAAGAACTCCTGGGTTCAGCTACACCTGATCCCATCTAACGCCAAAATTTATTACATGCCTCTCTTCACCATTAGCTAGCATAACACGAAAAATAGTTAAAGGGCATAAAACCGTGTTCAAATACAACACCATAGAAAAAAAAGACCGATGCTAGAGTAGAACCTATCGAAATCAATGAGACTCTTCCGCTCTCCACCATAGTCGCCGGAGAAGAACAAACATCGATGCAAATCAGTGTGGCTCGAACATCGAAAGCATCCACTACTCAAATCAAGGACCCACCCCGCCCCCTCCGCTCTCGGTCGATCTCCACCGATCTCCGACTCTCCTGACCTTTCTAAATAAAAGATGTCAATGTCGAGGGAGAGAAAAGAGTGGGGCAACGACCCACTCAATGGGACACACGGGAGGACAAAAACACATGATGACCCACTCAACAGCCCACAACGACAAAAAAAAGGATGAACCACACGACCTTGGTGGGCCAACCAACTCAAATCCATGCAAAACACGAATCTTGACGGAAGACATGTTGTTTTCGTATAAATAACATGTAAAAATGAAAATCAATGATAGCAAAATAGTACTTCGTGTAAGAACAATTGACGCGCAACAATGGTTTTAAATTTTTTTGGACACCCAATATATGTCAGGTTGTTTCTTCCCGCTCAAAACAAGAAAAACTGGTGCCGTACGTTGCCCTTTGCCATCCAATCGAACCCCACATGCCACAGCTACAAAACACCAAAAGACAAGATGTAGGCCCAGGCGCTGAAAACAAACAAACAAACAAACAAAAAAGCTGGACAGCCTAGTATACACAGCCAACGAGCCAGGCTATACTGCCGCGACGTGCGGGACTGAGCAACCGAGACAGTGACGAGAGGCGAGCAATTGATACAACACACGCGGGACAGCCCATGACAAACTATGGACTCGACCCGGAAATCACCAATCTTGACATGGAGGCAAAATCTAACGGAGCAGAAGTTGACTATGCCCTAAGCTAAGTCTCAGCTAGCTGAGAATTAGTAATTCCCTTTGTTTAAAAGCGCAAAAATCATTCAGATTTTCTATACATTGCAATGCACATATCTGTGTTCACCTTATTTCTAAGCTCTAATGCTGGGATGTTACAGTTTTTGCATCCAAGGATCTCTTTCACTACCATGTTTATTAGCAGCAAAATCTTCCTTAGTGTACTTAGTATTCTTAGTGTGCATTTCAGGTTCTTTTTTATCAGAAGCATCATTTTTATCATCACCACTTCCAGTTTCACCATCAGATACATATATACTATTAGGATCTTTAGCAGGTTTAGAAGATTCTACAACTATTTTATGTTTATTTTTGTTTTTCTTAGAAGGGGTACCACTATTTTAGCTTGTTGAGATTCTTGCTCAATTCTTTTAGGATGTCCCTCAGGATATAAAGGATCCTGAGTAGAAGCACCACCTCTAGTTCTAATTTCATAAGCATGTTTTTCTCTAGAAGCATTAACTAGCAAATCTTTTTGCACCTTAGTAAGCTGATCAATTTGAGTTTGAACCATTTGTAAATGTTTAACAATCATTTTAACATCATTGTAGGTTCTCTCCACAATATCTTGCAACTTATTAATAGCTCTAGAATTTTCCATTAGATGATTCTGTACTCTCATATTAAAATTATCTTGCTTAACAACATAATTATCAAATTCTTCTAAGCATTGATTAGGAGGTTTAGAGTAAGGAATATCACCATTATCAAAATGTTGGAGAGAGTGTACCTCAATAGTGGATGAGTGAGAGATTGGCTTACATAATTCTTCTATAGGAGGTAAATTCTTCACATCTTCAGATTTAATACCCTTCTCCTTAAGAAATTTCTTACCTTCCTTCATCACTTCATCATTTCATTCAATCATTCCCCTCTTCTTTGGTGTTGGTGTTGGGGTTGGATCAGGTATAGTCCAATCATCATAATTCTTGCTTATTTTAGCCATTAATTCCTCAGCTTTATCGAGAGTTCTTTTCCTGAAAACACAACCAGCACAACTATCCAAGTATGTCCTAGATTCATCGGTTAGTACATTATAATATATGTCAAAAAGTTCATTTTTAGCTACTGTATATCCAGGTTGTGCTCTAATTAAAGAACAAAACCTTGCCCATGATTCAAGCAATTTCTCTCCTTCGTCCTGCTTAAAATCAAAGAGTTCGCAAAATAGCATGTTGAGCACTAGCAGGGAAATATTTTTGAAAGAAAGTATTAACCAAGCCAATAGGACTATCAATAGATCTAGGAGATAAATTAGTAAACTAAGTTTTAGCTTCACCTTTTAATGAAAAAGGGAAAATTGTAGCAACAAAGTAGGTGCATTTCTTAATATCATCAGAAAATACGCCACTCAAAGTGGAGAGCTCATTCATATGTGCCATAACACTTTCATTTTAGTCTCACAAAAAGTTTCTTTCTCAACAATAGTTATATAAGATAAATCAAGAAAGAAATCATAATCCTTATCTTTAATGTTTATGGGAGAAGTGGCAAACTTAGCATCAGGAGATAATTTATATCTAACAGCAGGTCTCTCAAGAAGACTCTTAATAGCACTTGCACCTCTAGTGTTTTGGCATTCCTCAATAAATTCATCACTAATTTCAATAAAATCTTCATCAAGATCATCACTAGGATACTCTCTAGACTCATGTGAACTAACAGGTGTAGCAATATTTCATTAGGAGTTTTAGTGTTTCCCATTATAGTTTTAGCAATTGTAGCATCTAGGAAAGGACCTAATGAACCACTCTCATCATGCACAGTAGAAGAAGCATCAAAATTATCAAAAGCATTTTCAGATTCAACAGAAGTAGCAGTATGTGTAACATGTGTATGTGGTGGTGTAAGAAGCTTACTCATCACAGATGGTGAATCAAGAGCAACAAAGGTGTTCAGATTTGTACCTCTTCTTGTAGTGGATGGCAATATAGGAACTTTTCCATCACTAGCTTTACCCATGATGAATGGATAGCAACAAACAATAATAATTCCAAGTGAACTTATAAATAAATCTATGCTCCCGACAACGGCACCAGAAAATAGTCTTGATGACCCACAAGTATAGGGGATCGCAATAGTCTTCGAGGGAAGTAAATCTCAAATTTATTGATTCGACACAAGGGGAGCCAAACAATATTTATAAGCCTTAACAGATGAGTTGTCAATTCAGCTGCACCCGGAAATAGTCTTACTCGCAATAGTTTTGTAATAGCAGTAGAAAAATAATAACAAAAGTAAAATAATGACATCGGTAACTGACGAGGTTTGATTTCATCAATGCCCATTGTTATGGACTTGGGTTTTGGAGAAGATGGGGATGCTAGAGATCGCAAAACGGTTAACAGACAAGCAACATGGGACACGAGGTTTACCCAGGTTCAGGCCCCCGGAGGGAAAACCCTACTCCTGCTTGTCTGCTCTTGATTACGGCGGAACCGATGGTTACAGGGGTGCGCAGATGCAATCTGGCGTGAGGTGCATATGCTATGATTGTCCAGGATCCTTCTCGTCGTACCCTCCTGGCCTTTATATAGATAGGCAGGTCCCGGGCTTAGGTCGAGTCGGTTACAAAGTAGGGTTTGTACCCTTTCAAATTCTATCTAATCTAGACTTGTCCTCCAAGGAGTCGAAAACGCCATGGGCTTGGGCCACCCGAAGTCCTCATGGGCCACGTGTCTTAACGTGGGCCTTCCTTGGGATAGATCAGGTATGCCAATGTTGTGTACCCGTGGGGTATAACCATGTTAGTAGCCCCCGAGTGTTCAGTTGAATCGCAGATTCGGCTGAGGACTCTTCAATCTTTTGGGTGCAGTTGAGCCTGTTTAAAAGAGAAATTTTTTTTTGTTCATAGAGATTGTTGATGCGTGTGCCTGGCTCTCCCGACGGATCAGGGCCAATTAACTGTCATAGGACAAAACAACACGATCTTCCTCAAACCTAAGTCCCCGGACTCGAATCCGGAATGAATGCTGGTGTAATTTGACTCAGGCCATTGAGGTCCTATAGGATTCGAATTCCAGTGATTTTTCAATTGATGTACCCAACACGTCCGTCGGAATTTTTTGCCGTGCCTGTTGACACGAGAGTTTACTGGCAGAGCGTAGTTAGGTGCGTTACCAGGCCATCCGATGATATATGTAGGGATTATCTTTGTGTCGCAGACACAGCATCCGAATTTTGATCACCGCAGAGGTGTTTCGGGTGGCCAAGGAGGTTGTGTCTCACTTAGCATTGGTTTGGGCAAAGTTGCCAAAAAGATTTTGTCGCATTTGATCTGAAGGATCACAGTCGAAGAATTTATAGGGTGCGCGACCAGCGCTCCCTATGGGAGTAGCCCCCGAGTGTCTGTTCGAGTCGTATACTCGAGCAGAGACTTTGGTTCAGTCGTTTTTATCTTACGTCTGAAGGATACAATTTTTTCGGATGCTCAACTGATACTCCCTATGAGAGTAGCCCTCGAGTCCGTAGTGGAGTCGCAGACTCGACGTTGGTCTCGAAGATAGTTTTCAGATGCGGTTATCTTAGTCTTTTCTCAGGTGCGCGGCCAGCGCTCTTGATAGGAGTAGCCCCTGAGTATTTTCTCGAATCGTAGATTCGAATAAGTACTCGATTGACCAGCCGAAAACTTCGAGCCGTTGCTGGCTTGGCTTTGATGTCGTCACTGCTGACGATTGGTGATCTCAACAGTCTGCGGTGATAGAGATTATGCGATGGGACGATCGTGGGTCCCACTGCCTGACTTAAAGTTGACTAGTCATGCGTAGTCGTGTCGAAAATTATGGCGTCTCCTTGGTTTCCCGTGTGTAGTGGACGGCGTGCTGCCGACGGTTCGTTGCTATGCTGACACGTGTAGGGTTGGATTTGGCCTGCGCGCTAGGGCTTCTGGATCAACGGCTTGTGTGCGTTGTCTTACTCTTTTAATACCGTGGGTAAACAATGATTTTCTTTTACCCTTTGCCATTTGCTCATCGACATTGCCTCCATTTTCACGAGAACTGCTTCTCTCCACTGCGTACTAGAAGTTCTTCGTTCCTTTCCTTCCTCTTTTCTCCGTGCGCACTCGACGCCGCGCGATGGGCTAGCCAAAGAAGACCACCATCAGAGCTGGTCCGAGCGCCGCCCCCGACGACAATAAGGTCGCCGCTACGGCCCGCATCACTGACAGCGGGTGGAGGCGCGCTGAGATGCGCGACAGGGATCTGTGCAAGCTGCGTGATTCTGGGTTGATCTCCCAGAACAAGGAGGACGCCATCCTCCCTGGTGATGAGGTAATCCCCCACCCACCCAAAGGGTTTTGGGTGATGTTTTTAGCCTTTGTCATCCGTGGGCTTTCTCTTCCTGTCCACGATTTCCTTCGTGGACTTCTCTTCTTTTACGGGATTCAATTGCACCATTTGTCTCTCAATTATCTTCTTCACATCGCTTGTTTTATCACTCTTTGCGAGTGTTGGCTCGGTATCGAGCCGCACTTTGGCCTCTTCCGGAAGTTCTATTCCATGAAGAGGCAGTCCGGCACCGACGGAGTCTATCCGCTTGGCGGCTGCATCATTTCCATCCGCTCTTCCATCCAATTTTTCTCCTTTTTGATCTTTGAGTCCGTCCAACAATGGCGCCGGAAGTGGTTCTCCATTCGCGATGCTAAGCTGGACAGTCGATTCCTCCCAGCAGATCATCTGAAAGAGATCGTGGAAGAACCACATCTTGGAAGGTGAATCTGAAGAGGTGGAGAGGCTCTACCAGTGGGTGGAGGCTCTTCAGCTGGTGCCAGGCAAAGAGATCAATGGCGTCGACATCATCCACACCTTTATCAAGCGCCGGGTGCTGCCTCTCCAAGTGAGGGTGCATCCGATGTTCCTCTATGATGGCTCTAGTGATCCGACGAGGGTTTCACCCGAAGAATTGTCTTCACGTGACCTGGATAGGGCCCTGCAGCCCCTATTGAAGGCCAAGGCTGATGAGGACCTTCCAGGGAAGTCTTTGACCACCCCCTTTAGTGCGAATAAAGGGGTTTCCCAGGTGATATGTGTTCATGTGCGTAGCGCTTTTACAAGTGTTTGCTGTTTGCTGTTGTTATTTATCTTGTTTCCCTTTTCCGTGTGCTTGCAACGCCTCAAGGTGGCAGGGTCTATGCCTCCTATGCCTGAGAAGTATAAGGAAGCGTCGGACAATGAGGAGGTGGACTCCGAGTCTGAGCTTCCTTCGGCACAGTCGCCTACTGTGGATGCTTCCGAGGTGAGTGAAGGACGCACTCGAAAATGCACCCGGAGCGAGTCTTTGGATGCGTCCACTCCTCCAACTCCAAGAGGTCTGTCATTCCTCGAGCAGCATGGTGAGGATGATGGTGTGTCGTCTGCACCTTTTCCTGCCATGCCTCTTCGGGCGGTGGATCCACAGCCGCCAGCCAAGAATAAGAAGGAGAAGGCGGCTCCCGTCTTCAACTTATCAGACATCGCGTCGTAAGTGACGTCACCTGAGTCTTTTTTATGTCATCTATTTGAGTAGTGTGAGTTGTTGGTTTGATTGAATCTTTACTTGTAGCCACTCTTTAGAGGGGTCCCTTGACGGGGACACCCAGGAGGCTATTGGGGAGCCGAAGCCGATGACTTCTATCCCCCAGGTGGTGGCCGACTCTGAGGACTACGACCCAAACTCCTCTAGGCGATAAGCTCAGAAAATCGTAGCTCAGAAGACAGCACACAGAACTTCGGAGTCCATGCCTGAACACGCAAGTACTTTTTGTTTTACTCCTTGGGGGGCCCGAGCCTTTTTGGGTGACCTGTTGGTAATTTTGCTTTTGCAGGGCGGAGCCCCCGAGCCTTTTCTGATGGTTTCTTGATATTTTGTTTCTGTTTCTTCTACATCCCATTTTGCACGGCGCCAACCTCCTTATCCAGCATCACCTGGCGTTGGAGGCTAACCTGCAGCAGCTTCAAGGTACATAACTTTTTCACCCTGTGTTAGTTCGTCTGTCCCAAGGACTTGCGTGTACTCATCAGTTGGTTCTTCATGTTGCAGATGAAAACAATGCAGCTCTCTGAAGACTGGATGCTCTTGAGAAGAGCCTTGGTCGAGCGGAGAAGAAAGCCACGGATGCTGTGGAGGCCAAGGAGCGCTTGAAGAAGGAGGTTGTCGATCGCGAGGAACAGCTCGTGGCTGCGGTAGCTGCCCGCGAGAAGGAGATGGCGGATAGGCTTATGGCTGCAGCCAAAGCCTTTTCTGGTGAGTTTCCCTTCACTTGTTTGGGTCTCGTGTTTTTTCGACTATGTCTTGTCTTTTTCTTATTCGAGTATGTTTCTTCTTTGTTTTAGATGCTTAAGGCATCACGTTTGATCGTGGTGCGTTGGAGCATGGAGATGCGCTGGCTGATGCTACCGTGGCGGTCGAAGATCGCTGCAGCGCTGCCGTTGGCTCCTTGGAGAAGGCCAAAGAAGTGCTCACGCGCTTCTACAAGGAGGTCGTCCCCAAGGGCGTTGCCCTTGAGGATGTCGATGCCCTTGTGAATGCTCTGTCAGACGAAGCTCCAGTGGCATATAAGTGCAAGAAGAAGGGCATCAGCGCCTCCATGGGGCTGGCGATGGCGATGGCATCTGGAGCTGAGTTGGACCTGCCGCACATCACGTCCGAGATGCCGACGGCTGCAGATGGCTCGGAGGTAGCTTTCGCCCTCTTTGCCTCTCGCTGTAAGCACTATGGGCCTAAGCTCATCGATCTCCTGGCTGATTATGCGGCGAAGCAGTAGCAGGAGGCCAAGAGCAGGCAGTCTGGCTCCGAGGCCACCCCTGATGCGGGTGCTTAAGAATTTGTAATGTAGATAGTGCAGTTTCTTCTTTTGTCTCCTTTGTAACAGCTTGCTAATGAACAAGTCCGATTATGCCAGGGGTGGCCGCAGGACACCAGGCAAAAATTTCCCAGCGCTCACAGAGGAATTCGACGAGCGCGCTTTACTATGCAGGACTGAGGTCGTTGGCGATCAACACCATCTTGGAGGCGTCCGTCGGATGGACTTGCACCTTTTTTGTGTTGATCGTGGAGTCAAATGACATATCAGGTGTGTTTTTCGTAGCAACTAGGGGTGCCCCGTTGTCTGTTACTTCTCTGAGTCTCGTGAGCTCCTCCTGCATACCGAACGACTAGGAGATTCTATTGAAGTCTTTGTCATAGTGGATCGGATCAGGTGAAGCTTCCCTGGACGGTTATGATGCCCCTGGGTCCTGGCATCTTAGTACCAGGTACGCATAGTGCAGTACTGCCAGGAATCTTGCGAATGCCACGCGCCCGAGGATGACGTGGTACTATGATGGCTAGTCCACCACTTCGAACTCTAGCCGCTCACGCCTGAAGTTTTCGGGCTGGCCAAAGATGCCATCGAGCCATAGCTTGCCCAGAGGGTGTATGCCCTTTCCTAGGACTATGCCGTGGAATGTTGTGTCTGATTGTTCCAGGCTACACAGCGGGATCCGCATCGCTGCGAGGGTATTGGCGAACATCAGATTGATGTCGCTGCCGCCGTCCATGAAGACGCAACTCATCTCGAACCCTCCGATCTACGCCTCGAGCACCAGGACAGCATGACCTGGGCGAGGGATCTGACGTGGGTGATTCGAATGATCAAAAGTGATGCAGGACTCCAAGCCACTAAGGTACCCAGGGATGGCGGGTGGAGCGGTCACAGCCAGGCTGACTTGTCGGGTGATCTTCTTTTGCACCCTATTGGTAGGGCGCCCCTTACGGATCATTAGGGACCCTTTTGGCGGCGGGTATCCTCCCACACCGTTATTTGGTCCGGCTACTGTCACCGGATCCGACGGTCCGCTGGGTGGTGGAGGAGCTCCATGGGCGATGTCACCTAGTACGGGGGCAGTCCAAATCCAGGGTTCACGATCTGCCTTCGCATTTGGGTGAGACCCTAGCTGAGCTTCTGGAACTCACGGCAGTCCTTGAGCATGTGGCTAGCCTTCTTCTTGCCGTCCTGTTTGTCGATGTAGAAGTGGATGGTGCAAGTACCGGACAATTTGTTGTATGCCGAAGGCTCGTCGTCGCGACTACGACATTGCCACGTCTGTGTGGGTCGTCCTCCGTCGCGGTAGTTGCCTCCACGGTATCCGCTATTGTGGTTGCCATCATTGCGTTGGCCGGCGTATCCAGCCGCGACCATGTCGACTCCGTTGCGATCATCGTAGACACGCGATCTTATTTTGCTACAGCGCTCTCGCCTGCGGCCGTAGTTGTCCCCGTCATCTGAATGCGTTCGGTGGAAGGAATCTTCGCCATCCGCCCAACGTTGGTGATGTCCATGAGGTGGTCAAGCGTCTTGGGCTTGACGCGCCCAAGTTCTTCCTTGAAGTCCGGGTGCTTGACACCATCCTTGAAGTCATCGATTGTCCTTTCTTCGGAGATATGTGCGGCGGAATTCTTGATATGGGACCAGCACAATTTGCACGAGCGAATGGACTCGCCGGTACGTTGGGTGCAGGCTCGCAGCTCCTTGATTGAGTCTGGCCTCTTGCTGGTACCCTTGAAGTTGCGGATGAAGTTGTATGCCAGCTCCTCCCAGCTTAGGATGGAGTCGGAGGATAGGGTGCTGAGCCAGATCCTAGTTGCGCCTGTCAGTTGCAGCTGAAGGCATTGTAAGGCGGTGTTCCTGTTGCCGTCGTGCAGCTTGACAGATGAGAGGTGGTCGCTGAGCCAGGGCTTTGGGTCCTGGGTACCGTCGAACTTCGGAGTGTCCGAAAGGAGCTTGAAATTTTTTGGCATCCGCGTTCGCCAAACGAATCTGCTAAAGCATCTGGCTCCGCACAGCTCTCCGTCGTCTTCCTTGTCAGATTTGGTTGAACACGCGCGTTTAGTGCATGCCTTGTCGATCTTGCGCTGGGTGAGATCATTGCGAGCATCGTATTCGCTGCTGTAGCGCCGTGGGCTCCTGCGACGTCAGGGCAGATCGTGCTCCTCCTCCTCGGATGAGGGCGTAGGGCTGCGGGTTAATCTGACCGCAACTTTTTTCGTTGGCTCCGTAGGAGCTTCGTTGTGGAGCGCAGCTCTAACCAGTCCGAGGCCTTTATGCATGGCGCTTTTTCGGTCGTCCGTCGGAGGCGGATGGGACGCGAGATAGGTGGTGGTTGCCATGATCGCAGCCTACGGCGTCTTTGGCGTGAAGTTGCCGTTGGATTCCATTGCCATGAAGGATGTCTTGACAGTCCTGGTGACCTTGTGTCGTGCAGCGGGGTCCATGTGCTCCGTGCGGGAGCGGTGCTTGTTGGCATGGTTGCCGTGCGAACTGGAGTGTGGCATCCCACAAAACCACTACTAGAAAATCGCGTTGTTTTTGTGCATCGCGTCGACATCATCATGCATTGTTGGTCTGCATTATTTGAAAAGCCTAGTTTGATTTATACCAATACCCCTCTTATTTTTTTCAAAAACAAAACCCCGATCGCATCGGAGATTTTGTTTGTCTAAAAACTGTTTGCAAAATGGCCTAGTTTTAAATTATACCGGGCAAAACAAACACAACAACTAAAACAGTCCCACCTAAATCCTAGTCTCACCCAATCTATTCCTACCCACCAATCTCTGGCTGCCACCTCACCCTCTCCCCTTTTTCCTACCCACCCTGCCACCTCACCAATCCCTCTCCTCTTTCCACCTCTCTCTCTTTTCTCACCCAAGCCCCTTCTACCCCTCTCTCTCCCCCTCTCTCTGACCCTCGGGCCCCACCCCAACCCCACCTGGCGCGCCCCACCGACCCAGCTTCCTCTTCCACCCAGCCCCCTGGCCCACCGGTCCACTCACCCTAGCCCCACCCCCAGCTGCCCCACCTGTCGGCCCCCCAACCTCCCCAACACGCGTGGCCCACGCGGGGTCCACGCGCTTCCTTCCCCGCGTCCACCACGCGTCTCCCCCGCCCCCGTCTTCTTCCCCCGCACGCGATCCCTCCCTCTCTCTTTCCTCTTCCGCCCCAGTGCCCGCGGCCCTCTCTCTCTGCCTCCTTCCGCCGCGCCGGCGCCCCGTCAAGCTCGCTCCGGCGACGAGCTCGCTGCGCTGCCTCCCTCCCCGGTCGTCTCTGCTCTCCGCCGCCTCCTGCGCGTCCAGCGGCGCCCGCCCGCATCGCGCCGGCCCCTCCTCCGCACCACGCCGACCCCGCCGGCGACCCTCTCCGCGCCCCGCGAGCTCCCCGTCGTCCCCGTCCGCACCCTCCACTGCCGCGCTCCCCTCCGGCGACGCCCCACCGCGTTCCCCCGTCCTCCTCCGGCCCTCCCGGCGCGGCCCCCGCTCCGGCCTCCGCCGTCCGCCCCGTGTGCTCCGGCCGCGTCCCCGCCGCCAAGCCCTCTCCGCCGTGCCTCGCCGTCCCCGCCGGCGAGCTCGCCCCGGCCGCGTCCCCAACCTCCTCGTCGTTGCGCCCACCTCCAACCGCTCTCTCCTCCGCGTCCGCCCGCCAGCGGCGCAGCCGCCCGCCTCGGCGTCGCCCCCACCTCGAGCTCCGCGCTGCACCCGCCGCCTGCGCCGCCCCTCCTGCCGTCGGTCCCCACCGAGCCCAGCCGACGCCCTGCTCGCTGCCGGCCACCCCGACCCCGACCTCTGCTTCCGTCCGCCCCTCCACCGAGCCGTCCCTCTGCGGGCCCCTCCGTCGAGCTTGCACCGCCACCCGACGCGTCCTTCTGCAGTCAGCGTGCGTTGTGTTGGATGCTTGTGGCCAAGTCTGGTACAACAAGGTGAAACGTAGTGAAGAGGTCAAGGTTGCGGTACAGGAGTTCTACCCAAGATCTTCCGAAGGCCGACCCATCCAAGTTTCTCTCGTCACAAGATCTCCATCACGGACTTCAAGTACTCCTCGGTTGCGACAGGATTCCCTCCCCGGACCCCAAGAACTCCTTCCCGGCTCCGCTAGCCGAAAACCTCGAAGGCCGCGATGATGTTGAATCAAGATCGCCATCGTCCATGGAACCGGAACACCCAGACCTTCGTACAGGGATGCCCAACGACAAGACGGCTCAATGCCGATGAGCTCGAGGGGTGTACATGGTGCCACGAGATAACCGCCAAGATCGTCATCGGAACCACAAGGTCGTTGCAGTGAACTCGACAAGATCTACCACATGAAGACCGCACCCAACCGGTGGCCTCAACAAACCTCCGGCAAGAACTTCGACACGGCCAAGATCTACCGCAACCGAGTCCGGCACCGACAAGTGAAGTCAGAACCACCAAGCCCTTCCTCCGGAATGCCAAGACCTACCCCGATCCGAGACCCTAACCCCGGAGTTCGAGAACGACCCCGTCAGAACCCTGGACCCCGAGACCGGACCCTGGACCCTGTCGAACCCCGAACCCCGGAAACCCAAGTTCTTCGAGACCCTAATGTGTGACCTTTTCCTCGATACCCTATTTTTATAAATGATATCAACTTGTTGCATTAAATCATTCATCTCGCATGCATATCTGTGGTTAGGGGGCCTTATGCCGATTCACCTTATAATTAAATATGGGGCCCATATGCGGGCAAATCTAGCCTTATATTGGCCTCATTTAAACTTGTGTAGCGAACCTGTATCATCTTTTGCCATGTAATACAACATTTAAATTGCGGGGGTTTCTAAACAACTTGAACCATATGTTTAATGTCGGGACCCCGGTTCCACTTAATATGGCCTAATTGCATCGCACCTTTGCCATGCCATGCATCATACATGCATCATGCCGATCTTCTGCCGTGTATTAAATATTGCATCCGGTGTTTCTTCTAGTGTTTTGTTTCTTCGCGGATAAGGCCGTTGAGTTGATGTGAGCTCCGCCCCGATCTTCGGTTGATCCTTCGACAATGTTTTCAGGCGAGCATCTCCCCCTTTCTACCTATCTTACTTTATAGTATTTATTCCCTCCTGTTGATCTATTGCTATCTGTGTTGCGATGCTCTAGTTTCCGTACCCGTGATATACCGTGCAGCCCTATATTACCTTGGACACATCCTATTACCTGTTGTTTGGTAGATAGTTGGACTTGCGCGTCGTAGTCGCCTGCTCAAGTGCTGTTACGTGTTGTCAAGTGCCACAGTTGTTGATGAATTGCCGCAGGTTGATGTTGGAGATGATCATAGTTTTACCTATCGCTCACTTTAAATTCCTGTTTAACAACTAAAATTGAATAAGCAGAGGCATCGGTGGGTGATAGATAACATTTGGTTTCCGAACGCCCACTTGTGTCCCGTAAGACCCCGAGTACTTGATACCTGTTCCTTGATTTATCGCGCTATCCACATCCGGGAGGTATATGGGACCCCCCTGAGCCAGAGCTTGATTCAGTCTTATTTCTTGGGGCCACAACTAGTTTGAGGTTTTATTTACGATCCTGTACTTATGCCATGCTACTTTCTGTATTTAAATTGTGCGAGGAGCACACTGTACTGTTTAGGTATGCGGAGTGATTACGCGGTATCGACAAGCCCAGCCACACTTTCGGGTTCCCAGTCGCTTACAGCCATTGGCGCAAACCTTGAGTCCGTCTCGGAGCTTGCTTACTCCGTTGCGGGATCTACTCAAAGGGGTGGCCCCCTGAAATATTTCTGAATCCTGTGATTGTTCAGTCGTGAAAGCCTCGTTGGGTTTTGATTTGGTTTTTCCGAGGTTGATCGAGCGTGTGTTGCTATTGGTGCACCCCGGCCGGGTAAAACTTTCTGAAAGCCGTGTCCGCGGATATGGACGACTTGGAGCACAGTATCTCGATCATAGACAAGCATAACTAAAGTTTATTGCTATAAATTTGACTTTATAATGACTAGTAATCAGCTTCACTATAATGGAATGGCTAATTAATACTGCCCACAATTGCTTGTTTGGAGTGTCGCTTGCGACCCTGGTACCTGACTAGTAAGTATTGCAACTACAACGGAATGGCTGAATAAAAGTACCAACAACTGCTGGGTTTTGGGTTTATCTCATGCTATCTGTACCTGAATAGTAATTGTTGCAACTATAACGGAATGGTCAACTAAAAGTGCCCACTGCTTACTTTATCAGGATGATTATCTACATCTGACTAGTAATCGCTGCAACGATAACTGAATAAATAAAACTGCCAACTGTGTGAGTTCCTCGGTTGACTTCCTCGTTTGGTCTCGAGGGGGAAACACCAGGATGGGTTTGTTTGATCCGGTTAGGTCATTCTTATCTCTCTCTGATATCCGCCAGTTGTATCGAGTCTCTATAGGTTGTTTAGTGCATGCTGCCGCTGCCGCTCAGTCCACCACACCTATGTAGGCGAGGACCGCCGAATTCTAGTCTCGCCGTGTACTGGACTCAGTACTGATGCTCCTCTTTTTCCTTTGCCCTTTGTCGGCACCCCTTTTGTTTAAGCAGGTTTTGAGATCGACGCCGTTAGCAGGGTTACCCTCCCGGCTTGGCCTGGGCAGGGTTATGGACGCCATTGGTTATTCTTCAGGGCTCTTAGCCCCATTTGCATCTTGTCCGTAGCTGGACGCTCTATCATTTTTAAGGTGATTTGGATCTTTGTATATTATATCTGTATTCTTGACTCATGGAGTCGTTGTTATATATATCTGTTCTGTGGGTCCCAACGAGGACTGTTGTGTAATGTTATTACTTCGTATTCCACCCGCACGAAAGTGCCTGGTGGGCACCTTTGAATCGTTTCTATGCGGGTTTGGCGGGTTTCGCTAAAACTTGCATAGGTCCGATTCTGAGGGTGTTACATGGAGCCGCCAGCGGCGGAGAGCGCAGCTCGCCGCACGCTGGACTCTGAGGCTGCCTATTTACGCTTGTCAAGCTCCTCCATCAGCTTCACCTGCTGGTTATGTTCGTTAATGAGGAGGAGGTGATAGGCCATCAGATGATCTCGTGAAGCATTCACAGGTAGGATGATGTTGCCTGCTATGGCTTCGTGTACTTGGCGCCAGCCTTCCTCATCGAGGTTGATCTTCTGGTAGGCGTGAGCGTTGCCTTCGTTGGGCCCGAGCGGCGGATCTCCCCCATTTCCTCCATTCTCAACCTGTGGGTTGAGAGGGGTGTTGGGTGCACTCGAACCTGGTGGCAGGTCCGTTTTGTTTTGGATGACCACGGCGCACAGGTAGCGTCCACGGATAGGGTCGCTGCTGCCGCAGCTTCCGGAACCGTAGGTTCCTTCATCTGAGGGAGGGCCACACATATCTGAGTTGCAGTTGCTGCTGTCGTGTGATTCATCTATTGACGCATGTAATGCGCCGATGGGTGGGACCCATGAAGCGGGCCTGATGGATGGTGGTGGCACCCGCTCTGAGAGGCGGAGAGTGCCGGTCTGCACCACGTGGAAGCAGAAGCTTCCGAATAGCATCTCGAGCCCGTCGCTGGCGGAATCGAAAACCCTCAGGGTGGCCGGCGAGTGGGCGGTGAAGTCGAAAGCGCCGAAGAGGAGGTGACTCTTCGTCACTGATGAATTGTAGATCGCTCCGGATGGGACCGTCACGATTGCACAATCAGCATCCCCAGTTTCCACAGATGGCGCCAATTGACGAGGTTCGATTTCGTCAATTCCCATTGTTATGGACTTGGGTTTTGGAGAAGATTGGGATGCTGGAGATCGCGAAACGGTTAACATACAAGCAACGCGGGACACGAGGTTTACCCAGGTTCAGGCCCCCGAAGGGAAAACCCTACTCTTGCTTGTCTGCTCTTGATTACGGCGGAACCGATGGTTACAGGGGTGCGCAGATGCAATCTGGCGTGAGGTGCGTATGCTATGGTTATCCAGGATCCTTCTCGTCGTACCCTCCTAGCCTTTATATAGATAGGCAGGTCACGGGCTTAGGTCAAGTCGGTTACAAATTAGGGTTTGTATCCTTTCAAATTCTATCTAATCTAGACTTGTCCTCCAACAAGTCGAAAATGCCATGGGCTTGGGCCACCCGAAGTCTTCATGGGCCACGTGTCTTGACGTGGTCCTTCCTTGGGCTGGACTAGGTATGCCAATGTTGTGTACACGTGGGGTATAACCATGTCAGTAACAATTATAATAAACAGCAGGATTAAAATGTCGTAGGCATAGGGATGGATGGACAGGTGTTGCATGGACAAGATAATTCATGTAATAATCAAGACAAAGGCATTGCAGATAATAAAGATAAAGCATCCAAGTACTAAATAACTATAGGCATGTGTTCCGTATATAGTCGTGCATGCTCACAATGAGAAACTTGCACAACATCTTTTGTCTTGCTAGCCCGTTTGCCGCGGGGCCTTAAGGGAATCTACTGGAAATTAAGGTGCTCCTTTTAATCTGAGATCACATCACATTAACACACATGATCCTCACATCACATTCATCCCCTCCGGTTATCCCAATTGTTGTCACTTTGGGGCCTCGGATTCCGGACAACGATATGTGTACACAACTTGCAGGTAGGATCACAAACAATAATATCATCATGAATCAATAACATGTTTAGATATGAGATCATGGCACTCGGGCCCTCGTGGCAAGCATTAAGAACAAAAAGTTGCAACAATGTCAAAAGCACTAACAATAGATACTAGACACCATGCCCTAATAATATTATGCAATTACATGAGTGATGGGGGATTACTCACACATGGATGGGGGAATCATGGATGGTTGATGGAGAGGCGTCGGTGATGATGATGGGGATGATCTCCTCCAATTCCTCGTCCCGGCAGGGTGTCAGAATGGAGTTTCTGGTTCCGAATCGCGGTTTCTGGTGGCAGCGCAACGGAACTCTTTTCTGGAAATTGTCGAACCCCACTGTGTTTTTAGGTCAGAGGGTATATGTAGGCGAAAGGAGAGGTAGAGTCGAAGTCCGAGGCGGCCACACCATGCCTAGGCGCGGCTAGGCCTGGCCCGTGCCTGGGGGTGGTGTGGGCCCCTCGAGTCTTCTCTCCCCTCTGTCTTCTGGCTCCGTGAGTCTTCTGAAAAAATAGGATTTTTGGCATATTTTCTGGGATTTTTTCCGAAAGTTGATTTTCTGCACAAAAACGAGACACCAGAGCAATTCTGCTGAAAACAACGTTAGTCCGTGTTATTTATATCCAAATCATACAAATTAGAGGATAAACAATGGCAAAAGTATTTAGAAAAGTAGATACGTTTTGAACGTATCAGGGCATATCTCCTTCGGTTTGGATTTCTTCATGCCGGTCAACTTTAACTATTTAGACTTAATTTTGGCAATATTATTTTATTACCTAAGGTTAACGATGCAGAAAGTATACAGTAATGCAGAATCGTATACAGTAATATAAACTTATTTGTATTCTTAACGTTAGTTTTAAAATATTCACAAAATTTTCTACAATTAGGCTAAATTAGGTTGTTGACCATGTAGTTCGCCCTTCTCAAAGTATCTTTATGCAAGGAAGAAACATTTTAGATGGTGCAGTAATTCTTCATGAAATTCATTTTAAAAAATTTAATGGAGTATTGTTCAAAATTTACTTTGAATAGGCTTATGATACAATAAAATAGTCTTTTCTTTAGCAAACACTCTATATAAAAGGTTTTTCGGAGGAGTGGCGTGCAATTAAATATTATTTCGTGTATGGAGGTAATGTTGCCATAAAAATAACTGATGATATTGGAAAACACTTCCACACAAAGAAATGATTGAGACAAGGTGACCTACTATTACCTGTAATATTTAATATAGCGGCAAATATGCTAGAAATCTTGATCGGGGAAGCAAAGGCTTATGGCCAAATTGAAGGACTAGTTTCTCATCTTGTTGATGGGGAATTTTATATTCTTCAATATGCATGCGATACAGTATTATTTATGGAACATGATTTGGAAAAAGCAAGGAATCTAAAATTAATATTATCGGCATTTGAACAACTTTTCAGATTAAAGATACACTTTCATAAAAGTGACTTATATTGTTTTGGCAAGGCCTAGGACGACGCTCGCCTATATGCTAATTTATTCGGTTGTGGACCAGGTAAATTTCCAATCAACTACATGGGAATTCTGATCCACTATAGGAGACTCACAAATGCTGAATGGAAACTCGTCGAGGAAAGACTACAAAAAGCGTCTTAGTAGTTGGAAAGGCAAATTGCTATCTCTAGGAGGGAGACTTGTACTTAGAAACTCAGTATTTACTAATATGGTATTGTATATGATCTCGTTTTTTCAATTACCAAAGGTGTCTTAAACATATTGGATTATCTTCATTCAAGATTATTTTGGCCAGGAGATAGTGAAAAAAGAAGTATCGACTGGCCAAATGAAATATGGTTTACCAACCAAAAGACCAAGGTGGACTTGGCATACATGACTTGCAAGTTAAGAATACTTCTCTTCTAGGTAAATGGATTTTTAAGCTACTCATAAAGGATGGTGTTTGGCAATCCATTCTGTGGAGAAAATATGTTGGCTCAAAAGTTATGTCTCAAGTGCTATGGAAGTCTGGTAACTCACACTTTCGGGCTGGACTTATAGCTTTCAAAAAGCATTTCTTCCATTTTGGTGCTTTTAATATCAAGGATGGGTCGCATATACGCTTCTGGGAAGATAAATGGTTGGGTCAGGCTACCCTCCGGGAGCAATATCCTGCTCTATACAATATAGTGCGACACAAAGGAGATCTAATTTCTACTGTGATGGAATCGAACCCTCTGAATGTGTTGTTCAGGAGAGACCTTATTGGACCTCGATAGGCATTAGGAAGATGAAGATACCATTAATTATGAAAATATTTGCATGTTATCTATGTTGAGGTGTTATTCTTACAAAGGATAATCTTGTAAACGGAATCGGCAAGGAAGTTAACAATATGTTTTTGTCATCAAGATGCGACGTTTACATATTTTTTCAATGTAATTTTTCTCGTTCTATATGGTCAATCATCCAAGCCCCTCCCCCCCCCCACACACACACACACACACTTTGTTGCCAATGTTTTTGATAACTGGTTATATGTGATTGCTGATAAGTACAAAATTCTGTTTGGGGTGGGAGAACTTGCCATCATTTGGTTGCTATGGCATATGGCTATGTATAAATGACTTCTAACTTGTAGATTATCCACCTAAGTACGGCTATTCTCTGTTTATGGTCCTCCCTACAAGTGTGGAGTTTTGAGACATGTTTACGAAGGGATGTACATGTTTGGAGGATACGGCGAAGGGATATTTTTCCTAACATGGATGGAAGCGTGATCTGCGGATTGATCTTCCATCTATCTAGGTGTCTTGTTACTCGGATGATTGTATAATGTTCGCCTAGAATTTTTTTTACTTTGTTTTCCTTTGGATATTTTTCAGTTGTGTGCATCCTGGTTATGCAGAGACCGGGTGCAATCGTTACTATGAGTAATAAAGCGCTCATTTCCAAAAAATAAGTAACCATGTAGGTCGTTTTAGTATGACTTCTGTTTTCAGTTGCAGTGTAGCTATTGTTTTATCGGTTCTCTTACCTTTGAAAATAACAATTATTTTACTCATGTTGTGGGAATTTTTTGTCCAAGGTTGTGGATCATGTAGCATGCACTCAGTCCCACATATCTTTATATGATTTTATGACCAACGTGTTTGTTATCATTTTTTTAGCTTCCAACGATAATCTATGGCCAAATGAGAACCAACTTTTCATATATTCAAGTATAGTGTGCCATTTTATATTGAGTTTGATAGATATCTCAAGGCAATCTGCTTGTTCAGACTTACTACAGGTCATAAACTTATGGATAGTGGTGGAAACGGGTCAGATGGTGCTCTTCCACATCCATTTTTATTTTTTAAAACAAATACGGGTATTTAAGAATATGAATGCCGAGCGCATGTTACTTGAATACGGATGTGGATCGGATGTTTTCTCAACTCAAAACGGATACAAATAACAAACTAATAGACTAGTATCTTATACTGACTCAACTATGTAATGATAGAGAGAGATTTATGTTGATATAATATACAATATTCAAAGAAAATATCACTTTGTTAGTTTTCTAGGTTGAATAATTGGCATATTGTACTAAATTTATTAGAGAAGGTAACACAATTTTATTCGAATATGGATATATGCATTTCCATATCCACATTTGCTTCAAAATTCAATACCACATTTCTTTTTGTACTTTTAAAATGGATCTGGATAATTACCACATCTATTTGTATGTCCGTTCGGATTCAGTAAATACCATGACCATTTTCAATTTTCTGAATACGAATGTTAGATAACTTGGACTATTCACTACCAGTTTCCACCCCTACTTACGGATACACCTCCTATAACAAGAAAGGCAATAAACTTACTTCTCGGGTATTAGTCGACATCATTGATTTTTTTCTAGCCGGTTATGTGTATCTCCCCTTCTATCAAAGCCCCTCCAAGCTGAAGTTGTTTTGAGTTATAAGCTAATTGCTTTTGGAGTTTGCACTTTCAGTTTTCGAGTTTATGAACTAGAGGAGAACGACCCGTTAACAAGAACAAGGTGATGTGCTTTATCCTCCCAAGCCAAGTGATTATGTGAACATGGCAGCTTCTTTTGCTGGTTGGCACAAATGTTTTTGGGTTAGATCGGATGTATATTGAAGTTTTATATCTTTTAGTTTAGTTACACCGAGCACATCAACGTTATTGCTGGTGGGCCTTGGTATTTTAGGTGCTCTCCAGTTAACATGAATATTTTAGAGTATAACCACTTGTGAAGAAGTGTGAAGTTGGGCAGTTATACGACCAACACATATGAACTTTTTATTACTCCGTTCAAAGATAATTTTCAGGTAATAACATTCTAATTATTCTTCCACGTTAATATGTTAGTTTATGATCTGTAATTATCTTCATTTGGTTCATCGACATGCACATCATTATCTGATTTATTTTCTACTCTCTTTTGACTTAGATTAATCATGACTGAGAACTACAGGCTTAACCTTTGTCATGCAGTACTTGAGAAGCACAGTCCACAAGAGCACAGTTGAAAGACCGCATTGTTCGCAAAATTACAATACAGTAACAAAGTAACCGTGTAGGTCATTTTAGCATGACTTCCGAACTTTTTGGTTGCAGTGTAGCTATTGTTCCTTCTGTTTTTCTTACCATTGAAAAATAACAATTGTTTTACTCATGTTGTGGCAATGTTTTGGCCCATGTTGTGGATCATGTAGCATGCACTCAGTCCCACACATCTTAATATGATTTTATGACAAGTGTGTTTGTTCTCACATATATTTTGGTTTCTAAAGATAAGCTACAGCCAAATGAGAACCAATATTTCTTGCTGAATTTGAGAAATTCTGGAGCATAGGTGTTTGACATGTGTCTCATCTTCTAATCAATAAATCGGTGCAGGCAAAATGTGTTTCATGGGGAATCAATATTTTGTAGAGATATTACGAGTTGCAACTTTATTGATAATTACTTTCGTTAACTAAAGTTTAAATAAAATAAGATATAATCAATATGGTTCAATCATACTACCAGTTATACACCGTGAAATAAACGGAGTAGGCAATGGTTATATATGGTGACCTTATTTGGTTTAAGGCTTCTGCCATATATACTTTGAAATGTAATCTGATGATAGATCAGTTTCCAGTAACTAACGTAGCAGCACACGGGTATTTATAGCTAGTATCAGTAATGACCGGATTTGTGCAATAATGATCAGGGGGTCCACGAATGCATGGGCAGTCAAACCGTGTAATGCATCAGTCGGCTGATGCTTAGTGTTGGCCTATTTATATTTATAAACCATAGCACATAAGACATAGTGGACTAATCTTCAAAGTTTGAAGATCAATTCTGGAAGTTGAATCCCAGAATCAGAATGCAATTTGTACCGTTGATTGGACTCTATCCGACAGCTTAGGACGCTCGTCACAGCAAGCACTTCATATCATACATAAAATTATCTACTATGCCTAACTGCTTTCAGAAGCACAGTTGTTGTCGAGGGGCACTTGCTAGTTACCATTAGCTTACACATGGGTTTGAGATACTGTAGAACCCACAAGTAACTCTATATAAATGGTTAAAAATTTATGTTTCCACTGTTCAATCATATGCATCTCGGCCATTGCGCTTGATGACTTCAAGCAAAAACATTCATGTCATCAGTAACAATCCCACTCAGAACCGACATAAGTTGCAAGTTTCAAGAACGGTTGAGAGAGCTGATTGCAAAGTCGCAATGAGAATATTTGCAGACATATTTTCATCTAGCTGTATAGCTTGAGAAACAAGAGAATATTTAGAAGGCTCGCTCGGTTATCCAAGGACCAACTGAATGTACTTTAAGCCACACATGTATTGGTAATATACAGGAGCCTATAGTCTATACACCTCAGGTACTGAACAAAAGTGAGAAATCAGTATGTTGGCCGTTCGCTGATCTCAACATCGCATACTGCTGCCGGGATCCGGCTGAGCATATGGAAACACCATTTCACTATATGTTCAAAGTCAATGCTGGGCCTATGAGGCAAGGAAAAAAGGGAAACATATAAGCTTGCCATTAAATAAGTAGCATAAGGCGAGAAACTAAGCTCGACTTACCGGGTGCTATTCGGTAGCAACTCATACTGTGGATACTCTCCCAACACAAAATTCACATCAACCCCCTGAAAACGAAATTTTGAGGCAACTCGTTTGCCCTTCCAAAGGGGGAAACAGTTGCTCACAGCCTGTAATTTCCAAGAATATGCAGTAAGTAATTTCGAAGGAAAGCTGGTTAAAAATCAAGCAAAGGACACACCTTAGCATCATTTGAGCTGATGGGCTGGATCTTGAGAATTGGGGCCCACTTATTTCTGGGAGTGGTGGAAGCGCCAAGCATCATTTCAAGAGGACCAGAGATCTTATGATCTGGAGTTTGGGTGTACTGAGAGGCATATTTCTGAAAACAAAATTGGGACAGATCATGATCACTGGTAAAAACAGTATGAAGAACAAAAACATGGGCATAGTGAACAGAAAATCGAAGATATTTAGAGAGGATTATACCTCATAAGACTCTTCTTCAGCCAGACTAGAGTTACTACTTGTGACAACAAGCTGGGTGCTCGCCAAGTACCAAGGGACCGTTCTAGGATCACTAGAATACACAATTTTACCAAATATAAGATAAAACCATATCAGAATTGAATATACAACATGTGCAGATTATTCTATACCTTTCCTGGAAGAAATTGACCTCCTTTTTGCCAAACAAAAGAATACCGGAGCTACTGCTTTTCACTTTGAAGTCGCATTTGGAATCCCTAAACATACAACTCTGCATACCAGTATATGTAAGCAGTGGTCAGAAAACGGGTCACATCAGTATTTTTTTCAGGGAAGATATGCAATCTATTCATGTAAGGAAATGAGGGAACACTTGCACCAAATGTTAGGATAGTTACCTCTTGATCTGTGATTGAGGGATCATTGATAGCTACAAGTTCTACATCTTCACTGTCCAAAGCCACTCTCGCGAGAGCCCTCCCTATGTCTCTGTAACCTGAGGAAAAAAACCGCCATAGGTCTCTCACAGGTCTCACATAATCGCAATAAATATCTGATCTTAGTTCTAGAAGCTTACCGTTTATGGCTACTTTGATCTTTTTTTGGTTAGCTGCAACATTGAAATCGGAACAGAATGGAGATGAGGATGATAAGTATCTGTCATATATAATGCTAGTGACGCTATTGAACTATCAGTTTGATGCTTACCCTCATTTTCTTCGTATGCAGAGGACCTGCGTTTTTTCTGGGGAGCACCTTTGACCTATAAGTCAACACAATGACTGCTAATGAGTCAACTGGAATGGCATGCTTTAATAAGAAAAAAGAAAGACAAAGACCTGTTGTAATATCAGACGACTCAGGGCATCAATGCAATCCAATGATCAGTGTCATGGTTCGCATAATTGTGGAACACTTTCAGAATGCACAAGCAACTTCACAATCTAGTTATTTGTACAATCGCAACTAAATAGACGGGCCTCCAAATCATATGACATGGCACCAGATTTAACACCCATACAAGTCCGACACTGGCAAACAAGCCTTGACACTCCAAGTTCCACGCCATTCGAACCAGACTTCTTGGACACACATGGTACATTCCAGTGTCACTACTCACAAGTGTTTCTCCTTGATAACAATGAAATTTGAACTTTTGAAGTACGATATATACTAGACATAGCAACCTGCATACCACCAATTCATAAGTTACTATAGGTTACAACACATGCAAGAAATCAACCATTATATGTTGATTATCATAGCTGCGACCCAATTTCAGTTAAATGCATGTAATCATTCTTGCTTTCTCTTAAATATATGTCTAAGCAATATTATTTGCTCAAGGTAAGAGCAAATCAAAGATAAAGAAATTTATCTCACCGCACGACCGAAGACTATATTAGCTGGACTGCTTTGTGCTGGCCGAACCACTATCTTCGCATGCGGCAAGCATTTAGGGCCTTGAGGCACTGCCACAACAGAGAGATACAAAACGTCACCTTTTTTTTCCAGAAATCAAACAAACAGATAATTTAAAACATAATCACTGAAGAAAATGCGGCTAACCGTGATCATCTAGCACATGAATAAGTATTCTATTTTCCAAGCTACCAAAGAACGAATCCAGCCTTGAGTTGTGATCTCCAAAGTACATGACAGTGGCTTCCCAGGTATTCTGGACAGACCTTAGCACAATTCTGTCACCTATGCGAGCAGAATAAGGAGGCAAACCAGTCACCTCAAGGAGTACTCTGCTAAAGCTGGGCAGCTTCTCTACTTTCAGGATGGTGGCCACAATTATTTGGGGATCTGGCTCGGAGAAGCGGACTGCCATCCCCTTGATGCTCGATGAGAAGGGCGGAGTTGGGACGCCCATATCCGTGCAGTAGAGGCAAGACCATACTACATAAAATCAAGAAGGAAATAATGTAATTCACTAATAAAGTCTGTTGATATTTTCTCACTTCTTAATACTAATAAAAGTGAAACATCATATGCTTGTATCATGTCTTATGTCAGGGCAAGTAATACACGCAAAGCGATCAGAAGGAAAACAGTCGCAACAGCATACAAGAAAGATCTACAAACATGAACAGAATCGCAATTGTGGCACTGGCAACAGTGCTGCCAATACAGCCATCGGAACATGAACATAGCCTGCATCAGACCTTTTTGTCCTGTCAAACCTAGCTGCCGTAGCAGCAAGCAAGAACTAGCAGCATCAATAATAATTCAGCACTACTTTTCTGACATTCTTTGACCCGCACCCTCTCCATGAAACCAGAGGCTTGCCTCCTAAACTGGAATAATCTTTTTTAATGGAAAAAGATCCAAACATGTATTCACATTGTCTGGCATAGACCATAGAGGAAGAGTTCAATGAGATAGAACGCAAATTGCTAAGCCTGAACAGTAAATGGTGTATTTCTAGAGTCATCAAACACGCTGTGCTGTATCCAATCGAGCTGGTAAGGTGTTGCGATGACCATTCAGCTAACGTGCATAATCTATATTCCTGCTAATTAGAACCGAAAGAACGGAACAGAAGAGAAATTTGGGGGGCGAAAGAAAGGTGGCAGCATCACAAAGAAGGTACGTAGTAGAAAGATCACAGGGGCTCGCTCTCTTCTTGGAAACAGAAAAAAGAAATCAAGAACGCATCATCCTTAGTTCAATTTACAGGAGAGAGAGAACGCAAATTTCTAACTAGAACAGAAAGAACAGAAGATAACAGAAATTTGGGGGGAAAGAAAGGTAGCAAGATCAGAACCAATAACTACCTGCGTCTTCTTGGACAAGAACTGTGGCCTTGCAGGTCTCGTCCACGTTGACAAACCCCTGGAACTTGAGTCCTCCTGCCGTCTCAAGGTGACAAAGCTTTCCTGGATCAATCCCTCCAGCACCCTCGAATTTGATCAACGAAACCCTGGGTTCACGATCCTCCTTCCTCTCCACTTGTGTGATGTTGCCCTCGCGATGGGGAATGAGGAGGCTGACGTGGCATCCGACCATCTCCGCCGGGAACGAGGTAGAAGCCGGCGGCGAGCTCTCCGGAGCCGTAGCAGACGTTGATTTCGACATTGGTAGGAGTTGATTGGAGCGCGAGAGAGAGAAAGGGAGAGCTCGGGAAGAAGCAGGGAGGGGGAAGAAATAGAGAGGGCGGGGGATTTCGCAACGGGAAAGCCGAACAAACTCGGTCCTGGGCCGGGTTAAAGAGGGAGGGACTTACCCGTACGGACTCCTGGGCTGGGTTGGGTCAGCAGTGTACGGCCCAGTCGTGGCTCGGCCGGGTCGGGCTCGGGCCAGCCCGCCGAGCCGTGCCGACACCGATGCCTCCCCGGAGCGCCCGGCCGCTTAGCCGGAGCGCCGGAGCAAAGCTCGCGGCACGCAATCGGCTCCTCCAGTCAGCCGTGCCTTGCCTTGCCATGCCATGCCGGAGAAGTTCCCACGCCGGAGCGCCGGAGCAAGGCGCGCGGCACGTTGGGCCGCCGTCGGCTCCTCCAGCCGGCCATGCCATGCCACGGCGCGGACGCTTCACCGGCGCGCTGAAGCTTGGCACGCCCGGCCTCCAGCGTCGAGATCCCGGAATCATCCCGACCCCGTCGGTGAGGGAGACGAGGGTGGGGTCGGGTCTCGCCGTCTCTTCCCCTCCGCTACAAGAGACGGCCGGTCGTCGGTTCGGGCGGGTCGGGGGTTCAGTTGTTCTGCTGTGGGTAAGTGTGTGCAAAATCTGACACCGTCCAAACTGTTCAAACTTCAAACCAGCCAAAATTATGTACTCCCTTTGTCCTAAAATAGATGTTTAAATTTATTAAAATTTGAATGAATCTAGACATTATTTAGTATATAGATTTATCTAAAATTTAAAAAACTTAAGACATCTATTCTTGAACGGAGGGAGTAGTACAAATTCATTCACAAGCCCAATCTCAAGTTTGGAGATAGTACAAAAATTTATACTAACCTAAACCGCCTAAACCGGTCAAACCGGGTTTGACAGGCTTAGCTGTGGGGGTTTCGGCTTGTAGTATACCTCGGGTGATTGATTGCAACCTTTGCGTCCACCGTGGAAGACAAGTGCGCTGCGCGGGGAGCGCCTGGTGTGTCGTGTCACCGAAAGGCATCACACTACGGAGAAACTCGCAGTATTCGTTTCCCCTTGTACAGTAGTAGTATAGTCTATCACATGGTATCCTTAATACATAGACCAAGAAACCATAAAAATAATCATAAAATCCGAAAGGAGCACTCCTGCATTGCACAATTTCTAAACCAGTGGATTCACACTTTTGTACCGGTCTAATGGATGCGAAGAAATCAGTTTTCCGTTTTGGATCTTTCCTCATTAAGGATGATTTAGAAATTGGATTCTAGGAGGATTCCTGGCTTCAGGAATTTACCTCTAATGGAACAGTGTCTCATTTTGTATAACATACTCTCTCTGTTATGGATTACAAGGCCTATGGGACACTTTGCTAGGATTAAGAAAGTCAATAATTACCTT
Organism: Avena atlantica; assembly: GCA_910589765.1. Classification (NCBI taxonomy): domain Eukaryota; kingdom Viridiplantae; phylum Streptophyta; class Magnoliopsida; order Poales; family Poaceae; genus Avena; species Avena atlantica. Next base: position 378,558,441 of record OU342736.1, read on the forward strand.
TCTTAATTACTTCATACACCAATAGTTACACATGCATGAGAAAAGATAGAGAAAAAAGAAAAACATGCATTGAAGGAGAGAGACTAATAAATGAAAGAGGACTTACAATTTCTAACATTTAAAAAAAATTCTTGAGCCTTGTAATCCCTAATGGAGGGAGTAGCACGTATACAATCGCCGAAGCACCTCTTCTCCAACATGACTTTTAGACGAGATATCATTGGTGCACGCCTTGCCTCGTGGCACGCTCTACAGGAAAGGTTAGCGACCATACAGCTGACATGGTGAGCAAGATGAATTTCGTTGGAATTTGACCGAGAATGCCAAGTTTTCAATTGATTATATGTACAAAGCACTATTACATTCCGATGTTCCAGTTCATAAGAACAAACACATATGGAAGATGAAGATACATAAAAACAAACACGTATGGAAGATGAAGATACATTGAAGATTATTTTCGCATGGGATCTTCATAGCGGTGTGATTTTGCCAAAAGATAATAGGCGAAGTGGCAAGAAAATACAAAATATTGTTTTTGTCATCATGATGAAAATATCAAACATTTGTTCTTTGAATGTCACTTTGCGCGTTGTATATGGTTAGTCATCCAAGTAACCTCAAGTTGGCATGCTTTCTTTCCCACGTTGTTTCGCCAATAAAGAAGTCATCCTTGACTTGACGATTGACCATTCCGTCCCTACCGAGCCGCCTCTTCGAAGTATTTACCTATGCCTTTCTTTTTTTAGAACATACCCTTCCAATCCAAAATCAAAAAAGGAAGAAAAGTTCCTCGTCGGTGATTTAATCGGCCCTAAGGGAGTTTACTCAACCCATTCTCCGGTCTCCCGCACTGCTCAAGTGTGCGACTCCGTATGAGCACTCAGTAGCCAATATTTTAAAAAACTGGTTGCATAATATAGATAAAAGGAGGATAGATATAAGGGTGGGAGCGATTGCATTGTTATGGTCGATGTGGCTATGCAGAAATAACTTGGTTTTTTATGCTAAAATGGCTTCCCCATGCAGCCATGCAGGTAAAATTTTGTTGTGCACATTATTATGAGACTGGTCAACTTTTCAAAAACCGGAACACCGTGCCTTTTATATGCTTTATATCGCGGTTGGAGCAAGTGGCGAAAGATGTTTTTACCCACCATGGGTGGTCGCATAGATTGCGGGTTGAACCTCCTCCATCAGAGGCATGTATGCTAGGATATGCTTATGAGATTGTTCCTCATGTCTCCTACTATGTTTCTTTGGGTTGTGTGCACTGTTGCTATGCAGAGACCGGCGTGGCTCTCTTGATTGTACTCCCTCCGTTTCAAAATATAAGATGTTTTAGGTTTGTGAAGAAAATGTATCTAGACTTCTTTTAGTGTGTAGATTCATTCTAAACTTGAGTGGACCTAGATACTAAAAGTAGTCTAGATACATTTGCTTCACAAAGCTAAAACATCTTATATGTTGAAACGAAGAGAGTACCATCTTAATGTAAACTTATGAGTCTAATAAACAGGCATTTTATCGAAAAAGAACCCAATTCCAAGGGCCGCGTTTTGTCAGGCTTGCTCCGTGGTGTTCATTCAGACATTCACCCTGCAAACTGCAAAAAGCCATCGGGTTCATGTAGATACAATCGGGTTCGTGTAGGTACCTCTGTTTCAAAATATAAGATGTTCTAGTTTTATGAATTAAATGTATCTAGACTACTTTTAGTATATAGACTACTTTTAGTATATATATTCACTCATATTTAGAGTAAATCTATACACTAAAACAAGTCTAGATATATTTTCTTCACAAATCTAAAACATCTTATATAACAGGGGGAGTACACTGATGTAAAAACATTCATTTCGGTCGAGTTCCTGAAGAGGTTGTGGCGCTCAGGCAGTGCTACTGCTTCATCTGTCCTTGAGAGCTCCAGTGGAAAACGTAAGCAAAAAGCATATACTTGGATGACATGAACAAAGAACCGCATGTCATCGTAGGAAATTCTACATTCTGTCTGCTTTATTCACAAGCACAAGTAGGCAAGCAGGCTGTCCCAGTTCACAAGCATCCATACATCCAAAAGCATTTGCACAACTAACTTGCGGAACGAAATGAAACACAGTATCCTCCTCTCGGAGACATTCTAACACTTTATTCAGTGTCCCTTACTGCTAGACTGAGACAGTCTGTGTACCGCGGAACCACCAGGTGTGCTCCGCTGTCGGCTGTCGCGACGATATACACATAACATAACAAGAACAAAGCGGAAACATCGCACACAAATAGAAGTTCAACAACGGCCATTGTCCATGGAGAGAACACGGCCTATTTCGTCATCATCACCCTGATCATCATTATTAGAGTTCAAAAGGGACGCCTGGACAGACATGTTCCTAGTACCCGCCCTGGATGTAGGCGTTGAGCCGGTTCAGCTCCTCCTTGTGCTCGCTGACCACCGCGCGGACGATGTCGCCGATGGAGACCATCCCCACCATCCCCGTGCCGTCGATCACAGGGATGTGCCTGATGCGCTTTTCTGCAAGTAGTGATCAGCATGCCATGGTTAAGTTCAGTGCTTCACACACACATCTCGTATCCGTTGACAAGAGAACCTATCAGTTACCTGTCATCAGCTGCATCGCTTGCAGCACTCTAGTTTCAGGTTTCACCGTGATCAGCTTGTTCTGTCAAAATCATGATTCGTCAGTGAAGTTCAGCGTCAAATGATGATTTATCGATGGAGTGCATGCTTACAACTAGAGTTTAATTTTCTACTAATTACATTCAGGGTACCTCTTCAGTCATGATATCTCCAACTTTCGTTGACTTGGAGGATCGACCCTGCACAATGATTTTCCGGAGATAATCTGAAAAGGCAAAAGTAACAGCGTCAGGTGTTGTTCACATAGGTCAATCTTGTTTATAAGCTGTTCATGTCTGCTTTCTTGTTCTGTGATCATATATGCATTGGTTTTGTTCTCAGGAACAACTACATCTTACCATAGTAGTTAATGATTCATGGAAATTATGCATTAGGACGCTGGCTCAATGAGATGGTAGGCAAATGACCAAGATCTTTCTGACTTTGTGAGTGTGAGAATGGTGGGCCACCTGAAGTTTGAAAACCTTAAGGTTTCATCTGACTTCGAAGAAGTTATGAATTATATATGGTAGATGGAGGTCCACGATCAGAGTTCAACCATTAAGGGCACTGTAATAAGTGGTCCTAAGCATTTACGGTAGCTGGAGGTTCAGGATCAGAGTTCAACCATTTAAGGGCACAATAATAAATGGTTCAAAGCACACACTTTCTTTTTATACCTTGCATATCCCTTGCACTCATGGACATAACCTAAACCAACTTAATGAATTTTTATTGGAAATTCATTGTAAACTTGGTGACTGCAATTTCAGCATGCGAATACTACCATATCAGGCATGTGCCACACAATCTGCAGGTTCTTCATGCACGAGGCATTAAATACAAAATATTAGATCATTTTATCAGTCTCTTGATTGCCAAGAATTACAATGCATGTAAGAAACAAGTGATGTTATCTTTATCAAGCATCTGCACCTTTACAGTTTCAACTCACATCCCTTCTTTTCCTAATATGTTGTGTTCATTTTTTTTTCTTAAGAACGTGAAATAATGTTCTGACATTATTTTCAGAAGATGACAAGGACATAACCCAAGAAAAATGCATGTCACATACCATGCAAAAATGGAAGTTAGCAATAATATTTATCTTATATTCTTTAGTATGAGATTACGTATTTTTCCATCACAGGGAGTTAAGACACCGGTTTACCTCTCTCAGTGACGATTCCAGCAATTGATTTATCTTGTCCAGGTTTAACAACCACCAAAGCTCCCACATTGTGTTGTGTCATCTGTTGAAACTCTTCTGTCACTCGAAGCATAAATTACCTACATAACGAATAATATGACCAGTAGGAAATCATACCGATTTGACAGCATCATAGACAGTATCATCTGTGGTGCACCAGAGCCACGATCCATCAGCACTCTTCCCTTTGGACTTCAAAATATCTGCAACAGTGCCACTCTCAAATCCACTCTCCTCTATTTGAGCAGATGACACCGACATGAAGCGCGGAAACACAGCAGGAAGCATAGAAGGCTTCGCAACGCTGATGTGTTTCAGAACAGCAGATTTGAGCACGCTGCCATGTGATCCGATAGCTTGAATTGCACGTTGCATTTTCTTCTCTGTCAGATCAAACATGAAAATAAAAATAATTACTTCATTTTAACTAAGGAAATAACTGACTTGTGACTTCTAGAACGGAGATTTTCCAGGTAGCCCAACAGAAGGAGGAATGACCAATTACCCGAGTTCAGTTAAACTAAGGATGCTGTAAGACAAGAAACTAGCCCATATCCATATGATATAACGATGGCTGTTGACCAACAAAGAGTAAGGAAACAAGAAAGAATGTGAAAGAACAGATAAGTGGAAGCATTTGATCAATAATGCAGCTTTCTCACCATTCGGCATAAACAAACAACGCTATCCCAATCCTACAGGAACACCACATCAAAGGGGAACTAGCTTCCAGTGGGCTGATGCAGTTGACAAGGATGTCGAGCTTATCTACCATTGTGTGCTCCAGCCAATAGAGAGGTAACTAGTACTACCACTGGAGAAAAGCAATTTATGCATAAGAAAACCCGTTGAATTAGTCTCCAGTTTTTATTGGCCGAATCATCAGTTAAGATGTGAAAATTTATGCACCAGGTCGACATAGTCACATGGCATGTCCTGCCTATTAAGGAGTATTAATCAGTTAGAGAAATCCACTACCAATATGTCAGGCCTACGCTACTTGATGTGACGTGTTAACATAACATCTTTAGACGTCTCTGGAAGGAAGGCCTAAATTCAGAGTTCGCAAACCAGGAACATTTATTTTCGATCATGTCACAATCAGAACAAATATAAGGAATCAGCAACAGGCAGAGGATCCAACCGAACGCCTTCACTCAGAAACAATGAACTCGATGCGCTCGGTGTGCCCGTGATATTCCATCCGGCGCTGTCAACTGGCTGCCGCCGCAAACCACAAAAGAGGGCGCGGCAGGCCTGCCTCGGAGGAATCTTAGAAGAACCAAATATTTTCACTTCTGCAAACCACAAAGTGTTTGAGGATTCCGGAGCAAGTTCTCACCGATCCGGGTCAGCCCACCGTCAAAACGAAGCTGGTTAATACGCAGATAGTACAGCCTAGTACTATCGATCCAACACTCGCTGATGGGACACAAAGTTACATAGACAAAACACTAAGGAAACATAAAACGGAACAGATCAAGCATAATAACTACTAGCAAACATAAGAAATCGAGCAACTCTGTTCCTCGGAGAAGAAATCCTACCTGAAGGGTAGCGATTTATCGCTTCTTTCGAAGGGCTCCTGTGCTAGAAATCTAAGCCGGCTAGCAGAAATGAGAGGAAAACAACAGATCGTGTAGAGACTGAGAGAAACGGCACCGGAAGTACAAGCATCTGACCCTTCAGGTAGGCATCACGCACACACTGTGGAGCGCACAGCGGCAGGCAGGCAGCGTCGTGTTTCTTTCAGAGAGAAAAAATGAGTGGAAGCGTCGCGCGTGTCTAGATCAGGCGGTCTGGTAGAGGGAGGGAGGGAGGAGGAGGAGAAGAAGAAGAAGAAGAGGCGGGCCGCTTTACCTGCGTGGCCACGGGACCGAGCTTCGTTCACTTCCGGAGGAGGAGCTGCGTGTGCGGGGGTATGGTGTGGGGGAGGAAGAAGATGAGGGAGGGGACACTTGGTGTGCTGGGAGACGATGGTGGGGGTGACGAGCGCTAATTAAAGCGACACTCCTCACAGGCTCGCACGCTCTCTCGGGGCGAGGGTGAGGGTGAGGGTGAGGTGGGGTGGGGTGGGGTGGTGCGGTGGAGGGGTCATGTGATGAGTGAGTAGTCGGTCTTATCCACTCTGCCCTGTCTGCACTTTTGTTCCGTTTGTTTTGTTTGGACTTTCCAAGCTTTTGTTTCAGTGCTACGCTTTCTCGAGGCTTGCTGTAGTACAGGTGTCTTCTACGTAAGAAATTTCAGTGCAACTGGAGTGCCAGTGATCACAGGATACACACGCACTCACTCGTATGCACTTCTCCGGGTTTTCCTCTTGCACTTGTTATGCTGAGAGACGATGGTGGGAGTACTTTTCTTGAGAGAGAACAAAGTAGTACTTTAATGACTGAAATATCAGCGTAAACTACCGGTAGAATTACATCAAATTTGTTGAAGTCATTGTCACCATCTTTGTTGTTCGCACCCAAACGTTTTATCATGCATTCAGAGGAATGTGTATTTCAAATTAACAAAAATAGGGCCAGCATCGTAGAATTTTTGTGTGCTAGCTATCTCAAGCTGTGAGAATATGTAAGAGCATCTCCGGCCACTTGGTCGACATAAGGTCTCGTTTTGGCTGGCGCGGCCCAATAGATTGCCGGATGTGCGGAGGCTAACCCTACGCCACAGAGAGCCTTGGGACGCGCCGTACAAGCCGCATGCGACGCCACATCAGATGCAGAAAAGGAATGTACCACTTTCCATCGACCCAACCTTATTTTCTTCCTTTGGCCCACTGTCATCCCTCTCTCCTTGTCTCCCGCCCTGCCAAATCGTTGCCTCCGCACATTTGACGTCGAGAGTTCCCCGACGAAGCTCGCCCTCACTACGGAAGCCCATCCTCCCGCCGCCTGGCGATCGTCAGGTCTTCCAACCGCTCGCGGCGACCTTGCTCACCCACTTCCGCCCATGGTGTCTGTTCGATCGTGTTGGTAGGCTCATTTCCTCAGTCTTATCGTCCTAGCCACTATCAGCTGATTGATTGCTTCTTCTGGCTATGGACAACGACAACGAGATGATGATCCAAGCATGGATGAAGAGGTTGATGTTGCCGCCAATGAAGAGGAGCACTTGACAATCCTCGATTCTTCAACTACAAGCAGACGAGCTAGATAATGTGCACCCAAACGTGGAGGTCGTCATCTCTAGGAGACGGAAGAGCAAGCCGAGGCAGAGGATGGAGGGGCATCCCATGCTATATGCTGACTATTTTGTCGAGAATGCAACACATATACCCCCTAGGATTTTTGCCGGTGCTACAGGATTAACAAGAAGTTATCCATGGGCATGGTTCATGATGTGAGGGTCTACGACCCCTATTTCTTACTAAAGAAAGACGTCGGTGGAGTGAATGGTTTCTCATCAATTCAGAAATACACGGCTGCCATGAGGATGCTTTGGAGCTCATGGAGATTCAAAGGACGAGTACCTTCACATGTTTGAATCCACAACCACCAAAGCAATGTAGTGATTCTACAAGGCAATGGTCGGAGTGTTTGTACCACACTATTTGAAAGGACCAAATAAAGCTGAGACAGCTCCCATCATGGCGCAAAATGCAGCAAAAGGATTTTGGATGCTTGGAAGATTTTTCTGTTTGGCAAGGTGACAAAGGGCAGCATGGATATTGCAGTATGATGCTTGAAGTTGTGGCAGATCAAGAACTATGCATTTGGCATCTTTTTTTGGCATGGCGGGGTCGCACAACGACATCAACATGTTGCAGCACTCTTCAGTGTTTGCAAAACTTGTTGAAGGTTATGTTTCAAAGTGCAACTATGAGATCAATGACCATTCATATACCAAAGGATATTATCTGGCCGATGACATCTATAAAGAAATGGTCGATATTTGTGAAGAAAATCACTGATCCTTAAGGTCCGACAAAGTCTCACTTTGCTTCACGAATGATCATGCACAACATTATCATCGAGAGTGAGTGCGAACATACAACGATTTTTTTAAGCAACTGGTAGGAGCGCCGACTCTTCATTAAGTAGAAAAAGAATTGGCAAGTTTATGAGGAAAACTAGCCAAAAACCGAACATACAACGAGTTTGAGTGCGAACATGATCACGAACGATCATGCACAACATGATCGCTTGTTTGAGTGTTAGAATCCTCTTGTTGATGTTGATCACCAGGCGCCGGTAGATCGGTTTGATTTTTCTCGACATGCGTACAGAGATTTATGATGAGGTTGTTCATAACCAACTGAAAAATAATCTAATAGAGCATGGCTCAAAAGAGGTGCGTCCGCATGAGAATCAGGCTTGATCTAGTGAAACTTCATTTAAATTGTATGGATTATTGTACAACTTTTGTTTTTATGTGTTCAAACTTTGTGTGTAGAATGTGGCCGAGATTTTGAATTATGGCTGAGATTATTTGCCTCCTTTGGAGACGCGGCTAGAGAGAGACCCGCTCCAAAGACGGACACTCGTGTCAACACGTCCCAAACGATTGATCCGGTATAGTTGCCGAACTTTTATCGAGCAAAACAAAGTCGAGCCGGCGAACATAGGACCTAGAGGAGAGCATAACGGCGTTGTTGCACTGAAAGAAAATTTCACGTATATTTAGTAAGGAACGTTATTTTCTTTGAGGGGTTCTTTATTTGTTAGGCTCAGGCATTTAAATAAGGAAAAATGCAACATGTACTCGTGAGCTTAGTTTTACTTGGATCATGTTATAGAGTGCTCTAACTCAACACATCTCCCGCGACAGGTAACATTTGGATTTTGTATGAGTATAGTTGCGTAAGCAATCTGAATTCTCTCTTTATTCATTTGTCTCCAAGGCCTTATTAAAGGAAAGAAAATTGTTGCAAAAAACATGATCACATACATTTTGGGCAAAAGACGATTGTGCACATTATTTTACTATACCACGTACATGGGTGTGACAATTCCTTTACCCTTATTGTGGGGAGCGTAGATGAGCATAGGCTCTCTCTAGTTTTTTCGTTTTGGCAAAAAAAAAAAAAATAGATCAACAGGGAAACATCCCCGGTTCCATTTCAGGAAATGAAACCAAAACAAACCAGTACCTCAGGTGCCGAAACAAAACAAAATAAACTAAAGCTAAATTGGAAACTAATCCCAGGACCCTTAAGGGGAAAACCAGAATGCACAAACACGTGCAGAAAAGCTAGAAATTCAGAATTTTAAGAGATTACATTCCGAGCAGAGGGAGGCAGAGGAGAGAACAGGCTAAGCATCACGAAACTCTGACTCAAAGAACCACATGAACCTCATCAGCAGCCTCAGGATGTGTCTCCAGAAACGACAGAGAGACACGTCCCCCATAGCTCGACGAAGCAGTGGTTTTCCAAGTAGAGATCCACTCGAAGCCATTGCAGATCAGGTTGCCATGAGCTCCAGTGGGTTCCTCAGCCTGTTTATCATCCGTTCCATGAACAGAATGAACCTCCCCTCCTCCAACTCTTTGAATGGGACCTTCCAATTCCTTAGATATGAAAGGACGAGACGCCAGACCTGTTTCATGTTAATCCAGGGGGCATGATTAAAAACTATGTTATTCCTATTATTCCAGATGCCCCAAAGAAATGCAACAGAAACTACATTAAACTGCAAATGTTTCTTACTAGCTAGCCATCTAGAAGCAATAGATTCGAAATTAACAACTAAAATGCCAAAGATATCCTGAACATCAGCCTAGATCATCCTGGAAATCACACAATCAAAAAATAAATGTTTAACTGATTCAAATTCTTTACATAGAGAGCATTCCATAGGTTTTGGGACACCTCTGGCTCTAAGATTATCCCTAGTAAGAATTTTTTTTTGGGAAAAGAGCCAAACAAAAATCTGAATCCTAGGGGGAAGTTTGAGATTCCAAACTGCAGGCAAATAAAGAGGAGTAACCCCTCTAAACTTTACCAAAGCATACATGGAATTAGATGAATAAACACCCTTAGACTCATACTGCCAAATAAGTTGATCCTCATCCTCTGTCAGAGAAACTGATTGGGCAATTCCCAAAATTTCCTGCCACTGGACCATCATCTGGTCAATAAAAGTTCTTCTAAAGTCACATCTAAGATTACTACCATTCCAAAGATCAGCTATAGTTTTGGTTTGTTGGTTGGAAACCAAGTAAACTTCCCAGTATTGAGTAGCCAGAGTAGAGTTACCAAACCACACGTCCTCCCAAAATTTGATAGATTTACCATTCCCTACCTGCCATTTATAACCTACTTCCACAGCTCTAGAAGCCCACATCACACCTTTCCAAAAAGTAGAAGGGTGAATATCATGGCAACAAAGAACATTAGGATTTTTAGTTCTATACTTAGCATCTATAATTCTTTTCCATAATTTTCCCTCACCCTGAATATACCTTTTAATCCAAGATCCTAGCAAACACAAATTAAGGTCTAACAAATTTGGAATTCCCAGACCTCCAAACTCTCTTTTCATACAGACTGAGGGCCAGTTAGCAAGATGAATTTTATGTCTATCTTCTTCATCATTCCAGAAGAAGTTAGCCATATGAGAATCCATGAGCTTAATGGCCCATTTGGGGAATTTAAAGAAAGAAAGGAGGTAAATAGGGATGCTTGATAGGCAAGCCTAAATCAACACTCTTTTAGCAGCATAGGAAAGGAGTTTACCTCTCCGGCCAGTAATCCTTTTAAGAAGGTTTTCTATAAGAGGTTGGAGATCCTCTCGCCTCAGTTTATCAAAGTGCAAGGGGATCCCCAAATATTTAACAGGAAAACTACCCCCAACACATTCAAAAATATCTAGAAAAGGTCTAAACTCATCATCATCTAAATTAATTGGAATGAGCTCACTTTTATGATAGTTGACTCTCATTCCAGAAATTTGTTCAAAACAAGTGAGGATCCATTTGAGATTGATGGCCCCAGAAATATCAGGTTTCAAGAAAAGTAAAGTATCATCAGCATACTGTAAGAAACTAACACCCCCAGACACAAAATTAGGACAAAGACCCACTATGGCTCCACAGACAGAGCCTTTAGACAACATTCTAGAAAAAACATAAATCATAATGTTAAAGAGCAGGGGTGCAATGGGATCACCTTGTCTAAGACCTTTCCTAGTCAGGAAAAAGTCACTCTCTAAATCATTAACCCGGACCCCTATGGACCCCCCCAGAGTGATTTGTTTAATAAACCTAATGAAAATAGGACAAAAACCTCTAAGCTCTAGAATCTCAACCAAAAAATCTAAATTGACTCTATCATAAGCTTTTTCATAATCTATTTTAAAAACCAGCCCTTGACTCTTGCTACTATGCACCTCATGAATAATCTCATGAGCTGTCACTACACTTTCTAAAATAAACCTACCTCTAATAAAAGCAGATTGATTAGGGGTGATAATCCTACCTATCACTTTAGCTAATCTGTTAGTCAAAACCTTAGTGAAGATCTTAAAAGAACAATTTAGCAGACTAATAGGCCTAAACTTCTTCATAGTCCTAGCATCATTCTCTTTAGGAATCAAGGTAATCATGGCAAAGTTCAATCGAAATATATCAAGATGATCCTCATGCCATGCATTAAACATGGATAGCAGGTCTTCTTTAATAATATCCCAAAAATATTGATAAAACAAAAAGGACAAGCCATCAGGCCCAGGAGCCCCTTCAGCATAAGAGCCAAAAACTGCCCCCCTAACTTCCTCTTCAGTAAAAGGAGCACCCAAGCCAAGATTTTCCTCCTCACTAATTTTCTCCTCATCAGAGAAAAAATCATGCTTAAGCCTTAACTCAGACCTAGGTTCCCAAGCAAAAAGATTTTTATAATAGTCCACAGCAATTTTGGACATGCCACTAATCTCTGTAACTGGTCCATCAGGGCCATCTAAAACAGGAATTGACTTTTTCCTCCTTCTCTGATTAGCTACAGCATGAAAATATGCAGTATTCCTATCCCCCTCTAAAATGTTCCTATCCCTAGATCTTTGCCTAGCTTTTGTTTCTTCTACAACCCAGTAGGACTGGAGTTCTGTAAAAATCCAAGCTAGTCTATTCCTCTCATCAGCAGAAAGCACTTGAGATTCAGCTTTAATGTCTAAAGAATCATATTCCTCCATTAATTCTTTCTTATTCTTCCTAATGGCAGCTTCAATATTAATGCTCCAACCTTTGGCTAATTTCCTAAACTGCCTAACTTTACCTTGCCAAACATCTAAAGGATTAGGACTAAAAATCCTGATAGACCATGCCTTACTAACAATATCTTTAAAATCAGACCTAGCTAACCACCACTTCTCAAATCTAAACCTGAAAGTCTTTGGGATACAATGCTCACCAGAATCCCAAACAATAGGGGTGTGATCACTACCCAATCTAGGAAGAGCTCTAGCACTAGCTAAAGGAAAATGCATGTCAAAACTAGTAGTACAAAAGACTCTATCTAATTTACACATAGTAGGGTCAGCCTGGTTATTACCCCAGGTATAAGCTCTCCCAGATAAACCAATCTCCATGAGAGCCCAAAGATCCACCCAAGTATTAAACTTATCTACCCATCTATAATCTATATTACTATTATTTTTGTCCTCAGGGGACCTAATCAAGTTAAAATCCCCACCAATCATGGCAGGACCATCCCAACTAATGAATAATTCATGCAACTCAGAGAGAAAAGCTTGCTTGCCCTCCTCATAAGCAGAACCATAGACAGTAGTAATCCTACAAACAAAATCTGTAACTTTATTCTTAACCACTACACTAACAGAGAAGGATTTAATGTCCCAAACAACTATATCAAAAAGGTCTAAGTTAACACCTACTAAAATGCCACCAGCAGTGCCACAAGAAGGCAAAAAATTCTAAGCAAAATTCCTATTACCTAACAGATTCTTCAAAAAGGAATGACTAAACTATCTTTTTTGGTCTCTTGAAAGCCAATATAGTCTATTCTTAAAGGGAAAAAAGTATCCTCTATATACTTCTGTCTACCAGGAGCATTTAAACTCCTACTATTCCAGAACACACTAATCATAAAGACTTTTTCCTGGGGTGCTTGCCCCGATACTTATGTATGACTTCAATCCAATCATCTGCTTCTTCATCTAAGTTCCTAGGACCAGATGAAGTAGCAAAGAAACTAAGATTATCCTCTACATCAACATGATCACTAGAATCAACTACAACACCTATCTTATCAGATAAAACTTCTAGCTCTACAGGGGAAAGAACATTGAAAGGATTAGCAAGCATTATACCTTTCAAGTTGGGAACCTCTAAATTATTCTTCTTCTTCAAGTCAACAGCTCTAGCAAGAATGTTCCTGGACCTATCCACTCTTGTACTCTGTCTAGTGGGTTGAACAGGACCCCATTGCTTCCGCCTCTTGATAGCTTTTGGTTCAATATTGGAGTCATCTCTCTCTCACACACCCAGATCCTTAAAGCTAGGCATAATATCATCAGGTAACTTCAGACAGTCCACATCCTGACAATTAGTTTCTGATTCCAGTTTTTGAGCAGAATCCTCTTCCTCATGCTGCCCCAGTATCCAGAACTGCTGCACCTCAGAGTCAACATCAGCTGGAGGCTGAGAATTATCCCAGATGAAGTTTCCTTCAGAATCAACAACCCCTTTTTGGACCAACAATTGGAAAACAGCATTAGCACTTAGTTCAGAATTAGCAGCCATCCTAACCCTGCTAGTCCCTTGACCACCATTCCTTATTAAATTCCCATAACTAGTTTGAAGAGAGGGCAGACCATTTCCAGAGCTACCTTCATGATTCATACCATCCCCTTGGCCAGTAGAATCATCAGCACCTTTCTGATTCTGATCATTCTAATCCTCTTTATCATGAGCCTCATCACACACCACAGCAGGAACATTAGCATCTAGACTAAAACCCAGGTGAAACAAGTGATCATGGAAATTGAAAAGTCTGCCAGCAGGTAACTTGGAAGGATCTTTACACTTAACCAAGACCCTGACTTCTTTAGCATTATTTCTGAAGATGCTCAGCCAATCCACATCCTCTAGAATGCCACAAGTAGAGACAGCTTGATCCAAAGTACTCCATTCACACCACTTAGTCTGCAAGCCAGTAATAACTACCCAAACTTTCTTCAAGGAATCAATTGGTTCTGGGTCATCATTCCAAGCCTCAACTTTGACCCAAACCCCAGGTTTTGACACACCAAGCTTTGGATAACCAATGACCTGTTCCACACCAATGTGTGGAGGGAACTTGACAAGAAAGGTGTTGTCCATACCTAGCTCTCTGACTTGCCATGGCCAGTTTGTCTTGTAGATCTTGGAGAACTCCTGGGCCAGTTCAGCAGTAGTCAAGGACCCCTCCTCAACCAAGACAATACCACAATTTTTTGTGGATGCAATAGGATGCATAACCACTTCGGGGATCTCAATGTGATAAAAGCCAAGACCAGGAGCCCCACTGCCAACATATCTAGCCATCTGATGAGGCCTCTTCCTAACAGGACACTTCTCCACAGCATGAGAAGAACTTTTACAAATGAAACAGAGAGGAGTCTTCTCACAGTTTCTCTGTAGGTGACCTGGCTCACCACAACACAGACAAATTGCATCCACATAGTTCCATTGATTAATATTACTTACAGGGGTAGCAGCCTCCCTCTGAACATGCCCCTGCTTCTTCTTAGGCTTCTGCTGAACTTTACTTTTCTCAACCATCTCATTGTTCTGAGGAGCTTGCTGTTGTTGTGGAGCAACCCACTGATTGGAAGGCATGTTGAAAGGTTGCTGACCTGGGAAATTAGGGAAAGGAGCATTGAAACCCCAAGGTGGTTGCATACCTGGGATGAAACCAAAGGGAGGTTGATTGGGATAGAACTGGGGATTGAACTGCCCCATCTCAAAAGGATTCTGCTGGAACTGCTGCTGGCCTCCCTGTTGAGCCCAGCTCTCCTGTTCCTTGCCTCTCCCTCTGCCTCTCCCCTGGTTCCCTCTGCCTCTATCACCCATCTCAGCTTCTCTGGTTTCTTCAGGCAGCCAGTCTTCAAGCCCCAAGCACTGTAATCCAGATGTGAGCTCCACAACCGCCGCCACTAGGAGGGGGGAAGAGAATACCCTAGGACCAGGAGCAGCCTTGGTTATAAAGGAATGGACAGGTGTCTTGTGGGGAGTAGGATGAGGTGGAGGTGGTGGAGGTTGCAGAGGCTGTGGTGGAGGTGGACAACACATGGGCTGCAAAGGACAACCCCACAGCTGTATGAAAAAAATCATCCGAGCTCTCAGCACCACCCATTCCAAGCCCATCTGGCTCCATCCCAGACTGTTTAACAAGCTTGAACTTCTTCTTCCTCTTCTGGCCACAAGGCACCAAACCAACATGTTCCCGCCATTGCTCCTCAGGCACCACTACAAAGCCTCTCGATTCCGTACTGAAAGCAGGACATTGCAGAGCAGAGACGCCTGTACCTGGAGATCTAGCAGGCCCCCAGCAGCCTCCATTTCCTTCCTCGAGAAACCCGACACCATCTGGATTGTGGCAAGCTGCTTGAGCAAATGACTTCTCAGGACCTGTACCAGCCTCGAGATGGGAGACAAAGCTCTGCGCGGCCTCCCCCGCTTGCAGGGGCTGCTCCGAGGATCCGATAGAATCCGCCGCAGCGAACCCAACTTCCGTTTCGCTCGGGGAGCGAGGTCAGAGCACGGAGCCGACGAGGATTCAGCCCCAAAACAGAGTGGTAGCGACCCAAAGCATAGGTTGAAACCTTCACCCAGTCGACAGGGAGAGCGGGCTTCAGCGAGCGCACCTTCCTCAAACCCCAAATCACGTCGATGCGGAGAATGCGACAAGTTGCTCCCGAGCAGCTCTCCATCTCCGGCATCGCCTGATTCAGCAGCCTGCTTCGAACCTTCTCCCTCCTCCAGATTCCTCTCCTCATCGCTTGACAGCATCAGACAGCGGGAAAATCTAGAGCGAGAAGCAAGTCTCACCAAAGGGGGAGGGGTCGGCGATGTCTGAGCCTCGGGCGAACGGGAGAAGGGTGGAGTAGGTGGGGAGGAGAAGCCCGGCGACGCGTGGCGACCCGCGCCAGCTCCGGACCAGCCATGGGCGGGAATCGAGGTTCCGCCATGAACAGGGTCGTAGCTTCGGTGCGTGTCGCGCACGGAAGGAGCGTGTCGAGCGAGCGTGGCCATGAAAACTTTCTATCTTTCGAGAGTAATAACCGTTTTAGCAAATTTTACAAGTATGTGTGTCACATCGTGAGGAACATGCACATAGTTATAGTAGTACTCTCTCCGACCCATATTAGTTGACTCAAATTTGTCTAAATTTAGATAAACCTAGACACTATTTAGATATAAGTTCGTCTAAATTTTAAAAAATCCAAGTCAAATAGTAAAACGTTACTCATAACAATTTCACGAAAGGGGGAGGGGATGTGGCACACGTGCACGTTAGCTGCATGTGGCATCACCGACCATACATAGAGCTCGTGCACCGAAGTAAAAAATTCCTCGGTCGTCATTCGCCAATGCCCACATATGCCCGCGCGCGCACATAGAAAGTCACGCAGTGACACACAGGAGAAAACAGTGTACTGCTGCTGCCAAAACGGGGTGCTGGTGTCTGCCTGGTATCGCCGGCGACAATAATTGCGAGGCCGAATTGATTGCAGAGGAAGCAAACAACGGATGGTGGTGGCGACACTGGCGAGTACGGCAGCGCCGGGTGGTCAGGTCGGGTCGGGCCAGGTCGGCGTCACGTACGAACGTTAACAAAACTGCCGTCGGCATCCCGATGCCCTTGTTGCATCGTCGGCCCGGCCGTCGGGGAATTGCGAGGCGATGGATCGCGAACGGGAGGAGGAGGGGAGGGCAGGTGGTATGTGAGACCTTCTGACGCCGACGTGTTAACTGACAACGAAGTGGCCGGAAACGCGATGCGAGCGGCGGAGGTGAAATAATTTACGTTGTTGTCTGGATTGGTCTGTGTGCGGATCGGATAGTGTGGGGCCAGGTGGTGACCATGTCACGGATTCCCTGGGATTCCCGCATCTTTTCGAGCCAAGTTGGGTGTTTTTTATAATAACTCCCGTCACTTGGCCCGCTCGTTATCATGTTTTCTTGTGCACGATGGAGAGCCTGCTGGTCAGCTGGGATGCGGGCCCTCTGACGGCTCCCTCGATCGGCGGCTCACCGTCTCCTTCGTCGATCTCGCGCCAGAGCAGTTCGCCCGATGTGCCCGAGTACCTGTCCCGGCAGACGGACGCATCGACCGGCGGCGCCACGGATCGATGGAGCGGTGGAACGCACGGGGCGTCATGCGAACGCGCGCGCCGAGAGGCAGCGACGAGCCGACAATGGTGCCCCGGCGCGCGAGAGCGGGCCTGATGATGCGCGCACGGCGAACACGCCATGGTGGTCGAAATTACGAACGCGTGCAGTAGCGTGCTGCACTGGACAGCACCCGGGCTAGGCTAGCGTTGGCCGCCGGCCGGGCACGGTGTCAAAGCCGGCAGGCAACGACCAATTTCAACGATGCCAAGGGACATAGAAAAGAAGAAGATTTCAGGGGACGCGGCGTTGCACTTGTATTTGACGGTCGTTTTTTCCACACTGATGTATGAATATAGCTTTTGTGCTAGGCTGAGAAAATTCCAAAAAACCACCATATTTCAGTGGCAAATACGAAAAACCACCGGTATTCAGCGAAATTACAAAAAAAACCGATTTTGTGCGAATTGGTTCCAATGTGCACTGATTGGTCGATTTAGCCCGATTAACACGATTTCTGACATCGGGTCCCACTGTCAGTGATGACGTAGCAAGGCGGAGATTGGAGATATCTATTTTGGGTTATTTTGTAAACTTTTTTGTGGGACCCACTAGTCAGTTAATTTGTTTTTATTCTTTTTTTCCCAAATAGAATCTCTCTCTCCCAGGCCTCCGCCGCTGGCTCCCCTGCTCCGGTCGCTCCGTCGCGGGGGTCCCCTGCTCCGGCCACCCCGTCATCGACTCCCCTACTCCAGCCACCTTCTCCCCACTCCACCGCCCTCCCCATCCCTCCCTACTCCGTCGTCCTCCCCATCCCTCCCCACTCCGTCTCTATCTTTCTTCCTCGGCTGGTCAGTGGCAGGCGCGGGGCGGCGGGCCGGCGAGCCGCGGGCGGCAGTCGCGCCGGCGATCAACGAGCATGGACCTGCAGGGAGCTGCGGGCGTCGGGGAGCGGCGGGCTGGCCAGCGAGTGGCGCCAGGCAGCGACGGGTGCAGGGCGGCGGACGGTGGGCGCAACTCCCCGTCCGCAGGTGGAGGAAGTGTGGAGTCCCGCGCGGCGGCCGGAGTGAGGAGGGGCGGTGCACCGGTGGCCGGAGTGGGGAGGGGCAGCGCCGGAGTGGGGCGGGGCAGCGAATGGCGCCAGGGAGCAGCGAGTGGGGGCGGCGGCTGGCGAGCGCAGCTCCCCGTCCGCGGGTGGAGGAAGCGCGACGTACCGCGTGGCGTCCGGAGTGGGGAGGGGCGACGCATCGTCGGCCGGAGTGGGGAGGGCGGCGCCGGAGTGGGGAGGGCGGCGCCGGAGTGGGGAGGGATGGGGATGGAGGCGTGTAGGGAGCAGGTGGTGGTGGGATTTTTGGGAATAAATCAAAGGAAAAAAAAAATTATTGACTAGTGGGTCCCATAATTTTTTTACAAATAAACCCAAAGTAGATATGTCCAGCTCCGCCTTGCCATGTCAGCACTGACAGTGGGTCCCATCGGTCAGAAATCGTGTTAACCGGTCTCAATTTCACAATTAGTGCACATTGAAACCAATTCGCACAAAACCGGTGGATTTTTGCAATTTTGCGCAATACCGATGGTTTTCTGTATTTGCCACTGAAATGTGGTGGTTTTTTGGAATTTTCTCTGCTAGGCTCCTTAAAGCAATATACTATCCTTCAGCCTTCTGGACTAGGAATGGCACCCGTCAGGTTCGGGTCTGGGTTAAGGCCCCCCTACCCGCCCCAGGGCCGGCCCTAGGGGTGGGCAGGGTCACTACTAGGAAAACGGCTATAGGTAATCAGCACATCCGTGGCTCACATGGTTGAAGTGCCCCACGGCTAAAACAGGCGTGGCTCACATGTGGGCAGTGCCCTACTAATAACTAGAACAACCGTGACGCACATGACTATAGTGCGCCACAGATGTGTGTGGGCCAGGGCCCTGTTGGCCACACGCCAAACATCTGTAGCGCACTATAGTCATGTGCGCCACGGTTGTTAGGGTCATCTGTGGCGCATGTGTGCCTGGTGCGCTACGCTTAAGCGCATGCCCCCATCTGCTCTGAAACGGCCACAAACTTCTGTGGCGCACTCGGCCTAGTGCGCCACAGGGAGTAGGCGCATCTGTGGCGCACTTGGTGTAGTGCGCCACAGATGTTTGTACTCCCTGTGGCGCACTAGGGCCGTGTGCGCCACGGATGTGTCGATTTCTTTAGGGCAACACTTTATATGCACATGTGTGACCACATCCACCACCACACACTTCACTTTCCCCTTCTTGTTCCTCCTTAGATCTAGTCGGGATCTTCTCCTTCCCACCTCAATTTCTCCACACATTCACCATATTTAGCATGTAAAACTTGCTTTGGATGTTACATAAGTAATAGAGGAGGTCTCCGGTCTCTCATCTATCCTTCTCCGGTCGACGCGCGCACCTCTCCTTTCCATCTTTCTCGCGATCGGTCTCTCATCTCGGTAAGTTGTCCATGTAAGGATGTGTTCATGTTTATATGGATGATGTGCTCATATGTATGTAGATGATCGATGCTCATGATGTGTGTATGTGGAGAGGATCGATGGTCATATGTGTGTGTATATGGAGAGTATCGATGATGCTCATGCATGTGTGTATGGAGAGGATAATGATATGTTCATGTGTGTATGGATCG
This sequence comes from Avena atlantica, assembly GCA_910589765.1. Taxonomy (NCBI): domain Eukaryota; kingdom Viridiplantae; phylum Streptophyta; class Magnoliopsida; order Poales; family Poaceae; genus Avena; species Avena atlantica. The sequence continues at coordinate 378,578,211 of OU342736.1, forward strand.
GTCTCTCTCTCTCTTGTGTTTGTATGTGAACAAGTTGCCATTTGTTTTGCCAAAATGTTGATTCATTTCCATTTTGGCAAGACTTTGGCATTTCGCAAAGGTCCTAATTTTAGGATAGGTCATGCCGAAATTTTCTATCGACCATTGCATGCATGCATTCATTATGTGGTTCTAATAGACTTCAAAATTGTACCGTGTACATCGTGCAGGCAAAAATGGTCCACGTAATGAGCGAAGGCATTGTGGCTAGATTTTTAAAATGTGCGACGGCCGACATGATACGAAATAACAAGACAGATGTAAGATGTCCGTGCAGAAGATGCAAACTCAACTGGGTGATCGACCCAGATTCCGGGAATCTGCAGGCGCACCTGCTCCGCCATGGTTTCATGGATGGATACACTCGTTGGATAAGCGATGACGTAGATGATGGAGACGGTGAAGAAGGTGGCCAACATGACGATGATCATCATCACGGCGAGAACGGGCGATATGATGAAGAGTCTCCTGGAGATGGTGAAGGTGCGAAAGCAGACCGGGATGATGATGATCTAGATGCCGGAGGAGCAGACGACGATGGAACAACGTCAGGCTGGGTGCGGGACCCTTATGTGCAAGAGCTGCTTCTCAAGCAGACGAGTAACGCCAGGGCTGCCGCTAGAGAGAAATCCAAGCTTGCGCAACTTGAGAAAGACGCGGTTACTCCATTGTATGAAGGATGCAGGCCCGATGATACCCGGTTGAATGTAACGCTCAAGGCTATGGAGATGAAGGCAAAGCACAAATTGAGCGACGCAAGCTTCGACGATATGATGGCATTCTGGCACGATCGTCTGCCGGAGGGGAACACATGTCCAACTAGTATCGAGGATGCCAAGAAAATCGTCTGTCCTCTCGATCTACCGCACGTTAGATATCACGTATGCATCAACGATTGCATCATTTATCGAGGCGAGGACGCGGAGAAAACCACATGTCCGATGTGCGGCGTGAGTCGATACAAGAAAGGTAAGAAAGCACCTCGAAAAGTGGTACGGTACTTTCCTATCACTCCTCGTCTGCAGCGCTATTTCGCGGACCCTAAGGAAGCGAAGCTCATGCGATGGCATGCGGAAAGGAAGAAGCCAGGAGATGATGATGACCCCGAAAAGGATGAGCTGCTGACGCACCCTTCAGATGCTAGCCAGTGGAAAGCATTGGACCTCGAATTCCCAGAATTCGGTGGAGATTCGAGGAACATCAGGCTTGGTGCGAGCACCGATGGACTCAATCCGTTCGGTAGCCAGAGCAGCACGCACAGCACTTGGCCCGTGTTTGTATGGATGTACAACCTCCCTCCATGGTTGTGCATGAAGAAGAAGTACATACAAATGAGTATGCTAATTCAAGGGCCGAAACAACCTGGTACCGACATCAATCTGTATCTCGGGCTGTTGAAAGAGGAGCTAGCCACGTTATGGGAATCTGGAGCCAATACTTACGACGCCGTCGCACAAGATTATTTCACTATGAGAGCCGCGTTGATCACTACGGTGCAAGACTATCTAGGAGTCAAATTTCCTTACGGCTACGCGGGCAAGATAAGCAGATACCTAGACGAGGCGAAGCAGAGGTTCAGTGGCATGAAGTCTCACGACTGTGCCGTGCTAATGACGCAGGTACTTCCGGTCGCACTAAGAGGGATAATGGATGAGCACGTCCGTGAAACGTTATTTGGCCTATGCAAGTTTTTCGACGTCATCTCTAGGAAGTCGATTGGCTTGAATCAGCTCGGAAGGCTACAGGAGGAGATCGTGGTGATACTATGTGAGCTTGAGGTCTACTTTCCACCCGCATTCTTCGACATTATGGTGCATCTGCTGGTCCATGTCGTGGAGGACATCGTACAACTCGGGCCGATGTTCCTCCGCAGCATGATGGCGTTCGAAAGGATGAACGGACATATCAAAGGATACGTTCGCAACAGGTCCCGTCCAGATGGAAGCATAGCCAAGGGCTTTCTGGCCGAAGAGTGCATCTCTTTCTGCACGAATTATCTAGACATCGAGAACCCTGTCGGTCTTCCCGTTAACAGACACCTTGGCAAGCTCGACGGATCTGGTCACCGAGAGGGTCGTTGCATACTGCATGCAGACTTCGATTTTCGACGCGCAGACTTTGATCGAGCAAACCTCGTCGCGCTACATCATTTAGAACTGGTCGATCCTTGGGTACAGAAGCACAAAAGGCTAATCGAGAAGAAGTACAGTGACCGGGGCATACAGAGGACGCAGGGAGAAATAATCAAAGAGCACAACTCAGATTTCACGCGTTGGTTTAGGCAGACGCTCCTTGATAATCCCCCGCGCTCGCATTCTTCTGACACGGAAAAGATCATATTCACCTTGTCGCAGGGACCGATGCAAAACCTGGTGACCTATCAGGCGTATGATATCAACGGCTACACATTCTACACGGAGGAAAAGGACAACAAGTGTGATTATCAGAACTCAGGCGTAACGTCGGAATTCTACACCGATGACAACGTGAAGGAAAGATTCTACGGAAGAATCGAGGAGATCTGGGAGCTCGACTACTGTGGAGAAAAGGTGCCGATGTTTCGTGTCAGATGGGCAAAGAGCGTCGAAAGAGAAGACCGGTATTTCACAACCATAGTTATACCCGAAGCAGCCAAATCCAAGGCCGCCGGTGCAAACGTGGCCGCGAAAAATGAACCGTGGGTACTGGCTACCAAAGTGGACCAATGTTTTTTCATTACCGACCCGACAAAGCCTAGCCGTGTTGTCGTGAGGAGAGGAAAAAGAAACATCATCGGAATGGATGGAGTCGCCAACGAGCAAGACTTCGACCAGTACGGCGATCCAAAGATTGAAGATGACGACGACTACGATGCAGCAACATACATCACAAGAAGAAAAAGGACAACCCTACCCAAAAAAGGTAGCCCGTTCGAAAGAAGAAACATTAAAGTGACGGGGCTAAATTATTCAACCGCGACAAAGAAGGGAAAAAAGATTGTAAAACGCTAGCTCAAAAAATATTGTAAAACGCGTGGTCGAAAAAGATTGTAATATTCATGGACAAAGTATTATGAAATTTAGTTATACTTTGAATCATATTTTTGGGCATTTTTGGAATATTATTACTTTTGGGCATTTTTGGAATATTTAAAAGTATTTTAAAATCAAAATAAAACTTCTATGGCATATATCACCACTTTTGGGCATTTTTTGGAATATTTAAAAGTATTTTTAAAATCAAAACAAAAAATTGGGGCACCAGGATTCGAACCTGGGTGCTCTCAGGTTTAGAATAGAGTAGTGGGCAGAACCAGTGGGATAGGCTAGTATAGTTGTTAGCTAGTGGGGTTGTAGTTCTCTTATGCAGTAGTTAGAAGCCGATAGGTGTAGCGCACTAGCCCATAGTGCGCTACAGATATCCGTAGCGCACTATGGCTCAGTGCGCTACGCCTAAGTGGCTTTATCCACACGTGGCGCCCGACCCCCTCTCTCATCCCCATCTCTCCATCTCTCAGCCCGAGTACGATCCGCCGCCACCGCCGCTCTTGATCCGCCGCCGCTGCGTCTGAGGAGGAGGAGGCCTGCCCGCGCCCGAGGAGGAGGAGGTCCGCCCGTGTCCGAGGAGGAGGTCCGCCCGCGTCTCAGGAGGAAGCCCGTGTCCGAGGAGGAGCAGTCGCCGCGTCTCAGGAGGTGGAGGCCGCCGTCGTCCGCCCGTCAGAGGTGAGTGTCGCCTCTCTCCCTCTCTCTCCCTCTCTCTCCCTCTCTCCCCTCTCTCTGCAGGCTATGGTTAGGGTTCTGCTTCATGGTCTGAAAAAGAACTCTCTATGCGATACTCAGCTCTAGTATTATGCAGCCAAGTGTCTATTAGTCTAGCAATCGTGAAGCTTGCTCTTATATTGTTGACAAAAGCTTGTTGTTGGTTCACCTGGGCATGGTCAAACATGACTGTAGCTTGATTTACAAAAGCTTGCTGTTGACAAAATTTAGAACTGCAACACGCATTATAACAGTTTAAACATGACTGTAGCTTGCTGTTGACAAAAGCTTGCTATCCAGAAGATTTTTACAGAAGCTTGCTGTTGACAAAATTCCTCTTTCTATTCGTAGTGAAGATTTTTTTGTCTATACCTTTCCTTTTTCCGGTATCCTATCCAGAAGGAAATAAAATACAAATAGAAAGCCACAACAATGTATTGAGTGGAAAGAGTTGGTCTACAAATAATGTAAAAGAGCAAGAACATTGCACACAGCATGTGCTCTCTACCCAAAAAGTGATATAGCAACCTATACTGCAGAATTCTACTTTAGCTACGCATAGAAAGACTGTACCAGTGGAGAAGTATCTGGAGATAGAGTAGGCAGGGGCAGCAGCCCTAGCTCCATTGCTTGAAATCTTGAGGGCATTGGCAGCTGAGCTTGCCTACAGCCTCAGAGCCATTGCAGCTGGATTAGTTGTTGCAACCTTGCAACCCAAGCAACAAAGTGTATATGCGTTCTTCTTTGCCCTATCCTTGAAGGGGATAGTAGCTCAGTGGTAGTAGTGGTGGGAGGATAGGGAAATGGGAATTGTTTGGCTCAGGAAGAGAGGGGGGAAATAAGAGGGGGTGTGCAGGGATAGGATTTGTATGGCTGCTGGGTGCTCATAGCCTCATCCTTGGTTAGAGCACAACCATTAATCCTTCTCAGCTTGATCCAAAATCTATTGATTAATGTTACACAATGTGAGATCAGAAAATGGTCCCTAAGTCTACCGTGTCCTTTGCGTGTGGCATTACATTATTGTTTGTTACCGGTGTATCCCTCGCTGTACACATACCCATCTAACAGAGAGGAATCGCCTCTGGGTAATGCAAAATATTTATGCTTGGTTTTTAGTTGCTGTCAATTGCTGCTGTCATGACAAAATGAAGTAGTAAAAGAAAACCTGGCTGTCAATTGCTGTTGTCAGTTGACAGAAACATGTATGCTTGGGTTTTAGTTGCTGCTGTCAATTTCTTGGGTTTTATTTGCTGCTATCAATTATTTATTTGCAGTAAAATGGAACTTTGATGTCATTGTGCTTGTGCTTGTATATGAAGCACTTTATTATGTGTGTATGCAGGTTCTTGTATGAAATGAGTCCCGATTCTTGCCGGAATGTTGATTAACTTCCGTTTCGGCAGAAATCGGGCACTCCTAGTTTAAGAAAATTAGCAAAGGTCATGCCGGATTTTTCCGTGCATTTAACCAATTATTTGTTTTTTATTAGTGCAAAGATGTGTGACAACGACGAGGCTGGATGTTCTAAGCGCGTCAGCGCTGAAGGAGAACTCAGACCTCCAAATAAACAATTGACATTCTGGGAGGCGGCCCAACGGCTAGAAGACGATGAAGAATACCATCCTTCGGAGAGCGAGGATGATGAGATGGAAGACGTGGAGGAAGAAGCCGAAGGAACGGCGAACGATGAAACCACTGATGGCGGCGAGGGCACAGGGAGTGGTAGCAACCCTCCTAAGAAGAAGAAGAAGCCGAAGGACCGGCGCCCGAACACGGTCAGCACGATCAGGGAGGAAATTACCGAAGTGAGCCCATCAGGAGTTCCTTTGGAGCCCGCCCTTGTCGTCAAAGGGTACGGTGGGCAAGTGGCGGCGATCACCCGGACAACCATCTCGATCAACACCGAGAATCTCCGGCATAAAGATAATGGCCACTTGCGCACACTCCTCTTCGAGAAGCTGCACGTCAGATACAAGTTCCCCGCTAAGTATCAGAAAACAAATTATCATGGGAACGAAGTAAACAAATCCGCCCTCACAAAGATGAGCACCGCCCTGGACAGCTAGAGAACCCGGATAAAGAAGAAGATCTATAAAGAAGGCAAAAGTCTCGAGGAGATCCAGAAGATTGACCCGCAGATCACCGAAGATCAGTTCCGGGAGTTCAAGGAGAGGTGTGAATCCGAAAGAGCCCTGGCCAATAGTAATCGGGGAAAGGTGCTGCAGGCGATGAATATAGGTCATCACCATCTCAGATCTGGTGGATACAGAACCGCGGAGGCCAAATGGAATAAGGAGGACGAAGAGTATAGATCCAAGGGGATAGAAAACCCCTTTGCTAAATTCGAACCCGGGCAGGTTCGAAACTTCATCAGGGCCCGTTACCATGTGGACCCAAAAACCAAACAACTCACCGCGGATCCTGCGGTGAAGGAATTCGAGGAAATTGTGGTAAGTATAATCTAATTACCGCGGATCAACACGATTGCAATCTAATCGATGATCTAAATGATTCACTGTTACTTCTTCTGCAGGAGGAGGAAATTATTGCTAGTCATGGATCCCAGGGTTCCTCATCCCAGGGGTCGACGGCGGCCACCCGGTGGGATAACCCTTTTAACAGGGCGATGAACCGGGCCAAGAAAATAGAGCCGGTTACGAAGAAGCCGTCGTCGGCTGGCCGTCTGGCCGGCCTCGGGGGTAAGAATTGGGTGGATCATTTTGGTCCACCGCCGAGGACTCATGTGGCGCCGTCGGGAAGGAGCGAGGAGGAAAACCGAAAGGTTCAAGAACTTAATGCACAAGTGGAGCGGATCCCACAGATCGTCCAAGATAACCTGGCAATCACCCTCACGTCCTTCCTGCCTACCTTGGTGGAGTCAATAGCGAACTGGAGTGCGGGTGGTCGAGTAGGGCCGTGCCCGATTCCAAGCATGGTCAGCAGCCACTCGAACAACGCGGCGCCGACGAATCAGGCGAACTACGTGTTCGTGACTCCGCCCGCTAGCACCGCGGTGCCGCAAGTGTTGGTGACTCCCCTGCCATCACCGCGGCGCCGGAGTACATGTTGGTGCCCCCCTGCCATTGTCGCGGCGGCACCGGAGCTCCAAGCACCCGTCGGTAGGGAGAATACACCGGCGGCCAGCACCGCGCCATCAAGCAGCCCTTCCGTCTCTTGCACGCCCGTCGCCGTATGCGGTGCGTCGACATTAGCCGATCTCGACGCCATCACGGTAAACAAATTGCTTTAATTACCGCCTTATTTCATGCCATCTATATATATATTACTCTTATGGCATCTCGCTCTGACGACGCCGTATATGTTTTCCGCAGACGGATGTTCCTTGCACTCTCTTATGCTACGTGAACAACGAGCTGAGGGATGTTGCCAAGGGTACCATCGTTCAACCCTTGCAGCGCACGTTCCACTCAAAGCCGATGCCAGATAGCGTGCACAGGGTTAAAATTAGTCGGGTGCTAAGGGGCTGCGACGACCTGGAACCTCCCATTCAACCCCAGGAGCGGATGAAGAAGAGCCGTATGTCCTCAGAAGTTGCTTCGGCTTATTCTTGCTATGGCCAAAGAGCATGATCCGTTTGGGGACGGCGGGGGCCATCACGCCACAGACAACAGCACCGCCTGTCGTGCCAGCGAAAAGCGGTGGCAAGGCCCCTTTACTGCCCTCGCCGTCACCTCCACGCGGTGGGTCGGATGATCATGTTGATGATATGCACATGGCGCAGGATCCGGCCGAGGACGACGAAGACTAGAATGATCACTTCTTCAGCACTCAGTTTGGCAACGAAGAAGACCTAGATGGTGGCCCCACAGAGAAAGCCACTATCACCAAGCGTCTGTTTGGTTCTCAGGAGACGCCTCCAGCTTGCGCCTTTACAGAGCCAGCTGATACAACCAACCGGCCCTTTATTCTAAGCCCTGACACACTACATAGGGCGGCCGGTGCTCAGATTGCGGTGCCTGCCCGCTCTCCAAAAGGAAAAAAGGGCAGGAAAAGAAAATCTAGCAGCTCGAGCCAGCCGGTGGCGTCAACAACTGCGAATCCGATCAGGTTTCGGGACGGGCCACCAAGACCCGAGGGTATTATGTGGAGGATTCATGTGGCGGGTGAGCCCATGCTACCTAAGAATTTGCGGAAGCTCGCCAGTTCGGAACTGCAGAGTGTGCATGACGGCGTGCTGACGATAGAGAGACGCCTTCTATCGGAGAAAGATCCCTCGCACCCGGTATTCGTGGTTAAGGTGCCACCAGGCTTGGGCTTCGTCGACACTGCCCCCGCGGATCTGTTCTTCCTGCGGTTCGAGGACATCTTCAATATGTTACACCTATACCCGCTGCACTATACCATGGTCCGTCTCTTTTCTCTCAGCCTGGCCACGCAGATCATTAGAGAGAACACACCGGGCATCGCTATAGTGGACCCCTACTACATGCGTGACGGCTGCTTGGGTTCCCCCGCCGAACGACGTATCGTGGCCTCGTACCTAAAAAGAATCCTCGTGGCGAACAAGACAAAGGAATACATTCTCGTGCCTTACTTTCCCGAGTAAGTCGTTATTCAGTCGCCACCGTCGATTGGCTTTATTAGATCATCATCATTCTTTTTTCAACAAATTCCATTTGAATTTTTTGCGCAGAGATGAACACTGCACGCTCATCTCCTTATCGCCGAAGCATTCCCACGCAACGTATTTCGACTCGGGGAGTCTAGAAAAGAAGAAAAACTACGACAAGATCAAGGAAGTTCTAGATGATGCTCTCACTGGCTTTGCCTCGACGGAAGGCACCAGCTTCGTGCGTAAGAAGGTCAAGTTCGGCAGGCACGTCTTCAACCACGTAACAGAGTTCCCCTGCGTGAAGCAGCCAGAAAACAGTAAGAAGGAAGCCTACTACGCACTCCATCACATGAGGGCGTTCCTACTTGACCAGCAGAATTCTACGCTGCTAGATCATCTCAAACAGTAGGCCGAAGCAAAGGCCAAGATCAATGATTCGGATATTAGACAAGAGATGTATCGCATCCAGCAGCAGTTTGGGGCAATCATCTTTCATGATGTCATGACTTCGGGGGGGATCTTCTACGGAGGAAATATCCCGAATAACCGTGACATACAAGATCGCCTAGAGATGCAGGGTGACTATAGGAAGTTCATGACGAGACAGGGCGTCCTCCCGTTCCCTAAGCCGAGCCAGAAGGCTTGATGTTGGCCTAGTTGTAGTTGCAAACTATAGATGACCTTTGTGTGTGTGTGTGGACGACAAGTGTACTTATCTTATTAGGTTTATGAATCACCGCTTACTTATTTTTCTTATTATTATTATATATCAATCAATGCTTGGTTTTTTTGCTTACTCTTTGGTCCTTTGCTCAATTTGGTCCTTCTTTTTTTCCTTACTCTTTTTTCGAGAATAATGCCGATGATTGAAATGTCGTGGCACACTATATATGTGAATGTGCTACGACGGGATAGTTAGCCTTGTGATATGCACAAGTCCAGGAATTGTGCATCCTACTTGGCTGACTGTTCCGTCGTAGCATATTCCTGTGTCCAACCACCTAGTTATATATGAGGCATGCTTTTTGAGTTTGCTCTTTTTGATTTAAGAGTACTTTCTATAAGTGTATCTTCATATGCGACTTTAATTATACATGTTTTTTCAATCACCGGTTAGTTATTATTGTCAACTTGTAGATGACGTGGTACGTCGTGTACAAGGGACGGGTTCCCGGAGTCTACGATGATTGGGAAGACTGCCGGAGACAGGTGCACCGTTTCAGCGGCAATAGCTACAAAGGGTAGAACACTATGGCGGAGGCGGAAGCTAGATACACGCGCTATCTAGCGGTAGTTAGGACAAGGAACCGGATGAAGACCTACACCTTCGTCGCGACGGTGATCATGCTTATCTTCTTTGGTTATTTATCCCGCGTTTGTGTTTAGCTAGCTAGTTTAGATGTCTAGGCGAGCTTCCGAGCTCTAACTTGTTCGATCGACACATGTATTCGCATGTCACCAACTACTACTTTGTAACATGATCAAAACAATGTAACTTAGACTATGTATTCATGTATGAGACTTATCTATATGTATTTGTTTCAATCTTGTTTTTCATATTGAGTATTTATATATATAATTGTATATCTTGTATCTGTGTGTGTATATCTGCTGTAATATTGTATATAATCTGGCTTGGAAATTAAAAAAAACAAAAAATACATCTGTGGCGCACATGGTCTACCTTCTGTGGCGCACTACACCTAAAGTGCACCATGGAAGTTTAGTGGCGCACTAGGTAGTGCGCCACAGAAGATCCAAGGGGTAGCGCACCATGCAAAACTTCTGTGGCGCACTAGGAGGTGCGCTACGCCTATCTCTACACAACCGTGGCGCACTAGGCAGTGCGCCACGGCTGAGAGATAGCCGTAGCGCAAGGCCCGTGACGCACTGCAGGTGCGCCGCAGATGATGGTTTCAGGTGCGCCACTAAAGGCCGTTTTCCTAGTAGTGGGTGTGCGGCCGCCCAGGGTCCCAAAATATAAGGGCCTCACCCCAGGTATGATGTAGAATACGTATCCCAGCCCAGAGGTAAAAAAGGACTACGTGCCATGTATTGTGAGCGGTCGTGTAGAGACGGAAAGGCACGCCTCTACGCACTAGGAAATCAACCGACTCGCGTGTCCAGCAGCATCAATCTGCGATCCCGCGATCTACCCCTCTGTGCTTGACTACCGTCTGTGGCTGTGGGCGCCAGTGACGGACTGATCAGCAGTATGCGCTCCTGTTACACCCCCTTGCCCCGATGATGTTCAGGACGTGAGGCCAAGCCTAGATACAGAATTGGGGATCTACAGAACAAGAGAGAAGAACGAGATATGGAAGGAGCAGGTAGATTTCAGATTCAGATCATTCATTTTCTGTCCAGGTTTCTCGGCACCGCTCACATATGTAGCTGGCGTACAACTCACACCACCCTACCCCTTGGCCCACACAACTCACCAAACACAACTACTCCTTGGTCATCATTTTTCTTCAGCGAAAGCGTACATGTCTTCTACGTCTCTTCCCTTGTTTCTTCAGTGTTCACCTGTGCAGGTGTGACACTGCCCCCCTCTGGAGCATCAGCTTGTCCCCAAGCGATGATAAAGGGAAACCGCTTCTGGAGTACCGAGAGATCTTCCCAAGTAGCAGCTTCAACTGGAATATCGACCCACTTCACCAGTACCTGAATCACAGCAGAATTACCTTTCTTTACCAGACGGCGATCGACGATGGCCTCCGGACTAGGATCACCAACATCTAGTTCAGCAACTTTGGGAAGTTCAGTGAATACCGGAGTGTGGTCAGGGACAAAATCTTTCAACTGTGATACATGGAAAACCGGATGAATAGCACTGGATTCAGGTAATTGCAGCCGGTATGCTAGAGAACCAACTCTCTCCAAGATTTCATCAGGCCCAAAAAACTTGAATGCCAGTTTGGGGTATGGACGATTAGCAACCGAAGACTGCGCATAAGGTTGAAGCTTTAAGAACACCTTATCCCCCACTGTGAACTCCTTCTCTGATCGGCGCTTGTCCGCCTGAATTTTCATGCGATTCTGTGCTACAGCCAAGTGTTCTTTCAGGCTGGCCAGCTGCTCTTGACGATTTCTGAGCAGAAGTGTAGCTTCAGAGCAAGTATCCTCTGCTAGCACAGGCATTGCACCGAAATTGGGGTCGCAGCCATACAGGGCTTTGAATGGTGAACATCCCAGCGAGGAGTGGTAAGCGGAATTGTACCAGAATTCCGCGAGAGGTAACCATTTTCGCCATTGCTTGGGTGAGTCGTGGACAGCACAGCGTAAAAACATTTCCAGGCACTGATTTACACGCTCACTTTGTCCATCCGTTTGAGGGTGGTAGGAAGTGGTAAATTGCAGCTTTGTTCCCATTGATTTGAATAGCTCTTTCCACAGTTTGCTGGTAAAAATTCGATCACGGTCTGAGACAATGGACAGCGGCACCCCATGCAACTTGACAATGGCATCCAGGAAGGCTTTTGCAACAACAACAGCAGAAAATGGGTGCTTCAAGGGTACAAAATGTGCATACTTTGTCAGTCGATCAACTACCACCATAATAACATTCGCTCCACCTAACAGTGGTAAAGCTTCGATAAAATCCATTGTGAGATCACGCCATATCCCGGTTGGAATTGGTAATGGTTGAAGGAGCCCTGCCGGTCGCTCATTGGAGTGTTTTGCCTGCTGACACACAACACATTGACGGACAAAGTCGTCTACTTCAGTACGCAACCCTGGCCATGAAAACAGACGCTTGAGTCTTTTGTCCGTCGGTAGCACTCCAGAGTGTCCTCCCACTGCGCTATTGTGAAAGGCATTGATCAACTTTGTATGTAGGGCTGAATTCGCACCTACCCACACCTTGCCATGCACCCTAATAAGTCCCTGGAGCAATTCATACACTTGGTTATCTAGGCTATGTATCGCTAGAGCACGAAGACGTTCTTGGGCATCCTCGTCTGTGACATAGGAGTTAATTACTTCCTGAATCCATGTGGGTCGGACTTCAGAAATCGCCTGCAACTGGAACACTTGCCCCACTCTTGAGAGAGCATCAGCTGCAGAATTTTCAGAACCCTTCTTATAAACAATCCTGAAACGAAGTCCCATTAGCCGTGCCATCGCTTTACGCTGCATCGATGAGTGCAAAATCTGATCCTCCAAGTAAGTTAAACTATGGTGGTCTGTGCGGATGATGAATTCTACACGTTGGAGATAAGAACGCCAACGCTCAATGTAACACCCTCAGAATCGGACCTATGCAAGTTTTAGCGAAACTCGCCAAACCCGCATAGAAACGATTCAAAGGTGCCCACCAGGCACTTTCGTGCGGGTGGAAAACGAAGTAATAACATTACACAACAGTCCTCGATGGGACCCACAGAACAGATATATACAACAGCGACTCAAAGAGTCAAGAATACAGATATAATATACAAAGATCCAAATCACCTTGAAAACGATAGAGCGTCCAGCTACGGACAAGATGCAAATGGGGCTAAGAGCCCTGAAGAATAACCAATGGCGTCCATAACCCTGCCCAGGCCAAGCCGGAAGGGTAACCCTGCTAACGGCGTCGATCTCAAAACCTGCTTAAACAAAAGGGGTGCCGACGAAGGGCAAAGGAAAAAGAGGAGCGTCAGTACTGAGGCCAGTACACGGCGAGGCTAGAATTCGGCGGTCCTCGCCTACATAGGTATGGTGGACTGAGCGGCAGCGGCAGCATGCACTAAACAACCTATAGAGACTCGATACGACTGGCGGTTATCAGAGAGGGATAAGAAAGACCTATTCGGATCCAACCTGAAGCTAACACCAAACATACCCATCCTGGTGTTTCCCCCTCGAAACCAAACGAGGAAGTCAACCGAGGAACTCACACAGTTGGCAGTTTTAGTTATTCAGTTATCGTTGCAGCAATTACTAGTCAGGTTTAGATAATCGTCCTGATAAAGTAAGCAGTGGGCACTTTTAGTTAACCATTCCGTTGTAGTTGCAACAATTACTAATCAGATACAGATAGCATGAGATAAACCCAAAACCCAGCAGTTGTTGGTACTTTTATTCAGCCATTCCGTTGTAGTTGCAATACTTACTAGTCAGGTACAATGGTCGCAAGCGACAATCCAAACAAGCAATTGTTGGCAGTTTTATTTAGCCATTCCGTTGTAGTTGCAATATTTACTAGTCATATCAGATACAAGTCAATTTATAACAGTAAACTTTAGTTATAGTTGTCTATGTTCGAGATACTGTGCTCCAAGTCGTCCATAACCGCGGACACGGCTTTCAGAAAGTTTTAACCCGGCCGGGGTGCACAAATAGCAACACACACACGATCAACCTCGGAAAAACCAAATCAAAACCCAACGAGGTCTTCACGACAGAGCAATCACAAGATTCAGAAATATTTCAGGGGGCCACCCCTTTGAGTAGATCCCGCAACGGAGTAAGCAAGCTCCGAGACGGACTCAAGGTTGCGCCAATGGCTGTAAGCGACTGGGAACCCGAAAGTGTGGCTGGGCTTGTCGATACCGCGTAATCACTCCGCATACCTAAACAGTACAGTGTGCTCCTCGCACAATCGTAAATAAAGCAGTAAAACATGGCATAAGTACAAGATCGTAAATAAAACCTCAAACTAGTTGTGGCCCCAAGAAATAAGACGGAATCAAGCTCTGGCTAAGGGGGGCCCATACTCCCCATATGTGTATAGCGCGATAAATCAAGGAACAGGTATCAAGTACTCGGGGTCCTACGGGACACAAGTGGGCGTTCGGAAACCAAATGTTATCTATCACCCACCGATGCCTCTGCTTACTTCAATTTTAGTTGTTAAACAGGAATTAAAGTGAACAATAAGTAAAACTATGATCATCTCCAACATCAAACAGGTGGCAATACTCCAACAACCGTGGCAAGTGACGACACGCGACAGCACTTGAGCAAGCGGCTACGACGCGCAAGGCCAACTATCTACCAAACAATGGTAATAGGATGTGTCCAAGGCAATATAGGGCTGCACGGTATATCACAGGTACGGAAACTAAAGCATCGCAACACAGATAGCAATAGATCAACAGGAGGGAGTAAATACTATAAAAGTAAGATAGGTAGAAAGGGGGAGATGCTCGCCTGAAAACATTGTCGCAGGTTCAACCGAAGATCGGGGCGAAGCTCACATCAACTCAACGGCCTTATCCGCGAAGAAGCAAAACACTAGAAGAAACACCGGATGCAATATTTAATACAACGGCAGAAGATCGGCATGATGCATGTATGATGCATGACATGGCAAGGTGCGATGCAATTAGGTCATATTAAGCGGAACCGGTGTCCCGACAATTATTTAGGTGGTTCATGTTGTTTAGCTAACCCGCAATTTAAATGTTGTTTTAACAAGGCAAGATATGACAACGGTTCGATGCACAAATTTAAATGAGGCCAATATAAGACTGGATTTGCCCGCATATGGGCCCCATATTTGGTTATTAGGTGAATCGGCAAAAGGCCCCCAAACCACATGAATGTATGCATGCAAGAATGACAGTCAAATATGCAACAAGTTTTATGTTTAGCATTTATAAAAATAGGGGTTCGGATAAGGGTCACACATTAGGGTTCGGCGAACTTGGGGTTTCGGGGTTCGGGGTCGGTCTCTGGGTTCGGATCTGGGGTTCGACGGGATCGGTCTCGACGGAACATTCTCGGATATCAGAGGTAGGTCTTGTCGCGTCCGGGAAGCAGAACTTGGGTCGGTGTCGGGGCGCGTCGGATTCTCCCGGGCCGATGCCGTTCTTGTCGTCGTGCCGATCTTGTCGGGTCCCACGGGGTCGATCTTGCCGTTATGAGGATCTTGTCGGGCTCGCGCCATCGAGGCGGTGTTAGCACTCGGGAGCGTTCTCGTGGCAATCTTGGCGTCCTGGGGCGATCCTGTCGCATCCGCGGTCGTCGGTTCGTGTCGACGGTCTTGTCGTCTCACGGCGGAGATCTTGGGGTTCGGGGTCTCGGCGTCCATAACGAAGATCATGGCGGTCATCGGGTTTGGTCAGGTCGGGTGGATCTTGGGTGTGGAGCTCGAATTGCATCGACACCTCCACGCATTGCTCTGCGGGTGGCCATCCGCAAAGGGGCCAACACAGGAACGCTGCACGGAGGATGTTCCACCTGGTCATCACCACAAACGCCCTTTGGCCAAAAACCGAAGCTGCCAAGATGACCAGCGGCGCGGGCGAGGCGGGTCAGAGCAGGCCCGCTGGGTGGGGTCCGCGGGTCGCTCGGGGCTCGCTGCAGGGGAGCAGAGGGACGAGGCCGAGGAGACGGAGAGGAGGGTCGCCGGCGCGGGACTGCACGGTAGAGGAGGAGGACGCGGCCGCTGGCTGGTCCGGAGAAGAAGGGCGGCTCGACCGGCGACGAAGGCGAGCGGAGGGAGGCGCGGCCGGTGGCGCGGGGTCGACGTGCTGGCGACGGAGGGACTCGACGGAGGAGGCCTGACGCGGGAGGAGGCGGTCGCGCGGCGGCGCCGGCGGAGACCAGGGAGGAGAGGCTGCGGCCGCGGAGGAGGTCGCTGGAGGGCGGCGCGCCGGAGAGGCTCCGGGGAAGCCGGCGCGCGCAGGCGGTGGGGTAGGTGAGGAAGCTCGGGTGGTGGAAGCTGGCGAGGCGGGGAGGCTAGAGGGTTGCCGGAGGGAGCGGCGGCGGTCGGAGGTGGCCAGCGCGCGAGGCCGGAGGGGCCAGGGCGGCTCGCGAGCAGGGAGGAGGGGGGCGACGCGAGCGGGGCGGCCAGGGAAGGCGCCGTGGCGGGGCGGCTCGCTCGCCGGAGAGGGGAAGAGGAGGGGGAGGGGAGGCGCGCCGGCGAGGAAGCAAGCAGCGAGGCGGCCGGCGAAGCGAGGTGGACGGGCGGCTGCTGCGGCCGGAGGCGGGAGCGGGCGGGGTGGTCCGGCGAGGCGGCGCAGGGACGCGGCTAGAGGGAGAGGAGGCCGGGGGGTGCGGAGAGAGCCGGTGAGGAGGTCTGGGGCTGCGGCGGCGCTAGGTAGGAGGCGGCGGGGCGCAGAGGTCGCGTGCGGGGAGGAAGACGAGCTCGGCGGGGGGTCTGGGGCCGCTCGCGTGCGTGGGTGGGTCCCGGGGCGCGCCAGGGGCAGGTGGTGGGCCAGGGCCAGGTGGGGTGGACCGCGTGGGGGAGGTGGGATCCGGTGGGGGGCTGTGTGCTGAGGAGTGTGTGCGTGGTGGTGAGAGCTGAGGGGGAGAGAGAGGAGAGAGAGAGGGAGGGGTAGGCTGAGGTGGCGGTTTGGGGTTGGGTAGAGGGGGAGAGAGGGTGAGGTGTCGCTAGGGGATTGGGTGGGGTGATGTGGCCAAAGGGGGTGGGTAGATTAGTTGGTGAACCTAGGAATTAGGGGGGCTGGTTAGGTGGGGCGATTTAAATCCTGGGGCGGTCGTTCGGGTCATTCGGCCCGTTCGACTGCCCCGCTAAAAATAATACAATAATTTATTTATTTAAACGGACCGCTTGCACAACATATTTAATTAAAACAAAATATTCCGGAGTCCCGGTTTGGTTTTGATTTAAAGACGGGGCGTTTTTAGAAAACAAAAAATAGGTTTTCGAAATTAGTTTGGCAAACAACATATGATGATGACGATGCAATGCACAAATTCAACGCGATTTTCTAGTAATGGTTTTGCGGGAGCCACAATTCGACACCACTAACAAAGGATCTCGCCCTCGAGATCCGCCTCATGGTACCGGAAAGAAGGCCGTCGGTCTGATCCTTCGCGCTTCGTGTAAATCCTTGCGACACCACTAACAAGGGTTCATCCTCCATCTTGAAATCGGCGACACCACCAACAAGGGTCGTTGTCCATGATCGTCAAGAGAACACTCCGGGAAACAAAAGGTCGAAGGTAGAGGCATCAACAGATAAAGCCACCCCTAACTTCGATGGAAAGAGGGAACCGATGCATTCTCATCCACTTCAATGTACAAAAGCGAATAGAAGGGGTAGTCGGCATGGGGGCCAATCCATCACGCACCCAAACTATTACTCCGCACAATCAGTGGAAAAACATGCAACCATTCTCGGAATCAGACTGAAGATCTCGACAAGCGAGGTTCGGAAACAAAAAGGGGAATGCAGACTCTGCATCGGATCTGGCGTAGAGGATGTCGTCGCGTCGGAAAACACCGGAAGGCACAAACAAGGAACAAAGAATGGTAACACCGTAGACGGATTCATCAGGCAGCTTGAACACCGGGCGGTAGAACACCGTTATCAAAGATGGAAGCGAAACCCTGAAGGTACGACGGAAACCCAACCACGAGAATTCCTGGACTCGAAGAAAGAGAAGAGAGCGAATTCCAAAACACGTAAGGGTAAGAGGAGAATAGCAGAGGGGTAAGGAGTAAAATCAGACCTAATCAGAACTATCCAACCGTTTTTGCAAAATAGTTTGGACACTCTACTTCGGCCGTTAGCTAGGTTATCCTACAGGCTGGACTTGTGGGGTATCGCAACTGCTGAGCTCTGATACCACTCTGTAACACCCTCAGAATCGGACCTATGCAAGTTTTAGCGAAACTCGCCAAACCCGCATAGAAACGATTCAAAGGTGCCCACCAGGCACTTTCGTGCGGGTGGAAAACGAAGTAATAACATTACACAACAGTCCTCGATGGGACCCACAGAACAGATATATACAACAGCGACTCAAAGAGTCAAGAATACAGATATAATATACAAAGATCCAAATCACCTTGAAAACGATAGAGCGTCCAGCTACGGACAAGATGCAAATGGGGCTAAGAGCCCTGAAGAATAACCAATGGCGTCCATAACCCTGCCCAGGCCAAGCCGGAAGGGTAACCCTGCTAACGGCGTCGATCTCAAAACCTGCTTAAACAAAAGGGGTGCCGACGAAGGGCAAAGGAAAAAGAGGAGCGTCAGTACTGAGGCCAGTACACGGCGAGGCTAGAATTCGGCGGTCCTCGCCTACATAGGTATGGTGGACTGAGCGGCAGCGGCAGCATGCACTAAACAACCTATAGAGACTCGATACGACTGGCGGTTATCAGAGAGGGATAAGAAAGACCTATTCGGATCCAACCTGAAGCTAACACCAAACATACCCATCCTGGTGTTTCCCCCTCGAAACCAAACGAGGAAGTCAACCGAGGAACTCACACAGTTGGCAGTTTTAGTTATTCAGTTATCGTTGCAGCAATTACTAGTCAGGTTTAGATAATCGTCCTGATAAAGTAAGCAGTGGGCACTTTTAGTTAACCATTCCGTTGTAGTTGCAACAATTACTAATCAGATACAGATAGCATGAGATAAACCCAAAACCCAGCAGTTGTTGGTACTTTTATTCAGCCATTCCGTTGTAGTTGCAATACTTACTAGTCAGGTACAATGGTCGCAAGCGACAATCCAAACAAGCAATTGTTGGCAGTTTTATTTAGCCATTCCGTTGTAGTTGCAATATTTACTAGTCATATCAGATACAAGTCAATTTATAACAGTAAACTTTAGTTATAGTTGTCTATGTTCGAGATACTGTGCTCCAAGTCGTCCATAACCGCGGACACGGCTTTCAGAAAGTTTTAACCCGGCCGGGGTGCACAAATAGCAACACACACACGATCAACCTCGGAAAAACCAAATCAAAACCCAACGAGGTCTTCACGACAGAGCAATCACAAGATTCAGAAATATTTCAGGGGGCCACCCCTTTGAGTAGATCCCGCAACGGAGTAAGCAAGCTCCGAGACGGACTCAAGGTTGCGCCAATGGCTGTAAGCGACTGGGAACCCGAAAGTGTGGCTGGGCTTGTCGATACCGCGTAATCACTCCGCATACCTAAACAGTACAGTGTGCTCCTCGCACAATCGTAAATAAAGCAGTAAAACATGGCATAAGTACAAGATCGTAAATAAAACCTCAAACTAGTTGTGGCCCCAAGAAATAAGACGGAATCAAGCTCTGGCTAAGGGGGGCCCATACTCCCCATATGTGGATAGCGCGATAAATCAAGGAACAGGTATCAAGTACTCGGGGTCCTACGGGACACAAGTGGGCGTTCGGAAACCAAATGTTATCTATCACCCACCGATGCCTCTGCTTACTTCAATTTTAGTTGTTAAACAGGAATTAAAGTGAACAATAAGTAAAACTATGATCATCTCCAACATCAAACAGGTGGCAATACTCCAACAACTGTGGCAAGTGACGACACGCGACAGCACTTGAGCAAGCGGCTACGACGCGCAAGGCCAACTATCTACCAAACAATGGTAATAGGATGTGTCCAAGGCAATATAGGGCTGCACGGTATATCACAGGTACGGAAACTAAAGCATCGCAACACAGATAGCAATAGATCAACAGGAGGGAGTAAATACTATAAAAGTAAGATAGGTAGAAAGGGGGAGATGCTCGCCTGAAAACATTGTCGCAGGTTCAACCGAAGATCGGGGCGAAGCTCACATCAACTCAACGGCCTTATCCGCGAAGAAGCAAAACACTAGAAGAAACACCGGATGCAATATTTAATACAACGGCAGAATATCGGCATGATGCATGTATGATGCATGACATGGCAAGGTGCGATGCAATTAGGTCATATTAAGCGGAACCGGTGTCCCGACAATTATTTAGGTGGTTCATGTTGTTTAGCTAACCCGCAATTTAAATGTTGTTTTAACAAGGCAA
Source organism: Avena atlantica (assembly GCA_910589765.1). Classification (NCBI taxonomy): domain Eukaryota; kingdom Viridiplantae; phylum Streptophyta; class Magnoliopsida; order Poales; family Poaceae; genus Avena; species Avena atlantica. Next base: position 378,598,271 of record OU342736.1, read on the forward strand.
GATATGACAACGGTTCGATGCACAAATTTAAATGAGGCCAATATAAGACTGGATTTGCCCGCATATGGGCCCCATATTTGGTTATTAGGTGAATCGGCAAAAGGCCCCCAAACCACATGAATGTATGCATGCAAGAATGACAGTCAAATATGCAACAAGTTTTATGTTTAGCATTTATAAAAATAGGGGTTCGGATAAGGGTCACACATTAGGGTTCGGCGAACTTGGGGTTTCGGGGTTCGGGGTCGGTCTCTGGGTTCGGATCTGGGGTTCGACGGGATCGGTCTCGACGGAACATTCTCGGATATCAGAGGTAGGTCTTGTCGCGTCCGGGAAGCAGAACTTGGGTCGGTGTCGGGGCGCGTCGGATTCTCCCGGGCCGATGCCGTTCTTGTCGTCGTGCCGATCTTGTCGGGTCCCACGGGGTCGATCTTGCCGTTATGAGGATCTTGTCGGGCTCGCGCCATCGAGGCGGTGTTAGCACTCGGGAGCGTTCTCGTGGCAATCTTGGCGTCCTGGGGCGATCCTGTCGCATCCGCGGTCGTCGGTTCGTGTCGACGGTCTTGTCGTCTCACGGCGGAGATCTTGGGGTTCGGGGTCTCGGCGTCCGTGACGAAGATCATGGCGGTCATCGGGTTTGGTCGGGTCGGGTGGATCTTGGGTGTGGCGCTCGAATTGCATCGACACCTCCACGCATTGCTCCGCGGGTGGCCATCCGCAAAGGGGCCAACACAGGAACGCTGCACGGAGGATGTTCCACCTGGTCATCACCACAAACGCCCTTTGGCCAAAAACCGAAGCTGCCAAGATGACCAGCGGCGCGGGCGAGGCGGGTCAGAGCAGGCCCGCTGGGTGGGGTCCGCGGGTAGCTCGGGGCTCGCTGCAGGGGAGCAGAGGGACGAGGCCGAGGAGACGGAGAGGAGGGTCGCCGGCGCGGGACTGCACGGTAGAGGAGGAGGACGCGGCCGCTGGCTGGTCCGGAGAAGAAGGGCGGCTCGGCCGGCGACGAAGGCGAGCGGAGGGAGGCGCGGCCGGTGGCGCGGGGTCGACGTGCTGGCGACGGAGGGACTCGACGGAGGAGGCCTGACGCGGGAGGAGGCGGTCGCGCGGCGGCGCCGGCGGAGACCAGGGAGGAGAGGCTGCGGCCGCGGAGGAGCTCGCTGGAGGGCGGCGCGCCGGAGAGGCTCCGGGGAAGCCGGCGCGCGCAGGCGGTGGGGTAGGTGAGGAAGCTCGGGTGGTGGAAGCTGGCGAGGCGGGGAGGCTAGAGGGTTGCCGGAGGGAGCGGCGGCGGCCGGAGGTGGCCAGCGCGCGAGGCCGGAGGGGCCAGGGCGGCTCGCGAGCAGGGAGGAGGGGGGCGACGCGAGCGGGGCGGCCAGGGAAGGCGCCGCGGCGGGGCGGCTCGCTCGCCGGAGAGGGGAAGAGGAGGGGGAGGGGAGGCGCGCCGGCGAGGAAGCAAGCAGCGAGGCGGCCGGCGAAGCGAGGTGGACGGGCGACTGCTGCGGCCGGAGGCGGGAGCGGGCGGGGTGGTCCGGCGAGGCGGCGCAGGGACGCGGCTAGAGGGAGAGGAGGCCGGGGGGTGCGGAGAGAGCCGGTGAGGAGGTCTGGGGCTGCGGCGGCGCTAGGTAGGAGGCGGCGGGGCGCAGAGGTCGCGTGCGGGGAGGAAGACGAGCTCGGCGGGGGGTCTGGGGCCGCTCGCGTGCGTGGGTGGGTCCCGGGGCGCGCCAGGGGCAGGTGGTGGGCCAGGGCCAGGTGGGGTGGACCGCGTGGGGGAGGTGGGATCCGGTGGGGGGCTGTGTGCTGAGGAGTGTGTGCGTGGTGGTGAGAGCTGAGGGGGAGAGAGAGGAGAGAGAGAGGGAGGGGTAGGCTGAGGTGGCGGTTTGGGGTTGGGTAGAGGGGGAGAGAGGGTGAGGTGTCGCTAGGGGATTGGGTGGGGTGATGTGGCCAAAGGGGGTGGGTAGATTAGTTGGTGAACCTAGGAATTAGGGGGGCTGGTTAGGTGTGGCGATTTAAATCCTGGGGCGGTCGTTCGGGTCATTCGGCCCGTTCGACTGCCCCGCTAAAAATAATACAATAATTTATTTATTTAAACGGACCGCTTGCACAACATATTTAATTAAAACAAAATATTCCGGAGTCCCGGTTTGGTTTTGATTTAAAGACGGGGCGTTTTTAGAAAACAAAAAATAGGTTTTCGAAATTAGTTTGGCAAACAACATATGATGATGACGATGCAATGCACAAATTCAACGCGATTTTCTAGTAATGGTTTTGCGGGATGCCACACTCAATTGCCATAATCAGTGCCAAGAATTCCTTCTCGTAGATGGATAAGGTTCTATGTTGCACACTGAGTGCTTTGCTCAAAAATGCCAGCGGATGCCCTTCTTGCATCAGTACAACACCCACGCCCGTGTCACAGGCATCCGTCTCAATGACAAACTGCTTGTTGAAGTTTGGCAGAGCCAGCACCGGTGTTGTTGTCATGGCTGTCTTCAATTTCTGAAAAGCCAAGTCAGCCTCAGAATTCCACTCAAAAGACTTTTTCTTTAGTAGATTTGTAAGAGGTTTAGCAATCACTCCATATCCGCGGACAAATTTCCGATAGTACCCGGTTAATCCCAGAAATCCTCAAAGTTCTGTCACAGAAGAAGGACATGGCCAGTTAACCATTGCTTGAGTTTTTCTGGGGTCTGTAGCGACACCATTCGCAGAGACAATATGCCCCAAATACTCCAGCTCACGTTGCGCAAACGAACACTTCGATGCTTTGACGAAGAATTGATTGAGACGGAGGAGCTCCATTACCCTGGTCAGATGTTCCGCGTGTTGTGCGAGCGATGAACTATAAACTAGGATATCATCCATGAATACGAGGACGAATTTCCTGAGACAGGGGCTCAAAATGGAGTTCATCACACACTGGAATGTCGCGGGCGCATTTGATAAGCCAAACGACATGACTCGGAATTGGTAATGACCTTGATGAGTTTTGAATGCCGTTTTCTCCTCATCTTACTCACGCATGCGGATTTGGTGATACCCCGCACGCAGATCAAGCTTGGAGAATACGGTTGCGCCCGCAAGCTCATCAAGAAGCTCATCAATCACAGGCATTGGAAAGGTGTTCTTGATAGTGAGCTCATTTAGCCTCTGATAGTCCACACAAAATCTCCATTCCCCGTCTTTCTTCTGTACTAACAGTACCGGCGAGGCGAATGGACTCATACTTTGCACAATGATACCAGATTGAAGCATGGCCGAGACCTGGCGCTCAATTTCATCTTTGTGCAAGGGCGAATAGCGGTATGGTCGACTATTGACATGTGTGGATGTCGGTTGCAGAGCAATGGCATGATCATATTCACGGTGGGGTGGTAATTCAGTTGTTTCAGCAAAGATGGATGCGAAACGGTCCAAGACAGACTGAATTTCCACTGGTAGGTCTTGCTGAATGAAGCCCTGTGGTGTTGGCTCTAGCATGGCTACAACCCAAATATCGTTCCCCTTTGCCAATTTGAGGAGCTGGTCCACTGGTAGTTCCTTAAGTTGGTCCGGTTTGGTACTCTGAATGCCTCTCAGGGTGACAGGGCGTCCTTTATGATCAAACTTCAAAGTTTTTGTGACCCAGCTACAACGCATCTCCCCACACTGTTGCAGCCAATCCACCCCTAAAATTGCATCATAAGCTCCGAGGGGTAACACACGCATATCAGTTTCAAAGGAGGTCCCTTGTGCCCACCACTGAAGATTGGGTACTATTTTGTTATAGACGATTGTCTGACCATTTGCCACTTTCACCACAACGTCAGGGATGTCGCTTGTAGAGCAAGAGACTCTGTCCAGAAATGCAGAATTCACAAAAGAGTGTGTGCTGCCGGAGTCCACAAGAATCAACATCACCTGATCTTGCACTAGAGCTTTGATCCGAATGGTGTTGGGGTTTTCTGAACCTGACAAGGCATGGATGGATAGTGAAAGCTCTTGAGCATTAGAAATGTCTTGTAATTCTAACAGTTCCAGCACCTCCTCATCAATTTGTTGTCGATGATCTTCAGTTGTAAGAGCATGTACTTCTGCCTTTCTAGCACACTGGTGATTGGGATCATATTTATCCCCACATCGAAAGCACAAGCCGTTTGCCTACGATAATCTCTAAGCTGACAATCTTTCCATAAGTTACCTTGTCCAATCTTCAGAGGTGGTCTGGCATGATCAGCCTTAGGCACTGTTGTTTCAGCTCGAGGTGCTCCAAACTGACGTCCAGCCCACGGTTTCTTCTGTGCCTGCAAATCTTCCTGTACATGAGCAAGAAGCACTGCCCGGTCGACAGTTTCTGGAATTTGAGATGCCACTGGAACACGAATTTCATACTTGAGTCCTTTGATGAACTGGGAGACCAAAAATGTTTCATCATAATGGGGATTGTGGCCCGAGACTTTGAACACAAGCTCCTGAAATTTACTGCAATATTCAGAGACTGTGCCAGTCTGCTTGAGGGACAATAATTCAGTGATAAATACTCGATGATCTTCCACACCAAATTTTGCCTCCACGGCCAGAATGAAATCAGGCCATCCGTGGACGACATGCTTGAGCTTATAGGCTTGAAACCAATGTGCGGCATTACCATCTAGATGCATGGTCGCTGCTGTGAACCAGAGTGTGGGATGAACATTGCATACCTTGAAGTAGTCTAAGCACTGGTCACGCCAAATGCGTGGATACTGACCATTGAACCGAGGAAACTGCAGTTTCAGGTTAGACAGTCTACAGCCGCCTGAGTGCTCCCCTTGGGACCGCACTCCAACACGGGTCCCCTCGCCGCCGCCAGACCCGTCGCCTCCATGATGTTGCTCGCATCCCCGGTCGGGTGGCTCGGTACCACGCCCCACATCAGGGAAACGCGAGGTCGAAGTCGAGCCAGGATGAAGACCGCCGCCGGGTGGTGGTCCTTGCCAGCCGCTCGATGGAATTGGCCGCACAATTCCGTCGCCCATCGTGTGTGCTAACGCTGGTGTGCCCGCCACCTCCGCCGCCGCCGATGGGGCCTTGGATCCACAGAGACGCGCCACCGCCTCCGCTGTGGCCGCCATGTGTTCCGCCATCAGCTCCTGGCGCCGCTCGATGGAGTCCATGACCCGAGTGTGGTCCGAGACCGCACGCGAGTGCAGATCGAGCTGCGACGCGACCTGCTGATAGGCAGAGTCGAGGAACTCCATACGCGCATCAAGTGAGCCCACCTGTGAGCGCACCAGGTCCAGACTCTCGCGAATCGCCGCTAGCGCCTCGTCCGTGCGCTCCGATGCCTCCCCCATCGCCGATAGCACGAACTGGGTCTGCAGGGATGGTTTGGACGGCGCCGTCGTGGAGACTGAACGACTCAGCAAACCGACGTCCGGTATTACGGGATCTCAGCGTTGAAATTGACCGAAATCAAAATTCGTTGCCGAGTTCACCAACCATCTGAAGGCATTTTACAGCTGCAAATCGATAATCCCAGCGACCGAACACACCTCTGATACCACTGTTACACCCCCTTGCCCCGATGATGTTCAGGACGTGAGGCCAAGCCTAGATACAGAATTGGGGATCTACAGAACAAGAGAGAAGAACGAGATATGGAAGGAGCAGGTAGATTTCAGATTCAGATAATTCATTTTCTGTCCAGGTTTCTCGGCACCGCTCACATATGTAGCTGGCGTACAACTCACACCACCCTACCCCTTGGCCCACACAACTCACCAAACACAGCTACTCCTTGGTCATCATTTTTCTTCAGCGAAAGCATACATGTCTTCTATGTCTCTTTCCTTGTTTCTTCAGTGTTCACCTGTGCAGGTGTGACGGCTCCACCAGGCAAGACTCGACGGACTGATCAGCCCGCGGCTGACCTTGCCGTCAGGTGCGTGCATAGACGCTAATTCAAATTGTGGATTGACCGATTTCTCATGTTATTTATCTGGTAATAGTGCGGCAGCGTTGAGGATCTCCTGATTCATAGATTGGACATGCCTTGAATAGTGCTAGTAGTTGGGACTGGTTTGTAAGTTTTATGATAAAATAGGGTTTTCTGCTAGATGCGTTTTTAATTCAATGTACTGTCCCCATGATTAGTAAAATAGTGGTCAAACCACTTAGCTTTACATGTAGTATTGTAGATTTCCTAGTTGTTCCCTTGCAACAAAATTGAAGTTAATTATATTTAAAAAGTGCTTGGTATGGCAATTAGATCACTTAAGTACATATTTCAAGAACTCCGATAAGTCAAAATTATACTTGGGTTTTCGACGAGTATCTACAACTTATGTCCAAATTATCTCGTATAAATATAAATCTTGTACTCCCTCCGACCCAAATTAGTTGACTCAAATTTATTAAGATACGGACGAATACTAAATCATGTCTAGATACAATCGAATCTAGACAAATCTAAGGTAACTAATTTGGGTCCGAGGGAATATAGTAATTACTGGCAAAATTTCACAGATACATTTATAATTTATTATTTTTATATATTACATGAAGAGGTGTGCTTCGGTGTCCTCCTCCTCTTCCTCCCCCCAAACATAGAAAATTGAAAACACAAGGAGAACAAGGATTGACCATTACCTTTTCGGTTCGGAAGGCATGAAGGGGTTTCGGCCAATCCTGGCCGTGCTTGTATTTTTAAGTTTTCTAAAATTGGGAGAACACCGAAGCAAAACTCATATATGAAAGGGCCCAAAATTTTATTTCGCCCTGGGCCTCCAATATTTCAGGACCGCCCCTGCCCGCCCCACCACATTACCTGCAGAATCATAGGCTATGGGGTCGATTTGGGCGGCGTCGTTGGGACTTGGGTCGTTGGCGTCGAGGACGAGGCCGGCGTGGGCCGTGGTGATGCGGTCATCACTGGTAGCTAGAGGCGAGCGGCGGAGCGGTGAGCCCGTGGAGGCCGGGATCTGGCAAGGTCAGGACAGGCTTGCGCGGTCGCGCTAGAGTTGGAGGAGGAGCGGTGCGCAGGCGGAGGGAGTAGAGATAGGGGCGGCGACGCTAGAAGGAAATCATGATGGGATTTCCCCCGAGCGTGGCGATGGGGTGGGGATGAGGGGTGGCTGGGTGGGTCGATGCGTGCGTGTGTGTCGTGTACGTGTGCGTGGAATGAGGGGTGCTTGAACTGCCGTGTGCGTTACATGTTAGTGGGTTCTTAGGTTTAGGAATAGAATTAGTAGGGTAGTCGGGTCTGCGGGTATGGGTTTGCCACCTCCAGACCCGACGGGTCTAGCTTTTTACCGTTAAGCATACCCATGGATATTTTTTCTTTACCAATCCCTCCCTGTTTAAGGAGGGTATGGTTAGTGGGTATCGGGTACACATTGCCATCCCTACGACATGGCATGGTATTACAGCGAGACGACCCCCTCCCCCCTCGGACCCTTCGTGCTACTCTCGCCATCCCTGAGGCGAGGGGCGTTGTCGACCCTCGCCCGACCAGAACACCCCTCACCCTCTTCCCCTGTCGCCGTCGTGGGCAAGGGTCGCCGGGCCAGGCCCTGGTGGCGCTGGTGGCAGCGTCCCGCCCTCCTCCAGTCACTTGAAGGCGGGATTTGGGGATCCTTTCTGGCGGCTATGCGTTGAGGGTGGAAGAGCCTCCGCTCTAGCCGGTGGTGGTGCGGACGCAGTGCTACGGGACGACAAGCGGTGGTGAGACAGGGCCGACTGTGCCCATAAGATCCAGATCTAGGCCCTTAGGGTTCCACCGGGTCAGGACGGGCGGGTCTGCCCTGTGCACCATGTGTTCTGCAGGCGGCGGTGATGAAGCTTGTGCAGGCGGGCAGCATCAACAGTGACCGACTTTTTGCGACGTGGTAGTGGGCTTTACGGCCTCGATCTAGGCCCAATCGGACCCTCTTGGGACTGGTGTGCCTTTGCGTGGCAGTTCTCTCCCGCGCGGTCCTAGTACTGTTGGCCCCGTTTCAAGCTTCTATTTGCCTCTGTCGTGCAAGCATTGTGGCGGTAACCTCGGTGAGACGATGATGGTGGCTTCATGATCGTAGTGCCACATGTTGGTGGACGGCGAGTTTGGTGGTATCGAGGCCTCGATCTCGCGGGACTCATGTGCAACGGATCGCCCGGATGTTGTGGATATGTTTTTTCAAGAGAAATCCTTGTCGGCTTGCCCGATACCGACGCGGTGCCGCCCGTAGATGGCACCATTATTTTCTAGAGTGGTGTGGCTACCCTACTTCCACTTCCCTCTATGTTGTCGCTAGGACCAGTGCTCTGGTCCGGGCTGCAGTGTTGTCGCTTTTATTCTTGAAGTTTGCTTGATACTTGATTATTCGGTGCTAGGAGCGTGGTGGTACTTCTCCAGAGGGCGCAGCAGTTGTGCGTCACATTCGTTTAGTTGATCCACCTTGCCTCTATTTTCTCCTTTTTGTTTCTTTTGGGTGTGTTTGCTGCAGTCTTGGTATTTTTTTTCATTTCGATACTATCATGGTTGTATCTTATGGTTGATATATTAATATAGCGGGACAAAAACACTATTTCAAGAAAAACGTACTGAAGAAAGGAGCCATAGGTTCGGGCTCCAGATCCGATTTGCACCACACAGTGGCGGACCCAGGAATTTTGTTTAGCCGGGGCGAACATTTTCGGGGAAAAAATTTTCACAAACAAATGCAACTCTACTAGCTAGAAATCACAAGGTAAATGGTACACAAAATACTCAATTTTCATGATCGATGAAATACAACTACTAGGAACATGAAAAAACACGGGAACCTACTAACATGGACTTTTGCTGCTTGAGACACACATTGGCCGCCAAAATAGTACCCTCAACGTCCAAGCTGAAACCTACAACATGTGAATAAAGGAAACATATGAGTGTACATCTTGGCACAATTGTAAAATTAGTTGATAAGGTTGCATTGTACCATTAAATTGTAGTACTAGAAGGATCTCGAACTTGTGGAGGTAGATGGCCTCGACGATACTTCAAGACATGAAAACGTAACATAATCTTTTTGTCGGATACCTTTGCAAATATCTCTCGCTCAACAAAGCATATCATCAGATCATTAATCCAATCGTCACCTATCTTATTTCGAAGGGCCGTCTTTACAATATTCATGGCTGAGAAAACCCTCTCAACTGATGTCGTCGCCACGGGCAGTGTCAATGCAAGCTTAATGAGGCGATAAACCAATGGAAAGACCAAATGTTGTCTAGATTTAACCAACTTGAGAGCAAGATCACTAAGACTACTACAAGTCAAGAAATCTGGGCTTCTTCTCATCACATCAATATATATGTTGAGTTGATAAATCAAAAGATAGCAATCTAGTGTAGAGAAATCAACAGAGTAAATCTTTGCAAGCTCAAGTAGCTTCTCATGATCAAAGCTACTAAATGATTCCCTAGGATCAAGGCATGCAATTCACTTTAACAAGCGTGTGGAAGTTTCACTAAATCGATGATTCATCTCAACTATGTTTCTGTCAATCACCTCATTGAATATTTGTACCTTGTAGTGATGGAAGTTAGTGACCATCTTGCGTGAGCTCCTTGGGTAACCTCTAGCATAAATGTTATCATCCATACTTGGCACCAAGATATTTCTTCCAACACAAAAATTAGTAGCAGCCAACAAGAGAGGCTCCCACCCATCATCTCTCAATTTCTGCAATAGATCTTTCACCGAGACAATCATATTCATGGCACTAACTATGTTCTGATCTTTTAGTTGCAATGCTTGTGACAAATCATTTGTTAAACCAAGCACTCGAAGCATCAAATGCAAGATAATAACAAATTCAAAGGTTTCCATGTTTATGAGATAACCTGAAGCCACGCCTTTGTCTTCTGTATCTCCATCCTCAACAATACCTCCAAGCACTTCAACCACAGAATCCCACATACTATGTAAACGAATTAGAGTTTTATGGTGTGAAACCCAACGTGTATCACCGGGTCTTGCCAAGCTTGTCTCTTGATGTTGACCACTTCCTGACACAATATTTCCATTCTCTAATTGTGCTACCAATTTGTCATGATGCTTCTGCAATAAGCCATCTTTCCTCCTACAAGAGGCACCCGCCTACATAAAACATTATGCACATTTAGAATTGTGTAACGGAAGAAAATATACTAGATTCTTGCAAACATAAAAAAGAACACTAACCATGGTGACTATCTTATTTGTATGCCCAAAGAAATCACCAACAACAAGAACTCCTTTCACAACAGCAACAACCACCAATTGAAGTTGGTGGGCAAAACAATGCACATAATAAGCATGAGGGTTGACATCTAATACCAATTTCTTCAACCCATTTAGTTCTCCGCGCATATTTGATGCACCATCATATCCTTGTCCCCTCAATCTTGACATGGATAAATTATGTTTAACAAATATTTTATCCAAAGATCTTTTCAAAGAAGCAGATTTAGTATCAACAACATGCTCAACACCAAGCAACCTTTCCAACACCTCCCCTTTTTGGTTCACAAATCTACAACCAACAATAAATAAACTTAGAATAATTATATGAAGGAGAGCAAGTAAATTTACAAATGTAATGCCAAATAACTAACCTCACAATCACGCCCATTTGCTCTTTAATCGATGCATCACGAGACTCATCAACAAGCAGAGCAAATTTACCTTCGCCAAGTTCATTCTTGATGACTTGCATAGTCTCTTCTGCACATGCTTGTACTATTTGTTTCTGGATTTTAGGAGAAGTCAACTTAAGATTGCCAGGAGCATTTTCATTCATCACATTGGCTACATCCTTACATCTTTCGGCAAACCAATCCACCATCTCAAGGAAATTACCCTTATTCAAGGAAGTGTGTGTCTCGTCGTGCCCACGAAACGCTAGGCCTTGTGAAACAAGAAATCTTGCAATACCTACAACAGCCCTCAAGCGTTGTTCATATTCAACATGTGATTTCTCAACATGACAAGTGATTGCATATGAAACACTTTGCTTTTGATTTCAGAAAGCTTCACAGTTTCTTCTAGCATTGTTGTGAGCGTTGTTTTGTTTACACTATACTCTAAACAATAAAAACAATATGCGGCATCTTTCTCTGCACTATACTCTAACCAATCATATTATTTATACCATGCTTCTTTGAATGCCCGCCAATCTGCCCCAAATTTTGTGCGTGGATAAACATGACCGGCTAAACGACATGGACCTTTCGACAAATACGCCCTCCTCATTTCATCTCTAATTTCTGGGGTAGAATACTCTTCAATTTGCCTCCGGGTACCCGGGTCGGAAACCACATCAAATAGATTAAATACAGCCGAAACAGTTTGTGGAATTTCCTACAAAATTGAGTGCTTTGTGAACATACGCCACAAGATCACACACGGACACACAAGAAGTATTGCACACAAGAAAGAATACCTGCTGTTGGTTGTTATTGTCATCGCGTGCTCGCTTGTGATTGATTTCGCCTGCACCATCTCCTATCGTCACCGGCGCCGATGCCGTTGCCGCCTCTTCCTCTTCCTCTAGCTGCAATGCGATCAAGTAAGCATCCTCTTCCAGGTTCTCCTCATCCGCGTCCATGGACGAAACCGCGGCGACACTGATCGACAGCGGCGACCAAGTCCAATCGGAGTCGGGGTACTGGCCTGGGCCTCAGGAGCGCTAGGGATTTAGAAATTAAGATGCAGGAATTCGGGAATTGGGAGCGGCGGCAAGGTAGTCAGGGCCGATCGAACTGATCAGTTCGTTCGTGATGGCAGTACCTGGTCGTGTTTGGCCAGCTGAAATATTAATAAACGAGGCTTTCCTATGTCACTTAAGCCCAATAGAGCTTTGGCCCAACTTAGCTTCTTCCTCCTCTACATATCCCTTCGATAGAAATTGAGAAACAAGCTTCTGTACGCTCAGTTCATGTCGCTACTTGTTGTACAAAAAATAAAGGGGATGAGACAGGCTGACAGGGGTACCTTCCTTGCACCGGGAGACCTGGGGCGGCCGCCCCTGCTCGCCCCTATGGTGGGTCCGCCACTTGTGAACGGGAGGACGGGCACCATGCTCAGCTCTGGTAAGGTGCACTTTGGCAAGGGCGCTCAGAGAAGCTATATATGCGCACGCACTGGGATCTTCTTCCAGAGAGCGCGTTCCAAGACACAGGGGCAAGAATGGCTCTTAAATCTACCGGTCAATTCTCCTGCGTGGATGCGAGACCGAATTATCTTCCTCCTTTTGAGCGTCGTCTGGTACCACGGGAATAACATTGTCCATGGTGATGGCAACGACTGCATCCATTCCGTATTTGTGCAGCTATATATGTTGAGTCCTTTAGAGCATGCAAAGGACCTGCAACCGGGCGCTAAAGTTAAACAGCTTGTGCTGCCTGTTCCAAGACTCGGTTGTGAGGGCCGTCTGGCTTCACGGTGGGCAGCACCACTAGCAGGCTGTCTGAAAGCAAACCTGGATGCTGGTTGGGATCCGATCAGTAAACGAGCTGGTCTTGGGATTGTAGTCAGAGATGATGATGATCTTGGTACTGTAATCACCTCTGGATGGAAGTTCGTCCCTTGGTACGGTGGTGCAGACGAAGCTGAGGCCCTAGCATGCATAGAAGGTCTGAAGATACTGATTAATAACACACAGCGCAACGCTGCAACCCTGGAGTCAGATTGCCTCCGAGTTGTGCGAATTCTAGCAGATAATGGCATGGATCGATCGCCAAGTTGGAGCTTAATGCAGGTGGCTAATAAAGTGGATCGAGTGAAGCAATGGCGCGGCGTATAGCTTAACGCAGTTAGACAAGAGGGATTATAGCTTAAAGTGGATCGAGTGAAGCAATGGCGCGTCACATATATTACATAAAATCATCATATTATGAGACTAAATTTGAATTTAGTGTCATAAAGGTTGTTATATTTCTCTATAAAAGTTAGTCAAATTTTACTAGGTTTGATTTGAGACAAAACTAGAAGCACACTTATTTGCAGACTGAGGGAGTACTACGTAGTAAACTACTTGTACCAGGTCACAGGTAAGAAATTACATGGAGAAGAAACAAGATCCAAGATTTCAACGTAGATAGGAAGTCTAAAAAGGGAAGAAAATCGTTTGCAGACATCCAAAAGAAACCCACACCCAGGAGGTGTATCACACCTTGCATAGAAGAGACGCCAAAAGGCATTACAAGACCGTGGAAAATGGCAAGTTTCCCTAACAACAACAGGTGACAGCTTCCCAACAAGAAAACAGACTAATCTACCTCATCCCTCCAAGATGTCATTCGCGGCGGAAGGCCGAATGCCTCTTCCTGGAACAAACCAGCATCCCATTTCCACATTTCACTATATTTACCACTACCGAGTACATTTTTTTCTTCGCAAGAGCAAAGCCGAGACAGACTGGAAGATGAGCCACACTAGCGAGCTTCAAGTGCACTAGTACTAATCACTGTCTGAGCTGCCGTCTGAACCAGGAAAGTTAATGCAGGTACTACTACCACCGCCATATGCTTGGCTGCTAGGGTGAACAACAGCTGGCTTGTGGCCATCACAGCCGTGGCAGTGCCCTGGAACATATTAAAACGACAGAGTTAGCTAAATATTAACACTGAGAAAAGAACATGAGATCACAGCAAGAAAAATTATGAGATTAACAAAGTCTGCACCTAATGTGAAATTTAAGTTTAAATCCTATTCTACAGATGTATATCGTATAGAACTAACCACAAGTAACTACAGTTCGAACAAAGCAGTTCTATGCAAGCCAAAAACATGTCAATTCGCTTAGTTGCTCCATTGTAGTTTTTTACATCCATTAATCAGGAGTTCAGGAATTATATTGTACAGAATTATTGACAGCGTCTCCAGTTTGAGCAAAAAATCTTTGTATTGTTATGATGTTCAAGTGTGAAAAGTGGCACTCCTTAGTTCATGCAGCAGGCCAGCAGCAAGGGCATGGAAAAAACTTCAGCAGTACATAATATATTACGTCTTTCTATAGGTTTATTGTATGGATATCTTATATCCTACGAAATAGCGCAATGATCCATACGGATGGTGACGCATACTGATTTCTACCTTGAATGTTGCTTGTTACTTGCATGTATATCTCATAGTATATCCAAAATGTAATCTGGGAAAAGGTCCCCTAGGAGTGCGCATACATGAAGTAGGGTATAAATAAAGAAGAAACAATAGAACCTTCTAGAAAACAGTAATAAATGAACCTGGGTAAGTATGTACCTGCATCATTTTCCCCAACTATACAGCACAAGAGTACATCATTCTCATCCCGTAAATTGGCATTAACTTCAGAGAAGAACAGCTTCGTACTGCTGCCATCAGCAGAATGATGATCCTCAGGCTTAGCTGTGAAGTTATAATGGATGCAGCCCCCTCCAAACTCAAAAAATAAACGGATTACTCGTACCTCCACCAGCTCAAACTGAAAAAAAAATGGAAAATACCGTTTAAAATATAAATCAGAGAGAGAGAGAGAGAAGGAAAACAGAGGAGGGAATGACCTTGGTGTTGTTTGCTCTGTTGTATTTACAAAGGGCTACCTCGGCGTGGTAACATGCGGCCTTTTGTCTGAGCGCGATTCTTTTTTCGCGGAGTGCATTCCTTACCTCCGGAGGTTTCTTCTGCCTTGGTAAAACTGAACGTCCGGAAAGAGGACCCGAGGCACAGTACTTTCTCGGGGGTTGGGGAAAAGTGAACTGAAACCTCCAAGCATGCTCCTCCATGTTGACACCTTCAGGAGTACTCCTTTCCTTGGAAGCCCAACCAGCTCGACTTCTAATACACTGGGTACTCCTTTCCTTGGAAGCTCCACCAGCTCGACTCCTGTTTCATTGAAAGATTATTACATTGCTCAAAATAATGAATACCATATGAAATGCCCTACCACGCAATAAATAATTATCACTATTGTTATCCATTTGCTTTTTTTTCTATGATGATGTCTTGGGGTGTGTCTATGAGTGCACGCGAAGTTCATGAAACAGGTTACATGATACTTACAGTTTGTCGAGTTTATTTCAAATACAAAATTGACATTGTGGATGGACTAAACAGCTGTTAGGCGTGATACCAAATATAAATAGCTGCTACATCAGGGACAGCTTGGTTACATGGCTTAACTCAATGAGGGCAAAACATGCATGCTTGTGGCATAATTTTTTGGAGCGAGTAGGATTGCTGTGTTCACATTTAGTAGTTTGGAAATACAAACAAAACATGGACAACTTAATACTAAAAACCAGAGAGAGAACATGAGTTACCGATACCGCAATCACATTTCAGCACTTGAACACCCAATGAAGATGCACAATTGTGTTGATCAGATAGCAATCCAGAAAAGAAAGGTGAAGAGGCTAGGAGTTTTACCTTGCATACCTCCCCCTTGAAGCGCAAGATGAGATTGCAACTTCAGAAGGGTGTTGCTTTGGTCCCTCTGGCAAGACATGCACATTTTCCTTGTACCTGAAGGAGAACGTGTCATTTAATTTATAATTACAGTGAAAGGAAGCAGAGTCCTTGACCCAATCTATGATAATAATTCTAAAATTTTAAAACCGTATGAATTTGTTCTCGGATACATGCAGGATGGTGCTGTAGAATTCAAATCAGATATTGCGTAGCAGTCTAGTTTAGAAACGAATCGAACAGAAATAGAGCAAATTCATAATAAAGCAGAATAGCTAGATGGAATAGGATACATCGCCGGACATGACGTACAGCGAGGGCGTCTGCAGGTGGGATGGCTGCTCCGACTCTGCCGAGATCTTAGGCAGCGGACCCAGGGGCGGCGGGAGGCGCCTCGGGGGGACGGCGACGGGGCGGCTTAGGATCTGCAGGACGCGTCTGCGGACGCCTTCCTCACCATGCAGGCCTCCCCCGCCCTTGAATGGATCGGCGGCTGCGCACTTGTCCAGGTCAAGCTGGGACCAGCAGGGGTGAGTGCCCTTCCGCCAGCGATCATACGGAGCTGGCTCGCGTAGAGGAGAGTGGAACGGGATGAAGCAGTCGTCCAGAGACATGGCGGGATGGCGACGCCGGAGACGGAGAGGGCGGGGGAGGCGAGCGAATTATTAGGGTTTAATTGGGGAATCTAACGTCAAGTGTTTCGGGCATTTGCCACGTGTGTTTTGTTAAATAAATATTCGCCCTATTTAAAAATAAATGTCCTAGATTTATCTAAACGCGGATACGCGTAAATAAAATTATGGCACTTATTTCTGAACCGAGCAAGTAAATGGCTATTGATCACTTTTTTCGTTCCAATATATTTATTCTTTTTTCGAAAAAAACTTTATCCTTTTTACTAGGGTGCAATAGTAAGAGATTAATCATTAGGGGACTTGAAATGTAATTGTGCGGTTCAACTATAGAAGTGATATAGTGAAATCTCAACTAGACGCATTCTCATAAGGGAGGTGATAATAAAAGGCTGCACCGCATCAAAAAGTTACTAAACTTTCAAAAAATGGGATTAAATGCATCCATAGTGTCACATGCACGGAGAAATACCATATACGGCTTTATGTATATTGATTTTATCATATGATCCATATTGTGGCGGCGGTGTGTAATTATCTGTTACACAATTAAGCTCGGACGCTTATACTGAACTTATCATATGGCCGTAAACAAGAGAATGATATCAAGTGAAGCTGTGGAAATGTGAAAGATGATGAAGAAACATAGGAAAGAAAGAGTGGTGCATAACATCGTATTGCAGACATTGATACCACAAAGCCGGTGGTACTTACCGATAACCGATGCTCCTAAGGCTTATAGGAGGAGCCAACTCTAGACTCATCATAAATGGTATATTTTTGGTGAAAAGCAAACCAGTGGAAGAAGTGCAAGCAGGCAGGAGTAAAAAAGAAAGGGACATATGCGACGAGGTGAGAGTAAAGGGAAGAGAGGGAGATGCGACGAATAAGCGGGGGAGGGGAGAAAAGAATGTAGATGCCTGGAGGGCTAAATGTGGTCGTAGTTGGACATTACATTTATTTTTCTCGAAATACTTAGACTAGGTGAATTTTGTGAAATGATTTTTGAAAATTGATATTTTACTCAAACAGAAATTCAGAATAAATTGCATGCACGTTGGGAGAGTAGAAGACTTACGAATCCCCATGATCAGCACGGCCTTGATCCGCCATGGTCGACTTCTCACGCGGCAACCACTCGATCGTACGGAGTATTGTGTCTAGAGGTGAGATTGGTACGTCTTCTGCTGGGCTTCCTATATTTATGTTCACAAAAAAGGGTCGGTCACGGACACGGAGCGATAGGTCCTGGTCCCCGAAGCTGATCCGTTTCCGGTCTGAATTCGACTGCCAATTTTTCCTTTTTGATTGATGAAGACGAAAAATTAATGATGGTGACCGGATGGCTGGTGTGCCGGTGTCGAGGATCTTCATGCCTTCCGATGAGAGAACCACGAGGACGACACACACACACGTGGCCAGCCCAGTCCCGCCCAGCCAGGCTCGACGTGCCACGTATGCGGCCACCACTAGGCCAGCTCAGCCAGGCTCGCTCGACAGCGAGTAGCCAGTCGGCCCGCGCACCCGCCTCGCCTCGCCGCGGCTGGCTTTCTTCCTTTCTCCCTCTTTTCCACCCCTTCTCGCCTTCACCGCCTACCTCGCTCTCGGCGCCTCGGTTTCAAAATCAAACACCCTCCGCTGCCGCGGGCGCGAGGCAGCATCATCCTCTCCGCGGCTAGGGCTTCCCCTTCTCCCCCCGCATTTGCCGGCGCCCCCTCCGCCGCCGCGCCATGGCGCGAATCGACGCCCACCTGATACGGAAGGGCGCCCGCGTCCTCAACGCCCGCAAGGGCCGACTGCTCGATCTCAGAGGTTCGCCGCTTGCTTCGTTCACCTCATCCATCGAACCTAGGCTTCTGCATTTTATCCTTTCCCCATTCGGCGTCTGAGTCTGACCTGGCCGCGATTGGTCCTCCCGTTCGCCGCAGGGAACAGGATCGCAGAAATCGAGAATCTCGGCGCTACCGAGCTGAGCTCCACCACTCCACCGGTTGGTATCGCACCTTTCCTCGAGTAGCACGAGTCGGGGACTGCGCTGTAAGGATGCTGGTACAGGTGCTTCTCTTGGCAAACGAGGATTGAGGATTTGTTAGCGCTAGGTACCTTGCGAACGTAGTAGGATGCTTCTCTTGGAAAACGAGAATTCGGTAGGGGTGGGTGCTTGCTACCGATGTGCTTTGTGCCCTGCTCCATTTCTGTGTCAACGACGCTTTACTTGATTATTAGTTCAAGTGCCTGCACCTTTCCATTTCACTTGTGCGCTGCAAGGGTTCTTTGTAGTATATGATATAACTGGTCTACTAGGGAGGTAAGATGTATTAAACTGTTTGAGCACTTTGGCGTAGTGTCAAAGAGTGGTTGTAATTGTAGGTACTGTGCATGTCGAATTGTTGGTAGGAAGTTTACTGCTTATGCACTTGATCTCCAGATCTTAAAGTTTCTCAGTAATTTTGCTTTGTGTTCAAGGAATACAGTTCTCTGTGAGCCTTTGTTCCTTCCCATTCCAAGTAGCAGAACATGGGATTATTTACTGGTAGACTGATCAATACTGACTGTTGAAGGGTAGAGGGAGAGAGAGATTGCGGAATATGATGGTTGTATTATTGAGCCTCTCGGGCGAGTATATATAGGCGTATAAGGACCAACTTGGAGTACAAGACAAGTAACCTACTTGGAGTACAAGACAAGTAACCTAGTCTATCCCTAACAGATACGTATACTCTAACATCCCCCGCAGTTGTAGCGGTAGCATCGTGAACAACTGGAACGTCGCGAACGGTCAGACTGGAGAGCCGAAGTAGACCAGTGTGCTGACATCCCCCCGCAGTGGTAGCGGGAACGTCGTGGACGGTGTCACGTCGCAGAAGCTTGGACCGTAGAGGATGCTGGTGAGGAGCTCATGCGAGGTGGTAGCCCTTGTGCCGGTGTCGAGTGAGCCGAGAGCGATGGGTGCTGCAACCTTGGTCTAGGTAGCCGCGCGAGGGGTCGCCGTGGTCGATGTCGTGGTCGGGGTTGCCAGTGTCGAGGTAGCCGCATATTAAGCCGCGTGCGCATAGTGCAGCCAGGAGAAGGACGGAGACGCGTCAGGGCAGTCGTCGGAGAGAGGGATGCCGAAGCCGATGCAGTCAACCGTCGAGGACGAGGTGCGGCCATGGCTTTGCCAGAACCAGGCGCACGTCAGGGACGAAGGCATACTCCGGTTTTGCCAGAACCGAGTACGCGTAGACGAAATCGGTGACGCGGTCTTGGCAGACGTAGTGAAGGTAGTCGATGCTGAAGAAGACGTTGTCAAGGCCGATGAAGACGAGGCGCTGGCGCCGAGTTTGCCAGACTCGGGAACGCGTCGAGGACGAAGGCACGCACCGGTGTTGCCAATACCAGGCATGCGAAGAACGGGACCAGTAGAAACAACTTCACGCCATGTCAGAGAGGAGACTAGCAGAGGAGGACTCTACGACGGTTGCGTTGCGCAGATCGGCGAGGTGCCGATGCAGGCCGCGGTTGTCGGAGTAGACGAGTAGGTGTGATCGAGGACGAGGCGAGGACGATGGCGATGAAGTCGTGCTGGACGAAGACGTAGAAGGCGGCGAACCAGCGACGACCAGGAGTGGTCAGACTGGATGCCTAGACGGAGGGGTAGTCGGCGGGACCTACGACAGCCAGGAGTGGCCATGCAGTCTACCTGTGGAGATGCGGCGGCGGTGCTCGAAGTAGGCGAGGAAGAACCCGGCGACGTGACGAAGACCATGCGCGGACGGCGGCGACCCGCGCCGAGGGAGGTGGTGCGGTGGAAGCCTGCGACGTCCTTGCGGGGTGACGGCGATGACCGCGTGCAGCGATGCTACTGCCCGATGGGACGGCTGAAATGGATCGTATGGGCACCTAGAGGGGGGGTGAATAGGTGCTAACCAATTTTTAATACTTTTTCCAATTTTAGGCTTTACACAAAGTAAATTCTCTAGATATGCAACTACGAGAATTTCCCTATATGAAACCCTAACTACTAAGCCCGTAAAGGAGGAGCGAGGAAACCGTAGTGGAGCACGCGGAGACACAGGGATTTGTTTTACCGCAGTTCCTTCCTTGTTAAGGGAAGTACATCTGCGTTGGAGGGGTGGGCGGTTCTAAGACCACCACGCCACAAAAGGCCTCACCCTATTCTCCGATGCATCTCGCCACGAGAGGCCTGATCCACCTTCTCCACTATTGGATCCCTTCGAGGCGGGAACCGGTGCCTTTTACAATACTATCGGGGCACACACCCACAACCGAATTGGGGGCTCCCGGGATGACAACAAGCTGTCACAAAAACAAGGTTTATCAATATAAACAAAAACGAGGATCTAGATCTTTGCAAGAAATACTAGATCGGAGGTTCTCCAAATGAATGGAGAGGAGATGAAGCGCTTGATTGCTGATGATGAAGATCGAGTTCTCCTCCTTCGATTCCCAAAGGGATGGGGCCTTTGGGTGGATCTTGGTGGAGCACTCTTGTATGAAGTTTTGAGATCTGATCTGTTCTTTTTCGAGTTGAATCAAGAGTTCTGGCAGGAGGGGGATGGCTGGCTTAAATACCCCCTCCCCAGATCTGGTCGTTGCACAACTTTGGGGGCGGATTATCCGCCCCCCACTTGGGGCGGATTATCCGCCCCCTGGGAAAACTCCGCCCCAAGGGCGGATTCTCCGGGGGAAACTCTGCCCCCTCTCTGGGGCTTGCGCCTTGGTGAAGCTTGGAGAAGATCTTGGGGGGCGGATAATCCGGCCCCCCTGAGGGGCGGATTATCCGGCGAGGCCGGAAAGTCCGGGCAAAACTCCGCCCCCTCTCTAGGGCTTGCGCCTTGGCGATGAGCAGGAGGGGCGGATTATCCGCCCCCCTGAGGGGCGGATTATCCGGCCAGGCCGGAAAGTCCGGCCAATATTCCGCCCCCCTTCTGGGGCTTGCGCTTGCTTGGGCAGAGGGAGGGGCGGATTATCCGCCCCTGGTGGGGCCGGATTATCCGCCCCCAAAGGCAGAGTTCTGAGATGCAACACTTCAACACACATTAAAAGATCCTTGGTATTGTTATCTAACACTCAAAACACTAGGGATTAAGAAATGTTCTTTCAATCTCCCCCTTTTCGGTGTTAGATGACAATACTAGGATTTGCAGTGAAACCGGCAAGTGCCACCTTAGATAATGAAAGACGCTCCCCCTAGATGTGTGCATATTTAAGATTTGCATTTGAATACAAATACACACACTAGGTAGAACACTACTTTAAGGTTTGGTGAAAGAAAGTCATACCACCGGAATATATAGCCAAGGCATACATAGATAATCCCATGAATCCATATGTCATCAAATATGCTCCATAATTCCAGACTTCCATGGGGTCCATGATAGATAAATCCAGAAATCCATGAATACCAAACATAGTACCAAACTGTGGAGTACGACATAGTCTTACACAATCAACCACAAATAGCAACACATATAGCAAACAAGTTCACGCTAGAAAAGGCACAAGCAAGCAAATAAAAACGACTAAAACCGAAGAGCTTGTGCCCGACCCTTGCAAATCCACGTGACCTACTAGAACTACTTCTCCCCCTTTGGCATCGAAACGCTAAAAAGGAAGAAGAGCGATGCTAACGCCCCTGGAGATCACTCCTCCTCATCCTCGTCGTAGTCATTCCCGTCCCCTTCCTCTTCATCATACTCATCATCATCGTCATCAGCTGGAGGAGTGGGTGCCCGCGGTGGAGGAGGAAAGAGACAACTCTCGAGCTCGCCATAGTTGATCCCTGAGGTGTTCCACTGAGCATACGGATCCGGAGCAGTTGGAGGAGGTGGATTGCCAGTGGCACCTGAGACATGGTGGAGGATAAGCTGCTGCGTGTGATCCCTCTCATGATCCCGGCGGTACGCCTCATATTGGCCCTTGTGAATGTCAATTCCCATGCAAAGAATGTTCCGCTGGAACCAATTAAGCTGCTTGACCTCACGTGCCATTGGGGACACCGTGGAACGACGACCACTAGCCCGAGCATCACGCATGAAGGTCTCCGGGGCAGTGGAAGGGTGATGAGTCTTCTGAGCCTTGTTGTAGAGTTTCTTTGGCTTATGAACACCATCCAGAGCAGTGCCAAAATCCTCATGGGGCAACATATGCTTGACGAGCATCATGATGAACGGAGCATAAGGAATAGAGAGCCTGTTGATCATAGCATCCGTCATCTCATGAAAAATATAGTCCATGACATCCAGTTTGTAACCTGTGGCTGATCCAGTGTTGGTGGCACACTCGTGAGCAAACGCAAGGAGAGGAACCAGGTGACCACGGATCCTGTCATTGTTGCCACCACTAGGGGAGATGCAGTCCCTAAAAATGCCAACAAGTGATGCATACAGGGGAGAGAGACCAGCAAAAGTACCAACGACTCCATCAGAGGTAAGGCAAGGAGCAAGAGCAGTGTCCTTGGATGGCTTCAAGGGAGTAATGATGCGGTGACCAGCGGGAGAGTCACGGCCATGGAAAGCATACCCAAGAACCTGCCCAGAAGTACGAAAGTCGGACTTAAGCATGGTAGTCCCGGTCAACCACTTCATAGTGCGGCGCTCATCACCGCAGATCACAAGAGTGGAAAAGAACTGGCGCACCACAGAAGAGTCATAGTCGCACTGAATGGTCATGAGGTGGTGAAGCCCCATCTTGTTGGTCACATCCAATGCCTCAAGGAGCCGAGCCTTGGATTGAGCCTCAGTCAAGTTGATGGGACGCATGGGGCGAATCTTGAGAGTAGCATAGACATCATCATGGATAGCCCGAAAGTGAGCATTCCAAAACATACTGTCCTCGGGTTGGCCATCACTGTCAACATCATCATAGTAGTCTGTCTGGCGGGTGGTGGCATACTGAATGCTGTCCATAGACTTGTAATTGGGCCGAGACTGTTTGCCCTTGCGAGAAGCGGTGCGCTTAGATTTCTTACTTGTCTCGGCCATCCTTGCAGCCTCTCTTGCTGCCCTGTGAACCTCTGTTTCGTCAATAAACTTCCCGTCTTCAGTAGGTTTGAGATGTCCATGATGGGTGAGCTATGGTTTTTTCTTGGATTTGAAATAAAACAACTTAGAGAGGGAACCTTTATTAATCAAGCTAAGTACATCCAAGACATGCTCAAAAGGTTCAAGATGACGGATCTCAATGGCGTTGCTACCCCAATGCAAACAAAGTGTCATCTTGAGCTCAATCCCAAGGGTAAAGATGTGGATCAAAAGGTATACCGATCCATGATCGGCTCTCTTCTTTACCTCTGCGCATCTAGGCCCGATATCGTGTTAAGTGTAGGAGTGTGTGCAAGGTACCAAGCCGCTCCTAAAGAAAGCCACTTAGTGGCGGTCAAGCGAATCTTCCGATATTTGGTTCATTCCCCAAATTTTGGGTTATGGTATCCCAAGGGTTCAAGTTTCTCTCTGTGTGGTTACACCGATTCAGATTGGGCTGGTGACAAAGATGATAGGAAATCAACCTCTGGTGCATGCCAATTCTTGGGCAGGTCTCTAGTGTGTTGGTCATCAAAGAAACAAAATTGTATTTCACTCTCAACCGCCGAAGCTGAATATGTTGCTGCTGCAAGTGCTTGTACTCAATTGTTATGGATGAGGCAAACTTTAAAGGAATATGGTGTCAATTGTGACAAAGTGCCTCTTTTATGCGACAATGAAAGTGCTATCAAAATTGCTTACAATCCTGTGCAGCATACAAGAACCAAACATATAGAGATTCGCAACCACTTTATTCGGGATCATGTTGCTCGTGGAGATATTGCTCTGTCCTTTGTGAGCACGAAGAACCAACTTGCTGATATTTTCACGAAGCCCCTCGATAAAGCAAGATTTTGTTATTTGCGGAATGAGCTAAATATCATAGATTCAAGGAGCTTGGCTTGACTATTCTGATACCAATTGAAATGGATCGTATGGGCACCTGGAGGGGGGGTGAATAGGTACTAACCAATTTTTAATACTTTTTCCAATTTTAGGCTTTACACAAAGTAAATTCTCTAGATATGCAACTACGAGAATTTCCCTATATGAAACCCTAACTACTAAGCCCGTAAAGGAGGAGCGAGGAAACCGTAGTGGAGCACGCGGAGACACAGGGATTTGTTTTACCGCAGTTCCTTCCTTGTTAAGGGAAGTACATCTGCGTTGGAGGGGTGGGCGGTTCTAAGACCACCACGCCACAAAAGGCCTCACCCTATTCTTCGATGGATCTCGCCACGAGAGGCCTGATCCACCTTCTCCACTATTGGATCCCTTCGAGGCGGGAACCGGTGCCTTTTACAATACTATCGGGGCACACACCCACAACCGAATTGGGGGCTCCCGGGATGACAACAAGCTGTCACAAAAACAAGGTTTATCAATATAAACAAAAACGAGGATCTAGATCTTTGCAAGAAATACTAGATCGGAGGTTCTCCAAATGAATGGAGAGGAGGTGAAGCGCTTGATTGCTGATGATGAAGATCGAGTTCTCCTCCTTCGATTCCCAAAGGGATGGGGCCTTTGGGTGGATCTTGGTGGAGCACTCTTGTATGAAGTTTTGAGATCTGATCTGTTCTTTTTCGAGTTGAATCAAGAGTTCTGGCAGGAGGGGGATGGCTGGCTTAAATACCCCCTCCCCAGATCTGGCCGTTGCACAACTTTGGGGGCGGATTATCCGCCCCCACTTGGGGCGGATTATCCGTCCCTGGGAAAACTCCGCCCCAAGGGCGGATTCTCCGGGGGAAACTCCGCCCCCTCTCTGGGGCTTGCGCCTTGGTGAAGCTTGGAGAAGATCTTGGGGGGCGGATAATCCGGCCCCCTGAGGGGCGGATTATCCGGCGAGGCCGGAAAGTCCGGGCAAAACTCCGCCCCCTCTCTGGGGCTTGCGCCTTGGCGATGAGCAGGAGGGGCGGATTATCCGCCCCCCTGAGGGGCGGATTATCCGGCCAATATTCCGCCCCCCCTTCTGGGGCTTGCGCTTGCTTGGGCAGAGGGAGGGGCGGATTATCCGCCCCTGGTGGGGCCGGATTATCCGCCCCCAAAGGCAGAGTTCTGAGCTGCAACACTTCAACACACATTAAAAGATCCTTGGTATTGTTATCTAACACTCAAAACACTAGGGATTAAGAAATGTTCTTTCAGCGGCGTAGCTGCAGGGCGCGAGTCGGTGCAGCGGTGTGAGAACCACCAGCGACGGACACGCCTGAGAAGGCGCGTTGCTAGCCGGCGGCGGGGACCAAAGGCGGCAACGCTACAGCCCGAAGGGGCGACGCAGCGGCAGCCCGATGCTCGATCGGTGGTAGGCGCGTGCTCGGGGACGTACTCGGCGGAGACGAGCGCCAGATCGGTTGATCAGACCGACGGCGGCGCTGTACGTGCCAAGTCCGTGACGACGGCAGATCGGAATCCGCGGCGTCGTTGTCGGTGCAATCCCGGGCGATGACGGCGAAGACAATCCGAGGTGAGGGTCGGCCGCGGCAGCCTTCCGAGGAAGCCGCAGCAGCCGGCCGTGGTGCGCGGCAGCCTGTCATGAGGCCGCGACGGCCTACCGAGGAAGGCACAGCGGCGCAGGTGACAGGCGCACGGGCGCGGTGTAGATCGTCGATGCCGATAGTCGGAGTAGAGGCGCGGCGATGACGACGGCGATGGGCGACGCAATCCGATCTAAGATCGGTAAACCAAAAAATAAAACCGATCAAGAGATCGGAAAAAAAAACTTGCAGGGTAGCCGATCACGGATCGGCGGACGAACCCTGCGTACGGGTTGCGCGGCCCCCGACGGAGATCATGGAGATCGACCTCCCCGGGGGCGGCGCGGCGGAAGCGGAGGCGGCGGCTAGGTCAAGCCCGCTCTGATACCATGTTGAAGGGTAGAGGGAGAGAGAGATTGCGGAATATGATGGTTGTATTATTGAGCCTCTCGGGCGAGTATATATAGGCGTACATGGACCAATTTGGTACAAGACAAGTAACTTAGTCTATCCCTAACAGATACGTATACTCTAACGTTTTGCTATTTCTCATGCGTCTGAGAAATAGTTATTTCTCAGTCATCTTTTTTCACCGTTGGATTTTGGTTCCAAGATTCGTGCATTCTGGTTGCAGTTTTTTGTTTGTATAAAACCATGCATGTTTCCATTCGATTGAGCCAGCCACGTCAGCTGACTGAGAAATAGTTATTTCTTAATCGCCTTAGACGTAGGCGTTCCCATACTCTAACACTGACAAGTCAATCCAGTTGTCTAATACACATAGATAATTTATAACTTGCCAATCATGCTGCTGTCTACTTTCTGTTACTGCGAGTGACACACCTCTTGACGTTTTCTTTTTTTTAGCAGTTAGTATGTATTAATGATTTAGCTTGCTTTTCATTTCATTTGCTATAGATTGTAGTTCCTCTGCTCCCTTCTCTAGCCCTGTCTATAATGGTGCCCCTGTTCCTGTTTCTAGGATCAGTTTGACATGATCAACTTGTCAGACAATGAGATTGTCAAGCTCGAGAACTTCCCACACATGAACCTCCTTGGCACTCTGTTAATCAAAAACAACATGATCACGCATATCAATCCCACCCTTGGTGGTAAGAGGAACAATATCTTGTCTTTTTGGCATGTGCTTTCTGTTACTTGCATAATTTGCGGGCAGTATGGACAAAAATAACCCAAAATCAAAAGGATTTCACAAAATGACTCATCTGGAAAACTATTTTCTTGGACTAACCCTTTGGATAACTCCTAACAGCTAGGGCCTTTCAGCTAGGCGCTATGCCCCCTGCCAGCGTGACACCGCCTGGCCCCTCCCTGGCCCCACCAAGCCGTGTGACGCCCAGACGCTGGCGGGGAAAAATCTAAGTCAGAGTGTAGCGCCTGTCTGATAGGCGCTACACCTCAGAGCATAGCGCTTATCAGACAGACGCTACACTCCTGAACTACACTAGTTTCAGCTGATTGGCAGCACAAGTGCACATATACTCAAACTTAGTGCACATGTACTCAAACAACATCAACATAGTCTCAAAGATAGAAAGCTTCTAATTCTTGTAGTTATTTAGCATTGTTGTGTACTTGTTTTTCACAAAATCTACAGATGCCTTCCCTTGTGTGTGTTTTTCTTGGGCCAAAGATCCTCAATCATTTCATATGCATTGCAGGAAAGGCTTGGAACTGGTGTAGACTCATTATCCACTAATCCACCAGGGCAGATCGATGAATACAGTATGATTTCTTTGTCTTTTTATATGTTGCAATCTTAATAGTATTCCTATTGAATTTTTAAAAGCGAAACATGTTTAGATTCTTGTTAATACGTCTTCAACTTTTGTTACTGCTTATCTTATTGTAGTATACTCGAATTTTCAACAAGCATCGCTCAGGTTCATCTCCAGCAGGAGAAAACGGCCCTTTCATGGTATCCACATTATACCGCCGGCCCGGTTACAGCTTCCAGGTAAGTTTTATTGTTTTGATTATTGAGGACTTATAAAATGCTATGTACTTCTCCTTGCTATAACCCGAGTTATGTGAAACCCCCAGCACAGAAGTGAACTTTAAACTACACTCTATGATTTCCTGCCAAGCCACTTTGTACATATTGTGAATAACACTCCCACTGGCAGAACCTGTCACATGGTAGGTTGTTTCTTGATGAGCTGGAGTGGAGAGGGTAGTTGTGAGAGGTAGCCAGCCTAGGTTCTAGAAAATCGTCTAGATTTGGAGGGAAAATCTATTAGTATGATATTAATAAGTATGCCAAATTTTGGTCACCAGTTTGTTTCCGCATATAATTGGTTAAGATTTGACAAGAAAATGAACCAGAGAGCCATTTTAGGACTTGGTTTGTTTGCTACTTATATTTGCGGTACAACATGCAGCCATGCATACTAAATATCATGTTTAGTGAGGCTGGTAGCATAGGGGACGCGACAACATCTTTACTGCCTACTCGGTGCATTTTTGTGGACCCTACTGCCGTGTCTCATTGCATTAGGCACTCCTCCCTGTGCCTACGCACTCACGTCTCAATTCCCCAATGCGGTGAGCCAAGTCTTAGCGGTGTAGCCCAGGTCCTTTGGGACGAACACTGCACACATGCGGGCAGTGTATCCTACGTGTATGACTATGCTCATGCTATTGTTTTTGGCTTCCACTTGCTGCCTTGGCAACACTCGATGGTAGTGACCAAGAGGATCATGAGCTATAGAGGTTGTTGAGAGGCTTTGCATTGCAACTTTCCTTTGCCCAGCTTGTCTTCCAACTCTTTTACTCCCTGGGATACTCTTACCGATGACCACCACACAATGCTTCCTCCTGCTTGCCATGCTGTCCAACATGACCATGGCAGCATCACCAAATTTAGCTTTGGGTCCTTATGGGATTTAGATTTATTAACCAAAAATTAATACCTCCACGTCCACCCTCATACTCCATGTTGAAAGGTACGTTGGCACGGTTTGGCCAACATTTTAGGCAGGCAGTCCACAAAGCCCATCAGTTGTACCACATTGCTCCTGTTGAGTATTTTGTCTGCCAACATCCCTAGGTGGGCAACTACCTATCTCAGGAAATTGCAAATCTGTAAGCTTGTCGAAGCGAACTGTTGTGGGCATTTGATGGTGCAGTCCACTTGCATCTTGAATTGTACGCCTGTACTGCCGCAATGCAGTTTGGCTCTAGGACTGTAGGTGTATTAGCCCATTTAACGCATATACACGACACACCTAAGTACATCCACAATGCAAACATGGTGAGAAACCTTATGGATGATCTTATACACCATGCAAATGTTGTCTACTTCATTACTGAGAGGTGACAGAATATGTAAATTCATCAATAGTACCAAGCCATGGAATAAGTTGTTATTAAGACAAAAAGATTAATTGTTGACAAAAGAGGATTGAGCTCAACAAAATGGGTTCTTTAGTATAATATTATCAATGGCCTATCCAACCTTTTCTTGAAAGATCACAATGGTTTTTGCAATAGACCATGCGTTGGTAACTAGTTTCTTGGTACAATAGTCAAGTTGTTTCTCTCTAGAGTATTAATCTTACTCGTCTCTCCTCCACAACATCTGTATGCTGATGTGATATGATTTTAGTAATAACCGCTGGATTGTTGTAGATATTCTAGGCGTACTCTATAATAGTCGTAAAAATGGTTCAGATCTTCTAATATCAATAACAAAAACACTATGAGGAGAAGCCATACAATAACAAACCACGCGTCACGATATGGTGCCTAGTAAATCTATACAATTAATGTTTTATGTACGATGCACCCATATATTTCTGTGACGTAACTCACTGTAATTGTAGTGTCAATTCAATATTTGCTTTCTTCCGTTTAAGTATAAATAACTTCTGTGCAAAATGGAGAAAGAGCTCATGGCAAGGTCAGATAAAAAGGATAGTTGTTTCTTTGGCCATGTGGTTTCTAGAGGATTCGAAGCACTATAAGCTGAAGCACACCACTCCAAACAAACACGTATTTGAACGTCTTCTGGCCTCTAGGAGGGGAGGTACTTTTCATGCTGCCTCTATGTATTGCAGAAAAGTGCCTCCATGACAGGTTGCCCTTAAGGTTACCAGGTCCTAGACTAGCAGGTTAGAGGTTAACCCAATCTAGTGGAAACTTTTGAGGTTGGCTGTGTAAATCCTTAGGTGTTTGTGAATGATCTGTAATAATTTCAGATTTTAAGCTTGTTCGTTCTTACTTTTTTTCATTACCAACTCGGTAATGGACCTCCCTGTAATATTATATCAGCTACACTTGTAATATATATATCATTTGATTCTTTGATATGTCTTATTCCACTCTCATGTAATCAGTATTATTGTAATACAAATTTATGTTTTTCCATTTTCAGTTGTTGTAATTAATTTTTGTACATTCTGTTGTCTACATTTTAATGTCATATTCTAATATTATTTACTACGTTCTGTTGTACTCAATATCTCCAATATATATTTACGTCTTCAAATGTTTTTGTCAGTTATGTTCTATTTTTTCCTCATGGAATATGCACGAAGATTCCTGAGTCCTTGCATTTGAACTATATAATATTCTATATGCGGTATTATTGTAATAAATATTTACGTGTTCCCATTTTCAATTTTGTACTCCATCCGTCTGAAAATAGATGTCGCAGACTTGTCAAAATTTGAATGAATCTACATACTAAATAGTGTTAGATTCATCTAAATTTTGAAAAATCCGCGACATCTATTTTGAGACGGGGGGAGTACTGTTTTCTTGTATTTAATTTTTGTGCAAGATTGCTTCGAGTTCTGTTGTTTAAAATGTCACGGCAACATCAGTTGAAATCATTTTGAGGGCATGTACTTGCAATGGTGCGGATGTGAGTGAGTGTCCTCTGATCCTATTTCTTCTTCCTGTACAAATTTTCTTGAGCAATCTGTTTATTTATAGGCGAGTGTGCACTTCATGCCACATTGGCACTCACGGAGTGCCACTTTAAAGCCTTGTATGCTAGCCATCCTGACGGGCCCAGGGAATTCACTGTCCGTCTCTCACATTTACATCTGGGCAACATGGTGCGAGAGTTCTACAACTCTAAAGAAGGGAAGAAACTAAAAGGCAGGGATAAACTTTCAACCTGTCTGTTAGTGGCGAAAATTCGTGGTGTGGTAAGTGAGGAAGACTTTGCAGCAGGTTGCCCACCCGAGGTAACTATTGTTTCTCTAATTAGCATACAATTCAGTAGAAGTTATTATACTCCATATAACAAATAGTATTGTCGTTTTGGGCAACTTTCACTATAAATACTGTTTACACTGAGAACTTGTAGATCATATGGCTAGATAGTAATATTTGCAATATAATGTTCTTATAATGATATTTTATACCCTTTCCTTCACTAATGTTATGTTAAACAGTGGTTTGGTGGACAACTGGCTCAACGCATCTCGTGCGTGGCCTATCACATATATATGGGTACCAAAGGGTACAATACAGATACAGTTACAATTGTGTTACAAATATACAGTCTAACACCCTCCCTCGATCTTAACTGTGTCCTGAAGTAGTCAGTAAGTTAAGATTGCGTCTACAGCCTATGAACAACGGGAGGGCCAACGGTTTGGTGAAGATATCAGCAAGTTGATCTTTGGAGGAGATGAACTTGATCTGCAGGAACTTCTTTGCAACACGTTCTCTCACAAAATGATAGTCAACTTCGATGTGTTTTGTTTGGGCATGAAATATCGGATTCGACGTGAGGTATGTAGCACCAATGTTATCACACCAAAGGACATGAGACTGACTGTGAGAAATCTTCAACTCTCGAAGAAGGGACTGGACCCAAATAAGCTCAGCAGTAGCATCAGCAACCGCCTTGTACTCAGCTTCAGTGCTACTACGAGAAACCGTAGCCTGTTTCCGAGCACTCCAGGCGATCAAATTAGGACCAAAGAATACTGCATATCCCCCCGTGGATCGCCTGTCGTCTGGGTTACCAGCCCAGTCCGCATCACTAGGGTGCCGGCCGAAGATGCAGTCCATATGAAATAGTGGACCGAACATAGTGCAGAATACGCTTAACAGCAGTCAAGTGAGGCTCTCGAGGGGCATGAAGATACTGACAGACACGGTTAACTGCATATGAAATATCAGGTCGTGTGATGGTAAGATACTGAAGAGCCCCAACAAGACTTCTGTACTCAGTAGCACCATCAGCAGAGAGCAGAGTACCATCATCAGCAGAGATAGACGCAGTGGAAGACATGGGAGTAGTAGCAGCCTTACAATCCAGCACGGCGCAACAGATTCTGAGAATACTTCTGCTGAGAAAGGGCAAGACCATCATGTGGATAAGTGACCTCCAAGCCAAGAAAATAATTAAGTTTGCCCAGATCCTTGACAGCAAAATCAGAACTAAGAGCCAGAACCAAACGATCAGTCGCCGCAACAGCGAAGCTGACAAGGATGATATCATCAACATAGACCAGAATGTACATGGTGACTTCCGGCCGCTGAAGGATGAACAATGAAGTATCAGCAGTGGAGGGAACAAACCCATGAGCACAAAGCGCAGAACCCAGGCGAGCATGCCAAGCTCGAGGAGCCTGTTTGAGGCCATAAAGCGCTTTCACCAAGCGACAGAGGTGTTGAGGGCGATCGGGATCAACAAACCCAGGAGGCTGACGCATGTAGACCTCCTCCTCAAGAACACCATGCAGAAACGCATTCTAAACATCCAACTGACGAAGGGACCAACCTCGAGTGACAGCAAGTGAAAGGAGCAGCCGAATCGTGGTTGACTTGACAACATGACTGAAAGTATCCTCATAGTCAAGACCGTACCGTTGCTTGAAGCCTTTAGCAACCAGTCGAGCCTTGTACCGCTCAATAGAGCCATCTGCATGCTGTTTGACCTTGAAGACCCATTTGGAAACAATGACATTAATACCTGGGCGAGGAGAGACCAACTGCCAGGTGTCATTCTGACGAAGAGCCTGAATCTCGAGGTCCATAGCAGCACGCCAGTGAGGAATAGTCATCGCTGCTTGATAGTGTCGGGGTTTAGCAGTAGGATCGGACTACGCTTGAGCTAAGCAGGCAGCGATCCATGCAACCGTGCCGTCGGTGCGTTCCTTGGGACGATGAATACCACTCCGACTGCGTGTATGCGGATGAGGCGCAACAGGGGCAGGAGGCGGCTCATCGACGACCTCATCGGTAGAGGGGGGCGATGCTGCAGGAGACGAGCTCCCAGACGGAGGCACGGACGGTGGCGAGGCCGGCCCAGGAGGCCTTGGCGACGCGGTCGGGGAAGGGGCCGGACCAGGTGAGGCAGGCGGGGGCGACCCAGGCGGTGGTGACGCCGGCCCAGTAGAGGCGGGCGGTGGCGACGAGCGCGGTGAAGACCGCGCGGGCGGCACAGGAGGCGAAGGCGGCCCACGGCCAGCCATCCGCGCAGGCGGCGGAGCAGCTGGGCCAGACAGAGCCGAAGAGGCGGCCTCGGGGCGCCTGTCCGCTGCATGATCTATGCAGCGATCGATGTCGCAACCAGCAGGAGCAAGTCCTGGCGACTCAGGTTCATGAAGGAGCTCGAGGCGAGCGCCACGTCCAGTACCTGCACCGTGGTTAGGCAATAACACAGGCGAATATGCAACATCCTTAGACAACGACGGAGAGGATGGCATATTCGAAAAAGGAAACAAAGTTTCGTCAAACACGACATCACGAGAAATATATACTCTATTAGTTGGAACATGGAGACACTTGTACCCTTTGTGAAGAGCACTATACCCAAGGAAGACACACTTTTTGGAGCGAAACTCAAGCTTACGACTGTTGTAGGGGCGAAGATGCGGCCAACAAACATAGCCAAAAACTTTAAAGAAAGTGTAGTCAGGGAGTTCATTAAACAACAGTTCAAGTGGTGTCTTCATTTTTAACACTCGAGTGGGAGTACGATTAATCAAGGAACAAGCAGTGGTAAAAGCATCACTCCAAAACCGAAAAGGCACGGAGGCATGAGCAAGAAGTGTAAGGCCAGTTTCAACTATGTGTCGGTGCTTGCGTTCGACAGCACCGTTTTGCTGATGTGTGTGTGGGAATGATACACGATGAGATATCCCAAGCTTATTAAAGAAAGAATTAAGGTTGCGGTATTCACCCCCCCAATCCGACTGAACATGAATGATTTTATGCTTTAGGAGTTTCTCAACATGCAATTGAAATTGTAAGAACACATTAAACACATCAGCTTTGCTTTTGAGGAGATAAAGCCACGTAAAGCGACTATAGGCATCAATGAAACTGACATAAAATTTATGACCACTGACAGAGGTTTGGGCAGGGCCCCATACATCGGAAAACACAAGCTCTAAAGGTGTAGTAACAACTCGAGAGGAAGACACAAACGGTAACTGATGACTCTTTCCTTGTTGACATGCATCACAAACGGCTAAACTTTTATTACTAGACGAAGTAGGGAGCTCATGTCGATGCAAAACATGGCTGACTATGGGAGACGCAGGATGACCAAGCCGAGCATGCCAATGGGACGCCGACGTGCGAACAACGCTGAAGACCTCCGGAGGAGACGACGCCTCCAACACATACAGGCCTTGATGTATGCGACCTCTAAGCAGAACCTCCCGTGTGACCCGATCCTTAACAAGGAGAGAAGACGGGTGAAATTCACAAAACACGTCATTATCACGAGTAAACTTACGAACAGATAGTAAAGGACGAGTGACAAGTGGGACGCGAAGAACATTACGAAGACGAAGCCGACGAGATGAACTAGACAGAAGGGAGGCCTGACCAACATGAGTGATGGGCATACCTGAGCCGTCAGCGGTGCGGACGTGGTCGTGGCCGCGGTAGGGCTCCTGCGCCTGGAGACGACCAGCCGCGTTGGTCATGTGCTCCGTGGCACCCGTGTCAAAGTACCAGGCGGGGTCGATAGGATACGACGGGGTGCACCCTCCTCCGCCGGAGTAGCCACTCTGCTCAGCGATGGCGGCCTATTTCTCGTTGCCGCGCCCGTCGTTGCCGATGCCGAGGAAGTCCTTCTTGAAGCGACGGTGAAAACAAGAGGCGTAGTGCCCGTGGATGCCACAGAGCTGGCAGTCGACATTGGGGAGGCCGCGGCGATCGGTGGACACAGGAGGACCACGGGGCTGCGGCGGCGGAGGAGGCTGGCGACCACCACCTCCCGTGGACGGGCCAGCAGGAGGGCGCGGCTGTTTGTAGCCACTAGGAGCAGCCCCACGGTAGGCTGCGTTGGCGTGGGGGTCACCCTGCAGCTCAGCGTGACGGGTGGCGACGCGCTGCTCGGTGAAGAGGAGACGCGAGTACAGGTCCCGTGGGGACATGGGCGTGTCACGGCCCCGGACCTCCTCAACCAGGTTGTCATAGTCGTGGTCGAGGCCGCGGAGAACAAAGTCCGTGAACTCCTCATTGCGAAGCGGCTGCCCGATGGCGGACAGAGTGTCGGCAATTGTCTTGATCTTGTTAAAGTAGACGTGTGCCGAGGAGTCGAGCTTTTTGCACTCGAGGAGTTCTTGGCGAAGGGCCGACGCACGAGCCGAGGAGTTGGCGGAGAAGCTGTCCGCCATCGTCGCCCATACGTCGTGAGACGTGGCAGCAAAGACGACTAAGCCAGCAACACCTTCGTTCAGCGACGACTGGAGCGCAGAAAGGATGGCCTGATCCTGCGCAACCTAGGTGCGGTACGTCGGGTTCTCAGCCGAGACCCAGGCGCCGGTGGCTGTGACGGCGGAGACGTAGCGGGGCGGGCACGGGTGACTCCCATCGACGAAGCCCTCGAGGTGACGACTGCGGAGGAGGGGGAGGATCTGCGCCCGCCAATACAGGAAGTTATCCTGCGAGAGGCGCACCGTGATGAGGTGTGTGAGCTGGTAGGGACCAGTGCCCGGGCCGTCGGCGACCAGGGATCCAGCGGGGGCGGGGACATCGGCCACGGTGGAGACGAGGGGCGGCGCTGCAACCTCGACCACAGCCGAGGAGAGGCCGATCGACGGCGAGGCCGAGGGCACCGATGGCACCGATGGGGGCAGGGGCGGTACCGCACTAAACGGCACCAGCGGCGCCGACACGTAGGACGGCGGTGGCGGGAAGAACCTGGGGGCGAACTGCGAGGCGCCGAGGTACAGGGGGCGCGAGGTTGAGGACGAAGCCATCTGGCTTGTGGTGCTGGCGGCGAGGATCGCCGCAAGCTGCGGGGGAATCATGGCAGGGGACGGCGAGGAGCTGGGCAAGGCAGCGGAAGAGGCCGAGGAAGAGCCGGAGGAGCTCATGGTGGCGATCTTGGCGACGGCGGCGCGACCGAGAGAGGCGGCGGCGGTCAAGGGCAGGGGGCGGCGGCTAGGGTTTCGAAACCTAGTCTGATACCATGTTAAACAGTGGTTTGGTGGACAACTGGCTCAACGCATCTGATGCGTGGCCTATCACATATATATATGGGTACCAAAGGTTACAATACAGTTACAGTTACAATTGTGTTACAAATATATAGTCTAACAACTAATATAAGACCTTTTAGTAGATATATTTCAAAATAGACTAGATATACTTTAAAATGAGTGAATCTACACATTAAGACACGTCAAATAATATTGTTTTAGAAAAAGCCTAGTACAATATTTTACATTAGTGACCGGAGGAAGTACATCTTTTTATGCTGTGGAATGAGTAGGAAAACATGAAATGTTTAATGAGGCTTGATGTACTTAGGCGGTCAGGTACCGAATTGAGGGGTACGAGGAGATTTCAGATCTGGAGATGCAGATGATTCCGACATGGCTGGACGAAGCCGAAACGATCTTAACAAGCTTCAGAGTCACCGAGCACTACAGACGTATCTTGCCCCATGACATCTACCGATACCATCCGCCTGAGAAGCCAGCTGATGTACACGACGCACACTGCGTCGTCCTGATTAGCGCCGGCGTCGAGTTCAAGGACGCTGCTGAGTGTGAGGAGGGCCCCGAGTGGGAGAGGTACTACGAGTACATCAACAGCTACGACGGCTGGGGCGTCGACGGCTGCGGGTACATATATATACCACGATAGCTTACGCAAGTCCTACAGGATTAGGGTAGTTGACCCCGAGATCTTGTATTTTCCGTGCTGCGTGTACTACATCCTAGACGGTAGAACCGACTCTCGCTGGGTGCGATGGAGTGCGTGCGCACCGCACGTACGTACGTACTATATGGCCACGGCTAACGGTACACGGAAGATGTATAGGATTGGAGCTGCTGAGATGTGGTGCGGCGCCGCACCTATACTACACACCAACCGTATATGTGACTGGATGATAACTGTGGACAGTGGACTGGTCGCCGATGGATTATCAGCCCTTCCAGCATCATGGGACTGCATGCTATTGTGCCCTAGCTAACTCGTGTCTATAATAAAAGGTCTCTCTGTCCTAACTCATGGGGCCATTTAGTTTCCTGACCTCTAGTTGACTAGACCGGGCTCTAATGGCACTGGTAGAAAATGGACCTTTGGTTTAGAGCATTAGTCTCGGTTCTGGTACAAACCGGAACTAATGCTCTGGTCCCAATGGCTAGAAACGGCCATAGGGCCTAGAAGACATTAGCCCGGTTCGTATGGGAACTTTAGTCTCGGTTCATATAACAAACCGGGACTAAAGGGTCTGGCGTGAAAAAGAGCAGATGCATGACCTTTAGCCTCGGTTTGTTTCTTAAACCGGGACTAAAGTTCCCGACTATATCTTCTTCTCCTTCTCGGCCTGAGCCATTTCAAACTCACACAAGCATCTCTCTCAAATTTCTCCCCTTAAGCTCATGTTCTTCCCAATTTTTCTCAATATTTGTGAAGATTTTTTGGCTCCACGTCTATCAAGGGTCCTAAGAGGTTAGCAACTTCATCATTTCATCTTTCATTGCTTGTTTTAGCTTATTTCATGCTCTAGAAATGGATAGATTTGTGTGGATTCTATCTCTATATATATGGTTAATTTGGCACATATAGTTCTCGAAATTCATTTGATTCATCGAAGCATATAGATACATGAATTCATCCTATCTACATATCTTGGTTTGACACATTGTCTTGAAATCCAGACGGTTCACAGTGCATCATGTCACCGTCGAACAACCAAATATTCTTCTTTCTTCTACCTGTCGTCACAAAATCCATTGGAACAAAAATAAGTACCAAAACTATGAAGGCACACATATATATAGTGGCGCTCTAGCATTTTAGTTAATCATCGGACAGTTAAGCAAGAAAGAACAAAAACATGAACACGCCAAAGAGCTACCAAATTAAATTAGGGAGTGCCTCTATGGCGAGCTCCTCGAAGATGTCTAAGGACGAGGCATCCTTAGACATCTTCGAGAAGCTCTACCATAGTGGTGTCCCTGCTCTCACACACCATCTTTCAGTTCATATCTTTTCTAGCTAAATCAGTATGATGGTGAAGCTAACTAATTTCACATATTAGGGTGTGCCTCTATGGCGAGCTTCTCGAAGATGTCTGAGGGCGAGGTCCTAAGACATCTTCGAGAAGCTCCGCCGTAGTGGTGTCTCTGGTCTCGCACACAATCTTTCTTGCAGTTGATAGTTCACAAGAAAGCCTATTTATAGATTAAGCAGCACAACATAGTGTTGACACTCACGACATAATATCGACACTCACCCCTGTCATAGTGTCGCCACCTCGCCACTCACT
Organism: Avena atlantica; assembly: GCA_910589765.1. Taxonomy (NCBI): domain Eukaryota; kingdom Viridiplantae; phylum Streptophyta; class Magnoliopsida; order Poales; family Poaceae; genus Avena; species Avena atlantica. Next base: position 378,636,544 of record OU342736.1, read on the forward strand.
GGCATAGTATCTCCACTCACGACATATAGTGTCGTCACCCACTTTTAGTCCCGATTGGTGTGTCCTTTAATCCTGAGACACCATTCGGGACTAAACGGGCTCAGGTCGGCCCCAGCCTGCCGCAACCCCTTTAGTCCTGGTTGGTGTGTCGCTCTCCTTTCAAATCGGAGCTTGTTGTCGCTGTGGTCGCAGCCACGACACGTAGCTGAGACAAGAATTCCTCCCGAGAGGACATCTGTCAATAGGACGGACCTGCTCCGCCCCACTCTCCTCCCCAATTCGGGAGACAGAAATTTGAGGCCATGTTCTCGTGGCTACCTTGTCAGGGGCAATGGGGTAGGTGTCGGCGCTAGACTTCATGTTGAAATAATTAGCAGTTTTCGCATGAATTTAATCCAAATGTAAATCATGACAGAACAATTTCCAAGACTAACTAGCATACGCATAGTATACATGCACCATACAGGCAAGTAAAAACCTAGTACATCTACGCATACTGCAATACTAGTAATCATCATAGGAAATATCAGGAGGACACAGAACACGTACGAGTTCGTCGATGGTATGACCAACGGCGCAACAGAAGTGGAGCCACCACCAGCGGCAGCGTCGTCAGACATGGCGATGAAATCGAGGAAGCCGAACGAAGAAGAGCTTGAGCAGTCGCGTCTAGACGCTCCCCAAAAACCTTATCGCCTCTCTCCCGGTGCAGGATCAGAGAGACGGGGTTCCGGAGGCCTGCTCTCCCGGACGACCGTGCACGCAGCCGGCGGGATGGAGTAGCAGAGGGCAGCACAGAGAGGTGGAACGGTGATGCAATGGTAATTGCTGGTAACTGATTCGGTTCGCGTCTGCCTGCTTCTATAGTGTGGCTTGGGTAGGATGTGGGCAACAACAATCCACGACCGAGTCAGTGCGCTAGGCCACGATCTGGAAACGGCCGGTTAATTAACGTGTCTGTAATGACGTATTAATGACTCATAATTAATACACAATTAATTTTCCCAAAGAGCAAAATAAAGCTCGGCTCGGTGAGACTCCCGCAACCCCCCCGCGCGCGCATCGTGACGAGGCGAGGCGAGGCGTGGCGAGCAGCGTCAGAGAAGGAGTGCGCGAGGGCTTCTCTTCTTTTCACACCTTAGTGAGTGGTGCAACACTCTACTATATAAGGTGGTCCAACTCCCCTTCCACTAGCAATGTGGGACTAAACTTTGGCACCACTAGAACACATATGAGCTGCCATGATAATGGGCCAAAGAGAATTTCAGAATTTTTATTTGTTATGGGCCAAAAGCCCAACATCAAATATACCTCAAATTCCAACAATCCTCCACAAAGTCTCATTGGCACATCACACCATTCTGTTCCAAATCACTGTTTTGATATACCAGCGTTTTTCAGTGGAGACTGTTAAGTTGAACTTCCACCTAGAGCATTAGACTACGCTCATCAACAAATGTCAATGGACTAAGCCTTGAATTGCCAGTTTTGTGTAAATGAGTTTCACCTAATGTCATACTGATACTAGGCTGCCGAAGGTTACCCCTCGGGTGGAGCATATAAGTCACACTCCTGACCTTTTTCATGAGCTTTCTAGAGATTACCCTATCTCATAGACTGTGACCAGCAGTCGGGCTCACATAGGTGCGTTATTTCAAGACTGCTCTCTAGGATAGCATCTTGGCTTATACAAGCCTATGAACACATTAAGAATAAGTCAACCTGCCATACAGATCGTGAGAGTAATGCATCTTCAGCGGAGTGGGTTAATAAAAGTTACTCTCCTCCAGTTAGCCACTGGCTTGTTTCCCCAGGTCCTAATTCACGGGATCTCCGATCACATAGGTTGGGCTACTACCATGGTAACTCATGTGGGTCTCAAACCCATCTCCTTTGATGCAATATCTATCATATTTCTTGATAGACCTTTTGTGAAAGGATCTGCTATATTCTTAGCTATTTGGATATAATCCAATGCTATTACTTCGGAGTTTCTCGTTTTCCTAACAGATGCCAATCTTCTATTTATGTCTTGATGACTTCATATTATCCTTTGAACTACTCACTTTGACGATCACAGTTCATAAGAATAGCCGGCACAGGTTTATCAACAACCGGCAAGTCAATCAAGAGTTCACGAAGCCAATATGCTTCGACAGTAGCTGTATCTAGTGCTATGAGTTCTGCTTTCATTGTTGACCTCGTTAAGATGGTCTGCTTGCAAGACTTCCATGAAACAGCGCCACCACCATGATTGAATACATATCCACTTGTGGCTTTCAATTCATCAGCATCAGAAATCCAATTTGAGTCACTATACCCTTCAAGTACCGCAGGGTCTCCGGTATAGTGAATACCATAACTCGATGTACCCTTTAGATAGCGCATTACTCTCTCAAGAACATGCCAATGATCATCTCCTGGATTGGAAACAAACCGGCTAAGTTTGCTCACAGCAAACGCGATGTCAGGCCTTGTTGCGCTAGCTAAATACATTAACGAGCCAATTAGCTGAGAGTATCTCAGCTGATCTCTAGTTATTCTTTTGTTCTTTCGAAGCATTTTACTAGGATCATATGGTGTTGGTGAAGGAGTACAATCTGAGTAGCCAAAGCGACTCAACACCTTCTCCACATAGTGAGATTGCAGAAGTGTAATTCCGCCATTCTCATCTTTCAGCAGCTTAATGTTTAGAATAACATCAGCTTCTCCAAGGTCTTTCATGTCAAAACTTTGAGAGAAGAAACTCTTGACCTGTTCGATGACAATCATATTTGTCCCAAAAATCAGTATGTCATCAACATACAAACAAAGTATAACTCCTTCGCCCCCACCATGGTGATAGTATACACATTTGTCGGCTTCATTTACAACAAAGCCAGCAGATGTTAAAGTTTGATCAAAATTTTCATGCCATTGCTTAGGTGCTTGTTTCAGTCCATACAAAGACTTCAATAGCTTGCACACCTTGCCTTCTTGACCATCTACTACAAAACCATCTGGCTGATCCATATAAATTTCCTCATCCAACTCTCCATTAAGGAAAGCTGTCTTGACGTCCATTTGATGAACGATAAGACCATGTGAGGCAGCCAATGAGAGTAGAACTCGAATAGTGGTCAATCTAGCCACAGGCGAATAAGTATCAAAGAAGTCTTCGCCTTGTTTTTGGGTATAACCCTTAGCAACAAGACGAGCCTTGTACTTTTTAATCGTACCATCAGGCCTAAGCTTCTTTTTGAACACCCACTTACATCCTACAGGTTTGCACCTATAAGGACGATCAGTGATCTTCCAAGTTCCATTTGCCATGATGGAATCCATCTCGCTACGAACAGCCTCTTTCTAGTAGTCTGCATCAGGGGATGCATAAGCCTCTGAAATAGAGGTGGGAGTATCATCCACGAGATAGACAATGAAATCATCACCAAAGGACTTTGCAATCCTCTATCTCTTGTTACTTACAGGAACTTTATTGTCTACCTCCTCAGGAATTTCATCATGTGCTCGTTCATAATATTCCATGGGAATAGCAGGTTCAGGAGTTTCAACAGATTCTTGACTAGATGTACTAGGCATATCTTTCATAGGAAAAATATCCCCAAAGAATGTAGCATCCTTAGACTCCATAATTGTACCGACCTTCATGTCGGGTACCTCAGATTTCACCACTAGAAATTTGTATCCAACACTATGATGAGCATAGCCAAGAAAGACACAGTCTACGGTCTTTGGTCCAAGTTTACGCTTTTTGAGAATTGGCAAATTCACCTTTGCCAAACAGCCCCAAGTACGTAAGTACGAGAGTGTTAGTTTTCTCTTCTCCCATAATTCATAGGGAGCAGTTTCATTGTCTTTTGTGGGAACTTTATTCAGGACATGACATGATGTCAATATCGCCTCCCCCCACCATGTCTTGGATAAACCCGAAGTACCTAACATGGCGTTAACCAAGTCTGTTAGAGTACAGTTTTTCCTTTCGGCAACTCCGTTAGATTGGGAAGAATGGGGAGGCGTCCTCTCATGAATAATGCCATGTTCCGCACAAAATAAATCAAACTCATTAGAGAAATACTCTCCACCACGATCTGACCGGACTCTCTTAATCTTTCTCTCAAGTTGATTTTCAACTTCTGCCTTATAGTTTTTAAAGTGGTGTAGAGCCTTATCTTTAGTTTTCAAAAGATATACATAGCAAAATCTAGTAGAATCATCAATCAACGTCATGAAGTATTTCTTTCCACCTTTGGTCAACACACCATTCATCTCACATAGATCTGAATGTATAAGCTCTAGTGGTGCCAAGTTTCTTGCTTCCTGCACAGGCTTGTGAGGCTTGCGCGGTTGCTTAGCTTGAACACACTCTTGACATTTAGAGCCTTTGGCTAAAGTGAAACTCGGAATTAAATTCATCTTAGCTAGCCGCATCATACAACCAAAATTAATGTGACAAAGTCGTGAATGCCAAATATCGGTATCATTGCCAGGGGCACAAATATGGTTCACAACCTTATTATAAAAATCTAATAGGGAAAGACGGAACAAACCGCCGCACTCATAACCTTTACCAATAAATTGTCCATACTTAGGGATGACTACTTTATTGGACTCAAATACCAACTTAAAACCTTCTTTGCAAAGAAGAGAACCACTAACGAGATTCTTATTTATTGAGGGCACATGCTGCACGTTCTTTAGCTGCACGATCTTTCCCGAAGTAAACTTCAGATCGACCGTGCCAACACCACGAACAGAAGCATGCGATCCGTTTCCCATCAAGACGGAGAGATATCTTGTGATCTGATAAGAAGAAAACAAAGAGATATCAGTACACACATGAATATTAGCACCGGTGTCGATCCACCAATCTGTAGATTGACAAATTGACAAAACAGTAGGTAAATTACAATACCCGGATGCACCCTTATCATTGTTGCTCATAGTCACGTTGACAGACTTAGAGTTCTGTCCATTTGGATTCTTCCTTCCTTTACGCTGCTTGCAGTTTGGAGCCCAATGTCCAACCTCGCCGCACACAAAGCAGGGATCATGTGCCTTGTCCTTCTTATTTTTTTGAAGTTGGTAGTACGAACGGCCTTGGTCTTCCCCTTGAACTTGTTGTGGAAGTTCTTCTGCACCACATTGGCGCTTGACTGGGGTGCCTCGGCTCCCTTTAGGTGTGCGTCTTTTGCCTTTGCCTTTTCTCAAGGTCCAGAAACCCAATGAGATTCTCAACAGACATCTCTTGCCTCTGGTGTTTGAGGTTAGTGGCAACACTCCTTTAGGATTGAGGAAGCTTTGCAATGATGCATCCCGCAACAAATTTGCCAGGCAACGCACACTTCAGGAGCTCAAGTTCTTTTGCAATGCACTGAATCTCATGAGCCTGTTCAACGACAGAACGGTTTTCAACCATCCTATAGTCATGAAACTGCTCCATGGCATACAATTCACTGCCAGCATCAGTAGCACCGAATTTTGCTTCGAGTGCATCCCACAGTTCTTTGACATTGCGCATATGTAAATATGCATCCACCAACTTGTCCCTAATGACGCTTATGACACAGCCCACAAAGAATATGGTGGTCTCCTTAAACGTCTTCTCCTGTCCAGGAGTGATCGTTCCTTCAGGATTACCAGCCGATACCCAGAAGGCGTCCATAGCCATCAGCCAGAGGGTACACTTGGTTTGCCAGCGCTTAAAGTGCGCACCCGTAAACGGGTTCGGTTTCAGACAAGCGGCAAAGCCTTAACGCGAAAACAGCCTAAAATAAGGTTTTTGGATTGTTAAAATAATTAGCAGTTTTTGCATGAATTTAATCCAAATGTAAATCATGACAGAACAATTTTCAAGACTAACTAGCATACGCATAGTATACATGCACCATACAGGAAAGTGAAAACCTAGTACATCTACGCATACTGCAATACTAGTAATCATCATAGGAAATATCAAGAGGACACAGAACACGTACGAGTTCGTCGATGGTATGATCAACGGCGCTACAGAAGTGGAGCCACCACCAGCGGCAGCGTCGTCAGACATGGCGATGAAATCGAGGAAGCCGAACGAAGAAGAGCTTGAGCAGTCGCGTCTAGACGCTCTCCAAAAACCTTATCGCCTCTCTCCCGGTGCAGGATCAGAGAGACAGGGTTCCGGAGGTCTGCTCTCCCGGACGACCGTGCACGCAGCCGGAGGGATGGAGTATCAGAGGGCAGCACAGAGAGGTGGAACGGTGATGCAATGGTAATTGCTGGTAACTGATACGGTTCGTGTCTGCCATCTGGAAACGGTCAGTTAATTAACGGTCAGTTAATTTTTCCAAAGAGCAAAATAAAGCTCGGCTCGGTGAGATTCCCGCAACCCCCCACACGCGCATCGTGACGAGGCGAGGCGAGGCGTGGCGAGCGGCGTCAGAGAAGGAGTGCGCGAGGGCTTCTCTTCTTTTCACACCTTAGTGAGTGGTGCAACACTCTACTATATAAGGTGGTCCAACTTCCCTTCCACTAGCAATGTGGGACTAAACTTTGGCACCACTAGCACACATATGAGCTGTCATGATAATGGGCCAAAGAGAATTTCAAAATTTGTATTTGTTATGGGCCAAAAGCCCAACATCAAATATACCTCAAATTCCAACACTTCATGGTGGCGTTGGCTAATTTGACATCCTATGGAATGAAGATAAGGATGAAGCGTGTAGTTCTCCAATGATAATCTTCGTCTCCAAATCCTCTTAGACTTGGAGCTTCTCCTGCTCGCATCTCTAGTTACAAGTGATGTGGATCCTGTAAATGTTCATCAATTGAATGCGGTGGCAGCGGAGGTGGCAGCTCCGCCTCGTGTGCCACCGCCATCGCAGTGAGCTGGATGACGTCCTACAACACGTCCCAGGTCCATTTGATGTCATCATCCTGCTTGGAGAGCTCTATGGCGCGTGCGGTGTCGACGTCCTTGTCGTAGTTTGGTGGTAGGGAGGCCTCGCCCTCCTGCTTCACGATGATGCCCGTGTCGTCGCTGCCGCCACCCTCCTCTTCGTCATTGCCGCCCTCCTTGTTGTCGGAGTCCTCGTCGTCGAAGTGTATAGGCAGATTACCGTAATCTTGCCCTGGATAGAACTTGCCCTGGTACTAGCACGCTCGTCGCGCGTCATGTTCCCAGGCGAGGAACTTCCGCCAGAAGTCCTTCCGGCGGTACCCGCGTTCGTATCATGACACTGACAGGAGCAGTGTGATGCGGTGGTGCATCTCCGCTTCCAGTGTCGCCCTGTCAGCCGGCATCCTATTGGCGTTGAGGTGCCCGCTATGGAGGGAGACATCATGGTTATCGCACGTATCCCCCTCGTCCCACCGCCAAATGCAATCCTGCACCGGCACGTACCGGCGGTCACGCTCCTGTCGTTCGGGTCGCGCTGCGGGCGCAGGTGCTACCGGTCCCACGGAATCTTCCACCCGTGGAGGTGGCGACATATTTCGGCAGCGTCTGCGGGGAGCCACTCTCGTGTGCGATGGAGGCGGTGGTGTTGGCGATCGTCGAGGGCGACGCCGACCCGAGGATGATCCCACCTTGTTGTCGTTGGCCGTCTTCTTCAGCCAAGACGACATCTTCATGGCGCTGGCTAGGGCGAGGGGGGATTGCTTGGCTAGGAGTGGCAATGGCACAAGCGATGTGTGTGAGCGAGAGACGGGCGTAGGGCCAGTATATGAAGCCCTGGCCATCAATGCCAACGCAGAAGCCCGTAGCTTCAACATAAATGCTGATGCATGAGTTTAGGCGGCGCGTCTCAACGCTCAACGCCAACATTGATGACCATGGTTACTGGCGCCGGCCAGCAGCCATCGCACGCGTCAGGCATGCGGAGACCGTTGGGTCGTTGTCAAGCGGACCCCATGCGAGCGAGGGAGGACATGTGCGGTCCGCGACGTGTTCGTGTCGACACATTCATGCCCCAAATTTTATGAACGTATGCAAGACGGGTCGGTCCATTTAGGTCGCATTGCTGAAGCGTGCACAGTCTGTCCTCCTGTCCGACCGAACAAGTTCGGACCCGATGGGTTGTGCCGTTGGAGATGCGCTAAGGAGACTGAAGAGTGGTGAAGGCAAAAGAGGGGAGCGAGAGGTAAGGAGACTGGAGAGTGGTGAAGGCAAAGGAGGAGAGCGGGAGGCAGAGGTAAGGAGACCGAAGAGTGGTGAAGGCAAAGGAGGGGGCATGGGGGCAGTGCAGAGCAACCAACGACGAAGAGGACATGAGGAGGAACATAACCAGGAAGCTCTCGCTAGGTCGCATTGCGGTGTCCTCCTTCAATATCTGAATTGGCCGATGAAAACACCCGCTCCATTCACAACCCCATGTAACACTATGCACTGATGTAGCCAACCTGAACAAATAAATGATATACACGAAAGATACAAATCGTTGTTCGTTCGAGCCGTAGACATGATGTGGAAAGAGCAACATATTCAAAATGCAGCGATTCAGGAACATACAACATAAGTTGGCCAAGGCCAACAATTTGTAGCACTGTCAGTCTAATGGTTCCAAATTTATTTGCTATAACAATGAACCAGGACCTCTACGAGGCGGTGGAGACTGGAGAGGGGGCACCAGACCTCGTCGTCGCCGGTGCAGCTGGGAGATATCGGAGGTGGCCCAGGACATCCCTAGGGCAGTGGGCAGGTTAGGGAGATGGAGAGGGAGCTACGGTGCATACAGAGTGGAGCGTGGAGCTTGTCTGATTTACAATTTTGTGCGACTGAGAGAGCTCAGTGGTGGGTTTACAGTTTTCTTTTCTTCGCGAACCTTTGTCTAAGAAGCCGGCACAAGTGTTCGTCTGTGATTTTTTTTAATGCTGAACTGTGTTAGCGCTTGTACTTTGGAAAAACAACAAGGTGACGGTTGAGGGAAGTTATCAAGGATTAAAAAAAATATGTTCTGATTATTTGATAATTTGAATTACTTTCAAAATATATAAATATGTCTTTGGCAATTATTTATGCATCATGGATTTTAAGTGATAACATGTGTGGATCGTGGATACACTTACATCGTTTGGTCATTCAACTGTATTATACTTCGGTAAAAAGATTCAATAAAAAGAAAGTAGGATTTAAAAGACACTTTTATATATTACAGATTTATAAGCACGTGCACGGTTACTAGTAACCACAAAGCTCTCGCTAGGTCGCATTGCGGTGTCCTCCTTCGATATCTGAATTGGCAGAAGAAAACACCAGCTCCATTCACACCCCAATGTAACACTATGCACTGATGTAGCCAACCAGAAAAAATAAATGATGTACATGAAAAATACATATCGTTGTTCGTTCAAGCCGTAGACATGATGTGGAAAGAGCAATATATTCAAAATGCAGCGATTCAGGAAAATACAACATAAGTTGGCCAAGGCCAACAATCTGTAGCACTGCCAGTCTAATGGTTCCAAATTTATTTCCTATTACAATGGACCAGGCTACCCTGCAGAATAGTTTCTGCAGTTCCATACTTTCCCAACTCATCCTTACTCTACAGTTCACAAGCAAGGCAATCAATCACAAAAAATACAAGTTTCTTTTCCATAAGTATATTCATACGCCATAAATCTGTCGTTTCTACTTGTACAGTATAAGGTTACTTGTCCTGTGGTGCTGCTGCAGCAGCGGCAGCAGTAGCGAAGTTACTAAGGCCCAACTTAAACATGTCAAGATTCACTCCGTTGTCCACCAGAACACTTGTAACTCCCATTTTTGATACCTAAAGCAAGGGATGAAGATGTTAGTTAAGACCACTCAGAAACATGAATGTCTGTATAAAACGATTCACATGTGCGTAATCACTGATTGCAATATCATCACACCATTGGGAACAAGAACATTAGCTAGAAACCAGCAGTCAAAGAAGTCCAAAAAAAAATGGTGGAGAATTAATCTAAAAGGATTCGTTCCTTGAAAGCATGAAACAACATATTTCCAGCTTGCATGCTTATGTAAGCTTGAAGCCAGCTCATTAGACTTTTTTTTGAAGCACACTTCCTACTAGAAGCATGTATTAATTAAAGATTCAGAAGTAGAAAGCAGATATTAAACTACAGTAAGCTAGCTTATCAAATAAGCTTCAGCTAGGACGAGTCCAAAGCCTTCCAAAGCTTATAACAAATATTGAATCAACAGACCGAGGAATGGCAATTTCAAGAATATCGTGTGTGCTTTAAAAATATATATGCTACCACAAAGCTGATGCAACCCCGGTGTTGAATAAACAATCCAGTGGAGACTACATAGTGAAAACCCTATATATTCAGCATTTTGGATAAATTGAGTGCAGTAAGAATTAGCACATTACCGATTCAATATTCCTGTCCTCGTCATCAAAGAAGAGCATAGACTTGTATGGAACCCCAGTTTTTCTCTGGATCTTTTGGAAATGCTCCGTCTTGTGAGTCCAGCTGGAGTATATTTCCTTCAAACAATGACCAAGAATAAGTGGTGTGTGCTGTTTTCCTTTATATACCATTTATAGTTGCAAATGCTTGCACAACAGAGATATGTTTCATCCGATGGTTTCTGTAATTTAATGCACAATAGAACATGCAAAATTTCACGCCACGCTCGTACTAGATTAACGAGACATGTTTCTTTTTTGATTGTGTACTAAAATTAAGACGAACAACAAAACTCTCATAACACGTCCTTGAATTTGCTGCAATCAGATTGTGAATTGGTCTTCACATCCAGTCAAATTAAAGAAAAAAAAACATCTTATGTATAATGTCAACTCCCAATCAGCTGCTCCAACAAAACCCAAAATATGTGTGTTTAACACAATAATACCTATCTACATTATGTGAGCCTTTGAGGGGACTAATGAGATGTGTATTGCGTACTAAGTTGAGATGAAATACAAGGATCCTCTTCACACATTCTTGCTTCCGCTTCCATCCAGCTTTTTGTTTTCGTTATTTTGTCTATGGTCAAATTAAATGAAGAAAAAAACTCCTTATAAAATATGGTTACCGGATGTGTTCCCATTTAGTGCATCGAAGATACATTTTGCACACATTTACATGCTGAATTTGAACTTCTTTATCGCAAGCTGATTGTTCCTAACAAAAAATATGCTGAAGCTCTTGTCCATTTCTAGTTACTTACATCACAAGGCCAACTGCTAACAAGCTGCCCGAATTCTGGTTCGTTGAGGAAAAATTATGGAATTGAGAGAAAGGTAAAGTTCAGCTCGTATGAAAACCAGCAGCCAGACGATTTGCTAACAATTTCGGTGCATTTCCTTATATGAATAATGTACACGAACATTCCTAGTTACTTATACTTGAGAGGAAGGTAAAGTAAAGGGCAGCTTGTATGAAAACCAACGGCCAGAGGAGCTGTACCTGTGCGACGAACATGGGCTGGAGCTCCAGCTTGTCAATAAAAACCCTTGCGATGTCGGAGGTGGGGGAGCGAGACGCAATCGCCATGTCGACCCCCTTCTCCTTGAGTGCGCACATGATGCCCTTGGCGTGCCGGTACAGGCTGGGCGACTCCCTCTTGGAGCGGCACTCGCTGAAGAAGGAAAATCCAGTCGACCATGGTCAGTTACCAGCCCTAGTAATGGAGTCGGGGTGGGTGAGGGGGGGACGAGCACAGACCAGTAGAAGGGCCATAGGGTGTAGTCGAGGTCGAAGACGACGAGGCGGGGGAGCACCTGGAAGAGGCCCAGGATCTGCAGCGCCTCCGCCTTCACGCGCTCGTCGCCCATCCCGAGTTCCCGACTCCTCTACTGGCTCCTGCTCCTCCTTCCGCGGTGGCGGCGGTCGTCAGTCGCCGGCGGCTGGGAGGGATTGGTCGCCCGGTTCAACGGCGTGTCCGGCTGGAGCAGGTAAGAATATGGATATGGCGACCGGATCAAAACGCGTTATACTCCATGCTCAGTAAAAAGATCAGAGGGACCAGGGTCATCGCAGCCCGGTAAGCTACTGGGCCGGTCTACGTACGTCGAGCAGGCCGGTTAAGCCCAGACCGCGAAGTGGTGGAACTGACCGGAGGAATTATGCTGGAATCGTGAAGCGGTACCCACTCCCGATGAACTCGCGACCCTGACTCGTGCGCTTGGAGCGGGCGGCGTTGGCGGCGCAGGTAATCCCATCCCCCGGCCGCCCCTTACCCGTCCGCTCTCCCCCCGGTCTCCCTCTTCCCCTGCGCCTCTTTCCCCGCCCGTCCCGGCCATCTTCTCTCTGGCCGCCCCTCTCCTCGTCCCGCGCGGAGAAGCAGCACCCGGCGGCGGCGGCGGCGGCGGCACAGGTAGGTTCCCTCCCCGCCCTCCCTTCCCAAGCTCCGTCTTCCCCGGCCTCCCTCTTCCCCCTTGCCTCCCCCTCCATGCCATGTCCGAACCCTAGATCGGGGCATGACCTGAACGGCGGCGGGAGGGTGACCGGCGCGGGCTGGTGCGTGAACGTCGGCTGGAGGGGAACAGAGGCAACCTCCAGTGGCCACTTCCAAGGCTGCATCTCCCTAAGATGCAACTAAGACGTCCATTGCTTGACTGCGTTCATGTACATGGTATTATGTAAGCTACTGACTCGAAGAAGGAAACGTAGTCTGGGAGCTGCGAGAAGGCATCAGTCACCTTAATGGACGGTTCATCATAGAATTCGCTCTAATGAGGTAGTAGCAAGAACAAGTGCTGATTTGTCATGTTACTATCGGTTTTCCTAACATACTACTGAAATGTGTTAACTTATCAGTATGATCCAGTTAACTGTTTCTGAAAAAATCAGTATGATCCAGTTAAATGTTTCTGTTCTACTTGATCCGCAAGTTCCTTGTGCAAATGACATTAACAGAAACCAGTGTTGCATCCATTACTATGCCACTTCCTATTTTCTGTCATCTGTGTTATAGTTTCCCCCTTTTGGATTATTTTAATGTTATTATGTGTGAAAAATAGTATTTAAACATTCTGATATATACATACTATTTTTCAGACACATACACAACTTTATATTCTCCAAACTCAAAAAAACTTCCAATCCACAGATTGTGCATCCAAACAGGAATTGGAATTTGAGGCAAGCCTTGATTCTAAATAGGAATACCATGCACATCCAAACAAGAGAATTGGAGCCCATTTCATCTCCATCTTGGTTTTGGTATTCCTTGCCAATTCAATTTGGAGCCCACAATTCTGCGCATCCAAACACAGTCAGAAAATTGCACATTTTTGTATTACTAAAAGCATTATGGCTGACGACTGCTTTCTGGACATTGATGCCTCTTACCTCCCACCTGTCAATTACGCTATGGTTTCATATAGTAGGAACCAATGAATGTTTGCATTATTGAAACATTGTTGCAGAATATGTGTACTTTTGTTAAATGCAAGCTCAAATGTGTAGTTTTCTGTAGTCATTCTAAAACATGTCATCTCTGTTTGATTTACCCTGACAGTTCTCTTTCTGCAGGAAGCTAGAAGAGGTGTAGTGTTATCTGGCTTCAAGCCTTCAACAGAGTTGCTGTGCAAACTACCATCGCCATAGTGACGCGGCATCTGGTTCCCACTCACTTCGATCAGGCGGTGGGCATCTCGCGGTGTGCACCATCGGGGTGCTCGACTCAGCTCGTGAGAGCAGAGGGGGGAGCGCTTAGGCCGCACGAAGATGTCAGATTTTCAGACCTCCTCGCACAGGGAGCGGTGGATCTTCCATCCTCAAGACTTGGTGACCCTTCCCTATCCATTCTTTCTATTTTCTGTGCTTGGTTGGTGCCCAGGGTTGCTTTGGACTGGGACGGCTAACCTATAGCCTACTGACTCTGACCATGGTATGCCGATGCTGGTAATTATGCTTGCAGATAGATAAGTGGACGGGGGTGAACCGGCGTTCTGCTGAGACCCTGGCGCAGGTTGGGTTTTCCCGGAGTCATTACATTCATTCATTACTTGTTTAGATGAGATGATGGCTGCTCATTTTTTTTACCCTTTCGTTTTCTCTGTGTAGTATGGAACTACACGTTTGAAGGTGGACCCTGTTGACGGGTCAATATCAAATCCAGAACCTGCACCTGATCATGGTACATGCCATTTGATGGTTTCTGCTGCATATATGTTTCTATGAGTACATATGAGCATCATCAATATCTAAGTGCTAATTCACTTCAAAGTTTTGCTCTTCCATAGTTTTCCTCTTTTCCTTGTTGGCCAATGTTCATTGTAAGTTTGTGCAGAAACTCGTATTTTGATGTAAAAGTGTTAAAACACTGTTTTGAATTCAGTTGTCGGGAGCTTGAGTGTGAAGCCTCTATCTTGCGAAGAGGAGCAAATGATGCGGATATTTTATGAGCAGAAAATTCAAGAAGTGTGTAAAGCATTCAAGTTCCCCCACAAAATTCAGGTCAAGCACTCTCTTCCAAGATACAGCGCCTTTGTTAGCTTAATGATCATGTGCTGACACTCAGTGCTTTGCAGGCTACAGCAATAATATATTTCAAGAGATTCTATCTGCAGTGGTCTGTAATGGAGCATCACCCAAAGCATATTATGTAAGCAACAAAGTTAAAATGAATAGCGTTGTGGTTCCGAACACAAAAAATCCTGGTGTATCGATACTCAGCTAAGATTTACTTACAAAAAACTGTGCAAACAATACTTTCGTGAAAGGCAATGATATATATGTCCTAATTGTTGAAGATAAAATATGAGCGTTTGTAGTGTCTTAAACTCCTATCAGTCAAGGTCTTTCCTTGCCCTGTTAGCATGTTGCCAGTGACCAAGTTAATTGATTTCAATTTGACAGGTTAACTTGTGTATATTCTTCTTGCAAAGTGGAAGAAAATCATGTTTCTGCCGAGGAACTTGGCAAAGGGATTAACCAGGACCACCAGATTATTCTGAATAACGAAATGATTGTTCTGAAAGTAAGCCATTTCCATATTTGAATTTTTTAACGCCTCAAAGCAAACAGAATGTGACACTAGATTTCTTGCTTTGTTACAGTCTTTAGATTTTGATCTGATCGTTTTTGCTCCATATCGTTCTATCGAAGGGTTTATTGATGACATGGATGTAAGTTCCGTGTGAGCATTTCACGATATTCAACATTATAAATTCATCATATTTTAGCTATTGCATGGATCCTTTGGCTAATGCCAGTCCTCTTTTTCCTATGAAGGATTTTTGTAGGGCAGGTAATGGTGCACACCAACGGTTGAAGGTCATACATTTCTTTGGCCCTTTCGCCATACTTTTCGAGAACACATAAATTAAATGTTTACTGTGTTAGCCTTGTCTGACATGTGTAGGAAAATTATGCTCTATATTTTACTTAATGTTTCCACCCAGATATCTCATGAATGGCAGTTTCACATTCTATGTAAACCTAATCATTGAGAAATAATATGAGTTCATGAGACATGTCTGGTTTGGTTAACCCTAAAATTCTAAATGATCTTTCAAGTAAAGGTAATTGTGAACACTAGTGGTTTTACTAATTTCTAGTAACAAGATCGTAGCAGAAACTTCTGAGATAAGCTAGGGGTTTACATACTGTTGTATAAGAATAACGCAAAGATTGAATTATTTTATCGACAACCTCTGGATCTCCTAGGCAACTATCAAAACATTGATGGGATAACGGATGTTAGCTGAGAAAATTGAGTTTTTGTCATAGTTGCTTTTGGGATTGCATCAAGAAAAGGATACATGAAACATGACGCGTCAAGTCTTATCAACTTTACTATGTCACACTGGCTTGTGCTGAACATAAACTTTGATCACTTCTTTCTTGTAGACTGTAAGACACATCTTATAAATATTACCAATTTCCACAGAAGCAAGAAATGGTTTGAATTTGGAAATTTGGTTCGATGTCAAAAACGTTCTTTCAGCTTATTCCTTGCATGGAAGGAAAGAAAGATATTATGAATAACAAAAGCATGCAAGTTGGAAGTTAAAAAAATGCAAGTTGTATGGCTGCCCTGCTTATGCATCAGGTGCTTGTATTGTAGGATTTGCATCAAACTGCGAATTCTTATGTTGACAGAATGATGTTGACTGATGCACCTCTTCTCTATACTCCTGGACAGGTAATCTTAAGCTATCAATAATACGGTTAATCTTCAATTGATCTGTTACATCACTGCCATTTCCATAAATTTCTTGGTTAATTTTTATTTATATCTAATTAAGAAAAAATAATCCTACATGGCGAGCATAGCGTATCCAAACCTCAGTGTTTCAACCAATATCTTATATGATCTGATTAGATAGTGTTCCTATTTTTACAGTTGGCTTTGGCTGCTCTGTACAAGTCCAATGATGCACTCAAGGTCCTCGACTTTGAAAGGTTGTGAACTTCTTATCTGTGTTTTATTATGACCTTAATGTGTCAGAACTTTGTGTTTCATGATACTATTATTCCGTTTTCCATTTATTCGTTGTTGATCTTGCTAAATTCATTGATTGTTTGCAGATACTTGGAAAGTGTTTTTTCAAGGCAACGCTTTGATTGTCCAGTTGAACAGTTTGTTCAGATCATGAATGCAATTAATTACACGGTGAGAACTTTTACCTGGCTGGTACAGATACAGTTTTACATAATCATGTAAATTCCCACCATTATTGTTTAACTGTGTGTTGCATTCTGGAATACCTATTGCTATCAGATTGATTGTTTTTCTGATATTTAATCATTGATGATATTTGTGTATTTCTGCAGGTTGACAGGCTTCAGATACTTACTCAAGAAGACATGAAACATGCTGATCGTAAGCTGAGACATTGTATAGATGAGTAAGCTCTCGCATCTCTACAAGCCTGCATGTCCTCCATTACTGATACCCTTGTGCACTCATGCTTGCTACCTGGAAATTTCTACAGGCACAAGAAGAAAGAAAAGAAGCCGAAGCACAAATCAAAAAGGACTGCTAGTGATGCCCGGCAGTAAGTACCGGCTGTCTTGTGTAAGAACCAGTTCTGGAAAATGCGGTGGTAAGGGCGTGTACCCTGCTCTACGTGTTAGCTTTGCCATGGAACCAAGTTATCATACAAGTTTCTTTGTCTACCCAGGCTCTATCTGGTTGATCCAACTTCGACTGTGACTTCTCCAGCCATTGCATCAGCGATGGTGAGGCTCATCTCCTCACCAGCTTAGGTCTTGACCAAGGACAGGCAATTTTCAGATGAGGCACCTTACGGCAGCATTGTAGGCCCTTGCACGCCCGGTGCCAGCGAGCACCCTGTCATTTGTAACCTAATTTTATTAGAGTAACTTTATTGTTCAGTGCGGTGCTAGAGAGAAACTTGAGGTTTAAAACATCGGATGCTACTTTGCTGTAGTTTTTTTTTTTTGAAACGGATTTTGTTGCAAGTTAATTCTTCGGAACATGGGATAAAACATTGGATGCTATTTTGTTATATGCAGGAATGATACAAGGCTGGCTTTGCTGCCTGGCTGTGTCAAGTCATGTTGCTGGCCTTAATTAATCTTTATCTGTTGTTTCTTGTTTACAGTTTCTGCCATTGTTGAGCTGATGACTATCAAGATAATTTGTCTCGTTTTATGTTTGCATGTTCTCCAAAAAAAAGTCGACTTGTTTTTAAAAAATCTGATTAAAAATATATTGTAACATATTAAATTAATAGTGTCTTTTATATATAATTAAATAAGATCTCTAATCAGCGCCCCCAGTCAAAATCCATCTCATTTCTCTGAAGCCTTGTTCGGTTAGCCCCACCCCTGCCGTTATCGCGGCCCAACCCCTGTCAGGCCCCGTGGATCAGCCCTGCTGGGGTTTAATCACAGCCCACACATAATTCCGCGCTCGGTTACACTTACACCCGACGTGGAAGTCGCCCCGGCCCAACCTCCGCCGATCCCGTCCAATCCAAGGTGGAAAGAAAAATCTTCTTCTAACCCGTGGACGGAACCCCGAGCTCGGCAGCGACACGACTCAGGGGCGAACTCGACGGCGACCCGGAGGCGAACTCGGCTGCAGCCACGGTGACGGCGCTGCCTCCGCATCTCCCGCGCCCCTCCCCCAGGACGGAGGCCCCTCGCCGGTAAGCTCCCTTTCCTCCCACCTCCCCCCCTCTCTAGGTCTAGGGTTCTTGTGAATTGTGATAGAGGAGAACAGAGGGAACGTCGAGGATGAGGAGCTGTGGGCGGAGGAGTTCGGGAACGGTGGCACATCGAGGGCGTCCTGAGCGGCTGCGGGCGGTGCGGGTTGCAGGCCATTTTCTTGCGTGCAACACTACTTCTAAATTCTCTTGTTATAGATTCTGTAGGTTGTCTGTTTGATGCCTCATGTTGCCGTGAACTGAAAGCACAGACCTATAGAATCCAGATCTAAACCATGAATTATTGCTTTGTTTCTTTTAGTCCCCCTGCTCCTTTCACTTGTAGCTCGTACTTGTATAGTAGTAGTATTTTACAATGCACTACATACTTCAAGGATTAGATACAGTTATCATACATCATATTCCATGAAATATATGCTAATAGACAGATGCCTGTTTCACCTTCCATCAATGAACTATGTCATCATATAGTACAAAATGCATGGACTTTCAGATGGTGCTTGTTGTAAAAAAATTGTGATCTTTTTTTGGCAATCTGATAGTTCTAATCTGATGTTGTTCGACAGTCTGATGCTATGACTGAAGTATGTTGTGTGATGTACTACTTGATAGAACTGCAAGTACCAAGATAATGTATCTTTTTTCTTTTGCCATATTATGCCTAGCTATATGTTGGCCAGAACGTGCTCTTCATTATTTGTTGGATTCATGTGGAAATACTTACTATACTGACAGTAGCAGATGCAATACTAACATCTTATCATTGTTGTTTATGTCTACAATTCAAAGTAGCCAGGATATATGACTGAGCTTTTCTTGGTCGTGAAGGCCTTTAATTGACTCTGTTTGGAACCTATGCGATAATTCTGGAAGTTCTTGATATTTTCCTTGGATAATTTTTTTCAATCTGTTTAGTTTTGCTTGCCTCTGAACTCAAGCCATTCCTTCTAGCTGAGTCGCTTGCTGGTTATCTCCTGCTGTGACTGAATATTTTGTAGTATAGAACATGCTGGTTGTATATAGGTGGAACTGCACAAGGGTGCTTGTTTCTGTTTGAGACTTCCTGGGTAGTTCTGAAGATGCCTATTGTTTATAATTTACTTAAGTAGATGAACTAGATGAAGTGTCCTTACTTGATCATGGCCCCTCTCCGTAGTGGCTTTTCCTCTCCACCACGGCAAGTCAGCAACGCACCATCCCTTGTCTTTCCTCTTCTCGCCGGACCTATCCAAGTTCCCAATCCGACCCAACCCAATACGTCTCTAGAATCTCTCCTGTAGTGTACCACCGCTGCCGCCGTGCCCTAGCTCCGCATCATCGCAGACACCCACACCGCTTCCTCTCTCACCCACCAACCCTTCCGCCTCTCATGTGCCTCGCCGGCTTGCGGCTCTCCGTGCCAACCTCATCCAGCCGTCGCACCCCCGCTCCGCCCGTAGTCCCGGACATCAATTCTCGAGGTATGAGCCTTTCTGGTCATACAGTGATGATTAGTTAAACCCAGGGTAATCCCTATGAGTTCTGGCACGCCATCTAGATGTGGCCCCCGCTGTGAGATGATTCCGAACGACACGTAGACGATTCGATGATCCTTTATTTTCCAGTTCTATTTTGGTGTCTCCGTCAAGCGTACAAAATCACAGGGCTGGGCTACATGATGCTCCAAAATGATGGCCGTCGGCCAGGACACATGAGTGGTTGTAGTTGATGTGTGCTCACCCTATTATACCTTTGGAGGGAATTGTGCTGCCCCTCAGATTCAGCCTCTCGCGCGGTCACGCCTCACCTTGATGTAGTGGTCATCTCGAGGGACATGCCCAGTGGCTTGCTCCATGCTTTAATTGCCTCGAGGAGCATGCCCAGCAGCAAACTAGGACTGCCTTTATTGAACATCATCACGGCTGGCGATGACATGTTTGGCCTTCGCAGAACACTTGTAAGAAGCAAGGCAACCAGTCAAGCGAAGAGCACTTGTGCAAGCTATGTTTGATAGTGCAGCGCCGAGCGGAAGGACTGCTTGTTCTTTAGCAGCTATGCTAGGAGGCAGGGGCAGAGCCAGAAATGATCGGAGAGTGCTGCTGGGCTAGCATGATCTTTCATGTTTGTGAGCTAGATGTCTCAGAGTTTGTCTTTGCGTAACATAGATGGGCTGGTGCTACTGCACCGGCAGCACCAGGCACGACTCCGCCCCTGCTAGGAGGATAAACGGCAAATTAAATTAGGCTGTTTGTGCAGATCTCTTGCTGGCCATGAGGCCATTACAAGACCAGTATAGTAATTCTTCTGCTCTATAACAGATGGCCACCAATTTCATGTTTTGCCCAGCTGCCACCATTTAAAAAATTCCTGTACTCCCTCCGTTCACTATTATAAGACCTTGTGGATATTTCACTTTGGACTAGATACGGACCAAATGAGTGAACCTACACACAAAAACGCGTCTAGATACATTTATTTTGGTCCTATCTACTGCACATTGAAATATCTACAAGGTTTTATAATAGTGAAGTAGTGAACAGAGGAATTGGCAAATTTTGATTTTAAAATATTTAGTATCTTTCAGTAAATAGTTGGTACACGCATTCTGTCAAAATTATCAGAAAATTGCACATTTGTTTTGATTAAGAAAAGCATAGATTATGGCTGACGACTTCCATCTGGACATTGGTGCCTCTTACCTTCCACCTGTCAATTACACTATGGTCTCATATAATACGAACCAACGAATGTTTGCATTATTGAAACACTGTTGCAGAATATGTGTACTTTTGTAAAATGCAAGCTCAAATGTGTGGTTTTCTGATAGTCATTCTAAAACATGTCATCTTTGTTTTACACTAACAGTTCTCTTTCTGTAGGAAGCTAGAAGAGGTGTAGTGTTATCTGGCTTCAAGCCTTCAACAGAGTTGCCGTGTAAAGATTTTTTTTTGATCTTCCATTTTCCATAATTGGAAGGTTCAGAATCTTAAAACATGAGGTTAGTAGTCCTAGTTCCTCCTTTAAAGCGATAAAAACTTGTTTGAAAGATATGATGCATGCTGACTTATTTAGATATGCATGGACTAGCACAACAATAGAGCATAATTATCTCATTTTTGTATATCAACTTGTAAACAAGGGATCGGCACATGTGTTTGATAAGTCCTGAGGAATATAAAATTTATTTTTCAGTTGCAGCATGCCATGGGTAACTAAAGTTTTCTTGATGGAACTGGTTTACTCCCTCCATGGTATGGTAACTAAATTTATTTTTCAAGTTGCAGCATGCCATGGTATAGTAAATTAAATTCTTCGATGTGATGGTACTGTGAAGACTTGGGAAACAGCATTGCTCTGTTGCATGCTTAAACAGGATACGGCCTAGTATCGATTTTCTCAGGGATTTGGTCTTTGGGAAAAAATGGATATGATTTCGTAGACCCATTTGCATTTTTATATGGTTTTACATATATACATGAAACCATGTTTTTGGCACAAATGCTGTGTTATGATCCAGAGATAAAGAAGCGACTGAACTGACTGCATAAATGTGGGCCAGAACTCAAGTTGCTTAATTTTGCTTCCATTAATTTGACATTTCCTTTTTATCTCCAGCTCTCATCGTGTGAAGTGGAATGAGGACAATCTGTATGAGATTGAATCAAACAAGCCAGTGAGGCAGAAGATAACTGAGCCCAAGACACCGTATCACCCTATGATAGATGATGATGGTATATGTCTTGTTACCTGTATCTCACTCATCATATCTGGCCACAGTTTGTGCTCATAATGTGCAGAAGCTAAATTTATTTTCTGTTGCTTGCTCGCTAGAGTCACTATCACCAACACGCCCTTTCGACAAGTGTCTAGATGAGACTGTTAACGCTGAAGCTATTTTAACTGCTTTAAATGGTGTGGCTTCTTCAAGTAAAAATGATTCAAAGGATGATGACTGGGCAACCTCAGATGATGATGCAGATGCCATGGAACATGATGATGGTTGGTAGCTTCTTGCTCTGTTGACATTTTATGCTTCTAGAGTTACTAGAGTAAATCAGCAATCACCAATGTGCAATCTATTTTACAAGTTTGACTTATTTAACTCCATGTTATGGTTTGCAGTTTCCTAGTTTACATAAAGCTTTCACAGCTCTTTTCTAAGATGATAAATTTTATCTTATATCATTATTTATGTGTTTATATTTGTGGCCATAAGCACACAGTATGCTTCATCATTATAACGGGTAATAAGCATATCAGCAGAATACAATACGCTATCTGAAAATACAGTGATATGCTGGTGTTCATGCAGACTCGGAAGGTGACAAAGGATCGGTGAGCTTCAAGGAGCATCGCCGTGTTCACTACGATGAATTCCGCAAGGTTAAGGAACTAATGCGCTCTGGATCTCTGGTCGAAGAAGGGGCAAACAACCAAAACAAGACCGCAGAAGAAAAGGCTAAGAGCGAATCGACGTCACCTCAAGCATGAGCAACAAAGTGAATTTCATGGTCACTAAGCTAGGGAAGCGTGCAGTTGGCGCCCACTCTGTGTATTGTTTGATCCTTGTTTTTCATATCAGGTCAGATCGTTTTCTGCATGCAAAGAACTCGTTCATCTCCCCTTGTTTGGAGATGTTGTGGTGCGTAAAATGGAGAATTCTGGTTGTACTAGTTACTTCGTGTTACTTCGTTCATCTCCCCTTGTTTGGAGATCGTTTTCTGAATACTGAAGTTATTTGATTAGCCCTTTGAGCAAATTTTCTCCGTGAGGCTAGCTTTATTTTTTTTTATGTAGTGCTGTGTGAACAGTTTCCAAGAATATGTGATGAGTAAAGAAACTGAGGCCTGATTATACAGCTCGCTTGCTTGCAAGAATTTAATGCCAAAACAGTCTGGTGTAACATTTGGCAAATGAAAAAAGGCCTCACCAGGATGTTTGTCAAAGCTTCTACTCTAGCGTGTTGCAATTTTGCTCTTGTAGAATAAGTAGAACGTAGACAACACACACCGAAGCAATGTTCAATTATACACAAGCCTGGCACGGCACTTATTGCCAAACAAATTGATTTGCAAAAACATTTCTTTACAGCGAGTACACCAGTCAAGCAAGATTTAGAAGATTCCAAGATAGCAACGGCACAAGTGCCACAGGTTAAAAGAAAAGATCTCAATATTACAACATTTCCATTTTTTACTTCTTCTGCAGTACACAAGTCCGCCTACCCTACATGTTTGCATTTCGAACATAATAAAATGAGGAATTGAAAGAACTTGTTGTTCGATCCTCCGTATCTTCACATCTTAGCCTTTCCTGGTATTGGACCCGGGAGATTCATTCAGCTGACCCAGGAGCTTCATTCAGCTTGTTTTGGTTGCGGCAAAGTTGACAATCGGAGCCTTAAACAAATCAAGAAATATTATGATCAGTGTAACATCTCACAGCAAGGAGTAAAACCAACGAGCAGTATGAACTACCAATATACAGTGGATGGATAAACGGAGACAGAATGACCATGCAAAGTATTGTTCCCAACGTTCATAAATTGATACCGACATAGGGAGTCTCCAACATAAAACATGTTATGGACATGAACATACTACTTCGACCATTATTACTTCTCAAATGAATATGTTAGTAATATATTTTAAGATCATATTATGGAAATAATTTTCATGAAAAATCATACTACAATGGATAATTTTCATGAAAAATCATACTACAATGGATCGCTACTTTTCCTTTGATCAATCTAAATACTTCATATGTTCATATATTACTGAGTCATATGCTAAAGAAGTTATACTGCACGCTTTCTAGAAAGTCATCTTTTTCCAAATATAGGCAAGTATACAAGAGTACCTGAGGGGCTTTCTTTGGACAGTTGACGTTGCTGCAGGAGTAGCGCGAACTGAGGGGCCAGGAAGCTCAAGTGGCTTTTTTGAAAACAAAAACGAAATAACAATTAATATCACAATACAAGCAAATAACAACAGAAGAAGCTAGATCACAATACGAATTTAGAGATAGAACATTAAGAGCTAATGAATCGGTACAAGGTTGGCATGCTTAGCTCTATCGTTTTAATGATGCCAAATGAGTAAATTATTCATACAGTAAACAGGTGAGCTAAAAGAGAACGAAAATTGGGAGTTCCTATACTGCTTCTCTTCTATTGCTCTTCATCATATCAAATGGATCACATTCATATCAAACTGTCAAAACACTTAAACATGCATTGCATCCTGGCTCTTGTGAACAATTTGGCAGAACATGTAAGAATAGTGTGGAGTCATGCATTACAATATCATTAAGAAATACTAGATGATTACAGCAAAAGTATGTACTCTGATTGTAAATCAATAAGGGGTTCTATGAGAATACCAGCATATGTGCTTATGGATGAAAAAGGAACAGTAAGGCAAAGCAGTAAATTATCATCCATCTGCTGTCAAGATTCCAGAGCATAAAAAAGATGGTATGTCACGAGCTTACAACTCTCGAGGAAGATCAGAGGAAAAAAGGGGACTCATGCCGTAACAGAATCCTAAATACATATGAAAAGAGTTTGAAGAAAAATATACCTCCAGCTCTTCCTCAGCCTTGCGCTTCAGATGATTATTACCATGGGAGTTCAGGCTGCCTGTCTGCCCCAGGATCCTTTCAGAACATCCTTCCAAAGGTGATCCATGAGCAGGTGCATGTTTGTTGTTAGGCTTATCTTGATACGATACCAGTTCATCAAGCTCATCAACCACAGGTGGAGAGAAACTCGTGAGGTCATTTCCAGGAATCCCTTCAGATTCCTTATGTGAACTATGGAAACAAAGGTCCAACCCATTTGTAGGACCACCATTGCTTGAAGTAGATGGCATACTATTAGGTTGTGTAACTACATCCAACACAGCATTGTCCCCCGGAGCAGATGTACTTCCAAGGATATGCCCTGGATGTTCATGCTCAACAGATTCTGTGTGAAGATTCAAATGCCCATTCAGAGTATTTCGGGTCTCTCCACTTGACAAACTAGAGGCCAACGACGGAGTACCTTGATAGGCACCAGAACGATCTTGAGCAGACTGAGGATCACTCCAACTCTCAGTCCCCAATGGATTTCCAACTTGACCATCAGCTGTAACATCATTCCTAGAAAAAGCACGACTGTTCCTGACTGCTGTTCTGGAAGAACGAGGAGGACGCACTCCACCAGGAAAAACAAACAAAGGGATATCTTTTCTTTTTACATGGGACACTTCAATATCCATTCCTTCTCTCCGATGTACATAAGCAAGAACTGAAATCTTAAACTCATTTACAATTCCTCTGATGTCAAATTGCTCAGCTTCATGAGGTTGGGCAGTTTGTTTTCTCCAAAGACCCATGAAATAAAAGCTATGCAACGGCCTGGATCCATCTGAGAAATCTCTGGGATGAGGATGCGCAAGGAGCATCTCATGTGTATATCGCTCAAACTACATCAGCAACCAAAATATCATATTAAAGGAGTACAGTGCACACATTACTAAGAAGAATGGAAGTTTTATTTCAGTCATTCACCTTCAGTACAAGTTGGCGAAGACGAGACTCTACCCAGCCTTTCCAATTCCTGAGGTCATCTTCCTTTCTTGCTGTGATACCAATTTCTAAATAATTTCTATATAATTCAAAAAATGGATATGGCTCGAATAGATCATCCCAGGTTGCTCTATTTTCATCTATTGCCTACAGTTTAGTCATCAAGGTGAAATAAAGTCTGATCCATACCAGTGAACTCAAAATAGAAGTTCTAAACATAAATGCAAAGGGCTACACACTAGCCGCATAATCTCAAGAATCTGCTCATGTATAGTATATAAGTTAACAGCGAAAACACAGGCATTACATACATTATATATATTAATCAAATAATTAAAGTTAGATAACTCTACAACAATGAATTTGCGTAACTCTAAATCACAATGTAAAATACAGGAACTACATTAATAATAACTATTTAAACATTAGCAGACTGAGTTGCAGAAATGGGGAGTACAGTTTGCGCTTCAGATCAATATTATCACTGCTGCTAGACAGTAGACATCAATAGCATATCATCATTTGATCTCTGTTATATGTCAGCCTTAAATGCATGATTGATTTTATTTGCTGATGATTTCCTATTAAAAGTTAAACAATCATTCTGAAACAGTAAGTACCTGGCAGATCTCGAGTCCACGGGCAAATTCTTGGATCATCACATACTTAGTACTACTAGATACGTTATAGCTAGAATTCATACAAGGATATGCGGGTGTTATTATAGGCATCTGATGGCCTCTTTCTCTAAAGTTTCTTCTTGGATCCCAAACAGGGAGGCCAAGAGGACCCTCCTCAATGTGGCAAAGTATAACAGGGTTGGGCCACTTCCACTGGCTGTAGACTCTGAAAAACCGAGATATCAACATGCTGGGCGATGCATTTGGGTACAATTGACATATACGAGCAACAAGGATTGCCCAGTTTATGCCACCCAAAAATCCTATAACCTGTACAAGCAAGCAATATATGAGTGGGCAGTCTTTTTTAAATAAAGCAAAATGTTCTCTTCTTCTGTTGGCCTCCTCGCGTAAAGCTTCCAATCCTTCCCTGATCATGCATGTATGTTTAGTTTAAAGAATACTCTTGTAGCGAGAAGAAGCATACATTTGAGTACACCCCACGGCGCTTTCCCCAGTACCTCATGAACCTTAAGGTTGTGCGGAAACTCTGGATTTGAGAAAACAAATGGGTTTTAGTCCCTAGAATAATTTTAACATGTTTACTTGAGGAACAGGCATTCGTAAGAACTCATACCGGAATGTTCGGGACCAATCGTAAGATTTGATCAGTAACTCGACACCCATTTAAACTACGAACAGCCTGTTCATCAACATTGTGCAGTATGGAGTCCTGAGAAAGATCAAGATCCTGAAACAGAATCATGTACCATGATTAGGAATCTCTATCAAACATCATCGGAACATGTCAAGAAATGATTCACAAGCCCAATAAAACCAGGGAATAAGATGCTAAGCTCCATTTATATGATCCTTCATTTTTAGGATGCATACTGCTGCCATCCTCTACCCATTTGTTACAATTAGTACAAGAGAAATATGCCATGCAATGCTGAAATATTGTCTATGTAACAAAACTGTAAAACAGAACTTACCTCAGGAATCACCACATGTGCAAGGTTTGCATATAAAAGGTCAATAGACACCCCGCAAAGTTTGAACCCCAGAACAGGCACATGAGCATCTGGTACCGGATGCAACTCCGAAACTTCTGGCATCTCAGCTAGTATATCATGTAGACACCGGAAGAAGTAGTCCTGCATAAAATGAAATGCACATTTGACACAGTAAGACTGCAATACCTTTGGAATTTTAAAAACAGATCCTCTTACATTTCGAGTTGCATGTCTTGGACCCACACATAGCGTATCAATATCTGCACCAGGACCGTGTACCTGGGCAATAATAAGTAACAAAATAAGAAGAATCACAAAAGTTACTTTCGGATAGATAACCTCATAAAAGAAGCAACGATATAAACCTAACACCATCAGACTCTACATAGATATATGCATAATGATCAACACACTTGCGTAGTTTGATAGAAAAACATACGGAATGGGCAGAAAGCATGAAAACACGGTAACCACTAACAAGTGAGTATTTCCTTAGAAACAGAACTACACAACAGAGTAACAGAGTACCCCAAGGCGGTATGAACCGAATGTGAAGATCTTGGCATTTGCTTCTTGCACAAACTGCTCGCCGTAACCGCTCAGCCTAGTTGCCTTCTTAATCCAAGCTTTCACAGTCTGCCATGACAAACAGTCATCTTCAAACCCTAAACCCTAAGCAAATTATAATCCAAAATATAAGCACATCGACAGAGCATCATCAAACCTGGTCAAGCTTGCCTAAGACCTCTTCTCGCGAGACAGCCTCCTCCTGGCTCTCGTACAGACCCGCGTCAGCAAGAAACTGGTTGACAGCAATTACAACATGCGACCAAAACATGTTAAACATGAGAACAGCAGAAAAAATACAAATTTCTGGGTCTATCTGACACCCATATACCACAGGCACACACCTTTTCAACCTCAGCTGTCTGAATGACATCCTTCTCGGTCGGACCGCTTAACGAGATTGGCTCGGAGACGCCAAGATAACCAGGATTGCTCTTCGCCATCAAGGCTCTCCAATTATTATTATTGTTATTTTTTCTTAATTATTTTCGACGAAAGGTCGATAGAACAAGCTTTTATATAAAGCAAAGTGGGATGCTGGGGATACCAGCTTACAAGGCAGTGTTCAGAACAAAACCAAAAATATAAATATTACAGCACTAGGACTAGGAGGAAAACAGAATCAAAACTGAGCCTACACATCGCACTGCCCCAGGGCAAACAGAAGCACGCCGCCTCTTTTCTTCACCGGCGCCTGGCTGCTGGACTCCACAATTCGATTCGATTCTCAGGAACCCTTGCTCCCTGAGGGGCGGATCTAGATGGTGCGCCGACCACAATTGGCGGAGGTCAGTGGAGTTTCACCGACGACAGAAAGCTCGTACACCCCGAAAACAATCGCCGAGATTGCGGACGGGATCGAGATAGCGGGGAGGCGATGAGATGGAGCAGAGACGGCGATGGCGGCGACGCGCGTGAGAGAGCTAGGGCACGGCAGCAGCTCTAGGGCACAGTGGTGGGGTTGGAGCTTTGGGTGGGTCGAGAGGGGAAGAGGAAATAAAGGTGGGGCGGCCAAGGGGAAACCGCCGAGCACATGGATTCCGGTTCCGGGTGAGGCACGGCCACAAATTGGAAGATTACCAGTTAATCGGATAAAACTAGTATCACAATTAAGGCTGTTGGGATGGGTATCGACTCTGGTAAGTTTTGCATGTCAGTACCAACACTTGGACGTCAAAACTTTGATCACGCAAATCCCAGCTTGAACACGTTTCTAACGAGTCTGACCCATATTCAGAGCTGAAGTGGCCAAACGGCCATTTCCCCCGCCGTTTAGGACACGACCAGGTGCGGTCGGACTGCACCTGGGTCAGGGTCCGCTACTGGATCCTCTGTCACTCTTCTTCTTCCCCTGATCTGGTGCCTCCGCCATCGCTGACCCTCTGCCACCGCCGTCACCATGCCCTCCTGGAATGATGGAGAGACCAGCAGCGACAGCCTCGTGTCAGGCTTCTCAGAAGGGCATGATATTAGCCCGCGTGCGCCTGTAAGTGTAGAACTAGGGTTCTTCGATTTGGCATGCTTTTAGTTGGATTTCAATCGATTGAAGCTCTTGTTTAGTTCAGGATAATAAGCTCCTGTAAATCCACTGACATATGTTGTTGTCATATCCACTAAACCCTAGATTTGTCGATTTATGTTAAGTTTGTGTTTGTTGTGCTTTGTGTTAGGTGCCAGATACTATCTTTGACCCTGATTACAACGACAGTGATGAGGTTCAGCTGAGGTGCAAGCATGACAAGCCTCTTCACAAATTTGTTGCTTTCGAAGGATTAGACACTGGAAGGAAATTTCTTGGTTGTGGTTGCAAGGTTGGTGGTGTCAGTGAGTGTATAATTTGCATTGCTTCATTATCACTGATTGTAGAATTTTCTTTGCTTAGTGACTATTGTTGCTTAATGTATATTGCTTAGGTGATTTAATTTGCATTATCATTGCTTAGAGTATTGACAATGACAATACTTACTAATCTGTAGGAGAGCATGTGTGACACATTCCATTGGGTGGATTTGGAGTGGCCACCTACATTGCAGAAAGCTTTGATTAGGCTATGGGGTATGTATGAGGAAGAGAAAGACACAAGAATCTCTAGGAATGTGGAGTATGCGACTGCCAATTACCGGCTGGTTTTAGAGAAAAGGGAAGTGGAGCAAGAGAAAGTAAAACTGATGAAATAACTCAGCCTGACTCTGCCATTGAGTGTGTTGGGAAAAATAAAAAACCATGAATTGGAGCTTGAGAAGGCAAGGAAGGAGAAGGCTTTGGCATAAGTTAGCACTTTGAAGGAGGAGAAGAAGAAGTTGGAGTATTGCATGGGAGATCTTTTCAAGGCTCTCCAAGAAAAGAAGGAGAAGTTGAAGCAGATCTCAGAGTTGTGTGATGAATGAGTTGTTATTGTATTAAGTAGTTAAACTTGTGTGTTTCTGGCTGTTGAACTAGAGCAAGAACTTATGTGTTTCTTTTATGTACCATTGGAACAAGTATGTAGAATTGGAACAAGTATTATGGATGCTTTCTATATGTACCAGATTATTGTGTGGAAGTAAGGTGGAACAAGTATTCCTTGTTATTATAATTTTGACAACATTGTATTATATCAGGTGATTTATCACATTCACGGCATGCATTACATCACATTCACAGAATCAAGCATGCATTTCATGGTTACTATATGTCCATCACATTCACAGCAACTCAGCTACATCACTTACATTGTTACTACATGTCCATCACATACTCTCATTTCACCAAAAGAGGCAGACATGTGTGGTAAGGCAGATAGTACTAATTGTCCATTACAACACATCTCCCAAAATAACTCCATGACAACATGATCCCTAGAAGAATTAGTTGTCCGATGGGCCAGCTTATCCTTCATCACCTAGAACATAGCCACAATTCAAGTAGCTCCATGTTCTGGTCCTCTTGTATGCAGGAGCAGATCCACCTGGAACATCACCCTCACTCTATCTTCCAGCTGATCTTGGAGCAACAAAGCCAGCCTGCCAGCAGGAGGTGTAGCCCTTGCAGTAGCCCTTGCAGCAGGTGGTGGACCAGTTGGTTTAGCCCTTGCAGCAGGTGGTGGACCAGTTGGTGTAGGATTTGCAGCTGGTGATGGACCAGTTGGTTTAGGCTACACAGAAGCAAACAAAATCAGTTGGTGCAAAATTCTCATAAACACATAAACAAACAAAAGAACCAAACTGATAACTAGAGCACTGACCACATGTTTGTTCTTTCTTATCACGAGATCAGGCCTCAAAGGTTGTGAGCAGCTGGTGTATTTGTGCCGTTGCAAATTGCAATTAGAGCATGTAATGGTTCCCATTCTTGATGTATATTTGGTCTTTGGCACCTCAAACTTCCCCTTCCTCCTCTTCTCTTGCTTTCTCCCTTTCTTGATGTGGAAGTAAGATGGTATGATGTCAGGTGTTGTTGTTTTAGGCGAAGCATGTTGTCCAGGCACTGGGTAAATGACAGGCTGAAAAGCTTTGGCATACATATCTTTCTTGAAGAAATAGCTCACATAATGCTTAGGTTTCTGCTTGGCTTTGATGATAGCACTGCATGCATGGCTACAAGGCAGCCCTGTCACATCCCACTTCCTACATCCACAGTTTTTTTTCCAACAAGTTGACAGCATGTGTTGCATCACCTCTAGCATTAGTAACTTGCCACAAACCAACATATGCAACCCTTGGTGTGCAGAATCAGGAGTGCTTCTTGGCCATTTCTAGCTGCTCACTGAAGTGGGGAGTAATCTCCCATCCTGCCCTAGAAGCACCTACCCTCTTCTCATGCATTCTAGTCATCAGCTTGTCTTTTATCCCTTCAATCGTAGTTCTAGTAGGTTTCTTCCTAACATCTAGGATATATTTGTTGAAGACCTCACTTAGATTGTTCACCACAAGGTCAGTCTTGCAGCTGGTGTCAAAAGCATGCCTAGCCCATGTGTGCACTGGGATTGCACTAAGCCACTTCCAAGCAGCCTCACTTTCTTGCTTCATGTTCTCCATGGCAGCCTCAAAATGGTGTTGTTGGTAAGCATATGAAGCTGCATCCATCATCTTCTTCAAATCTTCACCAATAAATCCAGCCGCTTTGAAGTTGGCATATATGTGCCTTAGACGGTATCTTTGAGGGCTAAGAGGAAACACTTGGTTGACTGCTGCTATAAGGCCCCAAGTACCAAATTATTTCAAGCATAAGGAGTTTACTAAGTACCAAATTAAGTCAAGTATAAGGAAATTATAAAATAACAAATAAATTTAGGCCAAGTATAAGGAACACACCTTTTGTCTGTCAGACATGAATGTATATCTACCAAACTGTCCATGTTCTCCACCTAGAGCATACTTTAGCTGAGTTAAGAACCAACACCAATTGGCTTTGTCCTCTTTGGGTACAACAGCAAAGGCAATAGGATACATATTATTATTGGCATCTCTGCATGTTGCAGCCAAGATTTGAGCACCAGTGCGTAGCTTAACAAAGCATCCATCAAGCCCTAAACAAATAGCTTAAGTTAGACATTATAATTTAATGAATGACCCACACACATTAAGAAAACAGATGCTTGCCTATGAATGGCCTACAACCATTAAGAAAACCCTCTCTGACTACATTGATACAGAAAAAGAATCCATGGAATGTGGGCCCATGATTAGGGTTCTCTACAGTTGGTGCAGGTGACACTGTTGTGACAACAGCCCTATTGCCAGGGTTAGTATCAATAATATCTTGGGCAAAATCCCTAAGTCTAACATATTGCTCCATGTGATCACCCATTATTTCATCTAGAGCCAGATTTCTTGCCCTATAGGCCATGTCCTTGTTTACTTCCACGCCATGTTGTTGCCTGGCTGCATCTATGAGTGACTGAATTCTTGTATTTGGATCAGACCTAAACATACTTGCATATGTGTGAGCTAACCATTTAGCACTCACCCTTGAACTATCAGTGCTTGTATCACAAGTATGTTGCAACCTCATCTTCCTAATACAAAAGGTATTCTCACCCTTTATCTCTGAAGTTGTCATATGGGAAGGACAGTCCTTATGGATGCAATGCACAATTATTCTTACATTTGAGTTCCTCCAATATTGGTAGTTCCTGCTTTAAGCAATATGCAGATTTATCAAAGCATCTCTGAACTGTTGCACATTCACAAAGCACATCTTCAAGCATAATTGTTCATGTGGATGCAACCTTCTATCATCATACCACCTTCTTTCTGGCCTTTTATTTTCTCTGTTTTTTCTGCCTTTTGGTGGAACCATGATCAATGGTTGAAACAGATCAAATTCATCATCCTCAGAAAAACCAGCAGCATTATCTTCATCATCTGATGATGGTATGTACTCTGGTGTTTCTTTTATCTCCACATATGTATGACGCCTTGATGTGGGTCCTTTCTTAACAGGAATTTCCTTCTTTTTCTTTGCAGGTTCGGGGGCTGGTACAAACACAGTTGGGTCTTCTTCAGTCACAAGCAAGTCTTCAATATCTGTGTCCCCTTCACAGTGCAGCAGGGGATCCTCTCTCTTCCTCCTTAGCTCCTCAATTCTCTCTGCTAGTTCCCTCTGTTCCTTTCTCTTGGACTCTTCTAACTGTTCAATATTAACTTGTCCAATGGCAGCATCCCACCAAGGATCATCATCAACAATGTCTGACCCCATACTGCAACCATCCTTAGAATCAGTGTCTTCAATGGCTATTGCCTTTCCCTTCAACAGCATCTCACTTTCTTGAGCTGGAAGTTAAGTATTTGTGCACTCATCATCAACTATAACAGTGCTACCAGTCTGACTAGTGAAAATGTATCATTCCTTGTCAACAACATACACAGGTTCACTGTAATCAATAGGGATAGGTTCATTGCAATCAATAGGGACAGGTTCTTCATATTGCACAATGGAAGATGATGTTGGTTGAATAGGTATGGCTTCGGATTTCTTGTTATTACTAACTCTTCCCCTCTTTTTACAAACAAAGACAGCACCTTACTTGAATCAAAGTGATCTAACAGTTCATATATATGGTAGCTGTTCTCAACCAATTGATCTACCCCTTGATTTCTGCAGTAAATAGAATCCCTAAGACTGAAGCCCTTGAAAGGATACGGATGTCGCCTAGTGGGGGGGTGAATAGGCGATTAAAACTTTTCCTAGAGTGGCTCAACAAAGGCAGAATAAAACTAGTGTTTACTTTGTTAAGCACAACCTAGAACAACTAAGGTTCACCTATGTGCACCAACAACTTATGCTAAGCAATACAAGCAACAAAGTGATAGCAAGATATATATTGAAGGGTTTCGCGGCATAGTAAATCAAAATTTTCTACGGAGCGAACAGAGGGAAAGCCAAGATCTAATCTAGGAGATGCAAACAACGAGAGAGATTGGATTGGATCTTCATACCCTTGAAGATTCGCACAGCGGAACGTTCGTCGGAACGTGGGTGATGTAGTCGTACTCGCTTCTCCTCCTCGCGATCCGATCCGATCTAGCACCACAAGTGGCGGTGCCTCCGTGAGATGCACACGTGCAGCACCTCGACGTCTCCTCCTACCTCGGACCAGCAATTATGGTGGAGAGATAGATTGGATCTACAACACGACGGCGTGGTGTATATGGTGGAGAATTTCTGCAGCAGGGCTTCGCCTACAAACAGTCGGGAGGGAGAGAGGAAAGCTAGCAAGGCGGCTAGGGTTTGGAGGAGAGGTGTAGGTGTTTGGTGCGCCCCCACCCCTCTTTATATAGAGGGGGGCGCAGCCCTAGCCCCTCCCCCAAGCCCAAAGGATAAGGAGTGGGGGGCATGGACTCTCCCCTCTTCTAGAAACCCTATCTCTAGTTTAAACGATTTAAACTCTCTAGGATCGGCTGGGCCCTATGGGGCCTTGTGCCCCTGGCCCAATGCAGCCAGGACACTCCCTCATAGGCCCATGCCCCCTCCCGGAAGGTGGGACCACGTTGGTCCCCTTCCGGAAGGTTCTAGAAGCTTCCGGTACAATACCGATTAACCCGGAACAATTCTGAACTCCAAAAACTGCACTGCATTATATGAATCTTATTCTCCGGACCATTCCGGAACCTCTCGTGATGTCCCGGATACCATCCGAGACTCCAAACAAAAATTCATAAACCAATTATCCAATCTATCCTAGCGTCAAGACACGTTAAGTGTGTGACCCTGCGGGTTCGAGAATATGCAGACATGATCTTCTATCAATAATCAACAGCGGGGTCTGGACACCCATATTGACTCCCACACATTCATCGATGATCATATCGGATGAACCACGATGCCAGGATTCAATCAATCCCATATATATATTCCCTTCGTCTCGCGATATTTTACTTGCCCGAGATTCGATCGTCGGTACCGTCATACCTAGTTCAATCTCGTTCACAGCAAGTACTTTACTCGTTCCGTAATCCGATATCACTTTGTGATTAACTCCTTAACCACCTGCTTGCAAGCGGTGTTGATATCGATTACCGAGTGGGCCCGAAGTATATCTCTCCGACTTGGGAGGGACAAATTCCATCTCGATACATACAACCCAACAGATACTTTCCGATCACCTGAGAGACACCTTTATGATCACCCTCTCATAGGATGACGTTTGATGACCTCAAAGCTTTCTTCCGATACCAGGGAGTTGTATTATCTCATGGTCTAAGGAATACAATATTTGACATAAGAAAAGCTTCGCAAAGACGAACACGATGACACGATCTAATTGCTTCGCTTAGTTTGGGTCTGTCCATCATATCATTCTCCCAATGATATGATCTCATTATCAATTGACAACTCATGTCTATGGTTAGGAAACCTTAACCATCATTGGTTAGGAAACCTTAACCATCATTGATCAATGAGCTAGTCCATAGAGGCGTACTAGGGACACGGTGTTGTTCACAAACCACACAAGTATTAAAGTTTCCGCTTAATACAATTCTAGCATGGAATATAAACTTTATCATGAACATGAATTATAATAATAACATCTTTATTATTGCCTCTAGGGCATAATTCCAACAGTCTCCCACTTGCAGTAGAGTCAATAATCTAGTTTACATCTGGTAACAATCTCACACCCATGGCACTGAGGTGTTGATCATGTTTTACACGTGGAAGAGGTTTAGTCAATGGATCTGCGACATTCAGATCTGTATGTAATTTGCTAATCTTCAGATCTCCATCTGCAATATAATCTCGGATTATATGAAACTTGCGGTTGATATGCTTGGTCTTTGGATGATATCTTGGTTCCTTAGCGAGTGCTATGGCGCCAGTGTTATCACACAATATCTCCAGTGGGTCCAATGCACTTGGAACCACGCCAAGCTCAGTGATGAAGTTTCTGATCCAAACTCCTTCACTTGACGCTTCTGCAGTAGCCATGTATTCCGCTTCTACTGTAGATCCCGCGATCACGCTTTGCTTGCAGCTTCTCCAGCTCACAGCTCCTCCATTCAAAATATAAATGTATCCTGTCTGAGATTTGGAATCATCCTTGTCGGTGTCAAAACTAGCGTCGACATAACCTTTTACGACAAGCTGTTCATCACCCCCATAGACTAAGAACATTTCTTTAGTCCTATTTAGGTACTTTAGGATGTTCTTCACGGCTGTCCAGTGTTCCACTCCTGGATCACTTTGATATCTGCTCGTCAAACTAAGAGCATTGGACACATCCGGTCTAGTACACAGCATGGCATACATGATGGAACCTATGGCCGAGGCATAAGGCACTTTGCTCATAGCTTCCCTATCATTTACCGTAGCTAGACACTGAGCCTTGCTCAATATCTTACCTGACAACATAGGCACTGAACCTTTCTTTGCCTTATCCATTCTGAACCTTTTCAGAACTTTGTCTAGGTATGTACTCTGGCTTAAAGCTATCAGGCGTCTTTGTCTATCTCTATAGATTTTGATGCCCAATATATAAGCAGCTTCACCTAGGTCTTTCATTGAAAAACATTTATTCAAGTAACTCTTCACATCGTTAAGCATGTTAATGTCATTTCCAATAATCAATATGTCATCCACATATAATACCAGAAATGTCACCGATCTCCCACTCACTTTCTTGTAGATACAAGCTTCGTAGCAATTTGGAACAAATCCAAAGCTCTTGATCACTTGATCAAAACGAAGGTTCCAACTCCGAGATGCTTGCTT
This sequence comes from Avena atlantica, assembly GCA_910589765.1. Lineage (NCBI taxonomy): Eukaryota > Viridiplantae > Streptophyta > Magnoliopsida > Poales > Poaceae > Avena > Avena atlantica. The sequence continues at coordinate 378,673,558 of OU342736.1, forward strand.
CAGTCCATAAATGGAACGCTGAAGTTTGCATACTTTACTAGCATCCTTAGGATCGACAAAACCTTCGGGTTGCATCATATACAACTCTTCATCAATGTTGCCATTGAGGAAAGCAGTCTTGACATCCATCTGCCATATTTCATAACCATGAAACGCAGCAATTGCTAATAAAATCCGAATGGACTTAAACATTGCTACGGGAGAGAAAGTCTCATCGTAGTCAACACCTTGAACTTGTCGAAAACCTTTCGCGACAAGCCGTGCTTTATAGACGGTAACATTACCATCCGCGTCCGTTTTCTTCTTGAAGATCCATTTGCACTCAACGGCCTTTCAGTCGCTAGGAGGGTCCACCAAAGTCCATACTTGGTTTTCGCTCATGGATCCCAATTCGGATTTCATGGCTTCTATCCATTTCTCAGAGTCTGGGCTCATCATCGCTTCCTCATAGTTCGTAGGTTCACTGTCTTCTACTAACAAGACAGTCAAGACAGGGTTGCCATACCACTCAGGAGGGGCACGCGACCTTGTCGACCTGCGACGTTCAGTAGCAGCATCATACGAAGCTTCACGATCCTTGTCATTAGCTTCCTTTATTGTTGGTGCAGGCGGCACTGGAACAATTTCAGGTGCTGCGCTACTCTCCAATTCAAGAGAAGGTTCAATAACCTCGTCTAGCTCTACTTTCCTCCCACTCACTTCTTTCGAGAGAAACTCCTTCTCAAGAAAGGATCCGTTCTTTGCGACAAACACTTTGCCTTCGGTTCTGTGATAGAAGGTATACCCAATAGTTTCCTTAGGGTATCCTATGAAGACGCATTTCTCCGCTTTGGGTTCGAGCTTGTTCGGCATCAACTTCTTAACGTAAGCTTCACATCCCCAAACTTTAAGAAACGACAACTTAGGTTTAGCACCAAACCACAGTTCATACGGTGTCGTCTCAACGGATTTAGATGGAGCCCTATTTAAAGTGAATGCAGCGGTTTCTAATGCATAACCCCAAAATGATAACGGCAAATCAGTAAGAGACATCATTGATCGGACCATATCTAATAGGGTTCGACTCCGGCGTTCAGACACACCATTGCGCTGTGGTGTTCCGGGTGGCGTGAGTTGTGAAACGATTCCACTTGCTTTAAGATGCGTGAGAAAATCATAACTCAAATATTCACCTCCACGATCGGATCGTAGAAACTTAATCTTTCTGTTACGATGGTTCTCCACTTCATTCTGAAATTCCTTGAACTTTTCAAATGTTTCAGATTTATGTTTCATTAAATAGATATAGCCATATCTACTTAAGTCATCGGTAAAAGTGAGGAAATAGTGATATCCACCGCGCGTCGAAACACTCATCGGTCCGCATACATCGGTATGTATGATTTCCAACAAGTCCGTTGCTCGCTCCATCATACCGGAGAACGGGGTTTTGATCATCTTGCCCATGAGGCATGGTTCGCATGTGTCAAATGATTCAAAATCAAGAGACTCCAAAAGTCCATCAGAATGGAGTTTCTTCATGCGCTTTACACCAATATGACCTAGACGACAGTGCCACAAATAAGTAGTATTATCACTATCTACTTTGCATCTCTTAGCCTCAATGTTATGGATGTGTGTTTCATCCCTTTCGAGATTTAGAAGAAATAAACCATTCATAAGAGGTGCATGACCATAAAAGATGTTACTCATATAAATAGAACAACCATTATTCTCCGATTTAAATGAATAACCGTCTTGCAATAAACACGATCCAGAAATAATGTTCATGCTCAACGCAGGCACATAATAACACTTATTAAGGTTTAAAACTAATCCCGAAGGTAAAACTAAGGAGAGCGTGCCGACGGTCATCACATCAACTCTTGATCCGTTGCCAACGCGCATCGTCACCTCATCCCTCGCAAGCCGCCGTCTATTCCGTAGCTCCTGTTTCGAGTTACAAATATTAGCAACTGAACCGATATCAAATACCCAGGCACTACAACGAGGGCTAGTAAGGAAAACATCAATAACATGTATATCAAATATACCTTTGATGGTGCCAGCCTTCTTGTCCGCTAAGTACTTCGGACAGTTGCGCTTCCAGTGACCCTTGTCCTTGCAATAGAAGCACTCAGTGTCCGGCTTAGGACCAGACTTGAGCTTCTTCTCAGCAGGAGCATTGCGCTTGCCGCCGCCCTTCTTGAAGGGCTTCTTTGCTCCCTTACCTTTCTTAAAGGAGGGCTTGTTGACCATCAACACATGATTATCCTTTTTGATGTCCACCTTCGCAGCCTTCAGCTTTGCGAAGATCTCGGTGATCGTATCAGTGGAGCCAATCTGATTATGAGTCACTACAAAACTTTTGTAGCTGGGAGGGAGTGATTGCAGAACCCTGTCAATCTTGAGCTCCTCTGGAATCGTGCATTCCAGTTGCTCAAGGCGTTGAGTGTAGCCCGACATCTTTATGGCATGCTCACTAACGGAACTCCCTTCCTCCATCTTGCAGTTAAAGAACTTCTCAGAGATCTCATATCTCTCAGAACGGGCTTGAGTCCGAAACATGGTTTTCAGCTCCTCGAGAATATCAAAGGGCCCGGATAGGTTTCAAAATTATTTTGAAGTTCCGGTTCCATAGCAAACAACATGGTGCTCTTAATCACACCATAATCATCTTTGCGCGACTGATAGATAGCTTTCTCATCAGCCGACGTAGTTGCAGCAGGGGGGTCACCTAACGCTTTCCCAAGGACATAGTCCTTTTGTCCGCCAGACAGAATGATTCTTAGATTGCGGAACCAATTGGTGAAGTTAGACCCATTGTTTCTAAGCTTTTCCTTCTCAGCAAAAACGTTGAAGTTGAAGTTGGATTTGGCCATGTGATCTACAGTATTTGCAAGTACAATTTAGACTATGTTCATGATAAATAGTTCAACTTAATCAAATTACTAAATGAACTCCCACTAAATTCAACATCCCTCAAGTTGTTTAGTGAACACGATCCAAATTCACCACACCTAATCCGATCATCACGAGAAGAGATGTGGTTTCAATGGTGGACAACAAAATGTCGATCATATCATTCATATGACTCATGCTTAACCTTTCGGTTCTTGTGTTCCGAGGCCATGTCTGTACATGCTAGGCTCGTCAAGCTAGACCCAAGTATTTCCGCGTGTGCAAAACTGGCTTGCACCCATTGTATGTGAGTGTAGAGACTATAGCACCCGATCATCACGTGATGCTTGGACACGACGAACTTTCGCAACGGTGCATACTTGGGGAGAACACAGTTTTTATCTTGATCTTTAAGTGAGGAATCATCTTATAATGCTACCGTCGCGATCTAAGCATAATAAGATACATAAAGGATAAACATCACATGCATATAACTTTATGTGACATGGTATAGCCAATCTTCGCGCAATGATCTCCATCTTGTGCGTTCCGGCATGATCTCCATCACTCCACCATGATTGCCTTCACCACGAATAGCAACTACAACTATTGCTAACTACTTAGCGATAAAGTAAAGCTATTACATGGCGTATAAGAAGTTGAGTCGCAGGTCATACACAATTATAAAGACAACCATATGGCTCCTGCCGGTTGTGTACTCATCGACATGCAAGTCGTGAAACATTACAAAACATGATCATCGCATACATTATACACATCACATCTTGGGCCATACCATATCACAGAAAACACTCCCTGCAAAAACAAGTTAGACGCCTCTACTTTGTTGTTGCATGTTTTACGTGGCTTATGGGAGTAGATGCTAAGAATGATTCTTACCTACGGAAAGCCACAACGGTGATATTATGATTGCCAAACTCCGGTGTTAATCCCATGACAACTATAGTGAGAGAAACTGACATACACCAGCCGCATGTGTGGAACAAGCCACACGTCAAGTGCGGAGCCGGTCTCGCGAACGACGTCGCGTAAGGTTGGCCTGGACCGCTTCAATCTCACTATCCCGCGTCATAAGAAGAACACAAACAAGAGGCTTGCAACAGAAAACATCAACGCCCGCAACAACCATGTTGCGTTCTACTCGTGAAACACATCTACGCATAGATCTAGCTCTGATACCACTGAAGGGTTTCGCGGCATAGTAAATCAAAATTTTCTACGGAGCGAACAGAGGGAAAGCCAAGATCTAATCTAGGAGATGCAAACAACGAGAGAGATTGGATTAGATCTTCATACCCTTGAAGATTCGCACAGCGGAACGTTCGTCGGAACGTGGGTGATGTAGTCGTACTCGCTTCTCCTCCTCGCGATCCGATCCGATCTAGCACCACAAGTGGCGGTGCCTCCGTGAGATGCACACGTGCAGCACCTCGACGTCTCCTCCTTCCTCGGACCATCAAGTATGGTGGAGAGATAGATTGGATCTACAACACGACGGCGTGGTGTATATGGTGGAGAATTTCTGCAGCAGGGCTTCGCCTACAAACAGTCGGGAGGGAGAGAGGAAAGCTAGCAAGGCGGCTAGGGTTTGGAGGAGAGGTGTAGGTGTTTGGTGCGCCCCCACCCCTCTTTATATAGAGGGGGGGGCGCAGCCCTAGCCCCTCCCCCAAGCCCAAAGGATAAGGAGTGGGGGGCATGGACTCTCCCCTCTTCTAGAAACCCTATCTCTAGTTTAAACGATTTAAACTCTCTAGGATCGGCTGGGCCCTATGGGGCCTTGTGCCCCTGGCCCAATGCGGCCAAGACACTCCCTCATAGGCCCATGCCCCCTCCCGGAAGGTGGGGCCACGTTGGTCCCCTTCCGGAAGGTTCTAGAAGCTTCCGGTACAATACCGATTAACCCGGAACAATTCCGAACTCCAAAAACTGCACTGCATTATATGAATCTTATTCTCCGGACCATTCCGGAACCTCTCGTGATGTCCCGGATCCCATCCGAGACTCCAAACAAAAATTCATAAACCAATTATCCAATCTATCCTAGCGTCAAGACACGTTAAGTGTGTGACCCTGCGGGTTCGAGAATATGCAGACATGATCTTCTATCAATAATCAACAGCGGGGTCTGGACACCCATATTGACTCCCACACATTCATCGATGATCATATCGGATGAACCATGATGCCAGGATTCAATCAATCCCATATATATATTCCCTTCGTCTCGCGATATTTTACTTGCCCGAGATTCGATCGTCGGTACCGTCATACCTAGTTCAATCTCGTTCACAGCAAGTACTTTACTCGTTCCGTAATCCGATATCACTTTGTGATTAACTCCTTAACCACATGCTTGCAAGCGGTGTTGATATCGATTACCGAGTGGGCCCGAAGTATATCTCTCCGACTTGGGAGGGACAAATTCCATCTCGATACATACAACCCAACAGATACTTTCCGATCACCTGAGAGACACCTTTATGATCACCCTCTCATAGGATGACGTTTGATGACCTCAAAGCTTTCTTCCGATACTAGGGAGTTGTATTATCCCATGGTCTAAGGAATACAATATTTGACATAAGAAAAGCTTCGCAAAGACGAACACGATGACACGATCTAATTGCTTCGCTTAGTTTGGGTCTGTCCATCATATCATTCTCCCAATGATATGATCTCATTATCAATTGACAACTCATGTCTATGGTTAGGAAACCTTAACCATCATTGATCAATGAGCTAGTCCATAGAGGCGTACTAGGGACACGGTGTTGTTCACAAACCACACAAGTATTAAAGTTTCCGCTTAATACAATTCTAGCATGGAATATAAACTTTATCATGAACATGGATTATAATAATAACATCTTTATTATTGCCTCTAGGGCATAATTCCAACATATATTACTTCAAGCACGAAGGCTATCACAATGTAAAGTGCATAAGTAAAGAGCTCGGGTATAGAGATAACCGAGGCACGCAAAGACACCGATATTTTACCGAGTTCCTCCCAACATGGAGTATGTCTCGTTTGGAGAGGGGGTGGTATCAAACCACCAACGCCACAAAAGGCCTCCCTTATTCTCCGGTGAATCTCACCCCAATGGGATCGATCCACGCTTCCACTATCGGTGCACTTGTCGGTGGCAACCGGAACCTCTCACAACGTTGGGGCACAACTCCACAACTTAATTGGAGGCTCCCAACAAATGCCACAAAAGGCCTCAACAAATGCCACCAAGGCCACAATGCCACCAAGGCCACAAAACCATCTAGGGTTCCAAGAACCCAAGAGGGACAAGCTCCAATGAGCAATTCAAACCAAATCCTCCGAGGAGAACTCAAACCGATGCACCAAATGCAAATGGCAAGAACACCACAAAGATGCTCAAATCCCTCACTCTCAAGTTCCAACAAAGCTACTAAAGCTATTGGGGGAACAAGAGAGGAGGAATCAAAGAGAGACACAAAATTCCCCAAAATCAAGATCCCCAAAGATACACTCACAAAGAGATGTTTTGGTTTGGTCAAAACATAGATCTAGATTACCTCCAACAACCCCTCAAATATATGCAAGAATCAATGGAGGGGTGTGTAGAAATCAAGCTTAAAGAGTAAAGCAAATGGGGGCAAAGCTTGGATAAGAGAAGGAGGAAGAAGTAACCCTAAATGAAAATGGACAAAAGACTTATATAGGGCTAGACAAAATATGGCCGTTGGGGTATTTTTCTGGACGGTCCGGTAGTACTCGCTCCCAACGCACCAGCACAGCAGTATGCGGGTCTGCGAGAAAAAAGCAGCACCAGAGCGAGCGGTTGGTAGATGGGGGCCACAACGGAGCAGTGCAGCGGCAGCAGCAGCTAGCAGCGTAGGGCCCCGCGGCTGCATGCGCGTAGTGCAGCAAACAGCAGCAGCGCAGCACATCTACGCAAGCGAGCAGCGGCAAACGCGGCAGCAGCAGGGCATGCGCAGCAGCGCGCGCAGCGCAGCAGGCCAAGCAGGCGGTGGGGCAGGGGGCAAGCGGCGCGGGCCCATGCGGAGGCAGCAGCAGCTCGGCAGCACGCACAGCAGCACAGCGACGAGCAGCGGAGCGCTGGGCAGGTCAACGCGCAGCGCACAGAAAAATGGGGCCAGCAAAGAAACGGCGTGGGATCTGGATCTGAAAACGTACCAGGAAAACGAATCTGGGACGGCCGGTACTACCGGCCCACCACCCGGGTGGTACTACCGGGCTGGCCCAGAAAACAGACAGACATGCAAATATTCAAATGGCAATAACTTTTGACTGGAAGCTCTGATTGATTATCACCAAGTGAGAAAGTATCAAGTAGAATAATGTGATATACCCCACTTGGTGAGAAACCGAAAAGCCGCATAAATCAAAATCGCAACAAGATATATATGGGAGATCCGATTTTGATGAACAAGAGCTTGTTATGAAGATTACCACAAGCTCTATATCCTCACATGGGGAAGACCAAATAACAACAAAATACGATGATGCAAGTATGCAAAGGTTTGAGCTCTCTCCGAACGATGTGACCAAATTACTCATACGAGAGCCCCTCTTGATAGTACGGTTATCTATCCTAAACCCGGTCTCCTACACACAACAAGAGACCGGCAAAAGGGAAAACCTATCAAGATTATACCTTTGACTTGAGAATTCTACTTGAGCTCGATGTAGACGATCTTGCACTTCTCAAGATGGAACGCCTTTCTTAATTCCTCATCATCGACCTTGCATATTGAGCTTGCCCAACATATCTTCTTTGCATTTCATCGACCTTGAAGCCAACACATGCTTCAAGCGATGCCAATGGACAAATCCTACAAGTATAACTTAATATACACATTAGTCCATAAAGATTGTCATTAATTACCAAAACCACACATGGGGGCCCAACATGTTCTTTCAGCCCTTCTCCTTGATAATTGCAACTATGTTCATATAAGTAATGTTGTCTCTAGCAATTGTTCTCTCTAAATTGTCCACTGTAGGGGTTCGTAGCATGGAAAACAAAAAAACTACCGCATGAACACACACAAGCCAAGATCTATCTACTAGATTGTAGCAATGAGTCGATTAGAGTACTCACCCTCGAATATTCCAAAGCGGTTAACGAGAGCAGATTCTCGTGGATGATGTAGTCGTACACTTCCGATCTTAAGATCGCGTAGACGATCTTTCCAGCATTGTATTCCGGCAACGCTTCCGCAGTCGTTCACACGTTCAGTACTCGATGAAGAACTTCCTCTCTCTTGTTCCAGCAGGCAGCAGAGGTTGTAGTTCTCTCCTCGCAATTATGGCAGCACGACGGCGTGGTGTCAGAAGTAGAAGGAAGATCCTATAGGGCTTCGCCTAAGCCGGAGCGGGTTATGGTGGAATATTAGGGTTTCCCCGGCGATCTAGGGTTATAAGACGGATAGGAGTAGGCGGTCGGTGGCGGCTAGGGCGGCGGTGACTTGGTGCGGCAGCGGCGGCGCTATGGCCGCGACGGTGTGGGGAGGGGCTGGTTGCGGTGTAGGTCTTGGGGGCACCCCCTCCCCTCTATTTATGAGAGGGAGGGGCAGCTTGGGAGAGGGGAGTTTGAATCCTTCCCCAACTCCCTCTCCTTCTAGGCTTGTAGTGGAGGGAGAGAAGGATTCTCTTTTTCCTCCACTAGGAAACATTGTCTCAGTTTGACTTTTCAAACTTGCCTTTTGACTTTCAATTTGGAGTTTAGTTTCTTTCTTTTAAACGCCTAACCAAGTGACCTAGGATATGATGCAATCATTCAACTTAGTCATGAAACATTCATGTAGCCTTCCCCTTCTTGTCCGGTGAACCTTCTAGACCCTTCTAGATCATTCTGATGAAAACACCAAATCATTCCCGAACTCTGGAATTGGACTTTCCTTATATGAATCTTATTCTCCGGACCATTCCGGATCTCCTCGTGATATCCCGGATCCCATCTGAGACCCCTAACAACATTCGGTCTCCCTACTTACATTCCATATATACTAAACAACATAGAATCCTTAAGTGTGTCTCCCTATGGTTCCTGAATTATGCAGACATGACCGAGACTCTTCTCCGATCAATAACCAATAGAGGAATCTAGAAATTCATATGGTTCCCACGTATTTCTACGATTATTTTTGGGATCGAATGAAACATTTACATACGATACCAATTTCCCTTTATCTCGCGATATTATACTTATTCAAGGTCTGATCATCGCTATCTCTGCATACCTAGTTCAACCTTATTACCGATAAGTACTCTTTTCTTATTCCCGTTATATGTGATGCCTTGTGAGCCAGTCACATGCTTGCAAGCTAATTGGATGACATTCCACCGAGAGGGCCTAGAGTATATCTATCCGTCATATGGATGGAGAAATCCCACTTTTGATCCATGTGCCTCAACACATACTTTCTCAACACTCGATGCCACCTTTATAGCCACCCAGTTACGGTGTGGTGTTTGATGTCATCAAAGTATCCATCCGGTGATGGTGATTAGCATGATCTCATGGTCGAAGGAATTATGTTACTATGTATCAGAAAGCTTATAGCAAACAAACTAATGAAATGACATGATCTTTATGCTATGCTTATCTATAGGAGTATGTCCATCATACCATTCTCCTAATGATATGATCCTGTTGTTAAGAACATCTCAATGTTCATGATCCAGCAATCATGATCATCTATTAACCAACAAGCTACTATTATAAAGAGGCTTTACTAGGGACTCTAATACTATTATAGCATGAATGTAAACATTTATCATAAACACAAAGATATAATAATAACTATTTTTATTATTGTCTCTAGGGCATATCTCCAACATCCACTCCATCAAGCTGAATACTGACCTCCCAAATCTCTGGATCAAGATGATACGTCGGAAACGTATCTATAATTTTTGATGTTCCATGCTTGTTTAGTATCTACTTTGCTTTGCTTTGTCTACACTTTGAGGTGTTTTTATATCTTTTATGGAACTAACCTATTAACAAGTTGCCACAGTTCTAGTTGCCTGTTTTCTTCTGTTTTTGGTTCCAGAAAGGCAGAAAATCAATATTCTCGGAATTGGACCCGTGGGCGAGCCAGAACCGCCACACCCCCTAGGCACGACCAGGGGTGGGCCCGTGCCTAGGCAAGGTGTGGGCCCCTGGTCGCCTCCCAGCCTCGCCTCTTCGCCTATAAGAAGCCCTCGATGCAGAAACCCTAGACGCCCGATCAAAACTCCACGAAACCGTATGTAGCAGCCGCCACCATCGTCCCTAGATCAGGGTGATCTGAAGTTCTTCCCGGCACCCTGCCAGAGGGGATATCATCCCGGAGGCCTTCTTCTCCGGTATGATGCGTGAGTAGTTCCACCTTGGACTATGGGTCCATGTAGTAGCTAGATGGTTGTATTCCCTCCTTGTGCTTTGATGTATAGATCTTGTGATCTCCGTTCATGATCAAGATCTAATCTATTTGTAATCATGCATGTTGTGTTTGCGGGTATCCGATGGATATTGAGATTATTATGTTAGTTTGGTTAATGGTTTTGTCTTTATGATTCTATCATGTTTGTGTTGTTTGTGATCTTGCATGCTCTCCGTTGTTAGTAGATATCTTGGCCGAGTAGTTGCTAGTGACTCTAAGAGGGGGTATTTATGCTCGATAGTGGGTACATGCCTCTAGTTTCCAAGGGAAGTGATGGAAATATCTTCGGTTGTAGTTGTGTTTTTGCTACTAGGGAGAAAACAATGGTCTCTTGTTCATGGAACAAGTGGATTGTTTACCTTACACACTTTGCTTAAAGTAGTTGCCTGTTGCTTGCAACTTAATACTGGAGTGGGTTCGGATGATAACCTGAAGGTGGACTTCTAGTCATAGATGCAGTTGGATGGCGGTCTATGTATCTTGTTGTATTGCCCAATCGAATCTCATAGGATCTTTCTGACTAGTATTGCATTGTTATGCCTTGCTCAGTTCCTGTCAATTGCCCTGCTGTAATTTGTTTACCCTTCATGCCATGTTGTTTATCTAAGGAGAGCACCTCTAGTGAACTTTGGACCCCGGTCCAATCTTTACCATTGATACATCTTCCAATGTTACTTGTTTACTTGCTGCAAACCATTACCTTCCACACCATACAGTTAATCCTTTGTTACAGCAACCGGTGAGATTGACAACCTCACTATTAGTTGGGGTAAAGTCTTGAGTTTGTGTTGTGCAGGTCTCCATGTTGCTTGCAGCACCTTTGGGACGTTTCCTTCCTCCTACTAGTTCGATAACCTCGGTTTCTTACCGAGGGAAACTTGCCTGTTGTACTGCATCATACCTTCCGCTTGGGGTCTCCCAACGAAGTGTTGCTGTACTCATCAAGGCTTTTTCTGGCGCCGTTGCCGGGGAGGCTAAGGACGCATTCACAAGGGGAGTCCTTCACTTCCTTTCTCTTTACTTTGTTTTTAGTTTGATTAGTTTCTTTTGCTTGGTTTTGTTTGCATCTTTTCAAAAAACCCAAAAAAATTAGTCTAGTTTGGTTTGCTTTCTTTATTCAAAAACACAAAAAGATTAGTCCCTACCCTAGTTGCTACCATGTCTGGTTTGGGGCCAATATCTGTTACACCGTTGGAAGAGATCTTTACTTTTAAGCAAAAAAGTGAAGAGATTTTAAAGAAGCTTGGTCTAGAATCATTGCTTTACAAAGGGAAAATGAGCCTAAGATGAGTCTTAGCATGGTTATCAATAGTTTCTACCACGGTATTGCTCTTCGTTATAGATATGATTTGGATGCTGTGGATGACAAAGATATTTTTCAATGTACTGAGGATGAAGCTTTTGATGCCATAAAGAAGCTGATTACAATTTATAATACACCTGGCAAGTCTGATTCCTCTTTCACAAATATTTTTGCTAGGTTGAACACTCTTGAGACTAGTATTGCTGCTATGAATAGTTGCTATCACATGCTTAGGGATTACCATGATTATGTTCCCATAAATTATGAGCCTTCAAAGTGGTTTCCCACAATCAAAGTCTCTATAAACACTACACTTTTTGATGCTCGCTGTGATATCATGTCTGAATTTAGCATCATGCCTAAAGATATTTATGATTCCTTGAGTCTTTGGGGGCTTACTGAAGGAGGAGAGGAAATCTCTCTTACTAATAATGCCACTTTATTACCCATTGAAATAGTTGAAGGTGTGTTTATAAAAATCTCAGGGAAAATGGTGTCTACTGATTATCTTTTTATTGAATGTGTAGGCAAAGGACAGATTACACTTGGAAGGTCCCTACTGAAACACCTTGGAGCAGTAATAGATGTGGGAAAAGGCATTATGCATTTTTCTCCTCCAGTGAGCAACCATATTTTCCCTAAAGATAAGAGGAAAGGTAAGAAAGGAAAGAACAAGAAGGTTGCTTCTTCATTTGAAAACACTTGATTCTTCTTGCTTCTTCTGCCTAACTTAAAGGCATTAAAGAAAAGTACTTATTGGGAGATAACCCAAGAGTTTCCTTGAGTCTTGGAAGTTATTACTTCATTAATGACCTCTCCTTATCCTTTTTGTTTTTTTGTGCCAAGAATGACCTCTAATGAGAGGGAAGTAAGATTTGGGGAGTTGCTGTCCCGAAACAGATTTCTGTCCTCCACCATAAAAATCTGTGAGGAGTCTATGTAACTCGGATTGAGCTGATAATTTATGAATAAATCCCCCAGTATGTTAGGTAACTTTCATTAGTTCAACACTTTTTTATATGAGCGAAATAAGATTTTCGAAAAAATCTGTTTTTACCTGCTGGTCTGTTTTGATAGATTTCTACCATTATTTGCATTTGCTTCTTATTGATTCCTTTTTTAGTTCTCTTTTGGGGAATTGATCTTTTTGAAGGATTTACTACAGTAGCTTGTGTTTTTAGTGAAAAATTTTGCTGTTCCAAAGATTTTCAGAGGTCTAATATCTTTTGAATAAACTAATGTTGCTAATGAAGATTGTGTGAAGTTTTGTATGAAGGAAAAAATTTCAGGTGTAGAGAGAGAATGATGTAATTAGATGAAGAATGGACAAAAGCTCAAGCTTGGGGATGCCACCATGGTGTCACCCCAAGAAATTCCAAGAGGTACAAGCGTCAAAGCTTGGGGATGCCCAAGGCATCCCCTTATTCATCAATAAAAAGCTCAGATTTGTCTAGACACTTCATTTTTATTGTTTCATGCACTGTTGTGTTGTTTTTGGAGCGTATTAGTTTTAGTTTTCTTTGATTAGGTTGTTTAGTTTGCTTGAATAAAGTAGTTTGGACCCCCGTTCTCGTTGTGTTGTTACAAATAAGTTGCTTGGTGTTGGACAAGAGTAGGAATTTCCTTCTTAAAAGTGCAAGAGGAGCTTGCATTGACTGTGACTTAGACTTTAGCATGACATGCTAGGTGTTGTTTTTACCTTATGCTTAGTGATTATTCATGTAGCATGTATTTTTTCAAACAATTGGGATTGCTTAGTGTGCCTTGAAGAAATTATGCGTTGTTTTAGCATGCAAAAGCATAGTATTGTGGTATTCTCCTTTGATGCTTTGTTTGGGTTGACTTGGCACATGCTCACACCATGTTATGACTATGACAAGTCACCATAGCCTCTATGATCATTTAGTACTTGACTTGTAGTACCACTCTATGCTTTTATTAGTAATGTTTTGTCGCTCTACATGATTATGGCCATTATGCTCTCTTAGTTGGTTGTCCCAGTCTTTTGCTAGCCTCCACTTGTATGAGTAAGACCTACTCATGCTTCCAACTCCCAAGAAACCAAGTTTTTCCAAAGTGTCCACTATAAACTCCTATGTATGGTGTGTTACACCATTCCAAGTATATTCTTGTTTTCAGTTATCTTCCAATTAAAAACTATTTTGTTATGTGAAAACTTAGTGATTAAAGCCCTCACGAACTTGATGGAACACTTTATATTCTTTTTCCCTAATAAACTTGAACCATTGTGTTGTCTATGTTGTATATGCTTGCACTTATACGTTGGAATTAGCAGAACCGTGCTGTCACGGGGAACGTTTTCAACATTGCACTTGTACTTTGTACTCAGTTGATATCATGCTCTTTTGTCTATGGATGTCACCGGTGTGAAATAAAGACGGAACTTGTAAGTCCATGGAGTTTGTATTTTGTGTTAGGGAACGCCTGGGCCGCTAGCCTAAGCCATGCCTAATCATGGTGGAAACTTGCAGCATCACCATAGTGAGCTATCTATGAAGCATCCTCAATAAAAATCTATGCATATAGTAAATGAAAATATCGCTGAGATTCTCATTGTCTGCTTGCCTTGTCATTTTGGTTATGGTATAGCTCCTGTACCATGTGCAAGGGGTACCCCGTTGGCGGTTCTCTATGATATGCAAATACTTACAATGACAAGAACTTACAGGTGACTGAAGTTGAGTAACATGAGGTGTGACCCTCGTATTCAAGGGACTTGAGATTGCCAATTTATACTTTGTCAAGCATATACTCCATAGTTTGTTCACTTTAACCTTAATCACTTCAAGATGCTTATGATAGGGGCAATGAGGGTTGAAAGCTAACAAGTACCATAATTTTTGGAGGCTCTTTTTGAAACTTGAAATCCCTGCTTCCTTTATAAAAGGTCTTTCTTCCACCACTATTGAGTCTCCACCTTCTACCTTTAGGCACCATTAAGAGAGCATAGTTGTCATTCTTAGTTCTATGTGCAGTGTCCCAAAGCTTATTGATTGATGCATATTGTGATATTACTTGTTCTTGTGCTATTTGTTTCTAGTCACCCTTGTGAACTTTGAAGGTGTCCTATGCATCTATTTGCTACTCTATGAGGGACAAGCTGATTGCCACTATGCTATGTTTTCTGTATGTGAAACAAACAAACGTTTTTCAATGCATGTTATTCATGATCTTTGTTTGTAGCCTTTCATGTTGCATGCATAGTTACTTTGTCTTATTGTTAGAACTCCATCTTTCATGCACATGTTTAGAGTTCTTTAATCCCAGCTTTCAACGCTTGCAAATGGTTTGATCTTGGTTTTGATGGTGCATGTCACCTCAAAAATTATTCTTTTTATCACTTACCTACTCGAGGACGAGCAGGAGTTAAGCTTGGGGATGCTTGATATGTCGGAAACGTATCTATAATTTTAGATGTTCCATGCTTGTTTAGTATCTACTTTGCTTTGTGTACACTTTGAGGTGTTTTTATATCTTTTCTGAAACTAACCTATTAACAAGTTGCCACAGTGCCAGTTGCCTGTTTTCTTCTGTTTTTGGTTCCAGAAAGGCAGAAAATCAATATTCTCGGAGTTGGATGGGACAAAAGCCAAAGTCAATTTCTTTCCGTGGGGAACACGAAGTCCATAGGAGAGACGGAGGGGCGAGCCAGGGCCTCCACACCCCCTAGGCGCGGCCAGGGGTGGGCCCGCGCCTAGGCAGGGTGTGCCCCCCTGGTCGCCTTCCATCCTCGCCTCTTCGCCTATAAGAAACCCCCGATGCATAAACCCTAGACGCTTGATCAAAACTCCACGAAACCGTCTGTAGCCGCCGCCACCATCGTCCCTAGATCAGGGGGATCTAAAGTTCTTCCCGGCACCCTGCCGGAGGGGAGATCATCCCGGAGGCCTTGTTCTCCGGTATGATGCGTGAGTAGTTCCACCTTGGACGATGGGTCCATGTAGTAGCTAGATGGTTGTATCTCCTCCTTGTGCTTTCATGTATAGATCTTGTGAGCTCCGTTCATGATCAAGATCTAATCTATTTGTAATCATGCATGTTGTGTTTGTGGGGATCCGATGGATATTGAGATTATTATGTCAGTTTGGTTAATGGTTTTGTCTTTATCATGTCTGTGTTGTTTGTGATCTTGCATGCTCTCCGTTGTTAGTAGCTATCTTGGCCGAGTAGTTGCTAGTGACTCCAAGAGGCGGCATTTATGCTCGATAGTGGGTTCATGCCTCTAGTTTCCAAGGGAAGTGACAGAAATATCTTCGGTTGTAGATGTGTTGTTGCTACTAGGGAGAAAACAATGGTCTCTTGTTCATGGAACAAGTGGATTGTTTACCTTACACACTTTGCTTAAAGTAGTTGTCTGTTGTTTGCAACTTGATACTGGAGGGGGTTCGGATGATAACCTGAAGGTGGACTTCTAGTCATAGATGCAGTTGGATGGCGGTCTTTGTATGTTGTTGTATTGCCCAATCGAATCTCATAGGATCTTTCTGACTAGTATTGCATTGTTATGCCTTGCTCAGTTCCTGTCAATTGCCTTGCTGTAATTTGTTTACCCTTCATGCCATGTTATTTATCTAAGGAGAGCACGTCTAGTGAACTATGGACCCCGGTCCAATCTTTACCATTGATACATCTTCCATTGTTACTTGTTTACTTGTTGCAAACCATTACCTTCCACACCATACAGTTAATCCTTTGTTACAAAAACCGGTGAGATTGACATCCTCGCTGTTAGTTGGGGCAAAGTCTTGAGTTTGTGTTGTGCAGGTCTCCACGTTACTTGCAGCACCCCTTGGGACGTTTCCTTCCTCCTACTGGTTCGATAACCTCGGTTTCTTACTGAGGGAAACTTGCCTGCTGTGATGCATCATACCTTCCGCTTGGGGTCTCCCAACGAAGTGTTGCCGCACTCATCACAAGACTACAAAACATGGCAAGCAAATAGCCCATATCAGCAAACCCTAACCCCTAAATCGAAAATTTCAGAGAGATAGGGAGATAGAGAGGAGAGATGAATACGTAGTCCACACCGCTGAGACTTGTCGTCCACCTCTCAGAATCCAATCGGTTAGCCACCCAGAGTTGCGCCAGCATCGCCAACGCCGTTGATGGACGAGACGGCCATAGCTCGTGTAGACCGTCCATCTGCTCCCTTGTGGCTCCCGTGTTCCGGTGGCCTCCGTCGATAGCATAAGACCCGCCTTTCTCGCCTGCGCCGCCGCTGCCTCCAGGATTCTTTGGCTCCTCCATCGCCTCCAAATCAAGAGTGGGAGAGAGAAAGGGGGAGTGGAGACTGACTGGGGAAGATGAAGACCGACCCAGGTGTTGTCCGTCCGCACCTGGTCGTGTCTAAACGGCGGGGGAAATGGCCGTTTGGCCACATCAGCTCTGAACATGGGCCAGGCTCGTCAGAAACGTGTTCAAGCTAGAATTAGCGCGGCCAGCGTTTCAACATCCAAGTGTTGGTACTGACATGCAAGAATTACTAGAATCGGTACTGACCCGTCCCGACAGCCTCAATTGTGGTAGTTTTATCCAATTAACTCGGAGAATATAGAGAGAGGGGGGTTAGGGAATCTTTATCGGGCTGATGCATTTCGCCTGAGCGTGTCCGAATTCGTTCGCGCGAACGCGCGTGGCGTACGCGGCGCCCCAGCGGGCCGACCAATCCGGACAAACACATTCGGCTCGACCTATCCGTGTATCTAATCTGGCCAATGGTTGCATCGGCCTGGACGCGCGCGGACAGCTCGGGTGTCCTACCCGTTGGTGTCGTGGCCCACCCGTCACCCACCACGGCATTGATTCAGACGCGCACAGCGGCACCGATTCAGACGCAACCGCGACACCTATTCAGAAGCGCTGCGCGGAAGGCTAGCCGACGACAGCCTGCGCCATTGATTACCCACAAGTGTAGGGGATCGCAACAATCTTCGCGGGTAGTATTACCCAATTTATTAATTCGACACAAGGAGAGCCAAAGAATACTTGCTAGCCTTAACAACTGAGTTGTCAATTCAGCTGCACCTGGAAATAGTTCTTGCTCACAAAAGTTTATGTGTAGCAACATTTTGTAGTAGCAACAGCAAGGCAACAACAGTGAAACATGAGCAATAGTAACAATAACAGTAAACATTGGGATTCGAGTGCAGTAGGCATAGGGATGGATTGACGGGCGTTGCATGGACGAGTCTAAACATGTAACTTCAAGATCTAGGGTATTGCAGATAAATAATAACAAGCATCCAAGTACTAAACAATCCTAGGCATGTGCTCCATATATAGTCATACATGCTCGCAATATAACTTGCACAACATCTTCTGTCCAGCCATCCCATGGCAGCGGGGCCTCAAGGGAACTACTGGCAATTAAGGTACTCCTTTTAATAGAGCACCGGAGCAGAGCATTAACACTCTAACACATGTGATCCTCACATCACTACCATCCCCTCCGGTTGTCCCAATTTCTGTCACTTCGGGGCCTTTGGATCTGGACAATGATATGTGTACACAACTTGTAGATAAGATCACAAACAATACTATCATAATGATTCAATAGTAAGTTCATATCTGAGATCATGGCA
The DNA here is from genome assembly GCA_910589765.1 of Avena atlantica. Taxonomy (NCBI): domain Eukaryota; kingdom Viridiplantae; phylum Streptophyta; class Magnoliopsida; order Poales; family Poaceae; genus Avena; species Avena atlantica. The sequence goes on from OU342736.1 coordinate 378,691,792, forward strand.
CTCGGGCCCTAGTGACAAGCATTAAGCACAACAAGTTCCAACAAAGTCAAATAGCACTAATAGAGATACTAGGCACTATGCCCTAACAATATTATTCGATTACATGATAGAACTCATCCAATCCCTACCATCCCCATAGCCTACTACGGGGGATTACTCACTCATAGATGAGGGAAACATCAATGGTTGATGGAGAGGCGTTGGTGATGACGATGGCGATGATCCTCCCCAAATTCCCTGTCTCGGCAGGGTGCCAGAATGGAGTTTTTGGTTCCGAATCTTGTCTCTGGTGGTGGCGGCGCAGCGGAACTCTTTTTTGTAAAACGTCGACCCCCCTCGGTTTTAGGTCAAGGGGTAACTTATAGGCGCAAAGGGAGCCCGAGGGGGTGCCTGGGGGTGGCCACACCCCTAGGCGCGGGCTGGGCCCACTCGCGCCTGGCAGGGGTGTGGGCCCCACAGGCCTCCACTCCGTCTCTTGTTCTGGTTCCGCGGATCTTCTGGTGAAATAGGATTTTTGGCATATTTTCCGAGATTTTTCCTGATAGTTGATTTTCTGCACAAAAACTAGACACCAAGGTAATTCTGCTGAAAACAGCGCCAGTCCGTGTTAGTTGTATCCAAATCACACAAGTTTAGAGGAGAAACAATAGCAAAAGTGTTCGGGAAAGTAGATACGTTTTGGACGTATCAACTCCCCCAAGCTTAGCTTATTGCTTGTCCTCAAGCAATTTAGTTGAAAACCGAGTGCGATAAAAGAACTTTCACAAACACATTTGCTTCATATGATGTAAATATTCTCAGCACATGAGTAGATGCTTAGACAATTCATAATAAGAAGTATGCAACCAAGTCTACTCAATAGTCATTGCAAGCTATGAAGAGAAACCAACTCAATAATAATAAATAGCATGAAACATAAACATAAGCAACATTGCAATGCTCATAATAAGGTATGATAGAGTGGTATCTCGCTTCCCTATCATAGGCATCTTTATGTGGTTAAGGTGAAAGTGAGGTCCAATCTGAGTTATAGGCTTGACATACCATAAACTAGAAATCCCAAGTCCCTTGAGTACGAGGGCCGCTCTGCATGCTACTCAACATTGGTTACCTATAAGTTCTTGTTATTGTAAATACATGCATATCATAGAGAACCGCCAACGGGGTACCCCTTGCATATGATACAGGAGCTATCCCGTGATCAAAATGACAAGGAAAGCACACAATAAGCATCTCAGCGGTCTTTTTATTTACTATGTGCATAGCTTTTTATTGAGGATGCTTCATAAATGCTCATTATGGTGATGCTGCAAGTTTCCACCATGATTAGGCATGGCTTAGGCTAGCGGCCCAGGCGTTTCTCTAAAACAATGTATAGACTCCATCGCTCCCTTTTTATTTCACACCAACGACATCCGCAAACAAAAGAACAAGGTATCAACTGGATAAGATATCCAAAAAGTGTTGAAAGCGTTCCCCGTGACAACACGGTTCTGCTGACTCCCAGTATATAACTTTCATGGACATGTCACAGTGGTTCAAGATTATTGAGTGCAAGGAGTAAAGTGTGCCATCATGTTTGTGAGAGCTTTACTAACTAACTTTCTCAAAATAGACAAACATTTTATTTGGAAGAAAACACGGCATATAAAATATGCACTGAAGTAGCAAATGATGCTAATAGGTAGGTATGGTGGACACTGTTGGCAATATTGGTTTTGGGAGTTGGAAGCACGGGTAGAGCTCATACTCAGTGCAAGTGAATGCTAGCAATAGAGAGGGAGCAACAAACGAGAGAGCAATAACTGTCATAATCATGCTTGCAACAAAACATGACTAATTATGGCATGAAAATGATACTAGAACTCTAAGGCAAAATAAATCATCGAGGCTTACTGACTATTGTTTAGTCATATGCATGCGTGAGCATGTGCCAAGTCGATTCACATGAAACTTTCAGAGGAGGATACCACAATATCATACCAAAATATGAATAAAACAATGCAAGCAAACATTCATGACATGCTAGAGCTAATCACAAGCAAGCAAGAACTACTAAGCATTCATAATAACATACACCTTACACAAATAGGCTAAGCATGCTCACAACGATGAGTACGTGTACAAAAATGAAAACAAATAGAGTTCGTTACCGGCCTCTTACCACTCCTCAAGTTGTCTTAATCTTCATTATTGCCCTTCACTTGTGTGACTTGAATAATAACATGAAACCAAACTATACCGAGGACGGCTGACCCTGCAAAGAACTCACAAAGCCAAAGAAGAACAACAAATATTTTTGGTGTTTTCGATTTTTTTAAAGAAAGCAAACAAAGCAAAAGTGAACCAAACAAAGCAAAAACAAAAAAAAGCAAAATCTTTTTGGATTTTTCTTTAAGGCAAACCAAAGCTAAAAAGCAAAGAAACAAACCAAGAGAAACAACGAAAATATTTTTGGTATTTTTGTGTTTTTGAGAAAGCAGCAACAAGAACCAAAAAGAAAGCGAAACAACGGATATACAAAGAACCGACAAAACATGATGTATAGATGAGTGTGATGTCTGTATACCTCCCCCCAAGATTAGGATTTTGGCCTAAGTGGGGCTCAATAATGCGGGTAGTAACCCCAAGCTGGTGGGTCATCATAGGAATGATCGTAGTCAGGCGCTTGCGATGAAGAAGAATGCGTGCCCCAATCATAAGAAGGCTGCTGGTACGAAGACTCTCCTAAGTTGGAGGGCTGAACCGAATCATCTTCGGCATCCACTCCATCATTCTCCTCGTACTGGGAGACCTCCACCACGTATGTGTCAAACTCCTCCTCCGTGAGCGACCATCCTTGCCTGTTATCAAAATTAAACAAAGCGGGTGCAGGCAAATAAACTATTTTCTCAGTCCTACCCCCTCTCCAACCTCGTTGAGCAAAAGATAGTTCAAACGATAAAATTCTCACATTAGCCCCCAAGGAAACAAAACCATGCAGAATCATAGATTCAAGATCAAGTCTCTCAATGGGGAACTGATAATCTGAATGGTGAGGCTCTAAACCATGGAAAGCTGGCAACCTAGAGGCAACGATACCTCCACAAATTCCACCCTTCTCGCGGTTAGTGGTGAGACGGTAAGCTATCAAAGCACCCATGTTATAAGATCTATCCCTATTCAAAGCAGCTGCAATAAAAGCTAGATCAAAGGAGGATAACTTCCTAGCAATCTTTCTAGCAAGAACACACTTGGTAATGAAATAGGCAAACTATCTAATAGAGGGGAACTGAATGTTCCAAATTTTACCACTTTCCTTCGAGAAGTCGAAACCTTGGCAAATCTCAGTATATAAATCCATAAGTAACTTGGGCCTCTCCTTGATCTTCTCACAAGATCCCCAACAAGGCACTCTAATAGCTGCACAGAAATCAGCAAACGACAGGTCGACAACTATATTGTATATTTTGTAATGGACCATGGGATTATATGGAGACCAAGTAAATTGGAAGTCCTGCCCAACAGACATGGTTATCTTAACATATTGAAAAGGTTCACCTTCAACAAAGTATTTCAACCATGCATTGGTAATCATAGTTTGGAAATCCTAGAGGATTCCCGCGATTCTCATAAATTCCTGGCATGGATATATGGAAGGGAAAACTCCTTCCTCATGGTGAACTTTCATTGGCTTAGGTACCATCAAGTCATATTGATCCAGTGGATATGCACTCATCTTCCTTGCTGAAATTTTTAGACAAACATCAAACCAAGTGATTTAGAAGTTGATAAATGATGAGCAACTACTATAGGAACTTGCTAGAGGGCTACACATGCATCAAAATGAAATCTCTAAGCATAGAACAAGCATGCAAGCTCACACAACCTGACACCTGTAGCAGCAAAATACTCAAGATACAATCTGCCAATCACAAATTTAATTGGACGAGTGGAGGAGCATACCAAGGAGCAAACCCTCCAAAAATCAGCAGCAAAGATGGGTTGAGCAAGGAGATCGAAAATTACGATCAAGAAAAGCAAGAACTCGAGCTTGAGAAAGTTTTTCGGTGTTTTTCGGGAGAGATAAAGAAGATGGCTTTGAGGAGGCACCTGGGAGGGGCCCAGGTGGGCCACACCCCACCTAGGCGCCACCTGTAGGGAGGCCGTGCCCATCAGGGGTGTGGGTGCCTGGGGTGGCCCCCTGGGTCACTCCAGGTGTCCCTCTGCCCCTTTTTTCGAGGAAAAATTATTTTGAATTTTCTGGAATTTTTTGGGAAACTTTATTTTTGGCCAATTTTCAGGGTATGAAAATTGATTTTCTCGCAGAAACAGTTTTTTCAGAAGAAGCAAAAGCAAACAAAAAGCAAACTACGGAAGTTATAAGACACTCTAACAAGCAAGCAACTAGCTAACAATAGCAAAAGCAAAGACTAGGAAGGAGAAAAGTAAAAGAAAGCAAGTATAACCACGGTGCAGACATTGTTTTGTTCATTAAAATCCTTTTGTTAACAAGGTTGATCAATTATTGTTACCAAAACAATCTTATATGAAACAAAACTTTGTATTCCACAAAGTTATTATGTTACCTCAAGCTTGATAGTAATGGTCCCAATCATAATAGTTTCAAAATTTTCTTATGGAAGGGGACAATATATTTCTCCAACCTTGATGCTCTCAATATTTTCAATGGAATTCATGCAATAGATCTTAGCAACCTTCTTGGGGAATAAACATTATGCTCTTTATCATTAATATTAAATGTTAATTTTCCTTGATTACAATTGATGACAGCACCTGCAGTATTAAGAAAAGGTCTCCCAAGAATAATGGACATATTATCATCTTCAGGCATTTCAAGCACAACAAAATCAGTTAAAACCAAGCAATTATGAGCTACTTGAACATGAACATCCTCACATATACCAATAGGAATAGTAGTTGACTTATCAGCCATTTGCAAAGATATATCAGTTGGTATCAACTTTTCTAGCTGGAGGCTCTTGTAGAGAGAAAAAGGCATAACACTAACCCTAGCTCCCAAATCACATAAAACAGTTCTAACATAATTATTCTTAATAAAGCAAGGAATAGTTGGTATATCTGGATCACCAAGTTTATTTGGAACCTTACCATTGAAGGAATAATTAGCAAGCAAAGTAGAAATCCCCTCATTAGGAATCTTCCTTTTATTAGAGACAATATCCTTCATATACTTTGAATAAGGAGGCAACATAATAGCATCAGTCAAAGGGATTTGCAAAAATAAAGGCTTCATCCACTCATAAAACTTGTTGTAGTGTTCTTCCTCCTTTGACCTGTGTTTCTTACATGGAAAAGGCATAGGTTTGTACACCCAAGGTTCTCTCTCTTTACCATGTTTATTAGAAATAAAGTCTTCCTTAATGTACCTAGTGTTCTTAGTGTGCTTCTCAGGTTCTTCCTCAACTTCCTCCTTATCAGGAGCATCATTTTTATCAATACCACTCTCAGTTTCAGCATCAGAGACAGATATACTATTAGGATCTACAGCAAGTTCAAGGGGTTCCTCAACTATTTTATGTTTCTTTTTCTTTCTCTTACGAAGACTACCACTACTTTCACCTTGCTGAGAGTCCTGCTCAATTCTTTTAGGGTGTCCTTCAGTATATAAAGGATCTTGAGTAGCTATACCACTCCTAGTTCTAATTCCATAAGCATGTTTATCTCCTGAGGCATTAACTAGCATATCCTTTTGTACCTTAACAAGTTGATCAAGTTGGGTTCGAACCATTTGAAAGTGTTTACAAAACATTTTAATATCATTTTAAGTTCTTTCTACAATATCTTTCAACTCTTTAATAGCTCTAGAGTTTTCCAATAAATGATTCCGAACTTGTTTAATAAAAATACCTTGTTTAACAATAAAAATGTCAAGTTCCTCCAAACATTGATCAGGAGGCTTACCATAAGGAATATCACCTTCATCAAAGTGTTGGAGAGAGTATACCTCAATAGTAGATGAGTGAGGAATTGTCTTGCATAATTCTTCTATAGGAGGTAGATTCTTCACATCTTCATCTCTAATACCTTTCTCCTTTAGACATTTCTTAGCTTCCTTCATCACTTCATATTTTAATGCAATAACTCCCCTCTTCTTTGGTGTTGGTGTTGGAACTGGTTCAGGCACAACTGGTTCACGAGTAATAGGCTCAGGTGTATTTAGCTTAGTTGAAGTCCAATCATCATAATTCTTGCTTATTTTAGCCATTAGTTCTTCAACATCTGTATGAGTTCTTTTCTTGAAAACACAATCAGCAAAGCTATCTAGGTATGTCCTAGAATCATCAGTTAGTCCATTATAATAAATATCAAGAAGCTCATTTTTAGGCAATGGGCATCCAGGATGTGCATGAATCAAGGCACAGAACCTTGTCCATGACTCAGGCAATTTCTCTTCTTCTCCCTGTTTAAAATCAAAAAGTCTCTGCAAAGCAGCATGTCTAGCACTGGGAGGAAAATATTTCTGGAAGAAAGAAGCAATCAAACAATCAGGGCTATCAATGGAACCAGGAGGTAATCTATTAAACCAAGCCCTAGCTTCTCCTTTTAGTGAAAAGGGAATATCTTAGTGACAAAGTACTTGCGCATCTTAAAATCATTAGAAAATAAGGCACCCATAGTAGAAAGCTCATTCATATGAGCCACAACACTCTGAGTCTCAGTCCCACAAAAAGGTTCTTTCTCAACAATGTCCAAATAGGATAAATCAAGAGAAAAATCATAATCTTTATCTTTAATATCTATGGGAGAGGTGGCAAACTTAGGATCAGAGGACAACTTAGGAATAATGGTGCGTCTTGCAAGGAGACTCTTAATAACACTAGTACCATGTGTGTTTTGGCACTCTTCAATAAATTCTTCAGTAAACTCAATGTAGCCATCATTAATATCATAACTCTCTCTAGACTCAGGTGAGCTAACAGGTGTAATAGTGTGTTCACTAGGAGTTTTAGTATTTCCTAGACTAGCCATAGTAGCATCTAGGAAAGGACCTAATGAACCACTCGCATCAAGCACAGTAGACGTAACATCATGAGTATCAAAAGCAATTTCAGACTCAGCAGTAGTAGCAGTGTGTGTAACATGTGTATGTGGTGGTGTAACAAGCTTACTTATAACAGACGATAAATCAAGAGCAGTAGAGGTGTTTAGGACTGTACCGCTTCTTATAGTGGATGGTAAAATAGGGAACTTTCCATCACGAGACTTCTCCATGATAAAAGGAGTAGCAGTGAACAATAATAGATCCAAGTGAACTTACAAATAAAGCTATGCTCCACGGCAACGATACCAGAAAATAGTCTTGACGACCCACAAGTGTAGGGGATCGCAACAGTCTTCGCGGGTAGTATTACCCAATTTATTGATTTGACACAAGGGGAGCCGAAGAATACTTGCAAGCCTTAACAACTGATTTGTCAATTCAGCTGCACCTGGAAATATTTATTCCTCACAGAAGTTTATCAATAGCAAAAGTTTGTAGTAGCAACAGCAAGGCAACATCAACAGTGAAACAGGAGCAATAGTAACAGTAAGCAGTGGGATTCGAGTGCGGTAGGCATAGTGATGGATGGACGGGCGTTGCATGGACGAGTCTAAACATGTAACTTCAAGATCTAGGGCATTGCAGATAAATAATAACAAGCATCCAAGTACTAAACAATCCTAGGCATGTGCTCCATATATAGTCATACGTGCTCGCAATGAGAACTTGCACAACATCTTCTGTCCAACCAGCTCGTGGCAGCGGGGCCTCTAGGGAACTACTGGCAATTAAGTTGCTCCTTTTAATAGAGCACCGGAGTAAAACCTTAACACTCTGTGAACACATGCGATCCTCACATCACAACTGATATGGGATCCCTTGTGGGATTGACCCTAGGGTGGCCCGATCTTCACGGATTTGATGCGGGGAGTGAGGGGATACCCGATGAACACGATGAACGCAACACAAACGCAAGGTAAAGATACAAACACACGCAAACACAACCCGATTAGATTTGCTCCCATTGGCTCGAACAACCAATCCAATAGAATCCTCGGCGAGAGACCGTTAGGTAGAATCACCAAAGGAGAGATCGGCAAGCGGATGATAGAATCCAAATCAAAGGAGAGAGTAGCAACTAAGTAGAATCCCAAGGGGAGAGACCTAGCACTACAAGAATCCTTGATGAGGAGAGACCAAACACTTGAGGAGGGTCTTGACGACTTGGAGACGAACGACCGAACTCCAAGGCCTTGTACAACTCATAGATTAACTATAGAGAGGGGTTCCCATCTAGGGTTAGTCACAAGCCTTCATTCATCATCATCTCTAGGGTTTCAAGGAGGGGGTGGGGGCTTATATATAGGCCAGCCACGAGCTAGGGGTAAAACAGGCATAAATAGGATTTTCTGGGCGTTACATGGGCCAGGCCCAACCCGAGGCTCGCAGGCCCGATACGCTTGGTCCGGAGACTCCGGTGTGCTGGCCGGAGACTCCGGTCAGTCTCCGGTGTCGTTTCCGGAGGGGCCTTCTGACTGTCCTGGGCGCTGGGTTGGGGGTCGGACCGGAGGTGGACCGTAGACTCCGGTGTGGTGGACCGGAGACTCCGGTCTGGATCCGAGACTCCGGTCTAGCTTCAGCAGCTTCTTGCGTCTTCTCTTCCAGGCCTCTTGCTTGGGGGTCTTGATCTCTGGAGTCCTCTTGTCATCTCCTCTTGGTGTCATGGTCATGGTCCTGGTCATAGCATTGGCACGTGTCTCAAGTAGGATTCCATTCACATGATAGCCAAAGGAGGGTGGGGTATGGAATGAGTTCACCTTTGAGGGTGTGGTTGATGTAGCATGGTGTGGACCAATGGTGAATGCCATGTGTTGGGCTGCAACATCTCCCCCCGCTTCAAAACGAGTCGTCCTCGACGAAGTTCCATCATCATATAGGGAGGAAGGTGTGCGCAAGGTCTTGAGCTTGTATGTTGTGGGATCTCCGGTGTCGTAGCCTTGCTCAAATTGGTCGAAGATATTGAAGTTGAGCTTGTCATCAAGGTGTGGTTGGAGATCTTATAGCGTGTTCCTTGTAGGTTGGAGGTGAGGTTGGGTATCCTGCAAAACCGACAACAAGGAGAAAGAGTTGTATGATGGATTGTTAGTATTGGGCACGCTCAAATCACTCGTATCACGTGTGGTGGCTTGCGACGTGGCACTCATGATTTTTCCACTCATTTGGGGCTTGTATCTCTCACTCACGTGTTGGTGGATCACTCTCTCACCACTCATCTCACAAGGGTCCTTAGCTTGCTTTATCTTGGGCAGCGACGTCATGTTGGAAGTGATAATTTGGCTTGGCGTCATAGGTTGTAGCACCAATGTCTTGTCTTTCCACTTAAAGGAGTATTGGTTGGAGGTACCATCATGTAGTGCACCCTTGTCGTATTGCCATGGTCTTCCAAGGAGCATGTGACACACGGTCATAGGCACGACATCACACTCGATGGTGTCTTGATATGGACCAATCTTGAAGCAGACGTTGACCTTGTGTTTGATTTGAATGGTGCCATTGTCATAAAGCCACTTAACATGATAGGGCTGAGGGTGCTCCCTGTATGGTAACTTGAGTTTCTCACAAAGGTCGATGCTCGCAAGGTTGTGACAACTTCCTCCATCAATGATAACTTTTATGGACTTGCCATCAATTCCGGCTCGGGTTTGGAAGATGTTGAGGCGTTGATCCTCTCTAGGGAGGGAGTTGGTCGTCAAAACTTGGGCAATGACAAGTGAGGGGCTTGGATCATGTTCACAAAGAAGAGTGTCCTCATCTTGCATTGCGGCATCTTTTGCTATAGCTGCTTGGTTCATAGCTTCAAATTCGTCTTCGCTCACGGAATATGTAGCGCCGTTCTCATCCGTTAGCATGACTCTTGTGTTTATGCACTCATAAGACTTGTGGCCCTTTCCTCCACACTTGTAGCAAACTACTTGACTTTCCGTTGTTGTGTTGGAGGTGGATGCCATAGGTGTCTTGGATTGCTCGGAGGAGCTTGTTGTTTGGTTTGTTGGCTTGGAGGGGTTACTAGAGTTGAGTGAAGCGTAGTACGCCCTTTGCTTCTCATAAGCATGTTCCTTTTGCAAGTGGCGCTCGGCCTTGGTTGCTTGGTGAAGAAGGTTCACGAGAGTCTTGTAAGGTTGGAAATTGACTATCTTGCGTATTGGGCGGCTCAAACCGTTGAGGAACCGTGCGATCGTTTGCTCTTCAAGTTCCTTCACATCGGCTCTCATCATAGTCATCTCCATCTCCTTAAAGAACTCTTCAATTGTCTTTGTGCCTTGCTTCAAGTTTTGTAGCTTGTCGAAGAGGTCTTGGCGATAGTGCTCGGGGACAAATCTTGCATATATCACATTCTTCATCTCGGTCCAAGTGGTGACCGGTGGCTCTTCTTGCTTCTCACGATTGCTTTGGTAGTCTTCCCACCAAACATTGGCGTAGTCCTCAAACTCAAGGGATGCCATTGCCACTTTCTTCTCTTCGGAAAAGTTGTGGACTCGAAAGATCTTGTCGACTTTGAGCTCCCATTCAAGGTATGCATCGGCATTTTCTTCTCCTTTGAACTTGGGCATAACGAACTTGAGCTTCCCAAACCTGCCATCATCACGCTCATGGTGGTTGTTGTGACGTTCTTGGTGCATACTTGCGTCACTTGGAGGGCGTGGAGGCGGAGGAGGAGGCTCTTCATTGCCTTGAGGTTGTTATGGAGGGTGAGCTTGATGATGCTCGAAGTCTCTTCTTCGCCGTTGGTCGGCATCATTGACATTCATAGCTTGACGGTGTCGGTGGTGGTGTTGTGCATGTCGGTTATTGCGTCGCGCTTGGCGTGCATCCTCATCGTCATCACTTGTGTCCCATACCGGTTCTTGATTTTTTTGACGTTGCTCGTGGTGGTCATGAGGAGGATGACGACGCCGATCATTATGGTTAGCTTCATCTTGGCATTATTGAGGTTGTTGCACGTCGATGATTGCTTGGTGTGGTGGTGGACCATGCTCTTGTCGTTGTTGTTGAGGTTGGGGAGCATTTGGGTCCACCGCTTGAGGGCGACGATGACGAGCTTGTGGGTTCCCATTATGGTGGTGGGGTTCTCCGCGGCGGGAGTGTGACCTTGAAGACTCGCCATGTCGACTTGAGGAGCGCGTGCGGGAGGAACTTGACGAGCTTGAGCGATGACCGTGTCGGTTGCCAAGGTTGGCAATAGCTTGGTGAAGAGCTTGGAATTGAGCATGGTGCTCCTCTTGACGTTTCCGCTCACGGTACTCAAATTCTCGAAAATTATCATCAAGACGGTGCTCAAGTCGCTCAAATTGATTGTTGAATTCTTGGCGTTGCGCCCATAAGTTGTGGCGCATGGCAAAACCATCTTGGTTGTTGAAATTTCTATCTCCACTAGCTCCACTTGCCCTAGACATGGTGCGCAAACACACTTGATAGATATGGTGATATTGGTGGAATGGTAATTGCTACCTTTCCTCACCGGAGTGAACGATTGGAAAGATTGTTGTTGCCGAGAGCAAAGCGAATAGCGGGTACACAAGACACACACACACAAAGGCCTATGGTGGTAGGTTAGAAAGGTGGAAAGCAAATGGAACAATCAAAAGAAAAGGATATTGTCAAAAGTGGGTAAAATCCAACAAAACAAAGTCAAAGGAAAAGGTCAAAAAGGGTGACGAGAACCTACAACTATACACACACGATGGAGATTAATGTGGCTAGCACGACTATGAAAAATGAGAAAAGAACAAAATTGGACCTAACGAAGACTAATGCTCGGTGTCGTGCCAACACTAGGAGAGACCGTAGCCCGTTCGCACAAGGTTGAGAAGCAACGGATTTGTACGCTTGCCTTGCTCTTGCTCGCACTCTTGCTTAGAAGCTTTGGACTCTCTTTAGCTATTGGTATCCTTTTTTTTGTTTCTTGTGCTTAGAAGCTCTTTTTTTTGTACACTATGGAGTCAATTTTGTTATTGCCTCTATATCATGACTATGCAAGAGAAAGCGCACAATGCTTTAGAAAACATAGGAGGGCTACTCTCGATAGGTTAGGTAACACACACAGGAAGAAGGGGGTTAACAATGGTTGTGCAAGTTATACCTTTTGGTGATGTTGAACTTGCAATCGTTGGTGAAGGGATGGTTCGAGTTCCGTGGTGTCGATGTCGAGCACGAGGTGTTGTTGGCGTTGCGGAAGCTTGTTAGTTGATAGACACTCAGGCGAAACACAAACACACAAAGGAAATTAGTCGAAAAGGAAAAGGGGTCAAATTTTTGTTCAGGGCCGGAGACTCCGGTGTGTTGGGGCCGGAGATTCCGGTGTGGTCCGGAGACTCCGGTGTGATGACCGGAGACTCCGGTCTGGTTCCAGCACGATGAACAGCTCGAGTTCGTGAGCGGAAATTCGGCCCTTTAACCCTCAAATCCAGAAAATTTCGACCAAATTGGGCTAGGAAACGCAGGGCAAAGGTAGGCCAAATCCAAGGACAAGTTTCTAATGGATCAAAACCACAATCAACTCACCAAATCAAGAGATCGATCCAAAAGCAAATTGGGGCTAATTTTTTTGGTATTTTCGAATTTATGGTGGATATGGGGGAACGAAATCAAATTCGTGGCAACCAAGAGCTGCTGATACCAGTTGATATGGGATCCCTTATGGGATTGACCCTAGGGTGGCCCGATCTTCACGGATTTTATGCGGGGAGTGAGGGGATACCCGATGAACACAAAACAAACACAAGGTAAAGTACAAAGACACGCAAACACAACCCGATTCGATTTGCTCCTGTTGGCTCGAACAACCAATCCAATAGAATCCTCGACGAGAGACCGTTAGGTAGAATCACCAAAGGAGAGATCGGCAAGCGGATGATAGAATCCAAATCAAAGGAGAGAGTAGCAACCAAGTAGAATCCCAAGGGGAGAGACCTAGCACTACTAGAATCCTTGATGAGGAGAGACCAAACACTTGAGGAGGGTCTTGACGACTTGGAGACGAACAACCGAACTCCAAGGCCTTGTACAACTCATAGATTAACTATAGAGAGGGGTTCCCATCTAGGGTTAGGCACAAGCCTTCATTCATCATCATCTCTAGGGTTTCAAGGAGGGGGTGGGGGCTTATATATAGGCCAGCCACGATCTAGGGGTAAAACAGGCATAAATAGGAAGTTCTGGGCGTTACATGGGCCAGGCCCAACCCGAGGCTCGCAGGCCCGATACGCTTGGTCCGGAGACTCCGGTGTGCTGGCCGGAGACTCCGGTCTGGACCGGAGACTCCGGTCAGTCTCCGGTGTCGTCTCCGGAGGGGCCTTCTGACTGTCCTGGGCGCTGGGTCGGGGGTCGGACCAGAGGTGGACCGTAGACTCCGGTGTGGTGGACCGGAGACTCCGGTCTGGATCGGAGACCCCGGTCTAGCTTCAGCAGCTTCTTGCGTCTTCTCTTCCAGGCCTCTTGCTTGGGGGTCTTGATCTCTGGGGTCCTCTTGTCATCTCCTCTTGGTGTCATGGTCATGGTCCTGGTCATAGCATTGGCACGTGTCTCAAGTAGGATTCCATTCACATGATAGCCAAAGGAGGGTGGGGTATGGAATGAGTTCACCTTTGAGGGTGTGGTTGATGTAGCATGGTGTGGACCAATGGTGAATGCCATGTGTTGGGCTGCAACAACAACCATCCCCTCCGGTTGTCCCAATTTATGTTACTTCGGGGCCTTTGGATCGGGACAATGATATGTGTACACAACTTGCAGATAAGGTCACAAAGAATACTATCATAATGATTCAATAATAAGTTCAGATCTGAGATCATGGCACTCGGGCCCTAGTGACAAGCATTAAACACAACAAGTTGCAGCAAAGTCAAATAGCACTAATAGAGATACTAGGCACTATGCCCCAACAATCTTATTCGATTACATGATAGAGCTCATCCAATCCCTACCATCCCCATAGCCTACTGCGGGGGATTACTCACTCATAGATGAGGGAAACATCGATGGTTGATGGAGAGGCGTTGGTGATGATCCTCCCCAAATTCCCCCTCCCGGATGGGTGCGAGAACGGAGTTTCTGGTTCCGAATCTTGTCTCTGGTGGTGGCGGCGCAGCGGAACTCTTTTCTGGAAAACATCGACCCCCCCTGGATTTTTAGGTCAAGGGGTAACTTATAGGCGCAGAGGGAGCCCGAGGGGGTGCCTAGGGTGGCCGCACCCCCTAGGCGCGGGCTGGGCCCACCGCGCCTGGCAGGGGTGTGGGCCCCCCAGGCCTCCACTCCGTCTCTTCTTCTGGCTCCGTGGATCTTCTGGTGAAATAGTATTTTTGGCATATTTTCCGGGATTTTTCCTGATAGTTGATTTTCTGCACAAAAACTAGACACCAAGGTAACTCTGCTGAAAACAGCGTCAGTCCATGTTAGTTATATCCAAATCACACAAGTTTAGAGGAGAAACAATAGCAAAAGTGTTTGGGAAAGTAGATACGTTTTGGACGTATCAGCCATCAATGGCGACGAGACGACACACTAATTGGCAGGACACTTCAATGCCGTCTCTTTTGCCTCCACGTCGGCATCCGATCTTGGCCCTTTTTAACTAGTCGTCCGCGACCATCTTATCCCCACAGAACACCATCCTCCCTCCTTCTCCTTTTAGTTCTCCACTACCTGTAGCTAGCCATGGTCGGAGGCGTTGGATGGAGGAAGGGCACGGCGGCCATGGACGTCGAGGGAGGCGTGGAGGACGCGACCAAATCACCGCCCCACCACGCTCTCCCTCACCGCCATCGTCACCCGAATATTTCGACCCATGCACCTAGTTCGTCGTTTGGGCCCCTCTTCTCTGCCGGCGTCAGGGTTGCCACGGACCTCGTCGGGTCGACGTCGGCAGCCAGGCATGGTGTTTTTTGTGCTATGGGTGGTGCGGGTCTAGACGGAGATATCTCGGCGGCCTCCCCTTTTTATGGCTGCGCCTGGACGCGATGGGGAACACCCAGAACTCGTGGGAAGCGGCGGGAAAGAAAGGCAAGAGACGGTGTGGCGGCGGGAAGCCATTGGAAATACGCTGGTGTTGGCCAGGCGCAGACAAATGGGTCGCACCGCTGGGCACGGTCGACCGGACAGGCCGGACCACATCCCCAAATCGACCATGGCCCAACCCAAATGGACAGAAATGAACCGTTTGGGATGACCGGATGGGTAAGGGCAACCCAACTCGTTCGAGCAAGTCCGCAACACGTCCATGCAGATGGGCGGGACATGTACAGTATCCTAGAAGCACGATTTATCCGGACAGATGCGTCAGACTCGACCCATACGTGTAACAAATTTGGGCAACTATTGCTTCGGCCCGAACACGGGCGGATCAAGGGCGTGTCCTATCCGCGTGTGCCACTAGCCCACCCATCAGCCACCATTTAGCACGGCAGTGATTTAGGCACGCGCATCGACATCGATTCAGACGCAACCACGACAACGATTCAGAGGCGCAGGCGGAAGTCTGACCGGCGGCAGCCTATGCCATCAATAGCAACAAGACGACACCCTGAATGATAGGACGCCGCCTGCGTACCCGTGTCGACATTGATGCCGAAGGAGCGAGAACCTACGCGCGTTCACGGGTGAAGGGGTTGTTTAACCATGCGCCCATCGGTGCCGCACTCCCCATCTCACACCATCGCAACCCTAGCAACAGTCGCGGCCTACGATGAAGATGTCCGGATGATTCAAGAAGGCCAAGAACGACCATGAGGCGATTGGCTTCGGCTCTAGCAGCCAGCATTCCCGCCTGCCAGCCTTTGATACATCGTAAATGTATTTATAACTTTTTATGTTCCATGCTTGTTTTATATCATTTGTCTTATGTTATGTCCACACTATGAGCCATTTTTATACACTTTCTGCAACTAACCTATTGACAATATGCCACAATGCGAGTTGCCTGTTTTGTGCTGTTTTTGGTTTCAGAAAAGCTAAAAAATGATTATTTTGGGAATTGGACAGGACAAAAGCCAAAGTTAATATTTTTCTTGGAGCAATACGGTATCACGAAGCAGAGACGGAGGGGGACACCAGGGTGTCCACAACCTAGGGTGGCGCAGGCCCGCCCTGGCCGCGCCACCAGGGGTGTGGGCCCCCTGGGCCTCCACCGACGTTGCTGTTTCGCCTATATATAAGTCTCCCCGAGACGTAAACCCTAATTGGGAAAAAATCCACAAAAAGTTCCGCAGCGCCGCCGCCACCAAAGGGGAGATTAGGGGGATAGAAGTCTTTGTTCCGGCACTCTGCTGGGATGGGGAAGTGCCCCCGAAGCCATCTCCATCGATTTCTACCACCATCTCCATCACTGTTGCTGATTCCCATGATAAGGAGAGAGTAGTTCTTCCTCGAGGCTAAGGGCTCTACCGGTAGCTATGTGTTCATCTCTCTCTATGCGTGATCATATTGTGATCATGAGCTTTGTAATCAAGTAGATATACTCTGCTACTCAAGTGCTTTAATAGATCTCTGGCTCTCCCCACGTGTGTGTGAAAGTGACAACGTGCATACCGTGGTGGCACTTAGGCTAGAGTTTA
The DNA here is from genome assembly GCA_910589765.1 of Avena atlantica. Classification (NCBI taxonomy): domain Eukaryota; kingdom Viridiplantae; phylum Streptophyta; class Magnoliopsida; order Poales; family Poaceae; genus Avena; species Avena atlantica. Next base: position 378,708,406 of record OU342736.1, read on the forward strand.
CATAAATACTCAAGTGCTTCAATAGATCTCTGCTCTCCCCACGTGTGTGAAAGAGATAGCGTGCACGCCGTGGTGGCACTTAGGCTAGAGTTCATAAATATTTATCATGAGTATATTTTGAGTTGGTTGTCTCTATGAAATTGTGGTGTTTGTTGAAACCATCTAGCGCTCAAGGTGACAGTGTGGGGTTATCTAGATGGGGAAGGCGGACTTTGAGGAGTGATGTTATAGCCCTACCATGGATTAGAGTGTCCAACCAGAGAGTAGTTCAGGGTAGTGTCATGAAGTGAATATATTTATTGATAGTGTTCACTAGTGAAAGTATGATCCCTAGGCCTTGTTTCTAAGCATTGAAACACTGTTTGCATATAGATCTATTGCATCTTTGCTTGCTTCCATCTTTTTGCCTTTAGTCTTTTCCTCCCCGTCATAAGCTCTTTTCTGGTGTCGTTGCCACTTATAATCATCCATACCACTTGTATTTCACTATCTCTTCGCCGAACTAGTGCACCTATACACCTGCCAAGTGTATTGGGTGTGTTGGGGACACAAGAGACTTCTTGTATCTTGATTGCAGGATTGCTTGAGAGGGATACCTTTGACCGCTTCCTCCCTGAGTTCGATAAACCTTGGGTGATCCACTTAAGGAAAACTTGTTGCTGTTCTAAAAACCTCTGCACTTGAAGGCCCAACAACTGTCTACAAGAATAGAAGTGCGTAGACATCAAACTCTTTTCTGGTGCCGTTGCCGGGGAGGTAAGGTACTCACATTCTCTGATGCGAGTGCTCGGAGTTATTACCTTTAGATTCTGCAATTTTGTCTTTTTGTTTCTTGTTTTCACTAGTTAGGCTTAATGGAAAACAACAAAAATATCAGAGAGCTTTATAGTATCTATCTTGAGTTGGGAGATGAAGTGTTTGAAGAGAAAGTTAAAAAACCTATGGAACTTTATTTGCATGCTAATAGCAATGTTATTAGTATGAATTATTTGAACACCATTATTGCTAATGCTATGGAAAAGTATAAGCTTGGGGAAGCTAGTTTTTATGAAAATGATCTTTTTAGTTCCCCAGCTTTGGAAGATAGTTATTCTATTGCTTATGATGATACCAAACCTCCAATATATGATGATTACAATGATGAATATGATATTTTCAGTCCACGTACTATTGAGGTGAAAATCAATTATGATTACAATATGCCTCCTATATTTGATGATTATGGTGATGAGAATAACAATGATAGCTATTTTGTTGAATTTGCTCCCACTACAATTAATAAGAATGACTATGCTTATGTGGAGAGTAATAATTATTATATGCATGTGGATCATGATAAGAATGTTTTATGTGATAGTTATATTGTTAATTTTATTCATGATGCTACTAAAAGTTATTATGAGAGAAGGAAACATGGTTTTATGTATCTCAACAATATTAAGTTTCCCCTCTTTATGTTGAAAGTTTTGAATTTGCACTTGTTTTGCTTTCCTATGCTTGTTGCTTTGTGCTTTCATGACTTGTTTCTTTACAAGATTATTTTTCATAGGAAGTGGGTTAGAAAATTTGTTTTATATTTGCTTCTTGATGCTCTCTTTTACTTCAATTCATATTTCTTATGTGAGCATCTTTTCAAACTACCAAGCCTAACTTAAAGGTGTTAAAGAAAAGTACTTCTTGGGAGATAACCCAATAGTTTTATTGAGTCTTGGAAGTTATTACTTCTGTAATAACCTCTCCTTATCCTTTTTGTTTGATTTTTTGTGCCAAGAATAACCTCTAATGAGAGGGAAGTAAGATTTGGGGAAGTGTTGTCCCAAAACAGGATTTTGTGCTTTACTGTAAAAATTCATGAAAGATCTTTGTAAGTCAGATTGAGTTGTAATTTTCTGAATAAATCCCCCAGGTTGTTAGCTAACTTTCGTTAGTTCAACACTTTTTGATTTGAGCAACATAAGATCTTCGAAAAATTCAATTTGCCCTGCAGGTCTATTTTGACAGATTTCTGCCATTATTTGCATTTGCCTCTTATCGGTTTCTTTTTGAGTTCTTTTTGGTGACTTGAGATTTTTAAAGGAATTGCTACAGTAGCTTGTAATTTTAATGAATGTTTTGCTGTATTGAAACTAAACCAAGGTTTATTACTTTTGAATACACTAATGTTGCTAATAAAGATTGTGTGAAGTTTTGTATGAAGCAAAAAATTTCAGGTGTAAGGGAAGAATGATGTAATGAGGTGAAGAATGGACAAAAGATCAAGCTTGGGGATGCCAACCCGTGTCACCTCAAGAAATATTCAAGAGGTACAAACTTGATGGCATACTTTATTTTTCTTGCCCAAAATAAACTTGAACAATTGTGTCATCTATGTTGTATATGCTTGCACTTATAAGTTGGTATTAGAAGAACCGTGTTGTATCCTAGAAGCACGGTTTATCCGGACAGATGCGTCCATGCGGACGGGCGGGACATGTATAGTATCCTAGAAGCACGATTTATCCGGACAGATGCGTCCGACTCGACCATATGTGCACCAAATTTGGAAAACGATTGCTTCGGCCCGAACACGGGCGGACCGAGGGCGTGTCCTATCCGCGTGTGCCACTAGCTCACCCATCAGCCACCATTTAACACGACAGTGATTTAGACGCGCGCATCGACAGCGATTCAGACGCAACCGCGACAGCGATTCAGAGGCGCAGGCGGAAGTCTGACTGACGGCAACCTACGCCATCAATATCGACGAGACGACACCCTGAATGACGGGATGCCGCCTGCGTACCCGTGCCGACATTGATGGCGAAGGAGCGATAACCTGCATGCGTTCGCGGGTGAAGGGGTTCTTTAACCATGCGCCCATCGATGCCGCACTCCCCACCTCACACCATCGCAACCCTAGCAGCTGCCGCCGCCAAGGATGAAGACGTTGATGACCCACAAGTATAGGGGGTGTATCGTAGTACTTTCGATAAATAGGAGTGTCGATCCCAACAAGGAGCAGAAGGTGTTGACTAGTGGTATGGAGCAGGAAATCTCTATAATATTTAGCAAACGGATTTTTAGGGGTTTTATGATAAAGCAACAAAACAAAGTGCAAGTAATAAATACAACGAGCAAACGCAAGTGGCCCAATCCTTTCTTAGCAAAGGACAAGCCGGTGGAAATACTTATAAGGACCAAACGTTCTCGAGGACACATGGGAATTCTGTCAAGTGCTTTCGCTTCAAATACCTGAGTAACTTTCTTTGGTGTTGTAAGTGTTGTGTGGGTGAACCTGTGCTAATGTACCGACCTTACTTGGAATAATACATACTTGTGATTAAACCCCCTACGAGCATCCGCAACTATAGGAAAGTAATTAAGATATAAACCTACCCACAGCCTTAAACTCTGAGATCCTACGCTGACTTGTGTAAAGGTGTCCTAACGGGGGGTCAGGTTTCTGTCACTCTGGCAACCCCACAATTAGTAGCCAAATACACAATGCATTCCCCTAGGCCCATAAATGGTGAAGTATCATGTAGTCGATGTTCACATGACACCACTAGAAGAATAGCACCACAACTTAAATACTAAACCATTGAATAATAACTCAACACAAATCCACTACTAACAACATGACTTCTCCTATGCCCTCAAGAACTAAACGAACTACTCACAAGACATCATATGGATCAAGATCAAATATGATATGGTGATGGATAACAGTATGAACATAAACAATAATCCAATGGTTCCACTCACAAGCATCAACTACAGTAGTAATCAACACCGGGAAATTTTCCCCTAAGAACTATGCAAGTATTCAACACGATTGTTACAACGGGATGGAGTGGTGATGATGGTGCTGGTGGAGATGATGGGGTGGATGATGATGATCCCGATGAAGTCTAGCTTGACGATGATGTTGATGGCGACAATCTCCCCTCTCCGGGAAGGAATTTCCCTGGCAGAAATCTGTCTGCCGGAGAGCTCTTTTTCTCTTGGTGTTTTCCGCCCTGCGAAGGTGGCGGAAATCTTTCTGTGGTCGCTCCCTTGGTATTAGGGTTCCGAGAGGAAGTTATAGGCGAGAGGGCGGAGTCGGAGGCCGGCTAGGTGGGCCACACCTGTCCTAGGCGCGCCTAGGGGGGACGCGCCTATGGGGTGTGTGGGCCCCCTGTGGCCCAGCTACGCCTCCCTTTCTGGCTTCCTTCGTCTTCTAGGAAAATATAATTTTCTAATATTTTTCTGTTATTTTTCTGATCTTCGCAAAATTGCATCAAAACACCTCTTCTTCCATCAGAATCCTGACTCCGGCGGTTCATCCTCCAAGAATCATCCAACATGCAAAAACAGAGGAAAAGACATAAGCAACACCTCATAATAAGACATATCAATGAATAGAGGCAAATTATGATATAGAGTGGTGATGCAAATTGGACGTATCAGACGTCGGGATGATTCAAGAAGGCCAAGAACGACCATGAGGCAATCGACTCCGGCTCTAGCAGCCAGCGTTCCCGCCAGCCAGCCTTTGATACGTCATAAACGTATCTTTAATTTTCGATGCTCCATGCTTGTTTTATATCATTTGTCTTATGTTATGTCTACACTTTGAGGTATTTTTATACACTTGCTGGAACTAACCTATTGACAAGATGCCATAATGTCAGTTGCCTGTTTTCTGCTGTTTTTGGTTTCAAAAAAGCTAAAAAATGAATATTCTCGGAATTGGACGGGACAAAAGCCAAAGTTACTATTTTTCTTGGAGCAATACGGAAACACGAAGCAGAGATGGAGGGGGACACCAGGGTGGCTACACCCTAGGGTGGCACGGGCCCACCCTAGCCGCGCCACCAGGGGTGTGGGCTCCTTGGGCCTCCACCGACGTTGCCCTTTCGCCTATATATACGTCTCCCTGAGACGTAAGCCCTAACGGGGGCAAAAATCCACAAAAAAGTTCCGCAGCGCCGCCGCCACCGAAGGGGAGATTCGGGGATAGAAGTCTCTGTTCTGGCACCCTGCCGGGACGGGGAAGTTACCCCGGAGCCATCTCCATCGATCTCCACCACCATCTCCATAACCGTTGCTGATTCCCATGATGAGAAGGGAGTAGTTCTTCCTCGAGGCTAAGGGTTGTACCGGTAGCTATGTGTTCATATCTCTCTCTATGCGTGATCATATTGTGATCATGAGATTTGTAATCAAGTAGATCTACTCTGATACTCAAGTGCTTTAATATATCTCTGGCTCTCCCCACGTGTGTGAAAGTGACATCGTGCATACCGTGGTGGCACTTAGGCTAGAGTTTACATAAATACTCAAGTGCTTCAATAGATCTCTGCTGTCCCCACGCGTGTGAAAGTGATAGCATGCACGCCGTGGTGGATCTTAGGCTAGAGTTCATAAATACTTGTCATGAGTATATTTTGATTTGGTTGTCTCTATGAAATTGTGGTGTTTGTTGGAACCATCTAGCGCTCAAGGTGACAGTGTGGGGTTATCTAGATGGGGAAGGCGGACTTTGAGTGCTGTTATAGCCCTACCATGGATTAGAGTGTCCAACCGGAGAGTAGTTCAGTGTAGTATCATGAAGTGAATAAATTTGTTGAGAGTGTTCACTAGTGAAAGTATGATCCCTGGGCCTTGTTTCTAAGCATTGAAACACCGTTTGCATCTAGATCTGTTGCATGTTTGCTTGCTTCCATATTTTTTGCCTTTAGTATTTTCCTCCCCGCCAGAAGCTCTTTGCTGGTGCCGTTGCCACTTATAATCATCCATACCACTTGTATTTCACTATCTCTTCGCCGAACTAGTGCACCTATACACCTGCCAAGTGTATTGGGTGTGTTGGGGACACAAGAGACTTCTTGTATCTTGATTGCAGGGTTGCTTGAGAGGGATACCTTTGACCACTTCCTCCCTGAGTTCGATAAACCTTGGGTGGTCCACTTAAGGGAAACTTACTGCTGTTCTACAAACCTCTACACTTGGAGGCCCAACAACTGTCTATAAGAATAGAAGAGCGTAGACATCGGCCTTCCTTTGCGGCGCCGTGTTGCCACCTTCGCCGCGACCAGAGGACTCTGCCCACCGCCTCGTGGGGGATACCCACCGGTGCGGGACCGCCATCGCCGACGGTACGTTGCGGAGTGCGAGCGCCGATGGAGGGAGGGTGTGTGCATCAACCACCACGATATCTCCCTCTCCACCGGCTGGCACCTCAACCGGGACCTGGTCCCGGTGCCGCCCATGCCCAAGAAGGTCAAAGGGCTGGAGGAGGATATCCTCCAATGCATCAACAACCTCCCGTCGGCAAAAGGTGGGAGCGGGGCTGTCAGAGCGAGGACTTTTGGAAATAGTTCCTCAACCGTGAGCACTTGGCGCGATGCGCTAGCACCTTCTGCGATGACTTGCAACTGTGGCAGGTCTATGACGTCCCCACCATCGACTCCGACGATGAGGGTGCCTTCAACCACTCCGATGATGAGCTCGACAACGACGATGACAATGAGGACGATGACAACATTGTCAAGCAGGAGGCGGTGGACCCAGTCGCAGCCGCCACCGCGAACCTGTCCCTAGAGTACCGAGAGGTCCTAGCGCAGGGCTACGACGAGGAATTCATCACCGAGCATACCATTGTGGTCAGCGCACGGGACGAGGACGTCTTGTGGGGCGGCTACCAAGAGGCCGTCTAACTCACCGGCCTAGTGGCGCAGGCAAAAACCCAGCTACCTCCACCGCCTCCGCTGCCAGGATGGGCGGCGCACATCACTGCGGAGGAGGGGATGGAGCTGGCGCACCTCTACCACCACACGGGCCCGTCGATGGCGTGGCCTGGGCAGGTGATCGACCCGCCCACGCTCTACCGCCCAACCTCTAGACGCCACCGGAGTACAGCGACCTCGACACCTAGATGGACACGGCGCTGACGCGCGAAGATCGGTAGCTGAGTTTGGGCTAGGGCTAGTTTAATTTCATTTTTAAATTATGAAGGTAAATTACATATGAATATGGACAAACTTTGGTAGTTTTTAGCTCGAACTATCTATGTTTGAATTTAGAAAAAAAGATGCCATCATGTTTGCCACACATGGACAAATAAATCGCGCCGCTGGACACGATTGGCCAGACAGGCCGTACCTTGACCCAAAAGTGACCACGGCACGATCCAAACAGACAAAAATGAACCATTTGGATTGGCGTTTAGATCGGCCCGGTGAATATGCCCTTAAAGAAGATTACCAACAGGTACTTCAAATCCACGGTGCTCATCTTCTCTGTAATAAAGAATCCCCAATAAATTAGGGTTTAGAGCAGCTCTAGCGGACACTGTATAAACGAGCGACCTTCAGTTCTGAACATCGTTGCATAGATCAGACATTGTAAACTTGAACTGAAAATTCATAAAATTGACATTATCTCACGGGAAATTACTAGCATATACGAGTTCGATCACATATCACGTTCGATTACATACATATGCAGCAGATCAAAAGCTACATGTGGATTACATACACAAATAGGTTAAGCTACGGGTGGCGCCCGGGGTCAAAATTGAGCTCGTCGACGAGCTTCTAGGCGTGACGGAGTAGCTACGGCTGCGGCGACAAGCTCACTCCTCGGTGAGGTCGATGAGGTCGGCAAGCACCAGCTTGATGACACTCGCCTCCTCCTTCGCCATTTGCGCTTGCACGAGCGCCATGCCATGATGCGCCTCCGCCCTCTCGCGGAGGATCTTGGACTCGCGGTCACGCTCAGGCTCCCGGGTGAGCAACTGGTCTAGTTCGACATAGTTAGACAGTTCGAGAGACTCTCACAGTTTGACGCGGAGGGTGGCACCATGCCACCCACAATCATGTGATTGACACTATTTTGAGTATCCATAATGGTGTATGATTCAAACCGCCAATCTGCCATATTGCGCATCATATCACTTGCATGGACAGAAACCTCACCATAATCCTCCAACCTAAACAAATTTAAGCAGAGGTTATTTTTAGGTCCAATTCAGTTTCGATTCAAGCAAAATTAAATAGCAGCATGAAACAAAAGTATATGACTTCTTCTCACAAACTTTTTTTTTATGAAATTGCACAATCCCATGCGACATACGCAGCAACAAATCCAAGTCCACTGAAATTATAAAGGAACTACATTTATACGTTGATTAGAGCCAAATTGTTCTGCTCCCGAACTAGGGTTGTTCTTACTCCTAGGCAATCCCCTCACCAAAAATATTGACATTGAGGAGAAAGCGTACCCACTGAATGAGATGGGGTCGTCAGAACTCATGGTCGGTGTCGTCCAGGCCGGCACTATCCATACCATCGTCGCCCGGTCGCTTGGACGCCTCACCTCCAAACCCTATACATCCACTGGCTCCCAATCCTTCAAGGTTTGGCTCGGTCATCCCCGCCGACGGCATGCCTCTGTCCCTGCAGCCTTCGTCGGTCTCTGGGTCGGCGGGTAGCATGGTGGCGGTCGTCGCCCTCCGCGTCGAACTGTGAGAGTCTCTTGACCTGTCGAACCGTGTCGAACTGGACCAATTCGGTCCCTCTCCATGGAGCATGACCGCCACGCTAGACCGGGCAATGGGCCCGAATTCCCTAATTAGGCTAACGGAGGTAATGCTGGATTATGTGTTTTGTGCAAACAATTACACCAAATATGTTGGGTTTGCAGCATAGAAAAAATATACTATATGAACAACTAAGCACCAAGTTCTATATGCAAGCAACGAGTGGATATACATCCATAGATAACTTATCCTCGAAAACCGAAAAGCTTAACGAGAATTAATCTCGTGGATGAAGTAGCTTCCCGATCTTAAGATTGTGTTGAAGAGCGCCGACAACCAGCAGCGCATCCGTGCTCAAGCACACATCCGTCTTCCCGACAACCTTCACGCCCTCACTCCAGCAGAGCAGTGAAAGCAGCAAATCCCACAAGAGAAACTACCAAAACATGTTCACCGCTAGTCCGAAGAACATAGGAAACTATGAAAGGGAGAGAGAGATCCTTCACAAGGATAATTGTGTGAGATGACAGGAGGTCACCACCTCCTTTTATAGGGGAGGGGCATCCCCAAGGGCCATGGCCGCCGGCCATGGTGGGTGCCCCCACCCCTCCCTCATTCATGTGAGTGGAGTCTCCGCTCATCCCACTCACATGAATTTCCATTCCACTTAGTTACATTTAATTTCTACTAGATTAAAAGCATTTTCTCATTTAATAAAAACAAATTTTATTTATTTATATTAATATTTTTGACTACTTTAATTAGAAAATATTCACATAAAACCCTTTATATAATTTTAATATTATGTCAGAAACCAATTTCAGCGATTTGACCCGAAACAATTCTAGTGCTCATCGAAATAATTCTAGCGCTTTCAAATCCTTTCTCTGGTATAATATATATGTCCATTTAGTGTTTGTACCTTAAGTGTGTCACCCTATGGTTCACAAATAATACAGACATGATCGATACACCTCTCAAATCAATAATCAGCAGCGGGAGCCAGAGGTTCGATCATTGGTATCAACCATACCTAGTTTAATCTCTTTACTGATAGCTAGGTACTCTTTTCTCATTCCCGTGATAAAACATTCTTTGTGACCTAGTCACGTGCTTGCAAGCTATGTCAATATGATATCACCGAGAGGGTCTATAGTATATCTCCGCCATTAGGATGGGAAAATCCACTCTTGATTCATGAGCCTCTACATAACACTTTCGGAGTACCGAACCCACCTTTATAGTCACCCTATTATGGTGTGACGTTTGATGTTATCAAAGTACTTTTCTGGTGTTAGTGATTAACATGACCTTATGATCTAAGGATTAGGGTTACTTCGTATGAGATGTTATAGTAATGTAAACATAATTATCGTGGTATTGCCGACGAGTACGCCATGGAGGGGTCCTCACAGTGCGTGTTTAGAGACGTGGGGGAATGCGGACGGTTGACGGGTATGAGGTAACACAGCTTACCCAGGTTCAGATCCCACGACGGTGGCGGAATCCTACTCCTACTATAAATCACTATAAGGGCAACACGCCGAGTTACACGGATTGGTTCGCTGTGCGAGGTGACTAGAGAGTCTAAGTTATCGTCTGAGATTGTGCCCTAAAGGCTCCCATAGGCCCGACTTATATAGTCGCAAGGTCCTAGGGTTACAGGGAAAATTCCTAGCCGGACAGGATACAGAGTCCTACACTGCTTACAACTAGTCTAGCGTGTCTTGCACTCCAGGGCTCCGGGTACGTCGGTGACTCCTCTCTAGCCTTCCTTTATCCGGCATGGGCCTCCCTTCTGGATCCATCTAACTGGGCCGCCCAGTAGGCCATGGGCCATGCTACCAACTGTGGGCCACCCGGGTTATCCGGATAGGAGACATGCTATGAGGATACCATATAGCATATCCCCAACAGTAGCCCCCGGAGAACTGCGAGATCTTGCGCCATCTTGCCTCTTCACGTTGAATGCTCCGTCTATATGGATGTCGGCAAATCGTCAAGCAATATCTTGTAGTTCTCCCAAGAACCCTGCAATGCTTTCTCTGTCTTCAACTTGTAAGTCGGAGAATTGCTAAATATTCTATCGTACTCTTCCGTAGCCGGATTGGATCCGTCCATGTCGGAATCTTCCGATGTGATGGTTCATCTGCCAGTGACAGCTATAGCGACGTAGACGTAGGTCAGCAATGCCTCGTAACTCACACATGCAGAGAACGCAATCATGTCCGCTTTTCCCGCGCGAGCGATACGAACCGTTGGCGGTGACGGTCGGCAACGTGGCGAAATTTTCGCGCACGCTTCCGCACACGTCGTCCACGCGTCAACCATTCGTTCGTTTTGCACGAATCTTGATGCCAGAGGTTATAAATTGTAACAGCGGTGTAAATTTTACTTTTCACCTCATTCTCCTCCTGCATGGTCTTCTTCCTCCAGCGAGCGCCTCCTCAAGCTCTCCGCGCCATAGCGAAAAACCCTAGATTTTCAACCTTTCCCAGTCACCACCTTAGCCTATCCAATGGCCAGCAGCAGTTCCGCCCCTTCCATGGTGGCGTCAGGCGATGCCGTGGCGAAGCCGGCGAGCACCATCATCGTGCCCCCAGAGGGCCTGGTGATCCCCAAATCCGCGGTGGTCGAATCCACCGGCGGCAACCATAATCCAGCGGCGCTGGAGCTGCTAGAGGAGGAATACGACTCCCACAAGGGGTACTGGCGCGGTTCGGACATCATGGACCGCGACATCAAGGAGCTAATCATCGAGGGCTACCTGCCCGCGACGGAGGGGCTCGCCTGGCGGGCGGCGCCAGCCGGCGAGGTCACTCTTTCTCCCCAAGCCGGAGAGAAGGTATACCTCAAAGCCCAACTGGTACGCGGCGTCTCCCTGCCCATCTCCAATTTCTTCCTAGCTGTCCTCAACCATTACCGAGTACAACCTCAGAACCTTTCCCCCAATAGCATCCTCGCTCTTAGCAACTACGCGGAGCTTTGTGAGGGTTACTTAGGGATTAGGCCTAGGCTAGATCTCTTCATTTACTACTTCACCGTCAAGCGGGAAGCCGGAGCCAGCAAGGACGAGCTCAGGAACTGTGGCACTATTAGTTTTAAGAGCCGTCCTGGCCAGAGGTTCCCCGACATAGTCGGCCATGAGTCCTGTAAGAACTGGCAACAGACATACTTCTACGACCCAGATATCCCTCTGGCTGGCCGAGAAGCGACGTACCCGGACTTCGTCGATCGAGCCGCCGCCGAAGCTTCCACATGGAGATCCCAGGCCTCCCTTCCCTCCGACATCGACGCTTCCCGCGCTATAAGGCGGATAGAGTGGTTCGTAGAGACGGGTTTGACTGGATTGAACATGGCCATGTGCTGGTTCATCAGGCGGATCCAGCCTCTGCAGCACTGCTCGAAACTGATGCATGAGTACACCAAGGATTGGAAGGATAGCCTCCGCATCTCCGAGGACAATTTCTCGAGTGACTGCGTCAAGCTTCGACTCAAGGACATCGTCAAGGTGAAGGATAGGAAGAGAGGCTTCACCATCACCTATAACATGTTCGTTGACGACACGTGCCCAAAGGTATGATGTTCATTTTCCGTGTATGACATATACTCCAGTTCTTCCGTCTAGCCATATCCATATCATCTAAGACGTTGGAATTTCACTTAACAGCTTAGCAGTCTAGAGGCGGATAGCATGGCTGTCCAAATCTATGACCCAAAGATGAAGGAAGTCACCGTCGGCGCGAAAGCATAAGAGCTCCACCTCTGATGCTGCCGACGGAGGCAAGAAGAAGAAGACGGAGGGTGGAGCCTCCAAGAAGACTACCGCCGCCTTGGAGGCGGAGAAAAGAAAGGTTACCTGGATCCCCTTTGCCAAAGCACCCCCTCTTGTGTAAGCTTCTTTCTCTCCGACATTGTCCATTGCTTGTCTTATTCCTGTACTTATAATTTTTGCACGTTTCAGGAAGAAGGCCACTACCAGTTTGAAGAAGACCTCCAAAACTTTGGGGGCTTATAGAAATATCAAGGATATGTTGCATCGTGACGTTTCTCCCCACGGATCTCCCGCCATCGCCCCTGTCACTCCCAGCGTCCAGCCTACGCCTGCTCCGACAAGCTCACAGGCCAAAGATGCATCTGGCCCTTCCACCATGGAAGTGGAATCAGTTGCCTCTGCGGAGCTTGCCGTTGTCGGCGAACAGGCGACGCAAGAAAGTGCCGCAACCCAAATGGCTGAAGCTCCGGCTAAGGATGCCATCGGTAGCGGTAAGGCGGTGGTGGAGAGTGGTACGTCTGCCGAAGGCAGCGCCTCCATACCTAAGAAAACCATAGAGTTCCTGAAGATAGTCTATCCGGTACTTACGCCGGGTAGATCCATTGTAGTTCCTGGCGTGACACCGACATCTCCAACATGCGGTCTTGAGGAGCTTCTCCGGCAAGCAGAAATCTTGCAGGGAAACACTTTATCCTTCGGCAAGTTGCTTGCTGAGAGTGCCACAAACCTCAAGATCATCGCACTTGTAAGTTTTATTTGCCTTTTGCATTTCATATGAGTATCCCACTATAGTCCTCGAGGATTTAGACATAAAACCATAGGTCTTTGCATCTGAATGCTCTAAGAGTGACTAAGCTAGAAAACTTCTCACTGTAGCCCCCAAGCATATAGTTTGAATGAATTATTCCGACTAGATGCTTTCAGAGTAGCATACGTAGTGTTTATAAATTTCAATACTGTAGCCCCCAAGCTTCTAGTTGTAATTGGATTAGTTCCGACTAGATGCTTAAAGAAAGACTAAGCATAGTGCTAAGTTAAAAACTCTCACTGTAGCCCCTAAGCCTCTAGGTGGATATTTATCTGGCTAGATGCTCCAAGTAGACTAAACAACGTTAAAATTTTCCTTTCCATAGAATGAGAATGCTCGGAGGAGTGTGGCCAACGAGAAGTACCAGAAGATGTGCACGGACTTGGAAGCCGAAAAGGATAAAACTGCCTTCTTGAAGGAACAAATCACCAAGAGCAAGTGTCTGTTTTTCCTTTCTTTTTCGTATTCCGACTTGATCTTGTGCCAATATTCTCCGAGTACTCACTATGCATTGTTCTTTCTCCGACTTGTAGAAACCATTTCCAAGGCTAAGGATATTGTTGAGCAATCCAAGCATATTCAGCAGCTGGATAGCGAAAACAAGATCCTTAAGCAGGAGAGAAAGGATATGCTGAAGATGCATGAGGATTCCATGAAAGTCATGCATGACTCTGCCAACGAGGAGATGAAACGCTTGAAGGAGTAAATCACGGTCCTGCAAGATAAGAAGAAAGCTGCCGATGAGCAAAATCAGCGCCATCTTGAAGCGTACAGGATCCTCCGACAAGAACGGGACTCCATGGCGGAAACTCTCCAGCAGGCTGAGATTAGCATCTTTAGTAAGTGATTCTCCGCCTTGTACTTCTATAAGATAGATACTCTAGACTTTTGTGTTACTGAACTCATGCGCTCCTTTGTAGGAAATTTGCAGCTCCTATTGGGTTGACCCAGTCGCCTCCTCCGCCAAAGGAATGCATGGTCCTTGCTGGCAACATCATCAACACCGCCATCATTCAAGCTAAGGAGATATCCAAGCACCTCCAGATCAACATCAAAGCGGTAGATTCCGTGGCGAAGTTCTCGAAGATCTTGCGCCGAGCCCCCGAGCGTATTGCAAGCTGGAAAGCTTCATGTACACGGGCTGGCATGAGGATGTCACTGTCAATGGTCAAGGCACACTACGAAGATGCCGACATCGACACGGTGACCTCCGGTATCCCCGACGTAGACGACGAAGGCCAAAATATAAATCACGAGGCTATCTTGGCATCGCTCGCGGGTTTTGACACTAGAGTCGCCGAGTTGGTCGACCTTAACGTCTTTATGCCCATGAAAACCATTGATGGTGGCAACCAAAGCTCCTCCGAGTCCCTCAACACTGCCGACTTCGAGGAGGATGGCTCTCCCGTTGTTGGTGACGTTTCGTCCAAGTCGCCTGCGCCAGAGGAATGAAAAACAATATGTAATATTTGTTTCCTCTATAATTTGTATGCGGAAAAAACTACTTATAAGCTTAAGGCGGAAAACAATGGTTGTTATTTTCTGCTACTCAAGAACTGGTTTCAGCATGTATATATTTTTTAAGCAAGTGTTGGCTTATCCATTACTTTGGTTTTTATGCTTGACTTTTCATGAGTCAGAAGACTTGTTGTCAGAACTACGCGCTCAGGCGATGATGCCCAATGGCACCGTCAAGAACCTAAGCACAAAATCGCAGACAATAAGTGCCCAAATTCACTACTCCAGAATCCACATAAAAACAACAAAGAACATGTAGACCAGAAAACTTAAGCTAACGCCCGTAGGCGGAATTTTCACACGTGCAATTGCAAAGCTTGTGCATAAAGGTTTTATATGATCCAAAAATGAACACTAAAGGAGGTAAAAGACTCAGAAATATGAGTGAACCAGAGAGCTTTATTTCATTGATCATATAAGAGGTACACAATAGATAAAAATGCTAAGTGTAGAAAGGACGTAGTTGTGCTATGTTCCATGGCCGATCAAGCTCCGGGTAGTCATCATCTGGGTCACGTAGCTTACGTTTATGATCCTCAATGGGTATATCCTTCAGTTCACGATTGTTAATGAGGTAGTAAGACCCATTGAGCAATGTCTTGCTTATGATGAACGGTCCTTCCCATGGCGGGGATAATTTGTGTGACTTCTTATGCTTAAGTCGGAGCACCAGATCCCCTCTTTAAATGAGAGATGCCGGACGCGGCGACTATGGTAGCTGCGTAGCTTCTGCTGGTAGATGGTGGATCTTTGGCATGCCAATACGCGCTCCTCCTCGAGAAGGTCCACATCTAGGCGTCTGGATTCTTCAGCGTCATCTTCGTCGTAGGCGGCAACTCTTGGTGAATCATGAAGGATGTCGGATGGCAGGATGGCTTCTGCTCCATATACCATGAAGTAAGGGGTGTAGCCGGTGGATCTGCTGGGTGTAGTTCGTAAACTCCACAACACAGATGGCAATTCTTCCGCCCAGACTCCAACTTCTCTATGTAGCAGTGCCTCAAGACGTGGCTTGATTCCCTGCAGAATTAATCCATTAGCTCGCTCAACCTGACCATTGGACTGTGGATGTGCCACAGATGCGAGGTCAAGTCAGATGCCCTTCTCCCAACAATAAGCTTCCACTTCTCCGAGTGATAAGTTGTTGCCGTTGTCGGTGATAATGCTATGTGGGAGACCAAATCTCACCATTAGATCCCGGACAAACCTAAGGGCAGTTGCCCCATCGAGCTTTCTAATGGGTTTAGCTTCTATCCATTTGGTGAATTTATCAGCTGCTACTAGCATATGTGTAAACCCACATGGTGCCGTTTGCAACGGACCAACCATGTCCAGCCCCCAGACTGCGAACGACCAAGTTATTGGTATTGTTCGCAATTCTTCAGCACGAACATGTGGTTGTCGGGCATAGTACTGGCATCTCAGGCATGTCTCAACCAGCTTGTTGGCATCCGCCTTCGCGGTTATCCAGTACAATCCTTGACGGAAGGCTTTAGCGACCAACGATCGAGGAGCGGCGTGGTGCCCGCAATCTCCGAGATGGATTTCGCGTAGGATTTCAATACCTTCTTGTTGGGAAACACACTTAAGGTATACACCAGTAGTGCTTCTTTTGTAGAGCTGTCTATTTATTATGGTATAGCCCTTCGCTCGACGTACTATTTGACGTATTTCTACCTCGTCGTCGGGCAAAGTGCCGTGTTTGAGATATTCCATGAACGGTTTTGTCCAAGTCGGAGGGACCTTTGTCATCATGTGAACGGAAGAGTCAACTCTGTCCGGGTTATCGATGTCTGCTCCCTTCACGGATGGTGTTCGTAGATGCTCCAGGAAAACTCCAGGCGGAATTCATTTGCGCCCTGATCCAAGCTTAGACAGCAGATCAGCCGCCTCGTTTTGCTCCCTAGGTACATACTTGACCTCGTAGCCCAAGAAGCTCTTGGCTATCTCGTCCACTTTGTCTCGATATGCCACCATCATAGGGTTCGGCGCGTTATAGGTGCCAGCCACCTGCTGGGCAACCAAGTTGGAATCTCCACAACAAACTATGCGCTTGATGCCAATATCGTTGGCTACGCATAATCCGTGAATGAGTGCTTCATACTCCGCCATGTTGTTCGTAGCCTCGAAGTGGATCTGTAGAACGTAGTGTAGCTTGTCCCCTGTTGGTGACTGTAGCAGTACACCAGCCCCCAAGCCGTTGAGTATCTTTGATCCGTCAAAGTGCATCACCCAGTATTATGGATCCGGTATTGGGGTAGCATCTGGCATCTCCGTCCAATTTGCAATAAAATCTGCCAAGGCTTGTGACTTGATAACGTCGCGTCTCTTGTAGGTGATCTTGATAGCCTTGAATGCTGGGGCGGAGTCAGAAACCTGTTTCTTCGACGCGGGCATCTCCGAGGCATCGAACTTGCTCTGGATCCCCTTAAATTCCTCGCTGTAGAGGACAACTTCTGCGTAGGCTGCTTCTCCAATCTCGCAGTCTCTTGCTTTGGTAAAGCTTCCGGATACGGTGATGACACCGTTTGGTCCGGGTATCTTGAGTTTGTTGTAGACGAAGCATGGCTTGTCCATGAAGGTGTGGAATATGTCGCGGCCAAATATGATGTGGTACATGCTCTTGAAGGGGACCACCCCAAAGGTCATGCGTTCTTGGCGGTAATTATTAACATCACCAAAAGCGACCTGAACTGTGATGCACCCAAGGGACCGAGCCTCCCGACTAGGAACTACGCCGTGGAAGATGGTGTTGGTCCGCCTTAGGTTTGACTCCGTCAAGTTCATCTTTTACAATGTATCCAGGTACATGATGTTGATGCTGCTTCGACTATCCACCATTCATTTGGTGAACTCATTGCCTTCAATCAGGGGGTTGATGACCATGGCGTATTAGTTCTCCGTAGGGATGAGGTATGGGTGATCCTTCCTGTCCCAAGTAATTGGAATCTCCGACCAGCGCAGGAACTGGGGAACTAGGGGCAGAGTAGCCATCAGTATCCTCATGGAGGTCTTCTGTTGTCGAACGGTGGGGGTGCCAAGGAAAGTGTGGAAAACTGCCGCCTTCTTCTCAAAGGGGTTCTTGCCCTTGTCGTCGCTCTTGGCGGCATGGTTGGGGTCAACATCCTCGTCCATGTCACTTGAATCCTTGGACTCCTCCTCCTTCTTCTTCCCCTTGCCCTTTTCTCGCGGTC
This sequence comes from Avena atlantica, assembly GCA_910589765.1. NCBI lineage: Eukaryota > Viridiplantae > Streptophyta > Magnoliopsida > Poales > Poaceae > Avena > Avena atlantica. The sequence continues at coordinate 378,726,204 of OU342736.1, forward strand.
TGTTCTTCCGACTTTGCTTGTAGCCGGACTCCAGGTCCTCCTTTAGGTCATTGACGAACTTGAAGTGGCGATTGGTGTGGTTGGTCTTGCCGTTGGCATCAAGGCGTACGAGGCACGACATATCACGGTACTCCTTGTAGGTTTGGGGAACACGGAGCGCCGCCGAGGAGTTTCACTGCCTCGCTGCTGCCCACGACCAGCTCCCCGTCCTTGGCCACGCTGTCCGCCATCACCTCGCCCTGCAAAAGTCATAGAGACCATGTCGGAGTTTTGCTTTTCTTCAGGAGGGGTCTTCCGCTTTGTGCTTCTATTCCTCCGAGCTTGAGTTGGAACGGCCGTTGCCGGCAAAGAGCCACGAGCATCGTCGTCGGCAGCTGCGAACTCACTGTCTAACTGAATCATCTGGTTCAAGTCTAGCTGGTGATTGTCCTGCAGGCGCTTCAGCTTATGTCGGAGCAACGTGCCCCTTTCCAACCCATCGATGAAGGCGACCATGGTGGTCTGGGTGTGCACTCCTGCGTAGGAATTCTTCATATCCAGCCAACGGGAGAGGTAAGCGCGAGATATCTCGTCTTTCTCTTGCACGCACCGCTGTAGATTGCCAACAGTGCAGGGACACTTGTACGTACCCTTGAAGTTCTTGGTGAACGCTTCTTGCATGTCCAACCAATTGCACATGGATATTTTCGGCAAGTCATCAATCCATTGACGGGTCATGCCTGCCAACATCAATGGGAGGTACTTGACGACGACGTTGGGGTTACCCCTGGCGATCTCCACCGCGTTGTCGTAATCCTGCAACCATGTAGCTGGCTTGGCGGTGCCGTCATAGGGCTTGATGGTCTTGTCAATCCAGAAACCTTTGGGGTAAGTTGTAGACCGTATTACAAGTACAAAGCAACGTGGTTACAGGTATGGTCCTTCTTGGGCCTCGTGGATCTTGTCCAGACGCGAACGTGCGTCGTATGGCTCCGGGCTTCTTTTCTTCTTCTTGCCATCAGGGGATGGGCTACGTGAACGACGCGGGCCTCCACCGCCATGGTGGATGCTAGGTGCGACGGAGGCGGAGGTGTCGGTGGGTTAGCCTTCTTGCTGTTACCCTCCTGCGATGCCTCACACTTGTCGCGGTTGCTTGTCGGACGCGAAGGGTCATGGCACTACCTGCTCTTGTGTCCTTGGTTGCGCTCTCTGTCATGACGGGTCTGATCCGTGTTGTCGCGGATGACGATGCCCCTCTGCCTTGGCGGAGGCTATCCGTACGACGGTGAGCCTTGGTGTCTTCGTGATGTCGGGGTGAGCGGGGCGGTGGCGATGGACGACGAGGTTGAGCCTTACCTACATGGTCGGAGGATATGGGGATAGCATCCTGCCTGTTGTGCCCATCTCCCCGTCTTCGTTCCGACGAACCCGTCTGAGACCCGACATCAAGAGGAGATCTATCCCTTGGTGGTTTGTACTGGCTAGACTGGCAAAATGTTGGGTCAGACTCAAGCCTCTGAGAGGTGGCCTTTTCCTGCTGTTTCACCGCCTTGGCCACTAGGTCATAAACCTGGTGCACTGCTTCGGGTGATCTATCCTGCTCCAGAAGGGTCTTGGCGACGGCGAGGTTGAGGAGAGGAGTGGGCATCACCTGCCTGCCTTCACTGTCAATGTATGGCTTGGCTTGTGCCGGCTTCGGGGGAGCCCATCGTAGGTTTTGCCGCACACGAGGATCGTTGATTGTTGGGAATATGCCCTAGAGGCAATCATGTATGATGATGTTTTCCCATTGTATTGATAAAGTTATTAAGTTGTCCTTGTATGAGCATCTGATGTATATCATTGAGTATGTGATTCGGTTGTGGAACTATGCATTCATGTTGTTCATACTAAATATCCTTGGTCATCGAGGTTGTGCTGGATACACAACTTAGACCAATGTGAAAGTCGGCTTGATGACTCGGTTCCACTTGTCATGGGCATGGAGATGCCATTCCGACTTACACAGATTCGTCTAAAGAGTTTAGCAAGTCGGATTGACCTATATTGAGGTACAACGAACAAGTTGTCATTTATATATCTCAATCAATGTAATCCTTAGACCTGAGGTTGTTGCATAGTCCGAGTTGAGGATCACTGACTTAGGTTCTGTCAAACGCTGATCCGTGACTGGGCAGTTATAAAGGCAGAGTTCGGGTCGACTGAGAATCAAGCTGCGTGATGTGAATAACCAAGATGGGATTTTGCCCCTCCACTCGGAGAGATATTCTTTGGGCCCTCTCGGATGATATGATTCGGAAAGCATGGCCATGCACGACTCAGTTAAGTGTTAACCGAGGCGATCGACTAAGAGTTAGTCGGGTGAATCACTTATCTTGGATCGAGAAGAAAGTCGGACTATTTAAGGGATGACAATTATTCGCCTATAGTCTGACAAGGTATATCGTGAGGCAAAAGGGACTCGGACGTAAGTCGCATTGGAAAGGCAAGTCATCATGACTCATTGGTACTTGGGAGTCGGCACGTTCTGCTAGGAGCCGCTGCCAACTGATCGATTGTGAGTCAGACTCCAATCGTGTCCGAGTAACCAAGAACCTGCCGGGTCACACACTTAAGAGCGGGAGCAAGTTCGAATTGGATCTGAACCGGAAATCTGGTCGGGTTGGACCCGAGCCGGATTAGGACTGAGTCAGTGAGTCGGACTCGCGGTGACTAGTGTTATATGGGCTTTAGTGAATGGTCCACGAGAGTGGAGCCCACGTTCACTCCCTATATATAGTGGAGCACACTAACCCAGAAGGGTTAATCATTGTTCGGTTAGGTCATTCCATGTGTTGGAAACCCTAGCTCCACAGCAGTCCTGCCGTCGTATAAAACCTAGCAGTTCGCCGCCGGCGCTCCTCCTTGTACGTGTGGATACTAGTAGAGGTGTTGTACGATCAACACCAGGACGATCGGATCGCAAAGTACTGCACTGCATTAACTGACGTGCTTCATCAGTAATCCGCAACTTCGCGTCTAGTGGTAAAGCTCGTGGCCTTCTTCCTCAACTAGATCTTGGGATCACCACGTTAGAGGGAAAATTTTGTTTTATCTCTACGTGGACCAACAGTGGTATCAGAGCGATAGCTTCTGGTTTTAGGCTCGATATCTCGCATATGTGATATGCGGTTGGCTGTAGATAAGATCTATGTGCTATTTTGGTGGTCGATCTTTGAGATAAATCGGTTTTGTATGAGGTTGATTGGATCAACTGTACTCGGGGAATTTTAGATCTGACTTCCGTGATCATACTGCTGAGGTCGTGGAACGACATACCCCTGCCGGTCGGTTTCCGCCATCAGGGTAGACTGTGACACGTAAATCTAGATGCGATGATCGGAGATCAAAAAGTTTGATCGAATCGGAACAATGGTCGGAATCCATGTCCGGATCATAGATGCGATCTACATTTTCGGAAAAATAATCGGGTGTTGCCCGCTATCCGGCTAGCGGGACCGCCGGCTTCGCCCTGTCGTAGCGCCTTAGATGTCGTTGCGAGTTTTACAACACCGGTAGATATTGTATCTATGCATAACTTGTTTTTGCAGGAAGTTGTGAATGGTATGGTTCATGTGCATGTGATGTATGTGTGTAATCCATACATGATCTGTGAATCACGGTTTTGTCAGCCGGCTGGAGCTTAGGTGCTGTCATTTTATTGTATAATGACCTGCTTGTCGGATTCTCCATGTAATTTACTTTACTAAGCTAGTGTAGCTGTTTGGAGAACCCGGATGACATGCAAGGCAATGTACATGTCGGCGACATGGAGTAAGACGGCAAGTGACAAGAGTTGGCACGAGTTGGATTACAGGCTTTGTGGAGATGGAGATCGCCATGAAGGGAGCCATACCATTTCACATTATAATTGCTTTATTTTGTGTTATTGATATGTCTCTGTTTTACCTCTATTAGATAGTCGGTAAAATTTAATCCCTCAAAGAAGGTCTAGTCTGTTTTCCCGCCAGTGTTTGCACCATCACAAGTCGGACATTTTTGGTAGTGGGCTCATAAAATTGAGGTTCTGCCAATTCTTTCCGACTAGGTGGGTTCGAGTCGGACTCTTACTGCGGAAACACTCGGTAATCTAGACGGGTCCATCACAATGGTTGTGGGGCTCGGGGAAAATTCGGATGGGAGCCGGGGAATGTGATGCCACCCATCCAAAAAGAGTCGTATGAGATACGATTGACAAGGAGTTGTCTACCTAGATCACTTGGCGGCTAGTGGTGATGCTAAATCTCACTAGCCGACTTGCTTATTTAGGATCCTGAATCACTTAGTAACCATCGGAGGGGTGTTGGTTCTAGTGGGAGCATAAAATATTAAAATGTTTAATATGCTTACTCTTTTATGAATACATGTCTTAAGTGTTTTGCATATTTTCTATTGTAGATCATGGCACCAAGTAGCAGTCACTCTCAGATATCCGGTTTTGCGTTGAGAACTATCCTTGAGAAAGATAAACTGAACGACACTAATTTTACCAACTGGTATCGAAATCCGAGAATTGTTCTCAAACAAGAAAAGAAGGACCATGTCCTAGACAACCCACTTCCAGATGAGCAAAATGAGAATGCGACTGTCGCTTCCACCAATGCCTACCATCGGGCTAAGGATGAGTCCACGGATATTAGCTGTCTTATGCTTGCTCACATGGAACCGGACTTGCAAAAGCAGTTCGAGCATGTTGAGGCCTATGATATGATCGAAAGCCTCAAGAGTATGTTCCAGTCTCAGGCGAATACTGAGAGGTATCAAGTCACTCAGGCTTTGCTGAGTTGCAAGCTTAAGGATGGTGATCCACTAAGTCCGCATGTGATCAAAATGGTTGGTTACGTGCAGTCTCTAGAGAGGCTTGGCTACCTCCATTAGCGAAGAGTTCGCTACGGATATAATTCTGAACTCTCTTCCTAGTGCATATGGGCAGTTCATTTCGAACTACCACATGCATGGTATGGATAAGAAGCTCACTGAATTACATGGGATGCTCAAGAAGGCAGAGGCGGATCTCAAGAAGGGCACCAGTCAAGTGTTGATGGTGCAGAATAAGGCTAAGTTCAAGAAGAGTTCTTGGACTAAGAAGAAGGCTAAGTCAGGAGGAAAGCAGGCTCAGGACCCGGTCCCAAGCGCTTCCTTAGGGACTAAGCCATCTCCTTCATCCGAATCCACTTGCTTCTATTGCAAGGAGGATGGCCACTAGAAGAGGAACTGCAACAAGTACTTGGCCGACAAAGCCAAGATTGGATGTATGACTTCCGACTCAGGTACACTTGTTTGCAATGTTATAGACATATATCTTGCTGATGCACCTAATAGTTCTGGGGTATATGATACCGGATCAGTTATTCACATCTGCATCTCGTTGCAGGGACTGGTAAGAACTAGGAGCGTAGCAAGAGGCGAGGTTGATATTCGAGTCGGCAACAAAGAAAGAGTTGCTGCGTTGGAAGTCGGCACGATGCAACTTCATTTACCTTCCGGATTCATTATGGAACTGAATAATTGTTATTATGTTCCAGTGCTCAGTCGAAACATTATTTCTGCTTCATGTTTGATGAGGCAAGGCTATGAGTCAAATATCAAGAATAATGGTTGTTCTTTATATTTGAATGATATGTTTCATGGCTTTGCACCCGTCCAGGACGGGTTATTTATTTTGAATCTTGATGGTGAGTCAGTTTATAACATAAATGTTAAAAGGTTGAAACCAATGATCTGAATATGTCTTACTTTTGGCACTGTCAGCTTGGTCATATAAGTTGGAAACGCATGAAGAAGCTCCATGATGATGGACTCCTAACTTCGTTCGACTTGGAGTCGTTCGAGACATGTGAATCTTGCCTACTCGGCAAAATGACCAAGACACCTTTTGAAGGTTTTTGCGGCATAGTAAATCAAAATTTTCTACGGAGCGAACAGAGGGAAAGCCAAGATCTAATCTAGGAGATGCAAACAACGAGAGAGATTGGATTAGATCTTCATACCCTTGAAGATTCGCACAGCGGAACGTTCGTCGGAACGTGGGTGATGTAGTCGTACTCGCTTCTCCTCCTCGCGATCCGATCCGATCTAGCACCACAAGTGGCGGTGCCTCCGTGAGATGCACACGTGCAGCACCTCGACGTCTCCTCCTTCCTCGGACCAGCAAGTATGGTGGAGAGATAGATTGGATCTACAACACGACGGCGTGGTGTATATGGTGGAGAATTTCTGCAGCAGGGATTCGCCTACAAACAGTCGGGAGGGAGAGAGGAAAGCTAGCAAGGCGGCTAGGGTTTGGAGGAGAGGTGTGTGGTTTGGTGCGCCCCCACCCCTCTTTATATAGAGGGGGGCGCAGCCCTAGCCCCTCTCCCAAGCCCAAAGGATAAGGAGTGGGGGGCATGGACTCTCCCCTCTTCTAGAAACCCTATCTCTAGTTTAAACGATTTAAACTCTCTAGGATCGGCTGGGCCCTTGTGCCCCTGGCCCAATGCGGCCAGGACACTCCCTCATAGGCCCATGCCCCCTCCCAGAAGGTGGGGCCACGTTGGTCCCCTTCCGGAAGGTTCTAGAAGCTTCCGGTACAATACCGATTAACCCGAAACAATTCCGAACTCCAAAAAACTGCATTGCCTTATATGAATCTTATTCTCCGGACCATTCCGGAACCTCTCGTGATATCCCGGATCCCATCCGAGACTCCAAACAAAAATTCATAAACCAATTATCCAATCTATCCTAGCGTCGAGATACGTTAAGTGTTTGACCCTGTGGGTTCGAGAATATGCAAACATGATCTTCTATCAATAATCAACAGCGGGGTCTGGGCACCCATATTGACTCCCACACATTCATCGATGATCATATCGGATGAACCACGATGCCAGGATTCAATCAATCCCATATATATATTCCCTTCGTCTCGCGATATTTTACTTGCCCGAGATTCGATCGTCGGTACCGTCATACCTAGTTCAATCTTGTTCACAACAAGTACTTTACTCGTTCCGTAATCCAATATCACTTTGTGATTAAATCCTTAACCACATGCTTGCAAGCGGTGTTGATATCGATTACCCAGTGGGCCCGAAGTATATCTCTCCGACTTGGGAGGGACAAATTCCATCTCGATACATACAACCCAACAGATACTTTCCGATCACCTGAGAGACACCTTTATGATCACCCACTCATAGGATGACGTTCGATGACCTCAAAGCTTTCTTCCGATACCAGGGAGTTGTATTATCTCATGGTCTAAGGAATACAATATTTGACATAAGAAAAGCTTCGCAAAGACGAACACGATGACACGATCTAATTGCTTTGCTTAGTTTGGGTTTGTCCATCATATCATTCTCCAATGAAATGATCTCATTATCAATTGACAACTCATGTCTATGGTTAGGAAACCTTAACCATCATTGATCAATGAGCTAGTCCTTAGATGCGTACCAGGGACACGGTGTTGTTCACAAACCACACAAGTATTAATGTTTCCGTTTAATACAATTCTAGCATGGAATATAAACTTTATCATGAACATGAATTATAATAATAACATCTTTATTATTGCCTCTAGGGCATAATTCCAACAGTCTCCCACTTGCACTAGAGTCAATAATCTAGTTTACATCTGGTAACAATCTCACACCCATGGCACTGAGGTGTTGATCATGTTTTACACGTGGAAGAGGTTTAGTCAATGGATCTGCGACATTCAGATCTGTATGTACTTTGCTAATCTTCAGATCTCCATCTGCAATATAATCTCGGATTATATGAAACTTGCGGTTGATATGCTTGGTCTTTGGATGATATCTTGGTTCCTTAGCGAGTGCTATGGCGCCAGTGTTGTCACACAATATCTCCAGTGGGTCCAATGCACTTGGAACCACGCCAAGCTCAGTGATGAAGTTTCTGATCCAAACTCCTTCACTTGACGCTTCTGCAGCAGCCATGTATTCCGCTTCTACTGTAGATCCCGCGATCACGCTTTGCTTGCAGCTTCTCCGGCTCACAACTCCTCCATTCAAAATATAAACATATCCTGTCTGAGATTTGGAATCATCCTTGTCGGTGTCAAAACTTGCGTCGACGTAACCTTTTACGACAAGCTGTTCATCACCCCCATAGACTAAGAACATTTCTTTAGTCCTATTTAGGTACTTTAGGATGTTCTTCACGGCTGTCCAGTGTTCCACTCCTGGATCACTTTGATATCTGCTCGTCAAACTAAGAGCATTGGACACATCCGGTCTAGTACACAGCATGGCATACATGATGGAACCTATGGCCGAGGCATAAGGCACCTTGCTCATAGCTTCCCTATCATTTACCGTAGCTGGACACTGAGCCTTGCTCAATATCTTACCTAACAACATAGGCACTGAACCTTTCTTTGCCTTATCCATTCTGAACCTTTTCAGAACTTTGTCTAGGTATGTACTCTGGCTTAAAGCTATCAGGCGTCTTTGTCTATCTCTATAGATTTTGATGCCCAATATATAAGCAGCTTCACCTAGGTCTTTCATTGAAAAACACTTGTTCAAATAACTCTTCACATCGTTAAGCATGTTGATGTAATTTCCGATAATCAATATGTCATCCACATATAGTACCAGAAACGTCACCGAGATCCCACTCACTTTCTTGTAGATACAAGCTTCGTAGCAATTTGGAACAAATCCAAAGCTCTTGATCACTTGATCAAAACGAAGGTTCCAACTCCGAGATGCTTGCTTCAGTCCATAAATGGAACGCTGAAGTTTGCATACTTTACTAGCATCCTTAGGATCGACAAAACCTTCGGGTTGCATCATATACAACTCTTCATCAATGTTGCCATTGAGGAACGCAGTCTTGACATCCATCTGCCATATTTCATAATCATGAAACGCAGCAATTGCTAATAAAATCCGAATGGACTTAAACATCGCTATGGGAGAGAAAGTCTCATCGTAGTCAACACCTTGAACTTGTCGAAAACCTTTCGCGACAAGCCGTGCTTTATGGACAGTAACATTACCATCCACGTCCGTTTTCTTCTTGAAGATCCATTTGCACTCAACGGCCTTTCGGTCACTAGGAGGGTCCACCAAAGTCCATACTTGGTTTTCGCTCATGGATCCCAATTCGGATTTCATGGCTTCTAGCCATTTCTCAGAGTCTGGGCTCATCATCGTTTCCTCATAGTTCGTAGGTTCACTGTCTTCTACTAACAAGACAGTCAAGACAGGGTTGCCGTACCACTCAGGAGGGGCACACGACCTTGTCGACCTGCGACGTTCAGTAGCAGCATCGTCCGAAGCTTCATGATCCTTGTCATTAGCTTCCTCTATTGTTGGTGCAGGCGGCACTGGAACAATTTCAGGTGCTGCGCTACTCTCCAATTCAAGAGAAGGTTCAATAACCTCGTCAAGCTCTACTTTCCTCCCACTCACTTCTTTCGAGAGAAACTCCTTCTCAAGAAAGGAACCGTTCTTTGCGACAAACACTTTGCCTTCGGTTCTGTGATAGAAGGTATACCCAATAGTTTCCTTAGGGTATCCTATGAAGACGCATTTCTCCGCTTTGGGTTCGAGCTTGTCCGGCATCAACTTCTTGACGTAAGCTTCGCATCCCCAAACTTTAAGAAACGACAACTTAGGTTTAGCACCAAACCACAGTTCATACGGTGTCGTCTCAACGGATTTAGATGGAGCCCTATTTAAAGTGAATGCAGCGGTTTCTAATGCATAACCCCAAAATGATAACGGCAAATTAGTAAGAGACATCATTGATCGGACCATATCTAATAGGGTTCGATTCCGGCGTTCAGACACACCATTGCGCTGTGGTGTTCCGGGTGGCGTGAGTTGTGAAACGATTCCACTTGCTTTAAGATGCGTGAGAAAATCATAACTCAAATATTCACCTCCACGATCGGATCGTAGAAACTTAATCTTTCTGTTACGATGGTTCTCCACTTCATTCTGAAATTCCTTGAACTTTTCAAATGTTTCAGATTTATGTTTCATTAAATAGATATACCCATATCTACTTAAGTCATCGGTAAAAGTGAGGAAATAGCGATATCCACCGCGCGTCGAAACACTCATCGGTCCGCATACATCGGTATGTATGATTTCCAACAAGTCCGTTGCTCGCTCCATCATACCGGAGAACGGGGTTTTGATCATCTTGCCCATGAGGCATGGTTCACATGTGTCAAATGATTCAAAATCAAGAGACTCCAAAAGTCCATCAGAATGGAGTTTCTTCATGCGCTTTACACCAATATGACCTAGACGACAGTGCCACAAATAAGTAGTATTATCACTATCTACTTTGCATCTCTTAGCCTCAATATTATGGATGCGTGTTTCATCCCTTTCGAGATTTAGAAGAAATAAACCATTTACAAGAGGTGCATGACCATAAAAGATGTTACTCATATAAATAGAACAACCATTATTCTCCGATTTAAATGAATAACCGTCTTGCAATAAACACGATCCAGAAATAATGTTCATGCTCAACGCAGGCACATAATAACACTTATTATGGTTTAAAACTAATCCCGAAGGTAAAACTAAGGAGAGCGTGCCGACGGACATCACATCAACTCTTGATCTGTTGCCAAAGCGCATCGTCACCTCATCCCTCGCAAGCCGCCGTCTATTCCGTAGCTCCTGTTTCGAGTTACAAATATTAGCAACTGAACCGGTATCAAATACCCAGGCACTACAACGAGGGATAGTAAGGAAAACATCAATAACATGTATATCAAATATAACTTTGATGGTGCCAGCCTTCTTGTCCGCTAAGTACTTCGGACAGTTGCGCTTCCAGTGACCCTTGTCCTTGCAATAGAAGCACTCAGTGTCCGGCTTAGGACCAGACTTGAGCTTCTTCTCAGCAGGAGCATTGCGCTTGCCGCCGCCCTTCTTGAAGGGCTTCTTTGCTCCCTTACCTTTCTTAAAGAAGGGCTTGTTGACCATCAACACATGATTATCCTTTTTGATGTCCACCTCCGCAGCCTTCAGCTTTGCGAAGAGCTCGGTGATCGTATCAGTGGAGCCAATCTGATTATGAGTCACTACAAAACTTTTGTAGCTGGGAGGGAGTGATTGCAGAACCCTGTCAATCTTGAGCTCCTCTGGAATCGTGCATTCCAGTTGCTCAAGGCGTTGAGTGTAGCCCGACATCTTTATGGCGTGCTAACTAACGGAACTCCCTTCCTCCATCTTGCAGTTAAAGAACTTCTCAGAGATCTCATATCTCTCAGAACGGGCTTGAGTCTGAAACATGGTTTTCAGCTCCTCGAGAATCTCAAAGGGCCCGGGATAGGTTTCAAAACGATTTTGAAGTTCGGTTCCATAGCAAACAACATGGTGCTCTTAATCACACCATAATCATCTTTGCGCGACTGATAGACAGATTTCTCATCAGCCGGCGCAGTTGCAGCAGGGGGGTCACTGTCGGGGGGTTGACCTCGGGTTGGTCAAATATGGGGAAAGACAGAGGTACAATCCCCGTCTAGTTTCCGAGTTACGGGCCAAGTCGGCCGAATCATGAATACGTCGGCCAATGTACGGAGGCGAGAAACCCGTGTATATGTATCAAGTAGTTACCCGGCCGAGTTACTGAGAGGGTCGGCCGAGTTAGCCCAAGTGATCTTGATGCAGGTAAAGAGCGAGCCGAGTTACACAAGGTAAGGTAAGGCCGAGTGATACGAAACTTGCAGGAGAAGGAGAAGCCCAAGGTCAAACTATAGCTGCAGGCTAGAATGAATCAGAGCGGAGCCAAGCGCAAGAGACAAGGATGCACAGTGATAGAGGGGCAGAAGGAGGTCACGGAGGTGACAGTCCTGGAGCCCGAGGCACGCAGGAGGGGGCCACTGGAGCCTTGCCGTCGTTAGAAGGGCGACAGGGAAAGGAGGCCGCCGAACTACTATTTTGGGACAAGCATATTCCACGAATAAGCTTGCCTCGTCAGCCCTAAGGGCACCCAAGGCACTCCTTTATAAGGAGAGGCTTGGACCCTGAGAAAGGGATCGACTCTTTGAGCACCGTTAGGCTGGGGAGATTCATCTTGCCCCCCTGTATACAGCTCGAGGAGCATTTGTAACCCATCAAGAGATAAATAAAGATCAGAACTTTAGCAGCTTGAGTGTAGAGACGGTTGCATCTTCCCTCCCCAGATCCCACTAGCATCCATTGGCCCCGTACTTTAGCCTACCCATGGCATCTGCCGTGCCACGACCACGACAGTTGGCGCCCACCGTGGGGCTAGCAGCGGTGCTAGCTGGAGTTGTGATCCGTACGGGAAACTTCATCAACACCGGCGAGCGCGTTGTTTCTGGCTTGGTCCAGAGATTTGGTATCTGTGACTATGTCAGCGACAACACATGAAGCTTCAGGGGGAAAACTCCCCCACGCAATGGTATCTTCATCAACCTGGGCGAGCACAGGGTCTACGTCGGCATCGACATCACCGACATTTATCCTCACCAGGTTGTTGTTGCAGGGGAGCCACCTCGAAGCGCAGCAAGCCGTCCATCAAGAGAGCATCCTGCAGGAAGCGTCGAGGTGATGGTCGCAGCAGGAGCTCAAGTTGGAACAGCAGTAGCCGGATCAAGCAGAGAACCCGCCGCAGGCGCACAAGGCGCACCCAAGCAGACCACGCTACAAACCACTGAGGTAATTCCGCCAGTGACAAACCTGACCGAGCCACATGACACCACCCCAAAGGCACCACGAGTAAGAGGGCCGCCTCTGGAAAGGCCAGAGAACATTCTTCAGGCGACTATAGAAAACTTAACCACACCTGTAGCGCCGATACTTGATCCGGCAAATGCTCAGGCAGAGTTAGAAGAAACCAAGCAAAAGGTGCTGGTAGAGGCCAAAAAAGTATCAGCCCTGCGTGAATCCTTGAACAGGACCCTGAGAGAATATGCAAAAGCTAATAAGCTTGAAATCGCACCCGAGCGGGTGGACGAACTAAGATTAAGAGGGAAGAACCTCATGGATGACATTAACAAAGAGCATGAAGCTCATAGAGCAGAATCCGATGATTTGGGTTTGCCGAGGTACAGTACCCCGGCGAAGAACCTGAGAGCTGCAAATGCCGCAACATTGGAATTAGAGGGGTTGACCGGGGAAGCTCGGCAGAAACAACAAGAAAGAGTGAATGAGCTGGTGCGCATCGCGAACCAGCAAAATGAGGAAATACTCAGAACTAACCCGGCAAGACCAGGGGCTTCACGGATGGTTCATTCGGCAGGGGCAGCGCCTGCCTTATCCGTGGCAGCAGCATGTTCACCCGGAAACAACGCTCTAAGAGACAAAGCAGTAACCTCAGGGAAGAGGAACAAACAAATCGTTCCATATGACCCGGCAGTGGCCGGAAAGGCAAAAGAGAACAGAGGTAATGCAAGCCGAGGTAACAGTGGGGAGAGAAACCACGGCCGTATGGAAAAAGACGGCGGGGGCCGAGGCAATGGGGATCTCGACAGGAGAGAACCCACGAGAGGCAATCATGAAAACCAGACCCCGGCCGAAGTAAGAAGAGAGATGCCGCCCAACCCGCAACCAAGACATGAACCTCGGCAGGAAAGGGAAGTAAGGCCAACTCGGCACAATCAGATGAATGAAAGGTACAATGATGGTTATTCCGAGGTGGAATACGCAATCCAGGGTGGAAACAATCACTATGGGATGCAAGACAGAATCCTGTACAGGGATTTGCCAGCGAGTGATGCGAGAGTAAAGTTGGATCGGCTATACCGATCCGAACTGTTGGAAGAACAAGGTCCACCAGGCCCGACATGTTTTGGACCACTGATCATGGGCGAACCACCAGTGCCGAATTTTCAGTTAGCAAGAGGCACAAAAACATACAATGGAAGTACCAAGCCACAAGACTGGTTGATTGATTATGCCACTGCTGTGAAGATAGCGGGTGGCAACTTAAGATGGGCAGTGCAGTATGTCCCACAGATGTTGGAAGGACCAGCTAGGGTATGGTTGAATAATCTACCAGCCGGCAGTATCAAATGTTGGTTAGATTTCGAAGAAATGTTCGTCAGCAACTTCACCAGCACGTACAAGAGGCCGAATAGGCCACAACAGTTAGCCATGTGCAAGCAGAGGCCGAATGAAACAGATAGAGAGTTTTTAACTCGATGGTGCAACCTGAGAAACTCATGTGAGGGAGTTATCGAATCGCAAGCAATCGCTTGGTTCGCGCAAGGCTGCCGTTACGCCAGCGTGTTGTGGCAGCGCCTGCAAAGAGATATGCCAACCACACTGGCAGAAACTATCAGAATAGCAGACTCCTATGCATTAGGCGACCCAACCCAACCGGAGTTAATGTCGGCAGATCATCGTGAGCAACAGGACCATTATGCGAGAGAATTGGCCGGGTCGTCCAGGCGTGATTTCAGAGGAAGAAGAAGAGAGGAGAGGCCGGATTATAGATATAATTCGGCCCAGGTGGCGGCAGTAGCACAAGATCAGCCGAGTCACGGAGCAACTCAACGACAGAAGAATGGACCTCAACAGTGGACATCAAGAAATGAGGGAAAGAGGCAATGGACCCCAGAGCAAAAGAAACAATGGCAAGAGAGGCCGAAATACACGTTTGAATCCATGTTAGATCAGCCGTGCAAATTTCACACATCAAACCCATCCAGACCAGCCAATCATACGACCCGCCAATGTGCCTGGATGAAAAATGCGATGGGGAACCCAACAGGAGTTCAGGCTCCCCATCAAGTGCAACAGCAGCATCAGCCGCAATTAACTGGAGCAAATACACAGCAACTGATGCTACCGCCCCCTCCCCCTAGGTACGATAACTCGGATCGGAGGGACGCAGTGCATCAAGTAATAAACCAAGTCCAGGACGGAAGGATGAATCCGGCAAATACCGGACGTAATGATTACAGGGAACATCACCAGTCTTATTGTGTGTTCACATTGGAACAGCAGGACAAGCAAAGTGTGCAACGCCGGCATATGGAAGTGAATGCAGTTATGCCGGCAGTACCAAGATATCAGCCATGGTCTGATCAGGAGGTGACCTGGAGCATGAAAGACCACCCCAGAATAATGCCGAATCCAGGATCATATGCACTTGTGTTGGATCCGACATTTGTCGGACCAAGCATCAACGTGAAATTTTCAAAAGTACTCATTGGCAATGGGAGCAGTATCAACATCATGTACAAAGATACCATGCATAAACTCGGAATATCGCAGAATATGCTGCAGTCAACGAGGACAACTTTCCATGGGATAGTGCCAGGACTTTCATGTGAGCCCATCGGTAAAGTCCGAGTGGACGTGTTATTTGGTACAAGAGATAACTGCAGAGCAGAAAATTTAGAATTTGAAGTGGTGGATCTGGAAAGTTGTTATCATGCTCTACTCGGACGGCCCGCACTGGCCAAATTCATGAGCAGCTATCATATAAGTTATCTAAAGATGAAGTTACCCGGACCACAGGGGGTGATAACAGTTGCAAGGGATTACAAGAAGTCAATGGAGTGTGCTTCAGCCGGGTCGAATCTGGCCGAGTCATTGGTTATAGCAAGAGAAAAGAAAAGGATTCAAGAGGTAGCAGCCCTCGCTCAGTCGGCACAACTGAACATGCCGGCACTGGCCAACCCTCATGGCAGTGTCTCTTTTCAGCCGACTAAAGAGACGAAGAAATTTCAGATTGATGAGCAATTCCCAGAGCGTACTGTTACTATTGGTGCAGGCCTTGACGCTAAATAGGAAGGCGAGCTCACCAACTTCCTCCGTGAGAATCGGGACATATTTGCATGGTCAACTCAAGATCTGCAAGGTGTGCCGAGGGAGTTGGCTGAGCACTCTTTAAACGTCAGGCCAGGAGCAAGGCCGGTGAAGCAACCTCTCCGCCGCTTCGCCGAAGACAGGAGAAAAGTAATAGGGGATGAAATAGCTCGGCTCCTCGCAGCCGGGTTCATCATGGAAGTGCTATATCCGGATTGGTTATCAAATCCGGTACTAGTAGAAAAGAAGAAAGATGACCCCAATGTAGCCATTGTGTGGCGAATGTGTATCGACTACACCAACCTAAACAAGGCATGTCCGAAAGATCCTTTTCCATTGCCTAGAATAGACCAAGTCATTGACTCGACCGCTGGTTGTGAGCTGTTATTGTTTGTAGACGCGTATTCTGGTTTCCACCAGATACCGTTAAATCCAGCCGATCAAATAAAGACTGCATTTATCACCCCGTACGGGGCTTATTGTTATCGCACAATGCCATTTGGCCTGCGAAATGCAGGAGCAACATATCAAAGATGCATGCAAAAATGCCTGCATGATCAGATAGGGAAAAATGTACAAGTGTATGTGGATGACGTGGTCATCAAAACTAAAGAGAGCAAAACTTTGCTAGAAGATATACGGCAAACTTTTGCGAACCTGAGAAGGTTCCGAATGAAGCTCAATCCAGAAAAATGCACATTTGGCGTACCGGCAGGAAAATTACTCGGTTTCCTTGTATCTAGCCGAGGTATCGAGGCTAATCCAACAAAGATAAGAGCAATAGAAAGAATGGAATTGCCAAAATGTTTGAATGATGTGCAAAAATTCACGGGCTGCCTGGCTTCGCTTAGTCGATTTGTATGTCGGCTAGGGGAGAAAGCACTGCCGCTCTATCAGCTGATGAGAAAGTCGGATAAATTCATTTGGACCTCACAGGCCGACTTTGCATTTCGTGAGTTGAAAAAGATGTTAGTTACGGCACCCATTTTGGCTTCTCCATTATCAAAAGAGCCTATGTTACTCTATGTAGCAGCTACCAATAGAGTAGTTAGTACTGTAGTCGTAGTGGAACGACTTGAAGATGGTAAGCCCATTCAGAGGCAGGTATATTATCTAAGTGAGGTGTTATCCACTTCAAAGCAGAATTACCCGCATTATCAGAAGATGGCTTATGGAGTATATATGTCGGCAAAAAAGCTTAAGCATTACTTCGAAGAGCATCCCATCACAGTAATCTGTGAGGCACCCATAGCCGACATATTGAGCAACAAAGACGCAAGTGGCCGAATAGCAAAATGGGCGATCGAGTTATCTCCATACGCACCACAGTTTCATAGAAGAGATGCAATCAAATCTCAGGCTATCGCCGACTTTCTCGTGGATTGGGCCGAGGTACAGTATGTGCCACCATTGCATGATCCAAATTACTGGACAATGCACTTCGATGGTTCCAAACTAAGAAATGGTTTGGGAGCAGGAATAGTGTTAACCTCGCCTAAAAAGACCAATTGAAATATGTATTGCAAATACATTTTGCTGCGTCCAACAATGTAGCCGAGTATGAAGCGCTTGTCCATGGTTTGAAAGTAGCAAAAGAAATTGGTATACGCCGAATCTTATGCTATGGTGACTGGGATCTAGTAGTACAGCAAGTATCAGGCAGTTGGGACGCATTAGATGCTAATATGGCTTTATACAGATTCCATGTGCAAAAAATCAGTGGTTACTTTGAAGGATGTGAATTCCATCACATACCTCGGGCAGAAAACGACGCCGCCGACACATTGTCAAAATTAGGATCAACCCGGCAATCAATTCCTCCGGGTATTGCCCTGGAACATCTCAGGAAACCATCAATAATCCCATCACCAGAATCAGAATCTATCTTTATCCCAGCAAACTATGCGGAAGATCACACGCCAATGGAGGTAGATACGCAGAAGGACTCGGAACCCCTAAGGAGGGGGACAGCCGAGGTAAGCGCAATCATGGAGGGAGCCGAGATATATATGTCAGCAGGAAACATGGAGATGGACAGTGAGATCATATCAGAAAAAGTAACACCGATGTGGGCGCAACCCATATTTTCTTACCTAAAAGACGCAACGTTGCCGAGTAATGAAGTATTAGCTAGACAAACCGTAAGAAGAGCAAAAGCTTATACAATCATAAACAATGGGCTGTATAAAAGAAGCGTCACAAACGTATTGCAGAAGTGCGTAAGTTCGGCAGAAGGGCAGGAAATCCTTCTAGACATACACCAAGGGGAATGTGGGCACCATGCCTCATCTCGCGCCTTAGTAGCCAAGGCATTCAGGCATGGATTCTATTGGCCAACGGCATTGAAGGAAGCAAAAGAGTTAGTTAAGAAATGCAGTGGATGTCAGAGATACGCAACTAGGATACATATGTCGTCGGCCGAGTTAAAAACAATACCCATCACCTGGCCATTTTCTGTATGGGGTTTAGATATGGTGGGACCATTCAAGCCGGCGCGAGGAGGAATGACCCACATATTGGTTATGGTGGACAAGTTCACAAAATGGATTGAAGTAAAACCAATTAAAAAGTGTGATGGGCACACGGTAGTGAAGTTTCTCAAGGATATCATCCTGAGATATGGATACCCGCACAGTATCATTACGGACAATGGCACAAACTTTGCAGTAGGAGCTTTCGCTAGATTTTGTCGAGAGAAGCACATAAGACTAGATATTGCCTCTGTGGCTCACCCAGCATCCAACAGACAAGTGGAAAGGTCTAATGGACTGGTACTATCAGGAATAAAACCACGACTTGTCGAACCATTGAAAAGGTCGGCATGATGTTGGATTGAAGAAATCCCAGCTGTACTATGGAGCCTCCGGACTACCCCGAATAGATCAACAGGCTATACTCCATTCTTTCTGGTGTACGGGGCAGAGGCCGTACTTCCAGCCGACATAATATATGACTCGCCAAGAGTGGCTCAGTACACAACTTCAGAGACAAATGAGATAGCTCGACAAGATGCCGTAGACCTGCTGGAAGAAGCTAGGGAGCTGACATTATCACGATCGGCTATTTATCAACAGAACTTGCGGCGGTATCACAGCAAGAAAGTGAATCCAAGAGTATTCAAAGAAGGAGATTTAGTCCTCCGACTTGTGCAACGCACGGCCGGCATGCACAAGTTGTCACCCCCATGGGAAGGACCATTTATTGTGAGCAAGGCGTTGCACAATGATGCCTATTATCTAATCGACGCTCAGTCCCCCGGAGGGAGCAAGGCAGATAAAGATGGCGAAGAAACGAAGCGTCCCTGGAATGTGGCTTTACTTCGGCCATTCTACTCGTAGCATTATTTCTCAAAGTCAAGATCTGATGATGTATCTGAACCTCGGTGCCCAGAGCAGTGACTCGGGGACTGATGTATTTTATATCGATTTCATGTTATGTATCTGAACCTCGGTGCCCAGAGCGGTGACTCGGGGACTGATGTATTTTATATCGATTTCATGTTATGTATCTGAACCTCGGTGCCTAGAGCGGTGACTCGGGGACTGATGTATTTTATATCGATTTCATGTTATGTATCTGAACCTCGGCGCCCAGAGCAGTGACTCAGGGACTGCTGTATTTTAAATCAATTTCATGTTATATATTTGAACCTTGGCGCACATAGCAGTGACTCGGGGACTGCCGTATTTTATATCTATTTCGTGTTATGTATTTGAACCTCGGCACCCAGAGCAGCGACTCGGGGACTGCCGTATTTTAAATTAACTTCATGTTATGAATCTGAACCTCATCGCACAAAGCAGTAACTCGGGGACTGCCATGTGATTTATCAATTTCATGTTAAAAACTAAACCTCGGCATCTAAAGCAACGACTCGGGGGCTACCGTATGCTACTTCAATCTCATATTAAGCGCAACCGTATTAGTCTTATACTACCTGTAGAATTCGATTTACAAATCGAAGTTTCGCACAATAAACAATGACTCAACGATTACTATACATTTTCCCAACGAAGCAGTCAATCTTTGGTCAGACCAGAACAGTATTATATGATATTCAGAGCCCACGTCTGGTAAGGCCATAAAGAATAGAGGCGAAGATAAATCCTAAAAGATCAGGAAGTGGAGGACCAACAAAGCAAGGATTCGGACGAACATCCACTTAACCAAATATCACAGCAGTACACGGCAAAAGAAGTTTGAATTACATAGAGAATTGACAAGTATTTCGCCTACATTGTACGCCTGGCATGCCAGGGATCGGAAATAACTTAGGCATTGTTCGTTGGGGAGGCAGCAGCCGGCTCAGGTGCGGGTTACTTTGAGGTAGGAGGAACTTGGACTGAGGTCGCCTCGCCCTCCGCCGACCCAGGTGCAGCTTCAGCAGAAGTCTGAGGTTGCTCAGGAGCATCAGCCTGTGCGGTAGAATGCCCGGTACCTTTGGAAGAAGACCGCGTGTCGCCATTGCTGTCCGAGCTAGAGCTGGAGCTATCAGGTGCAGCCGAATCAGTTTCACCCTCCCCCTGCTCAGCCGAATTATCCTCCGAGGCATCTTCAGCTACAACCTCCTCATCCGGGTCTGGAAGAAAACTCGGCCCTTCATTCCAAGTGTGCACGTCGGCGTACTCGACAAGTTGGAAGGCCCGAGCTTGCCGAAGAGCGACAAAGGTGGGGTCCTCAACCCAGCGAGAACCAGTGCGCAAATTTCTCAGGATGTCAAGAGAGATGTCTTCATACCATGACATGATAACAGTAAGAGCCATATCGGCACCAGCACGCCCAGCAGATTCCCTCCAAAGACTCAGCTGCCACTCAGATGCCATTAGCCTTTTCACCAATAACTTGACTTCATTGATATCAGGAGTCCCCGAAGTATTCGGCCAAAGCACATGATAAGCTCGGATAGCAGCTTGCACCAAGTCCCGACCCATAATTTTCATCGGACCAACTGCAGCACCAACGGCAACCAAGTAATCCTCCATTGAATATTCCGAATCAACGGTGACAGGTTCACCTCGGCGCACGCGAGCTGCAAGAACCGCTTTAGAACTCACGGGTTTGGCCTCGGGGAAATGATCTGCGCAAAGCACGAACATGTCAGATGGTAACAGGAACAAAAAGAAAAACATAATTCGGCCATGCCAAGTAGCTTACGATGAATGTATCTCATCATTATCTGAAGGTCTTTGGTCCAATCGACCTTACTCTTCTCAAAACGAGCGACTTCCTCGCTCAAACCCTGAGTTTTAAGTTCGGCAGCCTCGAGAAGTTCTTTGTTCTTCTGCAGCTCCAAAGTCAGCCGATTTTTCTCCTCGGAAAATTCTTGGTCGACCTTTTCCAATTCGGATTTATGGGAAAGCTTGAGGATATCCACCTCGGATCGCAAGCGAGCTATTTCATCATCTTTTTCTTGAAGTTGCACCGAATGAATAGCGTTTTGTTCTAAAAAATGCAGCATCACGTCAGGCATGGGTATGCAATCTTGGTGTGACACTGCAAAGTTTTGCAACTCGGCTTTACCAGAGCCAAACGCAATAAGGAAACTTAGCACATATATTAAAAGGGAGAAGATGTAAAATAGAAAGGAAACTAACCTTCCAAGCTCTTGACCTTCTTCTCAAGGCGAATATTGAGGTTATTAATATTACCTATTCACCAAGACGTAAGCCGGCATTCCGTGAACAAATACATGAGAACATTGAAAATAAGGAAAAGGAAATATCGACATACCAGCCTTCTTCACCACTGGGAGAATTTTCTCGTACTTTTCTTCCAGCTTGTGGTGCGAAAAAAGCAACCTCTGGAATTCGGCAGTCCGCCGATCATGTGCAACCTGAACAATGAGGCAAAATGATAAATCGACAGTAAAAGCTAAACCAGATCCGAGTCAAGCAGGACTTAACTCAGATCTAGGTGGCTGGATATTCAAAGCTACATTCGATCCGAATCAAGCAGAGCTTAATTCGGCTCTAGGTGGCTGGATATTCAAAGCTAAACCAGATCCGAGTCAAGCAGGATTTAACTCAGATATAGGTGGCTGGATATTCAAAGCTACATTCGATCCGAATCAAGCAGAAGTTCATTCGGCTCTAGGTGGCTGGGTATTCAAAGCTAAATTAGATCCGAATCAAGCAGAACTTCATTCGGATCTAGGTGGCTGGATATTCAAAGCTACATTCGATCCGAACCAAGCAGAGCTTAATTCAGATTTAGGTGGCTGGATATTCAAAGCTACATTCGATCCGAATCAAGCAGAACTTCATTCGGCTCTAGGTGGCTGGGTATTCAAAGCTAAATTAGATCCGAATCAAGCAGAACTTCATTCGGCTCTAGGTGGCTAATTATTCAAAGCTACAGCATATCCAAGTCAAACAAAACTCGGGTATGGATGGCCGGATTAACGAACCGTAGGAATAAAATTAAGTCAAAAGATCATTAAACTTACAAGTGTATAACAAGTAATTCCCTTGCAAGTTTCGGGGACTAGAGCATATAGTAACATCGGAAGAATAATTTAAAACTCAGAGAAACAGTAAATACCTCATTCATCTTGTTGGTATCAATGATAAACTTGGCAGCATGGTCAAAACGGCCGCTGATATCAGAGAGCTGAAAGGGTTGATTCATAGGATTACCCTCAAACTGATCAGCAGCGTTCCAATTATTCGCATACTCCACCAGCGCTCCGAGGCTGTGCCCACTGGCTGTCCGAGTTAAGACCTTACCCTGGGCAGGCTGATCGACCACGGCGGTCGCAGGGCTCTTATGAAGAGCGAGCTGGGTGCCGGCGGCCGAGGTAATGGAGACTTTGGTAGGCGCAGCTCCCTTACGCAGCACGTCAGCAATACTCGGCTGAGAAGAGCCGGCAAGACCTTTCTGAGAAGAAGAAGTCTTGACGGCAATAGCTTTTCTCGCCTTAGAAGAGGCATCAGCAGGAGGTGACGCCTCGGAGGTGGGGACGACGTCCTTAGGAGAAGCAAAGGTTAAGGTCGCAGATGGCGCCGTGATAACAACCTTTTCGGCCGAGGTCGGGATGGCCGTAGAAGCTGTCGGAGTAGATAGAGGCTCAGTAGCAGCGCCGGGGCCCATAGAAGGGGCGGCGGGTTCGACGAAAACTTCGGAGGGCCGGTTCGAGTCCAGGTCAATGGAAGGGCTTTCAGGGACATCGCGACGAACAGGCGACGTATTCGGAGCTGGAGGAGAAGCAGGACGAATAGGACTAGGAATTCTGGTATCATCAGCGGGAGGAGGAGATGGCGGCCGAATCGGGCGGCTAGTCATACTAGGACCGCCGGGTTTAACAGAAAGAGGAGCACTGCAAAAATAAGAAAGAAGATTCGTCAGTATGAGAAACAGAAAGAGAGAAACAAGAAATATAAGCAAAAGGAACTTACCCGGCGACCCCAGGCATAGTTTTGCGCCTGGGAGGGTTCGGAGCGGATTTCTTCATTCGTTTCTTAGGAACCGCCTCCGAGGCACTAGCAGGAGCCCCGCGTTTCCCCGAGGTAACGGGAGGTCGGGAAGCAATAGGCTCGGCGTCGTGAACCTGACCGGCCGGATTAGCTGGGAAAGTAGAAGCCGGAAATGCATAAGAAATAGGCATGGCGGCAACTACCTCAAGAATTTGGACCTCGTCCGAATCACCTTCCTCCTCGTGCGCTGAAGTCTTGCCGCGAGCTCGAGCCGGGGAAGGATCCGACTTAGGGACGAACTCCTCGGAGTCCGGCTCACCAGTATCCGGGGTACTCCTGTCCGCGGGCCAAGGGAGCAGCAGAACTTCGGCGTCCTCGTTTTTCTGCTCTGCGAACCTCTGCAAGACGAGGAGAAAGAGAATTAGATAAATCAGTTTCTAAAAACAGTGGAATAGCAGAGCGATGTTGATTAAGCTCACCTCGGGAGGCGGGTGATCGCGGGTGAATGGTTTTAATCCCCAAGCCCAATCCTCAGGCATCTCGGTCTTAAAGATAGCTCGGACGCGCTTATAAATAAGGTAGTTATCCAGCTCCACGGTCGAGACTCGATTAGGGTCAAGGGGACCACTCATGTAGCACAACTTGTGGGTCCGCTTCTGGAAGGGGCAGATCCGGCTACTAATGAAAGTTGCCATCAGGTATTCGCCGCATAACCCGGCCCGGATCAACTCTTTAAGACGAATCTCGAAGGCCTCGGCCAAAGCATGAGTTTTCCTCGGATTATAGAGCCAGTTCACTTTAGAAGGTGGGCCAATTGAGAACGGAGGGAGCCGAATCTTGTCCTCCGCCCCTCTGTTCTTGACGTAGAAGAATGATTTGTGCCACTTCTTGCACGACTCCAATCCAGTGACTCGAGGGAACACGGATTTCCTCCGAGGTGTGATAGACGCAGCCCCACATTGGGTGAGCAACTTCTCAGAAGGGTGCAGAGATTTGTCAGGGACAACGTTGGAGCAGATATGGAAGAACTTCGACCAGACATGCACTGACGGCCACAGGCCGAAGTATCCCTCCGAAGCGGAAATGAAAGCAGAAAGAGAAGCTATGGCGTTCGCAGGAAGATGATGCGGCTGAAGGCCGAAGTAATCGAGGAATTCTCTAGCGAAATCACTAAGAGGGAGACCGAAGCCGCGGGCGAAGTGCGACATGAAAACCACAGACTCCCCCTCTCTGATATCCGGAGAGGATTCGCTGTCGGGTAAACGGCAAGAAACCTCGGCGGGAATTCTGCGAGTCCGGATGAGCCATTCAATTTCACGGCGTGTGACTGAAGAACCCTGCCACGAGCCTCGCTCGGGCCCGGAGCCAGCGTCGTCGTCCTCAACCAGAGCGCCGCTAAACGAACTAGACATATGTGCGCCGGAAAGATCGCCGGAGGAAAGACTGGCGGCGGAGGGGAGTTTGGAGCTGCAAGGCCCCGTCGGGACTTTGCACGAGAACAATGGCGAAGGAACAGAGGAACCGTCGCACGAGCACGGAATCGGAGCAGATGAATCTAGGGAAAGATCAGGGCCAGGCGACCAGAGAAGACTCACCGGCGACAGATCCAAAGCCGCGGAGCACCGGCAAAGCAGGCAGAACGGCGCGGCGTAATCTTCACCGGCGGAGGCTCTGGCAAGCGAGCGGCGGCGGAACTGTAAGAGGACGCGCCGGCGAGAGGAAGGAGGAGGACGGAGGCGAGCGATAAGGGGAAAAGTGAATCCCCCAAACGCAGTCCCCCTCTTTATAATCGAGCCTTGAACAGGGAAGTGAGATCGTGGGTGTGGCAGTTGTTCGTGTAGATCGTGGGTGCAGCACGAACGCACGACGGTGAGCGGAGCCACACCAACGGCCACACACGAAGAAAGAGCATCACGATCCCCAAGGGGAACGGCACCCGAGGCGTCGCAGCGGCGGCGCAGCAGGTACAAAGTTAACTGTAGCTTGTCAGTAAGTACTGTAGAGGAACCTAAAAACTAGAAGAACAATGATGGGGATGACACGTAGGACATGGCGTACGAGGGAAGGAATGAGGAAACCTCGGATGAAGGTATAACTCGGAAACAAAACTAAAGAATATAATGAAGCTGATATGACCCGGCCAAAGCTATCGACAGGGCCACACCAGCTTCGGGGACTAATGTCGGGGGGTTGACCTCGGGTTGGTCAAAGATGGGGAAAGACAGAGGTACAATCCTCGTCTAGTTTCCGAGTTACGGGCCAAGTCGGCCGAATCATGAATACGTCGGCCAATGTACGGAGGTGAGAAACCCGTGTATATGTATCAAGTAGTTACCCGGCCGAGTTACTGAGAGGGTCGGCCGGGTTAGCCCAAGTGATCTTGATGCAGGTAAAGAACGAGCCGAGTTACACAAGGTAAGGTAAGGCCGAGTGATACGAAACTTGCAGGAGAAGGAGAAGCCCAAGGTCAAACTATAGCTGCAGGCTAGAATGAATCAGAGCGGAGCCAAGCGCAAGAGACAAGGATGCACAGTGACAGAGGGGCAGAAGGAGGTCACGGAGGTGACAGTCCTGGAGCCCGAGGCACGCAGGAGGGGGCCACTGGAGCCTTGCCGTCGTTAGAAGGGCGACAGGGAAAGGAGGCCGCCGAACTACTATTTTGGGACAAGCATATTCCACGAATAAGCTTGCCTCGTCAGCCCTAAGGGCACCCAAGGCACTCCTTTATAAGGAGAGGCTTGGACCCTGAGAAAGGGATCGACTCTTTGAGCACCGTTAGGCTGGGGAGATTCATCTTGCCCCCCTGTATACAGCTCGAGGAGCATTTGTAACCCATCAAGAGATAAATAAAGATCAGAACTTTAGCAGCTTGAGTGTAGAGACGGTTGCATCTTCCCTCCCCAGATCCCACTAGCATCCATTGGCCCCGTACTTTAGCCTACCCATGACATCTGCCGTGCCACCACCACGACAGTCACCTAACGCTTTCCCAAGGACATAGTCCTTTTGTCCGCCAGACATAATGATTCTTAGATTGCGGAACCAATTGGTGAAGTTAGACCCATTGTTTCTAAGCTTTTCCTTCTCAGCAAAAACGTTGAAGTTGAAGTTGGACTTGGCCATGTGATCTACAGTATTTGCAAGTACAATTTAGACTATGTTCATAATAAATAGTTCAACTTAATCAAATTACTAGATGAACTCCCACTAAATTCAACATCCCTCAAGTTGTTTAGTGAACACGATCCAAATTCACCACACCTAATCCGATCATCACGAGAAGAGATGTGGTTTCAATGGTGAACAACAAAGTGTCGATCATATCATTCATATGACTCATGCTTAACCTTGTGTTCCGAGGCCATGTCTGTACATGCTAGGCTCGTCAAGGTAGACCCAAGTATTTCCGCGTGTGCAAAACTGGCTTGCACCCGTTGTATGTGAGCGTAGAGTCTATAGCACCCGATCATCACGTGATGCTTGGACACGACGAACTTTCACAACGGTGCATACTTGGGGAGAACACAGTTTTTATCTTGATCTTTAAGTGAGGAATCATCTTATAATGCTACCGTCGCGATCTAAGCATAATAAGACACATAAAGGATAAACATCACATGCATATAACTTTATGTGACATGGTATAGCCAATCTTCGCGCAATGATCTCCATCTTGTGCGTTCCGGCATGATCTCCATCACTCCACCATGATTGCCTTCACCACGAATAGCAACTACAACTATTGCTAACTACTTAGCGATAAAGTAAAGCTATTAAATGGCGTATAAGAAGTTGACTCGCAGGTCATACACAATTATAAAGACAACCATATGGCTCCTGCCGGTTGTGTACTCATCGACATGCAAGTCGTCAAACATTACAAAACATGATCATCGCATACATTATACACATCACATCTTGGGCCATACCATATCATAGAAAACACTCCCTGCAAAAACAAGTTAGACGCCTCTACTTTGTTGTTGCATGTTTTACGTGGCTTATGGGAGTAGATGCTAAGAACGATTCTTACCTACGAAAAGCCACAACGGTGATATTATGGTTGCCAAACTCCGGTTTTAATCCCATGACAACTATAGTGAGAGAAACTGACATCCACCAGCCGCATGTGTGGAACAAGCCACACGTCAAGTGCGGAGCCGGTCTCGCGAACGACGTCGCGTAAGGTTGGCCTGGACCGCTTCAATCTCACTATCCCGCGTTATAAGAAGAACACAAACAAGAGGCTTGCAACAGAAAACATCAACGCCCGCAACAACCATGTTGTGTTCTACTCGTGAAACACATCTACGCATAGATCTAGCTCTGATACCACTGAAGGTTTTCACGGCATAGTAAATCAAAATTTTCTACGGAGCGAATAGAGGGAAAGCCAAGATCTAATCTAGGAGATGCAAACAACGAGAGAGATTGGATTAGATCTTCATACCCTTGAAGATTCGCACAGCGGAACGTTCGTCGGAACGTGGGTGATGTAGTCGACTCGCTTCTCCTCCTCGCGATCTGATCCGATCTAGCACCACAAGTGGCGGTGCCTCCGTGAGATGCACACGTGCAGCACCTCGACGTCTCCTCCTTCCTCGGACCAGCAAGTATGGTGGAGAGATAGATTGGATCTACAACACGACGGCGTGGTGTATATGGTGGAGAATTTCTGCAGCAGGGCTTCGCCTACAAACAGTCGGGAGGGAGAGAGGAAAGCTAGCAAGGCGGCTAGGGTTTGTAGGAGAGGTGTGTGGTTTGGTGCGCCCCCACCCCTCTTTATATAGAGGGGGGCGCAGCCCTAGCCCCTCCCCCAAGCCCAAAGGATAAGGAGTGGGGGGCATGGACTCTCCCCTCTTCTAGAAACCCTATCTCTAGTTTAAACGATTTAAACTCTCTAGGATCGGCAGGGCCCTATGGGGCCTTGTGCCCCTGGCCCAATGCGGCCAGGACACTCCCTCATAGGCCCATGCCCCCTCCCGGAAGGTGGGGCCACGTTGGTCCCCTTCCGGAAGGTTCTAGAAGCTTCCGGTACAATACCGATTAACCCGGAACAATTCCGAACTCCAAAAAACTGCATTGCCTTATATGAATCTTATTCTCCGGACCATTCCGGAACCTCTCGTGATATCCCGGATCCCATCCGAGACTCCGAACAAAAATTCATAAACCAATTATCCAATCTATCCTAGCGTCGAGATACGTTAAGTGTGTGACCCTGCGGGTTCGAAAATATGCAGACATGATCTTCTATCAATAATCAACAGCGGGGTCTGGGCACCCATATTGACTCCCACACATTCATCGATGATCATATCGGATGAACCACGATGCCAGGATTCAATCAATCCCATATATATATTCCCTTCGTCTCGCGATATTTTACTTGCCCGAGATTCGATCGTCGGTACCGTCATATCTAGTTCAATCTCGTTCACAACAAGTACATTACTCGTTCCGTAATCCGATATCACTTTGTGATTAACTCCTTAACCACATGCTTGCAAGCGGTGTTGATATCGATTACCGAGTGGGCCCGAAGTATATCTCTCCGACTTGGGAGGGACAAATTCCATCTCGATACATACAACCCAACAGATACTTTCCGATCACCTGAGAGACACCTTTATGATCACCCTCTCATAGGATGACGTTTGATGACCTCAAAGCTTTCTTCCGATACCAGGGAGTTGTATTATCTCATGGTCTAAGGAATACAATATTTGACATAAGAAAAGCTTCGCAAAGACGAACACGATGACACGATCTAATTGCTTTGCTTAGTTTGGGTCTGTCCATCATATCATTCTCCAATGAAATGATCTCATTATCAATTGACAACTCATGTCTATGGTTAGGAAACCTTAACCATCATTGATCAATGAGCTAGTCCTTAGAGGCGTACCAGGGACACGGTGTTGTTCACAAACCACACAAGTATTAATGTTTCCGTTTAATACAATTCTAGCATGGAATATAAACTTTATCATGAACATGAATTATAATAATAACATCTTTATTATTGCCTCTAGGGCATAATTCCAACACCTTTTGCAAAGAGTTGCGAAAGGGCGTCCGACTTGTTGGGACTAGTACATAGTGATGTATGTGGACCAATGAGCACGACAGCCAGAGGTGGTTATGAGTACTTCATTACCTTCACTGATGATTTGAGTAGGTATGGATATATCTATTTGATGAAACATAAGTCGGAAGCCTTTGAAAAGTTCAAAGAATTCCAGAATGAATCACAGAATCAACTCGACAAGAAAATAAAGTTTCTTCGGTCGGACCGAGGAGGTGAGTACATGAGCCATGAGTTTGATGACCATCTGAAAAGTTGTGGAATAGTTCCTCAACTTACTCCGCCACGAATGCCGCAAAGGAACGGTGTTTTGAAAAGTTGGAATCCGACCTTGTTAGACATCGTACGATCAATGATGAGTCGGACATATCTGCCTTTATCATTTTGGCGTTATTGTCTAGAAATAGCGGCGTTCACACTAAACATAGTACCATGAAAGTTAGTAGAGAAGACACCGCATGAGATGTGGACAGGCAAAAAGCCGAGTTTGTCTTTTCTTAACATTCGGGGTTGTGAAGCATTTGTCAAGCGACTTCAGTTGGACAAGCTTACGGCCAAGTCGGATAAATGTACTTTCGTGGGGTATCCGAGGGAAATCTTGGGTTACTACTTCTACAACCGAGAAGAGGGCAAAGTGTTTGTCGCTCGGAACGGTGTCTTCCTTGAGAAAGAGTTTCTCAATCGGGGAGTAAGTGGGAGCACGGTGCAGCTCGAAGAAATTCGAGAGGATCCGGCGAGTAGCGAGTCGGCAAAAACCTTGGAGGTTGAGCCGGTAGTAGCACCTGTACTACGAAGATCGGTGAGATTACGAAGTGTTCGTGATGTGTTACTGTTAGAAAGTGATGAGCCGGCAAATTATTCGGAAGCGATGGTGGGATCTGATTCCAAGTCATGGTTTGGAGCCATGGGATCCGAGTTAAAGTCCATGGATGAAAACCAAGTTTGGAACTTGGTTGATCTGCCAAACGGTGCAAGACCCGTCGAGTGCAAATGGGTCTTTAAGAAGAAAACTGATATGGATAGAAATGTTTCCGAATATAAAGCACGTCTTGTCGCAAAGGGGTTCCGACAAGTTCAAGGAGTTGATTACGACGAGACTTTCTCGCCCGTAGCGATGCTTAAATCAGTTCGGATCATGTTAGCTATAGCGGCCTATTTTGACTATGAGATATGGCAGATGGATGTCAAAACGACTTTCCTTAATGGAAATTTAACCGAGGACGTGTATATGATACAGCCGGAGGGTTTTGTCAATCCGGCTAATGCTAACAAGGTGTGCAAACTTCAGAAATCCATTTATGGGTTGAAGCAAGCATCTAGGAGTTGGAATATTCGCTTTGATGAGGTAGTCAAATCGTTTGGCTTCATCAAGAGTGATCATGATTCTTGTTTATACAAGAAGTATAGTGGGAGAAAAGTAAACTTTCTAATCTTATATGTGGATGACATATTATTGATTGGAAATGATGTCCAGATGCTGCAAGAAACCAAGGAATCATTGGAAAGGAGTTTCTCAATGAAAAATTTGGGTGAGGCAACATATATTCTCGGAATCCGGATCTATAGAGATAGATCAAGGAGGCTCATTGGATAGATTCAGAGTACTTATTTGGACAAAGTGTTGAAGAAGTTCAACATGAAATCGTCTAAGAAGGGGTTCTTACCGATGTCCCATGGTGTAAAACTTAGCAAGACTCGGTGTCGTTCGACAACTGATGAGCGAAGTCGGATGAGTGAGATTCCGTATGCTTCTACAGTCGGATCCATCATGTACGCCATGATTTGTACTAGGCCGGATGTTTCCTATGCTCTAAGTGTTGTGAGAAGATACCAGGCTGATCCTGGAGAAATCCACTGGACAGCAGCTAAAAATATCCTAAAGTACTTGAGAAGGACTAAGGATATGTTCTTGGTTTATGGTGGTGAAGATGAACTCAGTGTAAAGGGTTACACAGATGCAAGTTATCTTACCGACTCTGATGATTCTCGTTCGCAATCCGGATACATGTTTATAATAAACGGAGGTGCTGTGAGCTGGAAGAGTTCCAAGCAAGAGACTGTGTCTGCATCTACAATAGAGGCTGAGTATATTGCCGCCTCGGATGCAGCAAAGGAAGCTGTTTGGATGAGGAATTTCCTCATGGATATTGGTGTGGTTCAGGGCTCGTCCAATCTGTTAGACGTGTATTGTGACAATAATGGTGCTATTGCACAAGCCAAGTAACCTAGACAAAACCAGAAGAACAAGCACATACTCATGTGGTACCACCTGATTCGCCAGTTCGTGGATCAGGGTGATATCAAGTTATGCAAGGTACACACGGATGCAATTATTGCGGATCCTTTGACAAAGTCGTTACCACAGCCAAAGCATGAGGCGCACCTAAGAGCTATGGGCATTAGATGCCTAGACATGTGATGTCGGAAGATTGACTCTAGTGCAAGTGGGAGACTGTTGGGAATATGCCCTAGAGGCAATCATGTATGATGATGTTTTCCCATTGTATTCATAAAGTTATTAAGTTGTCCTTGTATGAGCATCTGATGTATATCATTGAATATGTGATTCGGTTGTGGAACTATGCATTCATGTTGTTCATACTAGATATCCTTGGTCATCGAGGTTGTGCTGGACACACAACTTAGACCAATGTGAAAGTCGGCTTGATGACTCGGTTCCACTTGTGATGGGCATGGATATGCCATTCCGACTTACACAGATTCAGCTAAAGAGTTTAGCGAGTCAGATTGACCCATATTGAGATACAACGAACAAGTTGTCATTTGTATATCTCAATCAATGTAATCCTTAGACCTGAGGTTGTTGCATAGTACGAGTTGAGGATCACTGACTTAGGTTCTGTCAAACGCTGATCCGTGACTGGGCAGTTATAAAGGCAGAGTTTGGGTCGACTGAGAATCAAGCTGCGTGATGTGAATAACCAAGATGGGATTTTGCCCCTCCACTCGGAGAGATATTCTTTGGGCCCTCTCGGATGATATGATTCGGAAAGCATGGCCATGCACGACTCAGTTAAGTGTTAACCGAGGCGATCGACTAAGAGTTATTCGGGTGAATCACTTATCTCGGATCGGGAAGAGAGTCGGACTATTTAAGGGATGACAATTATTCGCCTATAGTCTGACAAGGCATATCGTGAGGAAAAAGGGACTCGGACGTAAGTCGCATTGGAAAGGCAAGTCGTCATGACTCATTGGTACTTGGGAGTCAACACGTTCTTCTAGGATCCGCTGCCAACTGATCGATTGTGAGTCGGACTCCAATCGTGTCCGAGTAACCAAGAGCCTGCCGGGTCACACACACTTAAGAGCGGGAGCAAGTTCGAATTGGATCTGAACCGGAAATCTGGTCGGGTTGGACCCGAGCCGGATTAGGACTGAGTCAGTGAGTCGGACTCGCGGTGACTAGTGTTATATGGGCTTTAGTGAATGGGCCACGAGAGTGGAGCCCACGTTCACTCCCTATTTATAGTGGAGCACACTAACCCAGAAGGGTTAATCGTTGTTCGGTTAGGTCATTCCATGTTTTGGAAACCCTAGCTCCATAGCAGTCCTGCCGTCGTATCGAACCTAGCAGTTCGCCGCCGGCGCTACTCCTTGTACGTGTGGATACTAGTAGAGGTGTTGTACGATCAGCACCAGGACGATCGGATCGCAAAGGACTGCACTACATCAACTGACGCGCTTCATCAGTAATCCGGAACTACGCGTCTAGTGGTAAACCTCGTGGCCTTCTTCCTCAGCTAGATCTTGGGATCACCATGTTAGAGGGAAAATTTTGTTTTACCTCTACGTAGCCCAACATTGATGACGCGAGCCAGAGCTTTCTAGGCCTTTTGCTGCTTCAGCAGAGTCTTGTACTCGGCCTCCATTTCTCTAGCTTTCTCTATGGACTTCTGCGCATTGGCCAGATCTCGATCTAGCTTGGCCCCTTGCTCCGTGATGGCTTGCGCTTCCTCCAGCAACTGCTGGCGCTTCTCGTCAAGCTGGACTACATTGCGAATATGAGCTACGGTCATAGGCTCGACGAGGAAATTGCCTTACATCACTCTATCAGCTGGAGTAACTTGGGAAGCAACAGACGTAGATGCCGGAGGCGGCGGGTTTGCGGTGTTGTTGTTGCTCGGTATCGGTGCCGAGTTCCTGCGACTGTTGCACTGGGTTAGGCGGAGGGGGCATCTCCTTTGCACGATCATTGTCGGCAGCAAAAGGTGGTCCCTTCTCCTTGTCCAGCACTGTAGGCGGAGCTCTTCCGGGTTGATCTTCATCCATCGCCATTCCAATGGTGACGAACACCTCTCGGGATGTGACGGTGTTGTTGGCATGTTCGTCGCGCGTGTACTCCTCCTCCATCTCCTGCATGACAGAGTCTATCTCCTCCGGGCTGAAATCTATCTCCTCTGAATCTGCACTGAAGTCGGTGTAGAGCGCGTCAATCATAGAGTCGGAGGGTGCCAGGGCTTCCTCGATGACGGGGGTGGAGGTGCAATAGTAGCGACGATGACTAGGGCTGGTGGTGCAGCTGCAGCGATGGCAGCGGGAGGCGGTGGTGGCGGTGGCTGAAGCGGAGGGGCTCCGTCAATGTGCGCAAGGGTTGTCTACGCTGCCTCCTCGGCCTCCGCGTAGTTGTTGACAGTGTTCACCATGCTTTCGAAGGTGAGACATCCCGAAGCCTGCTGCCACCTTAGGGAATGCCGAAGAAGCGTACCTTGGTCCAGTCCTTCCACAAAGTGATACATGGC
Organism: Avena atlantica; assembly: GCA_910589765.1. Classification (NCBI taxonomy): domain Eukaryota; kingdom Viridiplantae; phylum Streptophyta; class Magnoliopsida; order Poales; family Poaceae; genus Avena; species Avena atlantica. The sequence goes on from OU342736.1 coordinate 378,760,252, forward strand.
ATCATCATTGGGGTAATGCACCAGATCGGCCCGTATACGGAGCCACCTGGCGAAGTAATCGCGGGGGTTTTCGCCCTCTCTCTGAATGCAACGCGCCAGATCGAAGATGGTAACCACGCCGACGAACTTGGATCTCTGCTGTCCAGACGCGTGGACGAAGCCGGCGGACTTGCAGTGATCTTCCACCGTTATATCATGTGCAAGGGTGGTTTGGGTGGGCCTTGAATTTTTCCGATCTTTGCCGGCAAACTCCAAAGAGAGATCCGACATCGATCCTTCCACGAACGTATCCTGCTCGTAGGCGGTCCGTGCGGGTCTTGATTCTCCTCCGACTCCCAGGGAACTAGTGCCCTGAGTTGGTTTTGCCGATGAAGAGGTGGATATCTCCGATGGGGACGATCGAGCACCGTGTAGGGTTCGTCTTTGCCGGGATCCAGAACTTCGAGAGGGACGATCGGAATGTTGCCGGAGAAGAGAACACAACCGATGGCTACAGTTTTGCCAATTCCCGCGAAGATCTTGGTCCTCGCCCGCTGAAGAGCCTGAAGCACCTCTTGCCCCACGGTGGGCGCCAACTGTCGTGCTATTGACGACGAGTAAACCATGGAGGGGTCCTCACAATGCGTGTTTAGAGACGTGGGGGAAGGCAGACGGTTGACGGGTACGAGGTAACACAGCTTACCCTGGTTCAGATCCCACGACGGTGGTGGAATCCTACTCCTGCTATAAATCACTATAAGGGCAACACACCGAGTTACAGGGATTGGTTTGCTGTGCGAGGTGACTAGAGAGTCTAAGTTATCGTCTGAGATTGTGCCCTAAAGGCTCCCATAGGCCCGACTTATGTAGTCGCTAGGTCCTAGGGTTACAGGGAAAAGTCCTAGCCGGACAGGATACAGAGTCCTACACTGCTTACAACTAGTCTAGCGTGTCTTGCACTCCAGGGCTCCGGGTACGTCGGTGACTCCTCCGTAGCCTTCCTTTATCCGGCATGGGCCTCCCTTCTGGATCCATATAACTGGGACGCCCAGCAGGCCATGGGCCATGCTACCAACTGTGGGTCACCCGGGTTATCCGGATAGGAGACATGCTATGAGGATACCCATATAGCATATCCCAAACAATAATGGCTTTGATCGCATTGCTATACTTTGGGTGCATGTTTATCACATCATTTCTCTAATTTCTTGATTCCGTTATTAATAACATCCAATGTTCATGATCAGGAAAACTTTTGATCATCAGATAATCAATGAGCTAGTTAAATGAGAGACATAACTAGGAACTCTTTATTTATTTATTAAACACACATGTATTAATGTTTCCAATTAACATAATTATTGTATAAGAAATAAACATCTATCATAAACATGGAATAAGATAATAACCACTCTATTATTGCCTCTCGGGCATATTCCCTTCAAAATATTGGTGTTCGGTGAAAGAAATTATTAGAGTTATGGTTTTGCGCCAAAACACCCAGAAACTGGTGTTAAGTGCAAAAATCTCAGATTGTGTGCGTGAGTTCTGGTTGGGGTGCGTGCATTTTGCCTAGATGGGTTCGTGTATTTATAGCATCTCCACTCACACCCTTAGGAAGGCCTCTAGATGCCACTTTTCCACCCGGATGGTGAAAATCAGCTTAGGCATGCCCCCAGCTCCTCGATTTCATTTGGATTTGGCCAAATCCATCTGGCGAACACAAGCCGAACCCAGTGCACTAGGGTTTGCCTAGGGGCGCCGGATAAAGCGAAAAAGCCGAGTAGGCCAGTTTTGTCAGCTATAGAAGCCGCATTCCACTCAAATATTCGCCTACCTGGCGCTTTGCTCACTCCTCTCTCCCTCGCCATTGTTTTGCCACTGGAACCACCCCTCTCTGCTCTGCCGAAAACACACAAAAAGAACCAGTCACCACATAGCCCCTCCCTCCTCGTCCAGTTTCTGACGACGTGATTCAACATCGCCCAACACACCCAGTAGGTGTTCACCGCTTTTCCTAGTTCGTCCATGGACTCTGACAATGAGGAGCAGATGTTCGCCGCACTAATGGAGGAAGAGAAGGATGTCGCTACCACCGAAGATGAGGAGCACATGATGATCCTCGCCTGCCTGGCCAGACCTAGGGTGTACTGTCGGGATCGTGGCTGGAAGTTGTGAGACCCCTAGGCGAAATGTTCGCCCAATCTGGCCAAAAATTTCTTCGAATTTTGTCCCGGGGGCCTCCAATGAGTGGAGATGCTCTTAGTTTGAGTTCTGGCTATGTCGAACCAAGTTCATGTTCGAGTCGGAGTTCAAAGTCAGTTTAATTAGTTCAGGTTTAGGTAACGTTGAGTTCACGAGGATGGTAGAATGCTATAACACAGACATTTTTTTGTGTTATTTTTTACAACTTGATCTTTTAGTGGTATTTTTCTAAAGTCTAGATGACGAGGGTTCGACTCGTCTATGCCCATTGTTATGGACCTGGGTTTGGAGAAGATGGGGATGTTGGATATCGCGAGACGATTAATAGACACGCAACAAGGGGACATGAGGTTTACCCAGGTTTAGGCCCCTAGAGGGAAAACCCTACTCTTGCTTGTCTTTTCTTGATTGATGGCAGAACTGAAGGTTATAGGGGGTGCGCAGATGCAATCTGGCATGAGGTGTGTGTATCAGTTGGGAAGATCCTCCTCACCATGCCCTCCTGGCCTTTATATAAGGAGGCCAGGTCTCAGGGTAGGTCGATTCGGTTACAAGTTAGGGTTTCACCCTACAAAATTCTATCTATAGGTTGGCCGTGTTCTCCAAGATTCGAACTTCTACCGTTCTTGGGCCATCCAGAGTCTCCTTAGGCAACAAGTCTTTGCGTGGGCCTTCACTGGGCTGGACCGTGTGTACCAATGTGAGGTACCCATAGGGCATATCCATGTCACTAGATCTTTCAGTGGTATCCATCCAATTTTCCTCATATCTAGTTCCATAAGCTGCCCAAAAAGGCGGCTGGTGTCCAATAAACCATTTTTACGCACTAGTGGTCGAAAAAATCGTCTCTACAGATGCCCTTTTTTCCGGCGTGCCCTAAATTTTTTCCAACGCATGCGAAAAAGAGGCCATCGTTGTTGTAAAAATCCGCCACAACATTGGGTAGGCCGAAAACACCTGTTCTCACGTGCACAACAATCGCCAAGATGAAACTTCCTCCCGCGCACCGGCCACCGTATCCCCCTCTTTCCCGATGCCATCGGCCACCATACCTCCACATAATTGCTCTGTCGCCGCTACACCACTTATTCTTGCTTTCCATGGACAGACGAGCCTCGTCGCTGCGGTGAATCTAGTGATGCCATTGTACTGATTTTGGTTGATTCCGGCTCCACCAGCACCCGTCAGCGACCTCTACATGCCATGCCCGCAACCTTCCCCCTTAAGCGTACCCGGTCGATGATATGTGTGTAGTAAGTGCTTTAAGAAAGGTATAGTCCAGTTCTAATTATTTTTTGACAAATTTTAGTGTTTTATCAATGTGTTCCAACATAGTACATTGTTTTAGATGAGTGTGATACGCTGTAAACATATCCATAATATTTTATGCTCCATGCTTGTTTTATATCATTTGTCTTATGTTTTGTCTACACTTTGAGGTATTTTTATACATTTTCCGAAACTAACCTATTGAAAAGATGTCGTAGTGCCAGTTCCCTATTTTCTATTTTTTTTTGTTTCATAAAATCTAGTAAGGAAATATTCTCAGAATTGGACGGGACCAAAGCCAAAGTTAATATTTTACCAGAAGGAACACGGAGTCTGGAGGGCAGCCGAAGTGGGGCCACGAGGTGGCCACACCCTACGGTGGCGTGGCCAGGGGCGCGCCAGACCTAGGTGTGGCCCCCTCGGGCGCCCACCGACCTTGCCCCCTCGCCTATAAAAGCACCCCGATGCAGAAACCCTAAGCACCCGATCAAATCTCCACAAAATAGCCCGCAACCTGATGGCTCAGTTGATGTGGAGCCTGTTGGGAACCCCAAGAGCAAGGTGTGAAGTAGCACAGCAGCAAGTCTTCCCACAGTACGAAACCAAGGTTATCGAACCAGTAGGAGGAAGGAAACATCACACAGGTGTTGTAAGCAACGTAGAGACCTGCACAACACAAACTCAAGACTTTGCCCCAACTAACAGTGAGGTTATCAATCTCACTGGTTGCTGTAACAAAGGGATTAAACATATGGTGTGGAAGGTAATGGTGGTTTGCATCAAGTAAACAAGTAATAGTGGAAGATGTATCAATGGTAAAGATTGGACCGGGGTCCATAATTCACTAAAGGAGCTCTCCTTAGATAAACAACATGGCATGAAGCGTAAACAAATTACAGCAGGGCAATTGACAAGAACTGAGCAAGGCAATCAAAGCAATACCAGAATAAAATATCCTATGAGATTCGATTGGGCAATACAACAAGATACATAGACTGCCATCCAACTGCATCTATGACTAGAAGTCCACCTTCAGGTTATCATCGGAACCCCCTCCAGTATTAAGTTGCAAGCAACAGACAACTACTTTAAGCAAAGTGTGTAAGGTAAACAATGCACTTGTTCCATGAACAAGAGACCATTGTTTTCTCCCTAGTAGCAACAACACATCTACAACCGAAGAGATTTCTGTCACTTCCCTTGGAAACTAGAGGCATGAACCCACAATTGAGCATAAATACCCCCTGTTGCAGTCACTACCAACTACTTGGCCAAGATAGCTACTAACAACGGAGAGCATGCAAGATCACAAACAACACAGACATGATAGAATCAAATAGACAAAACCATTAATCAATTTGACATAGTAATCTCAATATCCATCAGATCCCCGCAAACACAACATGCATGATTACAAATAAAATTAGATCTTGATCATGAACGGAGCTCACAAGATCTATACATGAAAGCACAAGGAGATACAACCATCTAGCTACTACATGGACCCATAGTCCAAGGTGGAACTACTCACGAATCATACCGGAGAAGAAGGCCTTCGGATGATCTCCCCTCCGACAGGGTGCCGGGAAGAACTTCAGATCCCTCGATCTAGGGACAATGGTGGCGGTGGCTACAGACGGTTTCGTGGAGTTTTGATCGGGTGCCTAGGGTTTCTGCATCGGGGGCTTCTTATAGGCAAAGAGGAAATGCTGGGAGGCAACAAGGGGGCCCACACCCTACCTAGGCGCGGGGTGGGCCCACCCACGCCTAGGGAGGTATGGCCGCCCTGGTTCACTTCTCCTTCTCGTCTTCTGTCTTCGTGTCCCCCACGGTAAAATATTGACTTTGGCTTTTGTCCCGTCCAATTCCGAGAATATTGATTTTCTGCCTTCCTGGAACCAAAAACAGAAGAAAACAGGTAACTGGCACCGTGGCAACTTGTTAATAGGTTAGTTTTAGAAAAGGTATAAAAACACCTCAAAGTGTAGACAAATCAAAGCAAAGTAGATACTAAACAAGCATGGAACATCAAAAATTATAGATACGTTTCCGACGTATCACAGCCGCCGCCATGTCCATCCCTAGTTCGGGGGATCCAAAGCTCTTCCTGGCACCCTGTCGGAGGTGAGAGATCATTCCGGAGGACTTCTTCATTACCATGCCAGCCTCCGGAGTGATGCGTGAGTATTTCACCCTTGGACTATGGGTCCATACAGTATCTAGATGGTCGTTTCTCCTCCTTCATGCTATCATTTTAGATCTTGTGAGCTCCATTCATGATCAAGATCATCTATTTGTAATCATACATGTTGTATTTGCGGGGATCCGATGGATATTGAGATACTATGTCAGATTGATTGTTGATTCTATCATGTCTATGTTATTTGTGATCTTGCATGCTCTCCGTTGTTCGTAGATGCTTTGGCCAAGTAGATCCTTGCAACTCCAAGAGGGAGTATTTATGCTCGATAGTAGGTCCATGCCTCCAGTAATCTGGGTAAGTGACAGAAATCTCTAAGGTTGTAGATGTGTTGTTGCTACTAGGGAGAAAACAACAATCCTTTGTCCAAGGGCAATTGTATTGTTTACTTTACACACATTTCTTAATGCAATTATCTGTTGCTTGCAACTTAATACTGGAAGGGGTTCGGATGATAACCTGAAGGTGGATTATTAGTCATAGATGCAGTTGGATTATGGTTTATGTATTATGTTGTAATGCCCAAACAAATCTCATAGGAGTCAAGATGTCTAGTATATGCATTGCTATGCTTTCTCAATCTGTCAATTGCCCCGCTGTAATATGTTCACCCAACATGCTATCTATCTTATGGAGAACACCTCTAGTAAACTGTGGACCCCGTTCCATTCCTTTATCATTGATATACCATCTACTGTTTACCATTTACTGTTTACTTTCTACAAGCAAATCACTATCTTCCACACTATATGTTTAATCCTTTGTTTTCAGCAAACCAGTGAGATTGACAACCTCACTGTAAGTTGGGGCAAAGTATTTAGTTTGTGTTATGTAGGTTCCAAGTTGTTAGCAACACCTTGGAGTTGTTTCCTTCCTCCTAATGGTTCGATAACCTTGGTTTCATAACCAAGGGAAACTTGCTACTGTGCTCATCATACTGTCAACACCCAGATTTTTAATCCCAAATGCCTGTTATGCCATACATCGCAATCCCAGGATTACCATTTTTGTGAGACATAAAAGATTGGTACCATAGTTCATCATCCATTACAAACCATAATAAGGGTCTTACAAATAAAGGATCTCATGATCCAGTTTTAATAAAATCAACACAGCGGAATAATAATAAAGGTAGCATGGTCGAGGATCCATCTTCAGGGTCACAGGCAATGCTGACGATGGGAGATGATCCTAGTTTTCATAGACTTCCTGTTGTCCATCATCTTGGTAGTCCTCCTTGATGGCGCCTAAGTTGATGTAGGAACGCTTTGTTGGAAACGCCAAGAGCAAGGTGTGAAGCAGCACAGCAGCAAGTCTTCCCTCAGTAGAGACCGAGGTTATCAAACCAGAAGGAGGAAGGAAACATCACACAGGTGTTGCAAGCAACGTGGAGATCTGCACAACACAAACTCAAGACTTTGCCCCAACGAATCAGTGAGGTTGTCAAGCTCACCGGTTTGTTGCAACAAAGAATTAAACGTATGGTGTGGAAGGTAATGGTTTGCAGCAAGTAAACAAGTAACAGTGGAGGATGTATTGATGGTAAAGATTGGACCGGGGTCCATAGTTCACTAGAGGTGCTCTCCTCAGATAAACAACATGGCATGAAGGGTAAACAAATTACAACAGGGCAATTCACAGGAACTGAGCAAGGCATAACAATGCAATTACTAGTCAGAAAGAACCTATGAGATTCGATTGGGCAATACAACAAGATACATAGACCACCATCCAACTGCATCTATGACTAGAAGTCCACCTTCAGGTTATCATCCGACCCCCCTCCAGTATTAAGTTGCAAGCAACAGACAACTTATTTAAGCAAAGTGTGTAAGGTAAACAGTCAACATGTTCCATGAACAAGAGACCGTTGTTTTGTCCCTAGTAGAAACAACACATCTGTCGTGGGAATGGCCACGGCAGATGCTGCAATCGGCAGTGAGTAGTAGAACGAGGGGCAAGGGCGGCCAGCCATCTGCGGTGCGAGATGAGGGCAAAGACACAGGGTTTTACCCAGGTTCGGCCCCCCGGAGGGTAAAGACCTACTCCTGCTAGATTGTATTATGGATGTGTTTACAATGGGCGAGCTCGGCGACTAGGCGGCGAGTTGCTTGGGTGTATGAGGGAACGTGTCTCTACTCACCCCATAGGGAGGTTTATATAGGCTCACCTCCCCTAGGGTTTACATATCTCAACCGATTCGGTTACAGCTTCGGTAATCGTTTAACCTAGACCGACTGGGCCTATCTACTCGCCTGGGCCTTCATCTTCCAGTCGCCTGGTACCTTGCTGGGCTTTGATCCACTCGCTGTTCTGCAGGCCCACTCGCCAGCCCTTGGGCCAGTCGGAAACGTCCCGCTGAGTATACCCCAGTAGGCGTATCCCCATCAGTAGTCCCCGAGGCCGTCGTTGATTAGGCGTGAGTGGCTGCTGGCTGTCGGAGTATACGGCTTCAAGTAGGCATCCAGTCGAATCGTCGGCGGGCTCCTGTATAAAGGAAAAAATCCGGCGAACCGAGTCGCGCCTTGGGCGAGTCGAGCCAACGAGACGCGGTCCCGGCGAGTGACTTAGCGAGCCAAGTGGCTGGAGTTGGACCGTCAGGCGTGGTCAAACTAGCTGTTAAGGTAACTCAACGGTAACTTCTGGCGTAATCATCGCGCGGTAACGGCCCCCTGATTTGGCGGGCAACTCCTGCTATATAAGAGGAATGGTAGGCTATCGCAGAGCCAATCGCCCACCATTTCTTCCGAGTGCGCGCATCTCCCTTCCTTTGCTCCGCGATCCAATCGACCCGAAATCCTTCGATCCCCAACCAACCTCTTCAGCCATGGCCCTCTCCACCGAACCTTGGGGCAGATCCAAATGCACAAGGGCGCAGCTGGCCTCCCTCGAGGAGGCCGGAATCCTGCGAGCCGGCTGTTGGCGTATCCCCGCAGCCGGAGAAACGACCCCGAACCCGCGAGAGAGAGAGTTTGTCTGCTTCACCAGTCATCTCGAGCGGGGGTTAGGGTTTCCCACATCTTTGTTCTTCCGGCGTTTTTGCGCTTACTACGGGATCCAGCCCTCAGATCTGGGTCCCCACAGCATCGAGCAGCTCGCCATCTTCGTGGCGTTCTGCGAGTGCTACTTGGGCTGCCGGCCCTACTTTCCCTTGTGGCAAGATCTGTTCCATGGACGGATCAGCCGCGAGGAGGCGAGCGGCCCAATGCTAGCCGCGGGCGGCCTGACATTCCAACTCAAGTCCAAAGCTTCCTTCTTCGACCTGATGCTGCCGGCCAAAGCAGCGAGCGACTGGAAAAAGTCATGGTTCTACGTGACCGAGGCGACTCCGGAGGACGAGGCGGCGATCCCGCGGAACTCGGCCAACCGCTCCGAGCCACGCCATCTCCAGGTCGGCAAGCTTCCCGACGACCAGCGGATGGTCGTCGATGAGATGCTCCAGACCATCCGTGGTCTAAAGAAGAAGGGGCTCCAGACAATAAACTTGTACAATTGTTGGCTTGGGCGGCGGCTCGTCCCGCTCGCCCAACGCGATCATTACATGTACCAGTACACGGGCCGGGGAGACTCGACAAAAGCCTGCCTTGACGAGTGGAAGCTGGAGGACTACCTCTCGGCGCTGAAGAAGATCACCCAGGCAGTATACGCGGATGCGCAGGCCGGGGTCCCCCCCTACACCGCGAAGCGTCCGGCTCCGACGGTAATTTCTTCGTCTTGTTCGCAGTCGCAGCGTATGCAGTCGCGGTAATTCTAACTTTGTTTCGTATTCATCGCAGCTGTTCCAAGTGGTGGAAGGGTGGCTCCCACCCGCCGACGACGAGAGCCCGGGGCCATCTGCCCAGGATAGAAGCGAATCGCCACCCACCAGGGGCAACAAGGGCGACGAGGATGAGTCCGAAGAGGAAATCGCCCCACTGGTCCGAAAGACCCGCGGGCAACGTCAGCGCGAACTCGAAGCAAGCAGGAGCCTCGAGCGCCACGACGACGACGAGCTCCCAGAGACGACCTCGCGCCGCCAGTCCACTCCTTCGAAGAAGAAGAAGAAGGAAAAGGAGGCGAGGGCCCCCCCGAGGAGGAAAACGAAGCCGCCGAAGACGGCCTCGCCGCCGCACTCAACGAGCAGTTCTGATGCTCACAGCTCGGCCGGTGAAGGTGCGGCCCCGGCGACAACCGCGCTAGATGCGCCATCTCTGGAAGTGCCGCTGGCCTCAATGCCTCCGCCATTCGCGCCGGTCTCTGGGTTAGGGAAGGCTCCGGCCGTGGCGACTTCGCCTCGCAAGGAGGTCCCGAACGTGGCGGTCTCGCCCCGCAAGGAGGCTCCGGCCGCAGCGGCTCCAATTTGCGAGGAGGCCCCCGCCGAAGGCGTCCCAGAGGCGCCAGCCGCGACCTCAACGACGAAGAAGCCGTCCGTGTCTTGGGCCCACAACGTCCTGGAACTGGGGCTTAGTCGCCAGCTGGGCCCCGAACTGGAAAAACCGGCCGGCCTTCGTACCGGGCTGCGTTTCATTCCAGTCGCCAAGTGAGTGCATTCGGCCTTCTCTATTTTCTATAAGTACTTCGATTGTCTTTTATTGATTTGATTTGATATACAGGACCGGAGTGAAAAAGATGGGCCACCCGACCGTGGCTAAGGTACCCTCCGCCGCTAGCGAGGAGGATCCTTCCCGTAAGAGGAAAGTGGACGAAGTTGCCGTCTCAGCGGAAGGCAGCAAGAAGGCCAAGGGCGACGACATCGTTGCTGTCTCTGCCGACCCAGCGGCCGCATCGGCCGGACCCGCAGTGGAAGCAACCGCGTCTACGAAGGATGGCGTTTCCTTGCCTAGACCAGAGGAGGCGACCTCCTTTGGGGCGGGTGCCTCGATTGCTACCTTCCCCCGCTTCGTAACCAAGGCGGCCACGGCAAGCGGGGCTGCGCCCCCGAGCCTCGCTCCAGGGACCGCCGACGCTGAAGTCGACCAACGTCGCGGGCACACGCCGGCGCTGCTTGCGTCTGTCGACGCAATACAACTCCATGGCATGCTTGGTGCAGCCATCCAGGTACCTCCAGTCCCCGAGGATCAGGTCGGTGCTTAGTAGCGGCTTGATTCTTATAGTTTCTCGTTTTGTACTTTCGCATCCAGTCCCCGAGTGCGCACGCGCTAAATTTTAGCGGGTGGGCACTGAGTAATTTTCGCGATCGCCAGTCCCCGAGTGCGCACTCGCTAAATTTTAGCGGGTGGGCACTGAGTAATTTTCGTATTTGCTGACTTTGATGATGTGCAGGGTCTGCAGCTGGAGTCAGCGGAGCGATTGGCTGCGAAACAGCGTGCTGAGAAGGAGCTGGCCACTATCCAAGAAGAAAACAAGGAACTTCAGGCTGTTGCTGCGCAGGCGGAGGTGGCTCGCCAGGAGCTTGTCCCTGCTGGTGAGTTGGTGGCGGTGCGATCTGCGTTAAGTGCTGCTGAGCAGAGGGTCGCCGACCTCGAGCGCGAACTGCGGGAGGCAAAAGAAGAAGCAAGCTCGGCGAACGGGCGAGCTAAGGCCGCCATTGCGGCCGCGGAGGAAGACCGCAAGGTGTCGGAAGCCCTCATTGTTGGGATTCAGTACGATCATACGTCGCTTCAGAGCTTCATCACGGGACTCGCCCGCCCGTTGCTTGGTGAGTCCGTCTTCCCTTCCTTTCAGTTGTATTGTTTGTGGTTTCCGTGGTGCTCATAATTGTCTCCTTCTCGCAGGTCGTGTTATTGGTAGCCAAGAAGAAGCGAGCTCTCTTGACGCGAGGGAGTGCGTAAGCATGCTCGTCGACTCGGCGACGCTGTCGGCGACGTGCATCCGCGCCTACCTTCAAGAGATGTCGCCCACGGAGGTTATTCCTAGTGACCTCGTTGAGGTGTGGGAGTATTTGGAGAAGGCGCCCGCGGTCGTAGAGTTCATGACGCGGTCGGCGTTTCGGCGTGGAGCGTCGACAGCGCTGAGCCTTGGACTCGCCCACTTCCCCGAGGATTTCGACCTCGACGATGTGACGAGTGGGTATCCTTCGTCGACTGGCGCGGTGGATCTGTCCGAGGTTCTCAAGTTGCAGGAACGTGCCGCCGCGTACTCGGAGCGTGTCTGGGCGATGGGCGACCTCCTTCCCTACCAGGAAACGGTCGTCGCGCCGAACGACCCCGAGCCGCCGCATCGTGACTTCAAGGTTGAGCAACCTTTCCGCTCGGCGATGGCGGGTGAGCTGACGACGTATCCGTCAACTCCGTACACCGCGTTCATCCGTAGGCGCCGAGATTCTGGCGCGTCGTCGTCGAAGCCTGCAGAATAGGGTAGTTTGCCTAGATGTGTTAGCAGCAGTTCTGCCATGCGGGCATAATTTGTAATATAAGACAATGCGATATGCGATTGAATGGAACGTTGTGTTCATTTTGCTATTTGTTTGTGTGTTTTGGATTGATTTTGGATGAGTCCCCGAGCGCGTCCGCCCTTTTGTGGGGTTCACCTCGTATATGATGTTTGTTGTTATCATGTGTTTTGTTAGTTTAGTCGACTCGCCCGAGCTCGGAGAGCCAGTCGCAAGGCGACTCCCTTGAGTGCTCTGTACTTTACCGTTTTCCCGTACGCGAACGGGGTCGGGTGGCCGAGTCCCCGAGCGTGGTACTTGGTAGTTCAAGGCGCGACTCGAGGGTGGTTGAGGACTGAGCGCGTTGGTGTGAGCGCGTCACTCCTGCCTGGCCCGGAGGGTCAGTCGCGTGGCGAGTCCTGGGCATGCTCTCTTACTTGGCGTTTTCCCTGACCGATCGCGACGAACTGGTATTCAGTCCCCGAGCGTGGTACTTAGCCGTTCGAGTCGCTACGCCGAGGATGCGGAGGACCGAGGTCGCCATGAGAAGCGAGGGCAGTTGTCTTGGTTCGCAAAACCAGTCGAGCTAGGCGACTCCAATGGGGCTCCGGTTTGGCGTTTTTCGTGGACGACGCAAGACCTGAAATGACTCAGTGCTCTTACATCGCACTACTTAGCCGTGCCGGTCGCTATACCAAAGGTTGACTTCTGCATTTTAGCATGACGCTGTTTATTACGAGTGCGAGTGGCACAAGGCATGGAGAGTAGACGCAATTTGCAGTAACCGTTTCTTTTATTTCATAGCGACTGGAGAGTACATGTGTGGGGTTCTAGGAGTAGAACTTCCGGAGGAGATTTACATTCCATGGCCGCTTGACGTCGAGTTCGCCGTCCCCGCGGACGTCGATGAGGTAGTAGGCGTCGTTGTCGAGTACGGGCCCGATAGCGAACGGGCCTTCCCACGGAGGGGAGAGCTTGTGCATGCCCTTCTTGTCCTGGATGAGTCGTAACACCAGGTCGCCTTCCTGGAAGGTGCGGGTTTTCACCCGTCGGCTGTGGTAGCGGCGGAGCCCTTGCTGATAAATGGCGGTACGCGATCGAGCGAGGTCGCGTGCTTCGTCGAGTTGGTCGAGCCCATCTTGGCGGGCCAGCTCGTTTGCGGCCTCCGTATAGTGGACGACCCGCGGCGAGTCGTGTTCGAGGTCGGTGGGCATGACTGCTTCGGCGCCGTAGACCATGAAGAAGGGAGTGAATCCCGTCGACCTGTTGACCGAGGTGCGGATTCCCCAGATGACGGAGGGTAGCTCTTCGACCCAGCATCCAGCGGTGCGCTCGAGTGGTACTTGGAGTCGCGGCTTCAGGCCGTGGAGGATGCTTTGGTTGGCTCGTTCCGTCTGGCCGTTGGACTCCGGGTGTGCGACTGACGCGAGGTCGAGCCGGATGTGGTGCTCTTCGCAGAATTCGGCCATTGCTCCCTTGGCGAAGTTTGTGCCGTTGTCCGTGATGATGCTGTTGGGGAACCCGTAGCGGTATATGAGCTCGCGTAGGAACTTAGTGGCGGTCTTCCCGTCGCATTTCCTGACTGGCTTGGCCTCCACCCACTTCGTGAATTTGTCGACGGCGACTAGCAAGTGGGTGTAGCCAGAGGGGGCCTTCTTGAAGGGGCCTACCATGTCCATGCCCCACACAGCGAATGGCCAGGTGATGGGGATTGTTTTGAGCGCCGAACTTGGTACGTGCGTCTGGTTGGCGTACTTCTGGCACCCGGCGCATCGCTGGACGATATCGACGGCATCGGCGTGTGCTGTGGGCCAGTAGAAGCCGTGTCGCATAGCCTTGGCGACCAGGGAGCGCACGGCGGCGTGGTGGCCGCAGTCGCCTGAGTGGATGTCGTGGAGGATTTTGCGTCCTTCAGTCGGTTGGACGCAACGTTGGAAGACGCCGGTGACGCTGCGCTTGTGTAGCTCGCCGTCGATGATGGTGTAGGACTTGCATCGGCGAGCAATCATTCGAGCGTTTGTCTCGTCTGCTGGCAGGGTGCCGGTTTCCAGGTAGGCGATGTAGGGCTTGGTCCAGTCGTCTGGCTCGGTGATGAGTGCGACCAAGGCTGCCTCTGGTTGGAGTGGGACTCCGATGTCGATCTCCCTCGGGGGAGAGACTGATGGTTTGGAGATTGTGTCAAGGAACACGCCGGCGGGTGGTGCGAGTCGAGCCGACCCGATTCGAGAGAGGGCGTCGGCCTCCTTGTTTTTCCGCCTGTCGATCCACTCGACCGAGTAACCGGTGAAGTGGCCGCCCAACTTATCCACCTCTTGGCGATACGCCGCCATGGTGGGGGAGATGGCGTCGCAGGTGCCGGCGACTTGTCCCGCCACGAGGTCGGAGTCTCCGTAGCATCGAAGGCGATTGACGCTCATCTCCTTTGCGGCTCGCATGCCGTGGAGTAGGGCCTCGTATTCAGCCATGTTGTTGGTGCAGGGCGTGAATTCGAGGCGGAGGATGTAGCGGAGCTTGTCGCCCTTTGGTGAAGTCAGCACTATCCCCGCTCCTGCACCGTCCGCGTTCTTGGACCCGTCGAAGTGCAGGCTCCAGTAATGGAGGTACGGCGGCTTCTCTGGCTGCTGGGCCTCCTCCCAGTCGGCGATGAAGTCTGCCAGTGCCTGTGACTTAATCGCCCTTCGTGGCTCGTATTTAATGTTGTGGACACCGATCTCGACGGCCCACTTGGCGACCCGCCCGGTCGCCTCGCGATTGCGGATGATGTCTTGTAGTGGTGCTGAGGAGACGACCGTGATCGGGTGCTCCTAGAAGTAGTGCGGCAGGCGCCGCTGAGCCCTGAAGACCGCGTATACCAGCTTTTGATACTGTGGGTATCGCTGGCGCGACTCTGTGAGGACCTCGCTGATGTAGTACACCGGCCGCTGGACCGGGCGCTCCTTTCCTTCCTCTGGTCGTTCGACAACCATTACGGCACTGACGACGCGCTCGGACGCCGCGACGTAAACCAGCATAGGCTCTTTGTCAGCGGGTGCGGCGAGTAGTGGTGCGGCGAGTAGCACCTTTTTAAGGTCGCGGAGCGCGTCGTCCGCCTCCTTGTCCCACTGGAAGGTGGGGTTCTTGCGCATCAGGCGGTATAGGGGCATCGCCTTTTCGCCCAGGCGGGGGATGAAGCGACTGAGAGCCGCTACACGCCCGGCCAGCTTCTGGACGTCGCGCAGGCACTCGGGTTTGCCGAGCCGGGCGATCGTGTCGATCTTCGTTGGGTTTGCCTCGATCCCTCGTTTGGAGACGACGTACCCCAGTAGTTGCCCGGCGGGTACACCGAAGGTGCACTTGCCTGGGTTGAGCTTTATCTTATACCTCCGCAGATTGGCGAAGGTCTCCACTAGGTCGGCGAGTAGGTCTCCTTGGCGAGCGGATTTCACGACCACGTCGTCGATGTAGACGTGGATGTTGCGGCCAATTTGGCTCGCGAGGCATTCTTGCATGCACCGCTGGTAGGTTGCCCCGGCGTTCTTGAGGCCGAAGGTCATGGCGGTGTAGCAGAATGCTCCGAATGGCGTGATGAACGCCGTCTTCTCCTCATCCTCGACAGCCATTTTGATCTGGTTGTACCCGGAGTAGGCGTCGAGGAAACATAGCGACTCCGAACCCGCGGTTGAATCGATTATCTGATCGATCCGCGGGAGGACGAACTGCTCCTTTGGGCAGGCGCTGTTCAGGTTTGTGTAGTCGATACACATTCTCCACGTCCCGTTTTTCTTCTCGACCAGGACTGGGTTTGCCATCCACTTGGAGTATTTGATTGGCCGGATGAAGCCGGCAGCGAGCAGGCGCTGCACTTCCTCGGCGATTGCTCGACGGCGTTCTTCATTGAAGGGCCGCAGCGACTGCTTGAGGGGTCGCACTTTGGGGTCGGCGTTTAGTTTGTGCTCAGCGAGCTCCCTAGGGACACCAGGCATGTCGGAGGGTTTCCATGCGAAGATGTCCCTATTCTCACGAAGGAACTCGATGAGCGCGCCTTCCTATGCTGGGCTCATGCCTGTCCCGATCGTCACCGTCTGGCTGGGGTCGCCTGGGACCAGCTCGACGGTGCGGGTGTGCGTCGTGGCCTCAAAGGTTGAGGTGTTTGTGCCCTCTGAGTTGGGCTTCTTGAGTATTGTGGGGTCGTCATTGTTGACCCCGCTCGCGTATTTGGCAAGCTCGTCGGCGTGATTAGTTTCTGCCGCGATGACGGCGTCGGCGAGTGCGGCTCCTTTGGCCTCGCATTCGGCGGCCATGTCGGGGTCGCCGTTGATGGTGATGACGCCGCACGGCCCAGGGAGCTTCATCGCGTTGTACGCGTAGTGGGGCGCTGCCATGAATTTGGCGAACGCCTGGCGCCCCAGGACGCAGTGGTAAGGGCTGTCGAAGGGCACCAGCTCGAAGACGATCCGCTCGGTGCGGAAGTTTGCCGGAGTACCGAAGGTGACGGGTAGCGTGACTTTGCCGATCGGGTACGCCTTCCGACCGGGGACGATGCCATGGAACGTGGTGTGAGTTGTCTCGATCATCGACTGCGGGAGCCGCAACCGCCTGAAGGTGTCGAGGTAGAGGATGTTGATGGAGCTGCCGCCGTCCATCAGTGTCTTGGGGAGCCAGTAGTCGCCAACCTTGGGCTTGACCACCAAGGCGACTCGTCCTGGGTACTCGATGCGTGGCGAGTGGTCTTGCCGGCTCCAGGTGATTGGCTGTTCCGACCAGTTGAGGAACTGGGGGACGTCTGTTTGGGCCACCGCGTTGACGGCGACGGCGCGGGCGATGACCTTCTTCTCGCGCTTCGTGTTGAAGCCTGTGAAGGTGTGGAGCGAGCCGGCTACTTTGCCGAATTTTCCGCCATTTGGCGGGTCGTTGTCGGTGTCCTCCCGCGCGTGTCGTGCCTTCTCGATTTCCCTGAGGGTGTGGCAGTCGGCGGTGGTGTGCGTGGCGGGCTTTCCTTCCCTGCTGTGAAACGCACATGGTTGGTTAAGTAGGACCGCGGGATCGAACCTTGGCTTGTTCTTGTAATTGCCGCCATCGCGTCGTTGCCCTCCGTCGCGGCGGTAGCTCTTGGGCTCGCGTTGTGCGTGCCCAGCGTTGGCGACGAAGTCGACTCGCCCGTCGTTGCGGCGCTTGCCTGTGAGGCGGGTGCCGCTGTAGCGTAGGTCGGTTCGGCGTCCGCCGTCGTTGCCGCCCGTGCGGCGTTGCCCTCCTGACTCGTCGTCGATTTCTTGGTTGGGATCCTCCTCGGCGTACCGTTTGGCGATCTCGAGGAGGTCGGGGATGTTGTCGAGTGTGCGGGCGTGTCGCTTGAGCTTGGCGACTAGAGGCACGTAGCGGCACGAGGTCTTGAAGCAATGGATCGCGGTGTCCGGGTGGATGCCGACCGCGTTGTACCAGAGCTCTTGCCACCGTTGGACCCAGTTGCGGGTCGACTCGCGGGGTCCCTGGACGCATCGTTCCAGGTCTTCGATGGTGGTGGCGCGGGTGTAGGAGCACTCGAAGTGCCTGACGAAGGCATCTCGCATTTCCTCCCAGGAGTCGATAATGTCCTGGGGGAGCGTGTTGATCCATTGCCTGCACGTCCCCTCCATCATTAGTGGGAGGTAACGGGCGGCGAGTAGGTCAGTGTGACCCGCGATCCCCATTGCCATGAGGTATGTGTCAAGCCAGACTGCGGGGTCGTACGAGGAGTCGTATTTTTCTATCTCCTTTGGCGCCTTGAAGTTTGGCGGGTACTTTTCGCCTCGGATCATTGGTCCAAAGCACTTAGGCCCTAGTCGACTGAGTGACCCCATAGGCTCGCCATCGCGGCGATTAGTTAGGGTGTGCCGCAAGTCGTCGGGCTGGCGTGCGCGCCAGTTTTGGTTGTTGATGATGTGAGTGCGGGCGTCGATGGGTTGTCCGTTAGCGGCGACGAAGTTGGTCGCCGGCCTGGGATCGTTGGTGGAGAGTGCCGCGTTCACGGGTCGGCGTTGGAGCTGCAGTGGCTCTGGTGGCGGGCAGTTGAGGGTGTTTGCCGCCGCTGGGCGGCCGCTTGAGGCCGCCCTGCTTCCCGAGGAGCGCGAGTATACTCGCCCTTGCGAGTCGGCGCCCGCTCTTTGCTGCTCCACGGCCTTTGCGAGCAGGGCCTTGACGTACTGGATTTGTAAGGCGCCGTCGCCGGTGGCCGTGATGCTATCGGCTGCTGCTCGGCCTGCCACGAGGTTGTCCATCGGGGTGGAGAACAGTGGGAGGCCGTTCGCGTCTCGCTCCCGTGAGGAGACGACTATCCGCGGCTGGTCCCTGGGAGGGGTGCGGTTGGGTGGTGGTGGGGCACCTATCGCCGTCGATCCTGGCGGGGGTCGGGCGCTTCCTCCTGGTGGCACGTTCTCACAGATCGCGCGCTCGGCTATGCGAGCCGGGTCGTTTTCGTCGTCGAAGTTCAGGGCGCGCCCCTGAACGGTGGGGTTCAGGCGTGACCTGATCCGCTGCTGGTGGTAGCGTGACAGTTCCTGCGCCGTCACTTGCTCGAGGCGAAATTTTTCGCGCTCGGCCTGCTCTTTGCGTACTGCCTCCGCCAATTTCAGGCGGAGTTCCTCGACCTCCGTTGCCGTGGCGTTAGGAGGGATTGGGGTGGAGAAAGGATCCTCCGGCGGATCGGCGCCGGTGGCCATGTAGGTCGCGGCATGGCGACCGGTTCCGTCGTGGAGGTCGGCGGAGTTTTCCGACCCGGAGTCGAATTCGAAGATCCCGAGGATGGAGGGGTCCTCGAAATCTCCCGCGTTGGAGACCTGGGCGATGGAGCCCGCGGACGAGGCCGCGGTGATGGATCCGGCGAGTGACGCCGGGGTCGCCGAGTCGGCGTCGTCGGTGAGGGCCGCATCTTCTGCGGCCGCTGAGTTCCCGGACACGTTGCTGTGGGCCGAGTTGTACTCGGAGGCGAGGCGGTGGATCGTGCGAACCTGGTTCTCAAAGAGCCGATTGCGTGGTGGCGACTCGCGGATGCGAGCCGAGTCCTCCGAGGTGATGACGTCGGTGAGGCCGACGAAGAGGCTGATCGTGCCGATTGGCAGGATTACGCTGTGCGTGACGGGTCGCGCCGCCGGAACGTAGCTGCTCGGCAAGATCCGGAGCATCTCGCCGATCGCTATCATACGGCCGGTGGCGACCGTCTCGTTGATGGGCAGATTGGATCTCGCCGCAGAACACCGGCCAGACCGGCCAGGCCCCACGGTGGGCGCCACTGTCGTGGGAATGGCCACGGCAGATGCTGCAATCGGCAGTGAGTAGTAGAACGAGGGGCAAGGGCGGCCAGCCATCTGCGGTGCGAGATGAGGGCAAAGACACAGGGTTTTACCCAGGTTCGGCCCCCCGGAGGGTAAAGACCTACTCCTGCTAGATTGTATTATGGATGTGTTTACAATGGGCGAGCTCGGCGACTAGGCGGCGAGTTGCTTGGGTGTATGAGGGAACGTGTCTCTACTCACCCCATAGGGAGGTTTATATAGGCTCACCTCCCCTAGGGTTTACATATCTCAACCGATTCGGTTACAGCTCCGGTAATCGTTTAACCTAGACCGACTGGGCCTATCTACTCGCCTGGGCCTTCATCTTCCAGTCGCCTGGTACCTTGCTGGGCTTTGATCCACTCGCTGTTCTGCAGGCCCACTCGCCAGCCCTTGGGCCAATCGGAAACGTCCCGCTGAGTATACCCCAGTAGGCGTATCCCCATCAACATCTACAACCGAAGAGATTTCTGTCACTTCCCTTGGAAACTAGAGGCATGAACCCACTATCGAGCATAAATACTCCCTCTTGGAGTCACTAGCAACTACTTGGCCAAGATATCTACTAACAACGGAGAGCATGCAAGATCACAAACAACACATACATGATAGAATCATAAAGACAAAACCATTAATGAAACCAACACAATAATCTCAATATCCATCGGATCCCCGCAAACACAACATGCATGATTACAAATAGATTAGATCTTGATCATGAACGGAGCTCACAAGATCTATACATGAAAGTACAAAGGAGGAGATACAGCCATCTAGCTACTACATGGACTCATAGTCCAAGGTGGAACTACTCACGCATCATACCGGAGAGAAGGCCTCCGGGATGATCTCCCCTCCAGTAGGGTGCAGGGAAGAACTTAAGATCTCCCCGATCTTGGGACGATGGTGGCGGTGGCTACAGACGGTTTCGTGGATATTTGATCGGGTACTCAGGGTTTCTGCATCGGGGGCTTCTTATAGGCGAAGGGGAAGGCTGAGGAGGCATCTAGGGGCCTCAAACCCTAGCCAGGCGCAGGCTAGGGCCCATCCTCGCCTAGGGTGGGTCTGGCCCCCCTGGATGGCCCCTCCGGCTAACCTCTGGACTTCTTGTTCCCCATAGAAAGTAATTTACTTTGTCATTTGTCCCGTTCAATTCCGAGAATATTTCTTTACTAACTTCTCTGAAACCAAAAACAGCAGAAAAATAGGCATCTAGCACTGTTGCAAGTTGTTAGTACTCCCTCTCTTTCAAATTACTCCGCACGCACGCTTATCTAGGTGGGCTAGTATACTCTTATTTTCCGTTTAAAAAATTTCTGAGATTTTTGAAATACCTAGTACACATTTCATACTATCTAGTTCAAAAATCCTAGAATTTTTTTGGATAAAAAATAAGGGAGTACTAGCCTACCTAGATAAGAGTGCATGCGGAGTAATTTGAAACAGGGGGAGTAGGTTAGTACCAGAAAACATGTAAAAAGCACCTCAAAGAGTAGACAAGTAAATCAAAGTAGATACTAAACAAGCATGGAGCATCAAAAATTATAGATATGTTTCCGACGTATCAACATCCCCAAGCTTAACTCCTTCTCGTCCTCGAGTAGGTAAGTGATAAACAGAATAATTTTTGAGGTGAACATGCACCCTCACAATAAAGATCCAACCATTTGCAAGCATTGAAAGCTAGGATCAAAGAACTCTAAACATGTGCATGAAAGGATGGAGTTCTAACAGTAGGACATAGTAACTATGCATGCAACATGGAAAGCTAAAAACAAAGATCATGAATAACATGCATTGAAAAATGTTTGTTTGTTTCACATATAGAAAACATAGCATAGTGGCAATCAGCTTGTCCCTCATAGAGTAGCAAATAGATGCATATGACACCTTCAAAGTTCACAAGGGTGACTAGAAACAAATAGCACAAGTGAAAGAACATTTCTTAATCCCTAGTGTTTTGTGTGTTAGATAACAATACCAAGGATCATTTAATGTGTGTTGAAGTGTTGCAACTCTATTTGAGAATAAAGGGAAAAGGACTCTGTCTTTGGGGGCGGATAATCCGGCCCCACCAGGGGCGGATAATCCGCCTCTCCCTTTGCCCAAGCAGGCGCAAGCCCCAGAAGGGGGCGGAATTTTGGCCGGATTTTCTGGCCCCACCGGATAATCTGCCCCCCCTGCTCATCGCCAAGGCGCAAGCCCGAGAGAGGGGGTGGAGTTTTGGCCGGACTTTCCGGCTTGGCCGGATAATCCGCCCCCAAGATCTTCACCAAGCTTCACCAAGGCGCAAGCCCTAGAGAGGGGGCGGAGTTTCCCCCGGAGAATCCGCCCTTGGGGCGGAGTTTTCCCAGGGGCGGATAATCCGCCCCCAAAGTTGTGCAATGGCCAGTTCTGGGGAGGAGGTATTTAAGCCAGCCTTCCCCCTCCTGCCAGAACTCTTGATTCATCTCGAAAAAGACCAGATCAGATCTGAAAGCTTCATCCAAGAGTGCTCCACCTAGATCCACCCAAAGGCCCCATCCCTTGGGGAATCGAAGGAGAACTCGATCTTCATCATCAGCAATCAAGCGCTTCATCTCCTCTCCATTCATTTGGAGAACCTCCGATCTAGTATTTCTTGCAAATATCTAGATCCTCGTTTTTGTTTATATTGATAAACCTTGTTCTTGTGGCAGCTTGTTGTCTTCTCGGGAGCCCCCAATTCAGTTGTGGGTGTGTGCCCCGATAGTGTTGTAAAAGGCACCGGTTCCCGCCTCGAAGGGATCCAATAGTGGAGAAGGTGGATCAGGCCTCTCGTGGCGAGATCCATCGGAGAATAGGGTGAGGCCTATTGTGGCGTGGTGGTCTTAGAACCGCCCACCCCTCCAACGCAGATGTACTTCCCTTAACAAGGAAGGAACTACGGTAAAACAAATCCCTGTGTCTCTGCGTGCTCCACTACGGTTTCCTCGCTCCTCTTTTACGTGCTTAGTAGTTAGGGTTACATATAGGGAAATTCTCGTAGTTGCATATCTAGAGAATTTACTTTGTGTCAAGCCTAAAATTGAAAAAGTATTAAAAATTGGTTAGCACCTATTCACGCCCCCCCCCCCCTCTAGGTGCCCATACGATCCATTTCAATTGGTATCAGAGCCTCGGCTCTTATTTCGGGCTTAACCGCCTAAGAGAAGTATGGGTTCCAAGGGAGATGGGAGTGATGCTCCGGAGGTAGTCACCATGAACGATCTCAAGACGTTGGAAACAACCTTGGTGAGTTCAATGGAGGCTAAGATGGAAGAGATGCGTCAATTGATAATGCGTCTCTCCAAATCCGCAGCATCACCTCCATCTAACTCTGAGGATACCACTCCGCAATCCAAGGAAACAGGTAAAACTATTTCCAAAGATAACGAAGTGGTAGGTGATGATACTAGCAAGAGCTCCTCCTCGAAAAAGGATAGCGGTAAGGATGGATACAATGAGGTTTCTCATGTGTATTTCCCTGATCCGCCTATCCCTCACCCACATATACATAATAGGGGTGATCCACCCAAACTTTCAGCATCTACTCTTTCTCAATGGCAATTTTTGATGAAATCTCATGTGTGCAGTTCCTCCATAGAGTTATGGAAGATCATCGGAAATGGTCTTCATGTTGGAAACCCCAACAATCTCACAAGAAGAGAAGTGGTCGATAGCCAACTCAACGCTATAGCTCTACACATGATACAGCTTGGTGTGGGTGACAAAGACATGCCACACATTCAGCATCTTAGCACAGCTAAAGAAGCTTGGGATGCCCTCACCGAGCTCTTCATCGGAAATGAAAGTATGAGAAGGAATAGATATGATGCCTTGAGCAATGAAGCTGAAGGATTTTATATGCTGGATGGAGAAGACCACGAGGACATGTATAGGAGGCTCAAGGAAATAGCCACAACCTTCAGAAACCACGGTGCAGCTCATGTTGATGATGCTTGGATCAAGCGCAAGTATGTCGGTGCTCTTATGCCATTTGAGCCCACAGATTTGAAAAGTCTCCAAGGTAGGCATAACTATCACCTCATGTCATCCGATGAGGTAATGCAAGAAATGGCCGCCTTCAAAGTGGCTGCCAAGAATGCCGAAGATGCTCGTGCTCGAGCTATGGGGATGCAAAAGGGGGTCAACATGGCCTTGAAGACTAGTGTGATTGATCATGATGAATATGTAGTAGAAGGTCTGGACTGTCCCGAAGATATAAAAAGGATCCACGGACAATACTTGGCTCTTTATGCAAGAAACTTTTGGAAAGATCCAGCCAAGGCTAAAGCTGAACTAGATCGCAAGAGTGGAGCCTATGGAAGAAAAGAAAATGGTCCCAAGCTGAGAACATGCTTTAATTGTGGTGACCGGCTGCACTTCGTAGCTGAGTGTCCATATCAAAGTAGAGAGGATAATGGAGGAAGACTCATTTTCAAGGACAAATCAAAATCTCCACATAAGAAACAGTTTGTAAAGAAGAATGCTCCTTTCAAGAAGCAACCAAAGATTGTTCTAGTGGCTCAAGAAGAATATTCATCGGGGAGTGAAGATGAGGACGAGGACGATAGCTCTCAAGAGGTGGCTGCTATAGCCACTACATCTACATCAACATCTCTCTTCGACTCTTCGAACGAAAACATCATCAACAAGAATGCTACTTGCCTCATGGCAAGAAGCTCCGAGGTAACTTCTTTTAACTCTTCTTTTCCCAAGGCTATGATATACATGGATGATCCTGCTAGTCTTCAGGTTAAAGAAGAGATTATTGCTTTGGATTATTTCTATACTAACTTGCAAGGTGAGCACAAAGTTCGTTTTGAGGCTCTTATGGATCAGCTGGCCCAAAACGAAGCACTCCTCGAAGAAAAGGGCAGAATTGAAAGGGAGGATGCAATGGAAATTGCATCCCTAAAAAATGCTCTTGAAGAAGAAGAAGAAGCTCGGGTCTCTCTTGAAGAGAGGCTTGAGTCTATGGAAGAGTCACATGAAGAAATTGTGACTAAACTTGTTAAGGAACATGACAATGCTGTCACCAAGGCAAAGAAGTTAAAGAAGGAAAGGATTGACTTTGGGGCTGCTCATGATAAAATCTTCGAGGAATTGGAGAAACTTGACAATGCTCACAAGGCATTGAAAAACGAGTTCTCTATTCTCAATGAGTCACATGATCAGCTTCAAAGTCGATTGGCCAAATATGATACTCCTAGCTCGTCCAACTCAACATATAGTAACAAGAAAAATGCTAGTGTGGAAAAAGAAGTGATCAAGGACATCACTACAAAGGACAAAGGTGTGCTTGATGAAGTCCTTGGCAAGCAAAGGTCAAATCATGGTAAAGAGGGACTTGGGTATGTCACCAAGTCCAAGAAGAAGAAAACCAAGAAGAACAAGACCAAGAATGTGCAATTAAAGACAAGCACTGCTGAGAAGGTTGTCACAAAAGACAAGACTAATAATATTGGTTTTGCAGGGTCTCACAATCCGAATTATGAACTCTTTTGTGATGACTATGGCGATGTTTATGCTTATTATGTTGGTCCTTTTGATGAATATATTGCTTGGTCTATTTGGGTCCCAAAGACCCTTGTTACTAACATGAAAGGACCCATTGAAAAATGGGTACCTAAAACCAAGAAGTAATTTTCTTGCAGGGCTATGCTTCCGGTGGGTCGAAATGGGTGCTGGATAGTGGCTGCACTAGTCATATGACCGGAAGCAAGGATATCATCACGGAGATGCGTCCAAATCATGATAATATCACAGTCTCCTATGGTGATAAGTCTAAATCTCAGGTATTGGGTCTTGGCAAGGTTATGGTTGCCCACGATATCTCTCTCGTGGACGTCATGCTTGTTGAGACCCTTGGCTACAATCTTCTTACTGTTCGTGCCCTTGGCAAGATGGGTTTTGCTGTTTTTATCGATGATGATTTGGTGGTACTCTTATGGAGCAAGTCTCTAAAGGTCGCTTTCGTTGGATACATCGAAAATGACCTGTATGTGGTGGACTTCTCGGGGAAAACCACTTCAGGTCCGATGTGTCTATTCGGAAAGGCCGACGTGGGCTGGCTATGGCATCGCCGTTTAGCCCATGTCAACATGAGAACTTTGCAAAGTCTCCAAAAGGGTGGCCACATCCTTGGACTAAAAGACAATGTCTCTTTTGCCAAAGATCGTGTTTGCAGGGCTTGTGTTGAAGGAAAAATGCATGATTCTCCCCACAAGAGGAAGACTATTGTGTCATCAAAAAGGATCTTGGAATTACTTCATGTGGATTTATTTGGTCCTCCTTCTCATGCAAGTCTTGGTGGGAAAAAATATTGCTTGGTCATCGTCGATGATTACTCAAGATATACATGGGTATATTTTTTCAAGCTGAAAAGTGAGACTCAACAAACTGTCATCGACTTTGCCAATGAAGTTCAACGTCAACACAATGTTCCCATCTTGGCAATTAGAAGTGACAACGGCTCAGAATTCAAGAACTACACTTTAAACGAGTTTCTTAGCGAAGAGGGGATTAGACACCAATATTCCGCTGCGTACACCCCTCAACAAAATGGTGTAGCCGAGAGGAAGAACCGGACTTTGATGGATATGGCAAGATCTATGCTAGCTGAATTCAAGTCTCCTTATAATTTTTGGGCTGAAGCCATATCCACTGCTTGTCACTCATCAAACCAGCTCTACCTTCGGAAGATCTTGGACAAGACCCCATATGAAATACTTACCGGTAACAAACCCAACATCTCATACTTCAGGGTATTCGGGTGTAAGTGCTTCTTTCTTATTAAAGGTATTCATTTGTCAAAATTTGATTCCAAGGCTTTAGAAGGTATTTTTGTTGGTTACGGTGCCGAATCCCACACTTATAGAGTCTACAACAAGCTCACTGGGATTGTTGTAGAATCTTGTAGTGTGGAGTTCGATGAAAATAATGGCTCCTTTGTAGGGCAAGTTGATGTTTGTGATGCAAATGTTGAAATACCCCAAGATGCCATAAGAAGAATGGGCGTGGGATTTTTCCGCCCCATTGAGGAACCCCTTGTGGCGGATCGGGAAGGACAATGCTCCACACATGTGGAGCCCACATCTACACAAGATCAACAAGCTCCTACTGTTGGAGACAACCCTGCACCAACACCACAATCTGCTGAAGACCATCCGTCCCCTGGACAAGTTGGTAGTCCCAGGCCGGACTATCCGCCCCCTCCAAGGGGCGGACAATCCGCCCCTGGCACTCCAACTAGTTCCAGAGGATCCGAAGGAGAAGTCAACAACTCTGAAGCTCCCAGGCCGGACTCTCCGGCCCCCAGGGGCGGATTATCCGGCCCTGGGTCTCCAACTCCAGTCAGGCTTTCTCAGGAAGATAGTTCTGGTACTCCTCTTCCCAGGCCGGATAGTCCGGCCCCTCCAAGGGGCGGATTATCCGGGCCTGAAGAAAATGTTCAGCAACAATCTTCTGGCAGTAACGGTGATCAAGATCAAGGGCAAGGGAGTAATCAAGACAAGGATACAACAATTGAATCCACTCCTCCTAGAAACAATAAGGACATTGAGGCTCGTCGCAAGGCTCGTGCTGATCGGAACCTTGAACTAAGAGGTCACACTCTTGACAAGGTTGTTGGTGATCTACGACGAAGGGTATACACTAGAAGAGAGCTTGCAAGCTTCTGTGATCATCAAGCTCACATTTCCATGGTTGAATCGAAGAAGGTTTTTGATGCTCTTGAAGACCCCGATTGGGTTGTTGCAATGCATGAAGAATTAAATAACTTCGAACGCAACAAAGTTTGGAAGCTCGTAGAAAAACCAAAGGATTGCCGCAATGTTATCGGCACCAAGTGGATCTTCAAGAACAAACAGGATGAAAATGGCATTGTTGTGAGGAATAAAGCACGACTCGTGGCTCAAGGATTCTCTCAAGTAGAAGGAATTGATTTTGGCGAGACCTACGCTCCTGTGGCTCGCCTTGAGTCCATCCGTATCCTTCTTGCATATGCAGCCCATCATAATTTTAAATTACAACAAATGGATGTTAAGAGCGCTTTCCTTAATGGTCCTCTACACGATTACTATACGTCAAGCATCCCCCGGGGTTTGAGGACCCCAAATTTCTGAACCATGTCTATAAACTCGATAAGGCGCTCTATGGCCTTAAACAAGCCCCACGTGCGTGGTATGAGCACCTTAAAGAGCTTTTGCTAGACCGTGGATTCGAAGTTGGGCAAAACGATCCCACTCTTTTTACTAAGAAGATTAATGGGGAGCTTTTTGTATGCCAACTCTATGTAGATGACATTATTTTTGGCTCTACTAACCAAGCTTTTAACGATGAATTTTCGAAGCTTATGACTGACAGGTTTGAGATGTCCATGATGGGTGAGCTCAGGTTCTTTCTTGTATTTGAGATCAAACAACTTAGAGAGGGAACCTTTATTAATCAAGATAAGTACATCCAAGACATGCTCAAAGGGTTCAAGATCACGGATCTCAATGGCGTTGCTACCCCAATGCAAACAAAGTGCCATCTTGAGCTCAATCCCAAGGGTAAAGACGTGGATCAAAAGGTATACCGATCCATGATTGGCTCTCTCCTTTACCTTTGCGCATCTAGGCCCGATATCGTGTTAAGTGTAGGAGTGTGTGCAAGGTACCAAGCCGCTCCTAAAGAAAGCCACTTAGTGGCAGTCAAGCGAATCTTCCGATATTTGGTTCATTCCCCAAATTTTGGGCTATGGTATCCCAAGGGTTCAAGTTTCTCTCTATGTGGTTACACTGATTCAGATTGGGCTGGTGACAAAGATGATAGGAAATCAACCTCTGGTGCATGCCAATTCTTGGGCAGGTCTCTAGTGTGCTGGTCATCAAAGAAACAGAATTGTATTTCACTCTCAACCGTCGAAGCTGAATATGTTGCTGCTGCAAGTGCTTGTACTCAATTGTTGTGGATGAGGCAAACTTTAAAGGAATATGGTGTCAATTGTGACAAAGTGCCTCTTTTATGCGACAATGAAAGTGCTATCAAAATTGCTTACAATCCCGTGCAGCATACAAGAACAAAACATATAGAGATTCGCAACCACTTTATTCGGGATCATGTTGCTCGTGGATATATTGCTCTATCCTTTGTGAGCACGAAGAACCAACTTGATGATATTTTCACGAAGCCTCTTGATGAAGCAAGATTTTGTTATTTGAGGAATAAGCTAAATATCATAGATTCAAGGAGCTTGGCTTGACTACCCCTGCACACTCACCTGCACTTATTCATGTATTTGGTTTAGATGCGGGCATAGACATATGGGGAGTGTGGTCCTAATTGATTGGTCCAACCCTCCCCCCATAATGCCGAAAGCAAGTAAAATCATTTCCCTTAATATCATTTTGTGATATGTGGGTCATCGATGAGCATTGGTTTTGAACTCAAGATACATCTTCGCGGTGTCATGCCATGTGCTCCAACATGGTGGCTTCGGCCACCGCCCTCTTCCTTGAGAAGAGTTGGTTTTTCATGGGTCTCGTTGGATTTTCTTGCATATCTCATGTTCTTATGGAAAACACACTCAAATTTGGCTTTTGATTGAGTTGATTCTTGCAAATTTGGGTGTGAATTCTAGGTGTCCAGGGGCGTTAGCATCGCTCTTCTTCCTTTTTGGCGTTTCGATGCCAAAGGGGGAGAAGTAGTTCTATTAGGTCTCGTGGATTTGCAAGGGTCGGGCACAAGCTCTTCGATTTTAGTCATTTTTATTTGCTTGCTTGTGCCTTTTCTAGCGTGAACTCGTTTGCTATTTGTGTTTGTCTATGTAAGACTATGTCGTACTCCACTATGTTTGGTATTCATGGAATTCTGGATTTATCTATCATGGACCCCATGGAATTCTGGAATTATGTAGCATATTTGATGGCATATGGATTCATGGGATTATCTATGTATGCCTTTGCTATATTCTCATTCCGGTGGTATGACATTTTTCCCAAACCTTAAAGTAGTGTTCTCCCTAGTGTGTGTATTTGTATTCAAATACAAATCTTAAATATGCACACATCTAGGGGGAGCATCTTTCTTTATTTAAGGTGGCATTTGTCGGTTTTATTGCAAATCCTAGTATTGTCATCTAACACCAAAAAGGGGGAGATTGAAAGAACATTTCTTAATCCCTAGTGTTTTGTGTGTTAGATAACAATACCAAGGATCATTTAATGTGTGTTGAAGTGTTGCAGCTCTATTTGAGAATAAAGGTAAAAGGACTCTGTCTTTGGGGGCGGATAATCCGGCCCCACTAGGGGCGGATAATCCGCCCCTCCCTTTGCCCAAGCAGGCGCAATCCCCAGAAGGGGGCGGAATTTTGGCCGGATTTTCCGGCCCCGCCGGATAATCCGCCCCTCAGGGGGGGCGGATAATCCGCCCCCCTGCTCATCGCCAAGGCGCAAGCCCCAGAGAGGGGGCGGAGTTTTGGCCGAACTTTCCGGCTTGGCCGGATAATCCGCCCCTCAGGGGGGGCGGATTATCCGCCCCCCAAGATCTTCACCAAGCTTCACCAAGGCGCAAGCCCCAGAGAGGGGGCGGAGTTTCCCCCGGAGAATCCGCCCTTGGGGCGGAGTTTTCCCAGGGGCGGATAATCCGCCCTAAGTGGGGGGCGGATAATCCGCCCCCAAAGTTGTGCACCGGCCAGATCTGGGGAGGGGGTATTTAAGCCAGCCTTCCCCCTCCTGCCAGAACTCTTGATTCATCTCGAAAAAGAGCAGATAAGATCTGAAAGCTTCATCCAAGAGTGCTCCACCTAGATCCACCCAAAGGCCCCATCCCTTGGGGAATCGAAGGAGGAGAACTCGATCTTCATCATCAGCAATCAAGCGCTTCATCTCCTCTCCATTCATTTGGAGAACCTCCGATCTTTTATTTCTTGCAAATATCTAGATCCTCGTTTTTGTTTATATTGATAAACCTTGTTCTTGTGGCAGCTTGTTGTCTTCTCGGGAGCCCCCAATTCAGTTGTGGGTGTGTGCCCCGATAGTGTTGTAAAAGGCACCGGTTCCCGCCTCGAAGGGATCCAATAGTGGAGAAGGTGGGTCAGGCCTCTCGTGGCGAGATCCATCGGAGAATAGGGTGAGGCCTATTGTGGCGTGGTGGTCTTAGAACCGCCCACCCCTCCAACGCAGATGTACTTCACTTAACAAGGAAGGAACTGCGGTAAAACAAATCCCTGTGTCTCCGTGTGCTCCACTACGGTTTCCTCGCTCCTCTTTTACGTCCTTAGTAGTTAGGGTTACATATAGGGAAATTCTCGTAGTTGCATATCTAGAGAATTTACTTTGTGTCAAGCCTAAAATTGAAAAAGTATTAAAAATTGGTTAGCACCTATTCACCCCCCCCCCCTCTAGGTGCCCATATGATCCATTTCAACAAGAACAAGTAATATCACAATATGCATCAATTAATAAGCTTTGGAACACTGCACACAAGATGACAACTATGCTCTCTTAATGGTGCCTAAAGGTAGAAGGTGGAGACTCAATTAATGGTGGAAGAAAGGCCTTTTTGTAGAGGAAGCAGGGATTACAAGTTTCAAAAAGAGCTTCCAAAAATTATGGTACTTATTAGCTTTCAGCCCTCATTGCCCCTATCATAAGCATCTTGAAGTGGTTAAGGTTAAAGTGGCAAAGCTAGAGTATATGCTTGACGAAGTATAAGTTGGCAATCTCAAGTCCCTTGAATACGAGGTCCACACCTCATGCATACTCAACTTTGGATCCATGCAAGTTCTTGTCATTGTAAGTATTTGCATATCATTGAGAACTGCCAACGGGGTACCCCTTGCACATGGTACAGGAGCTTTCCCATAACCAAAATGACAAGGCAAGCATACAATGAGCATCTTAGCAATCTTTTTATTCACCATATGCATAGCTTTTTATTGAGGATGCTTCATAGATAGCTCACTATGGTGATGCTACAAGTTTCCACCATGATTAGGCATGTCTTAGGCTAGCGGCCCAGGTGTTTCTCTAACACAGAATACAAACTCCATGGACTTACAAGTTCCCTCTTTATTTGACACCGGTGACATCCATAGACAAAAGAGCATGATATCAACTGAGTACAAAGTACAAGTGCAATGTTGAAAACGTTCCCCGTGACAGCACGGTTCTGCTAATTCCAACTTATAAGTGCAAGCATATACAACAAAGTTGTCACAATGATTCAAGTTTATTAGGGGCAAAGAATAAAGTGTGCCATCAAGTTCGTGAGGGCTTTAATCACTAAGTTTTCACATAACAAAACAGTTTTTAATTGGAAGATAGTTGAAAACAAGAATATACTTGGAATGGTGTAACACACCATGCATAGGAGTTTATAGTGGACACTTTGTAAAAACTTGGTTTCTTGGGAGTTGGAAGCATGAGTAGAACTTACTCATACAAGTGGAGGCTAGCAAAAGACTGGGAGGAACCAACTAAGATAGCATAATGGCCATAATCATGCAATGCAACAAAGCATACTAATCAAAGCAAAGAGTGGTACTAAAAGTCAAGTACTAAATGATCATAGAGGCTAATGGTGACTTGTGAGAGTCATAACATGGTGTAAGCATGTGCCAAGTCAACACAAGCAAAACATCAAAGGAGAATACCACAATACTATGCTTTTGCATGCTAAAACAACGCATAATTTCTTCAAGGCACACTAAGCAATCCCAATTGTTTGGAACAAGACATGCTACAACAATAATCACTAAGAATAATGCTAAAACAACACCTATCATGTCATGCTAAAGTCTAAGTCACAATCAATGCAAGCTCCTCTTGCACTTCAAGCAAGAACTTACTACTCCTTTCCAACACCAAGCAAACTTATTTGCAAAACAACACAGCGAGAACGGGGGTCCAAACTACTTTATTCAAGCAAACTAAACAACCTAAGGAAAGCAAACGAAAACTAAGACGCTCCAAGAACAACACAACTGTGCATGAAACAATAAAAATGAAGTGTCTAGACAGACCTGCGCTTTTTATTGATGAAGAAGGGGATGCCTTGGGCATCCCCAAGCTTTGACGCTTGTACCTCTTGGATATTTCTTGGGGTGACACCATGGTGGCATCCCCAAGCTTGAGCTTTTGTCCATTCTTTATCTCATTACATCATTCTCTCTCTACACCTGAATTTTTTCCTTAATACAAAACTTCACACAATCTTCATTAGCAACATTAGTGTATTCAAAAGATATTAGACCACTGGCAAAGCTTTGAAACAGCAAGGCTTTTCACTAAAAACACAATCTACTGTAGAAACTCCTTCAAAAAGCTCAATTCACCTAAAGAGAACTCAAAAAGGAATCAATAAGAACCAAATGCAAATAATGAAAGAAATCTGTCAAAACAAACCAGTAGGTAGAAACCGATTTTTTTCGAACATCTTCTGTTGTTCAAATCAAAAAGTGTTGAACTAACGAAAGTTAGCTAACATACTGGGGGATTTATTCATACATTATCAGATCAATCCGAGTTACAGAGACTCCTCACGATTTTTTATGGTTGAGTACATAAATCTGTTTCGGGACAGTAACTCCCCAAATCTTACTTCCCTCTCATTAGAGGTCATTCTTGGCACAAAAAGCAAACAAAAAGGATAAGGAGAGGTCATTACTGAAGTAATAACTTCCAAGACTCAAGGAAACTCTTAGGTTATCTCCCAACAAGTACTTTTATTTAACGCCTTTAAGTTAGGCACAAGAGGCAAGAAGAATCAAGTATTTTCAAATGAGGAAGCATTAATACCAAATCTTGCTTTCAAAGGAGGAGCAAAAAGCAACTTCTCTCTCCTCATAGGGAAGTGTTCAATATCTTTCTTGAATGGAAATTGATATTTGATGGTTCCTTCTTTCATATCAATGATGGCACCAACTGTTCTAAGAAAAGGTCTTCCCAAAGTGATAGGACAAGAAGCATTGTATTCAACATCCAAAACATAGAAATCCATAGGGACATAAGCATTATTAACCATAATGAGAACATCATTAATACTCCCCATGAGTTTCTTTTTAGCATTATCATTGAGTGGGACATCTAAATAATAATCTTCTAATGGTGGCAAATCAAGCATTTCATAAATCTTCATAGGCATAATAGAGATACTAGAACCAAGATCACATGAAGCTTTGAGATCAAAGTCATTCACTTGCATATTAATAATGGGTTCCCAACTATCTTATATTTTCCTAGGAATAGAAGCTTTGTGTTTTAGATTCTCTTCCTTAATCTTAACAAGAGCATATGTAATGTGTTTGGTAAAGGCAACATGCATATCACTAGCATCAGGACTTCTAGCAAGCTTTTGTAGGAACATAATCACTTCAGAAATATTGCAACCATCAATATCAAAATCAAACTTAGCATCACTAGTAGTAGGATCAATAGGATTAGGCATAGTAGGAGGAGGAATATGGACTACTTGTGGTTTAGTAGTGATGGTGCACACACTATTGTTTATATCAATTTCAGCTTACCTTTCCCACTTAGCATGAAGTTGAGCTAACAGCCTAACATTTTCATCAATTGTAACTTGTATGGCATGAGCAGTAGCAAAGGTGTTTTCGATAGTTTCAGGTTTAGCAGCCATTTTGTTAATCAAAGAGGACTGAGCTTCATACAAAGAGGATATATTTTCTCAGCACTCAAATTTTTTGACTGTAAACTAGGAATTTCTCTATTCAAATTCTCAAGCTGATGACTAATGTTTTTCAAGATAATAGATTGTTCCTCCATAGTTTAGTGAAAATATTATTTTTCTCATATTGCATTTGCATAAAATTCTTAGCGGATCTCTTTTCTTATAGAATCCTTTCTTCACTAGGCATTCCAGATCTACCATGATAAACATTTCCACTAGGAGGATAAGGCCTATAATTACCATAAGCATTGTTGTTGAAATTGTTGTTTCTAATAAAGTTCACATCAACTTGCTCTTATTGAGCAACCAAAGAGGCTAAGGGAACACTATTAGGATCTAGAGGAGCTTTCCCACTAACAAGCATAGCCATAATAACATCAATCTTTTCACTCAAAGAGGAAGTTTCCTCAAGAGAATTTACCTTCTTACCATGTGGAGCTCTATCAACATGCCATTTAGAGTAGTTAAGCATCATATTGTCAAGGAGTCTTGTTGCAGCACCCAAGGTGAGGCCCATGAAAGTACCTCCAGCAGCTGAATCCAGCAGGTTCCATGGAGAGTAGTTCAAACATGCATAAAAAGTCTGGATAATCATCCAAGAAGTGAGTCCATGAGTGGGACAGTTCTTAACCAAAGTTTTCATTCTTTCCCAAGCTTGAGCAACATGTTCATTATCAAGTTGTTTAAATTTCATAATGTCACTTCTCATAGCAATAATCTTAGCAGGAGGATAATACTTTCCAATAAAAGCATCTTTGCACTTAGTCCAAGAATCAATACTATTTTTAGACAAAGAAAGCAACCATTCTTTAGCTTTTCCTTTCAAGGTGAAAGGAAAAATCTCGAGCTTAATAATATCTCCATCTACATCCTTGTACTTTTGCATTTCACAAAGTTCAACAAAGCTATTGAGATGAGCAGCAGGATCATCAGAACTAGCACCAGAAAATTGCTCTCTCATCACAAGATTCAGCAAAGCAAGCTTAATTTCATAAAAGGTAGCATTAGGAGCAGGTGGAGCAATAGGCGTGATAAGGAAATCATTATTGTTGGTGCTAGTGAAGTCACACAACTTGGTGTTCTCAGCAGGGTTCATTTTGGCAAAGGTGGGCAAGCCAAAAACAGCAGCAACAACTAGAGCAGGAACTATTTTTTTGTGTTTTTGAATAAAGAAAGCAAGCCAAACTAGACTAATTTTTTTGTTTTTTTTGTAAAGAGGAAAAAAAACCAAGCAAAAGAAAGAAAGCAAACTAAAAACAAAGTAAAGAGAAAGGAAGTCAAGGACCCCCCTAGTGAAGACGTCCTTGGCCTCCCCGGCAACGGCGCCAGAAAACTTGTTGATGGCGCCTAAGTTGATGTAGGAGCGCTTCGTTGGAAACCCCAAGAGCAAGGTGTGAAGTAGCACAATAGCAAGTCTTCCCTCAGTAGATATCGAGGTTATCAAACCAGAAGGAGGAAGGAAACGTCACACAGGTGTTGCAAGCAACGCGGAGATCTGCACAACACAAACTCAAGACTTTGCCCCAACGAATCAGTGAGGTTGTCAAGCTCACCGGTTTGCTGTAACAAATGATTAAACGTATGGTGTGGAAGGTAATGGTTTGCAGCAAGTAAACAAGTAACAGTGGAGGATGTATTGATGGTAAAGATTGGACCGGGGTCCATAGTTCACTAGAGGTGCTCTCCTTAGATAAACAACATGGCATGAAGGGTAAACAAATTACAGCAGGGCAATTGACAGGAACTGATCAAGGCATAACAATGAAATTACTAGTCAGAAAGATCCTATGAGATTCGATTGGGCAATACAACAAGATACATAGACCGCCATCCAACTACATCTATGACTAGAAGTCCACCTTCAGGTTATCATCCGAACCCCCTCAAGTATTAAGTTGCAAGCAACAGACAACTGCTTTAAGCAAAGTGTGTAAGGTAAACATGAAGGGTTTCGCGACATAGTAAATCAAAATTTTCTACGGATGCGAATAGAGGGAAAGCCAAGATCTAATCTAGGAGATGCAATCAACAAGAGAGATTGGATTAGATCTTCATACCCTTGAAGATTCGCACAGCGGAACGTTCGTCGGAACGTGGGTGATGTAGTCGTACTCGCTTCTCCTCCTCGCGATCCGATCCGATCTAGCACCACAAGTGGCGGTGCCTCCGTGAGATGCACACGTGCATCACCTCGACGTCTCCTCCTTCCTCGGACCAGCAAGTATGGTGGAGAGATGGATTGGATCTACAACACGACGGCGTGGTGTATATGGTGGAGAATTTCTGCAGCAGGGCTTCGCCTACAAGCAGTCGGGAGGGAGAGAGGAAGGGCAGCAGGGCGGCTAGGGTTGGAGGGGAAGGTGTGGGGGGTGGTGCGCCCCCACCCCTCTTTATATAGAGGGCGGGGGCGCAGCCCTAGACCCTCCCCCAAGCCCAAAGGATAAGGAGTGGGGGGCATGGACTCTCCCCTCTTCTAGAAACCCTATCTCTAGTTTAAACGATTTAAACTCTCTAGGATCGGCTGGGCCCTATGGGGCCTTGTGCCCCTGGCCCAATGCGGCCAGGACACTCCCTCATAGGCCCATGCCCCCTCCCAGAAGGTGGGGCCACGTTGGTCCCCTTCCGGAAGGTTCTAGAAGCTTCCGGTACAATACCGATTAACCCGGAACAATTCCGAACTCCAAAAACTGCACTGCCTTATATGAATCTTATTCTCCGGACCATTCCGGAACCTCTCGTGATGTCCCGGATCCCATCCGAGACTCCAAACAAAAATTCATAAACCAAATATCCAATCTATCCTAGCGTCAAGACACGTTAAGTGTGTGACCCTGCGGGTTCGAGAATATGCAGACATGATCTTCTATCAATAATCAACAGCGGGGTCTGGGCACCCATATTGACTCCCACACATTCATCGATGATCATATCGGATGAACCACGATGCCAGGATTCAATCAATCCCATATATATATTCCCTTCGTCTCGCGATATTTTACTTGCCCGAGATTCGATCGTCGGTACCGTCATACCTAGTTCAATCCCGTTCACAGCAATTACTTTACTCGTTCCGTAATCCGATATCACTTTGTGATTAACTCCTTAACCACATGCTTGCAAGCGGTGTTGATATCGATTACCGAGTGGGCCCGAAGTATATCTCTCCGACTTGGGAGGGACAAATCCCATCTCGATACATACAACCCAACAGATACTTTCCGATCACCTGAGAGACACCTTTATGATGACCCTCTCATAGGATGACGTTTGATGACCTCAAAGCTTTCTTTCGATACCAGGGAGTTGTATTATCTCATGGTCTAAGGAATACAATATTTGACATAGGAAAAGCTTCGCAAAGACGAACACGATGACACGATCTAATTGCTTTGCTTAGTTTGGGTCTGTCCATCATATCATTCTCCAATGATATGATCTCATTATCAATTGACAACTCATGTCTATGGTTAGGAAACCTTAACCGTCATTGATCAATGAGCTAGTCCATAGAGGCGTACTAGGGACACGGTGTTGTTCACAAACCACACAAGTATTAAAGTTTCCGCTTAATACAATTCTAGCATGGAATATAAACTTTATCATGAACAAGAATTATAATAATAACATCTTTATTATTGCCTCTAGGGCATAATTCCAACAAAACAGTCCACACGTTCCATGAACAAGAGACTGTTGTTTTCTCCCTAGTAGCAACATCACATCTACAACCGAAGAGATTATTGTCACTTCCCTTGGAAACTAGAGGCGTGAACCCACTATCGAGCATAAATACTCCCTCTTGGAGTCACTAGCAACTACTTGGCCAAGATAGCTACTAACAACGGAGAGCATGCAAGATCACAAACAACATAGACATGATAGAATCATAAATACAAAACCATTAATCAAACCATCATAATAATCTCAATATCCATCGGATCCCCGCAAAGACAACATGCATGATTACAAATAGATTAGATATTGATCATGAACGGAGCTCACAAGATCTATACATGAAAGCACAAATGAGGAGATACAACCATCTAGCTATTACATGGACCCATAGTCCAAGGTGGAACTACTCACGCATCATACCGGACAGAAGGCCTCCGGGATGATCTCCCCTTCGGCAGGGTGCCGGGAAGAACTTCAGATCCCCCCGATCTAGGGATGATGGTGGCGGCGGCTACAGACGGTTTCGTGGATATTTGATCGGGTACTCAGGGTTTCTGCATCGGGGGCTTTTTATAGGCGAAGGGGGAGGCCGAGGAGGCGGCCAGGGGCCTCAAACCCTAGCCAGGCGCGGCCTAGGTCCCACCCACGCCTAGGGTGGGTCTGCCCCCCTGGCTGCCCCCTCCGGCTCCCCTCTGGACTTCTTGTTTCCCACGGAAATTAATTGACTTTGTCATTTGTCCCGTCCAATTCCAAGAATATTTCTTTACTAATTTTTCTGAAACCAAAAACAGCAGAAAACAGGCATCTGGCACTGTTGCAACTTGTTAGTATGTTAGTACCACAAAACATGTAAAAAGCACCTCAAAGTGTAGACAAGTAAAGCAAAGTAGATACTAAACAAGGATGGAGCATCAAAAATTATAGATACATTTCCGACGTATCACTCCTCATAGTCAGGCCATGGGAATAGCCAGGGACAAAGCCATGAGTACTCTTTAAGTACTCGCAAACTATCGCTAACAAGTAAAGTAGTTCGGGTAGGAATCCTAAGCTCTAGATTTATTTGCAAAAGGCCAGGTTTATCTCAAACTGAGTTTAGAAGGAAAGAAAACTAGTTTAATGTACTACAACACCTAAGTGGGAACTTAGTTTTCATGTTCACAGCCCTGTTGTGGTCAAGTCAAAGTCATAGTTCATTTCACAAGTCATTTTGAAAACATCTGACGACGGAACAGTATGGCCACTACAACTATCCATAACAGTGGGCGTGGATATTCTAATAGTTTTACACTCTTCAGAGGTGGTACACTTTCACCACAACATTCGATACATCCATCGGGTATAACCCTGAATCATCATACTTAGTATGCGTATAATCAATCCTAACCTTTCAATTACACAACCTAGTATAGTCACCTCCCCTATGAGTTTGGTCTCCCAACCATGACCATCTGTCATCTTGGGAACTGCATAGGTGGACATTCACATTCATGAGGTAGCCTCAGCTCAACCTCTTCCGCAAGGGAACCCATACTAAGACATATAAACTTCCAGTCAAGCCCTACCCAATTCGGGTATTGTGGTTGTACGGTAAAATTGGAATGGTATCGCATCCGAACCCAACCAACAACTTTTATAAAGGGCTAATGCTCATGCCTCAACATTTTCATCATCAAAATCATCTTGTGTTCACAACACATGTCAAAACATTTCAATAGAATGAATCTTCATTCCAAGGTTTTCATAATCATTTTCACCAAGTATTCCCATCTAAAGTGATCAACTTTTATGCTTAGCACTGGCCACTAAAGTTGAGGGTATTCACTAATGAGGGGTGCTAGTCAAGTGTGACTATCTAACTCTAGTTCTATGCCTTTTGATGACATCTAGTTCTAACTACTTAGGCCTAGTTGTATGGTCTTTATCATATCTATACTATTTTTCAAAAACTCACAAGTCACTAAGTAAAGGTAAAGAACTTTGGTAAAGATAAAAGAATAAAGCTTGCAGGTAAAACTGGGAATTGGTATAATCAAGGTTGCATAACCAAAGCATGCCTAATGCATCTTGCAGGTTAACTTGCTTGCATAGTTAACTTGTATTGTGGGGCTTGTAAGTATTAGCTTGCATGGTTTAGCTTAGCTTGCTAGGATGGATTGCCTTGACTCGTGTAGTGGTTGAAGTTTTCTTCTTCGTAGTACTCCTCCTCCTCGTAGCCTTGGTCGGTACTAGTGTCTATAAATAAATACGAGGTACACAATCACCAAACAATACTTAACTACCTCTATTTAGCACACAAAGGTTCACACTAAATGATCTAGCATCATCACAAACATCACATGAAATAAAGACCTAGTCTTAAATATTTTATTCTATAAAAGTAATTTCTACTCATTGAAAACTACTTAAGATTTAATATTCTCCAATTAAAATATGGGATCATGTTGACACATGTCATCACCACATATTC
This sequence comes from Avena atlantica, assembly GCA_910589765.1. Taxonomy (NCBI): domain Eukaryota; kingdom Viridiplantae; phylum Streptophyta; class Magnoliopsida; order Poales; family Poaceae; genus Avena; species Avena atlantica. The sequence continues at coordinate 378,800,322 of OU342736.1, forward strand.
TAATACCTGGGAATGTGATTTAAAGTGGTGGTCAAATTTTAGAAAGTTTAAAATTACTATTTTATATAATTAAAGTGACTAGAAATGCCTATATAGCATTCTTTTAGTACTAGTCCAAGATCACTGCATGTAAACCTAAATATTTTTACATATTTAGTTAGATCTTGTCAAATGTGATTTTTGAGAGTTGGAATCAACTCAAAAGCATTTATACTTGATTTTTGAAAAATGTTTGAATGTGGAAAAGTCTCTGTCTTGTTATTTTTACTATAGGTGATCTATAATTTCAAATGGTTTGAATCCAACGGGCTTGGATTGATATTTTCTCTTTCTAACAAAATTGGAATCATGCAATTTGTTTTAGTAAATCTCTTTGAATTGATTTTTGAATCTACTGATAGAACTAGGGTTTAACTAAATTGGAAAAAGATTATTTGAATCTTTGGGCTAAGCGTGGGAATGTTACAGGTTGAATCCCACAGACGGCGCCAATTTACGAGGTTCGATCTCATCAATGTCCATTGTTATGGACTTGGGTTTTGGAGAAGATGGGGATGCTGGAGATCACGGAACGTTTAACAGACAAGCAACGCGGGACACGAGGTTTACCCAGGTTCAGGACCCCAGAGGGAAAACCCTATCCTGCTTGTCTGCTCTTGATTACGGCGGAATCGATGGTTACAGAGGTGCGTAGATGCAATCTGGCGTGAGGTGTGTATGCGAGGGGTGGAAGAGATAGATTTGTAGATCTGTTGTGGTCTAGTCTATTGTATCGCAATCTGTCCTCCTCGTTGGATCCTCCTAGCCTTTATATATGGGGAGGCTAGGTCTCGGGTGCCAATACGATTTGGTTACAAGTTGTATTCAAACTCTAGTCTTGAGCTTTCCTTGTCTTGTGCGCTTGGGAGTCAGTGTCCAAATGGACATCATAGCAGCTGAAACGTCATAGGCGTCATGGACCCTGACAGGTCGTCGAGTGGGCCTTCCGCCGGGCTGGACCAGGTAGGATAACATCGGGTACCCGTAGGGAATATCCATGTCAACTAGGCCGGCCCAACTGCACTGCGCGCGTAGCGGGATGCTGACAGTGGTTCCCGTGCATCAATGGCTCATCTAACCTAAAGCGGTACGTTTCAATCTACGTCATGCGATTAGACTAGGATCTACGGTTCACGTTCGTCGTCTCCATCGAATAGCTCCGGCGATACCGAACCCTAATGGCAACGGTGGGGGTACGTGGTGGCTTACCAGGGCTCTAGCTAGGGTCTGTGATGGGGGCGAACAATGTTATCGATGATGGCGGTTCGAACGGTGGTCACGACGGCTCCTAGGGTGGCTCCAATCGACGGCTCCTCTCCTCCTCTGCAGCGGTGGACTCCGGTGAAATTCCGACGGACTGGTGCTCGCCTTGCTCCGGGGAAAGGTGTGGGGTGGTTCTGAGAGAGAGGGGGTGAGATGGTGTGAAGAATTGAGGCAGGGGTGGCCTATATTTATACACCGGTGACAGGGGCAGAGCGGCATGGTCTGGCTCCTCTAGCAACATCGTTGCAGTGAGCTACATGCATGGCTGAGGGCGTAGGACGGTGCGGTGTCTCCTGGCGGTCGTCGCGTGCTTAATGGCTCGACACGAGGCAGCCGAGAACGGTCGGGCGCGGTCGTTGCTCTGAGCGTAAATGGCGGTGTTCAAGACGGCGTACGGGGGCTTCGTGTCACGCGGCGGCGAACAGGCGTGTCTGGGAGGTATCTAGGGTCATGGCGCATGCAGTTAAGCGCGGCGAGAGCAAGGTGCGGCATGTGCGCGCATGTCGGCTGCGGCGCTCTAGCGTGATCTCGGCATGGCGATAGAGAAAATGGGCGCGACGTTTCTCGGTGGTCCATGGATTGGCTGAGCTCGAGGGGTGGACAGTGAGTGACGGTGGACGGTGGCCTGCCTCTTGGACATCATGGACGGGCGCGGCGCTTCCTCCTGCGTGCTGGCTATGGTCGGCTGGCAATGGCGGCTCGGATGGCGTGGCACTAGTGCAAACGATAGAGGGGTAGCTGCTTCAATGCGATGTTGGGCACTGGGGTGACAAGGGGAGTGAAATGGGAGCAATGGGGGAACAAGGCATTGATCAAGAACAGTGATAGTTAAGCAGTTGTTACTGCTCACCAGGTGTTTGATGAAATAGCCGCATGAATTCAAAGTTTGAATTTTTAGATAAATTTTGGTGAATGCTCTGGTCATAAGCTTGGTAGTCTGAGGTTGCTTAGGTTAGCAAGGTGAAGTTGTTTGGTTAGTTTTTGAGAAATGGCCATCTTAATACCTATTAAGGATTCAATTTTGAATTGTCCTTTAAATAGATTTGGAATTTATTTCTGTTGGTTTGTAAAGTGGGCTTGGATTCACTTTTACTTGGTCTAGCAAGGGGTGAAAATAATTGGATTTTTTTCTATAAAGTGGGCTTGGGTTCACCTCCCCTATGAGTTTGGCCAAAATGACCATTTGCTTATATTTCTTATATTTGATTTTCTCTTCATTTGATTCTGCTTGGAAATGATCAAGATGATATTTTTTTTCATCTTTGAACCAATCCTTAGCATTCATAGCATTCAACATGGCATTGCAAGCATTCATACACTAATCACACACACACATGCATTCATATTAATTTTAATAATAAAAGTTTTTGTTAACCCTAAACTTGGGTGATTAGAGCTTGATAATCTTGTTTAATATTTTTGGGATGTTACACATACCTTCCTCTTGGGGTTCCCAACGAGCTCTACATATCTGATCCATCAAGCACTTTTCTAGCGTTGTTGCCGGGGATTTAATGACAGCTTCAACCTCTTCCTCCTCGTCAGTCACTTTTCAGGGAGAAAGAAGATTCTTGCAAGGGGAGTCTCTCACAACCAATCTCCTTACTTTTTTTTGTTTTGCTTAGTTTATTTTGCTTTGTTTTTGCTTGTTTATTTTTATCAAAAATACAAAAAAATAGTTTTGCTTGGTTTGCCTTTTCTTATCAAAAACACAAGAAATTAGTTCCTACTTCAAGTGGCTTTCATGTATAGTGTTGCTCCAATCACTATGTCACATGTGGAAATGATCTTCACTTTCAAACAAGGAAGTGAAAAGAGTTTCAAAGAAGCTTGGTCTAGAATTTCTGATTCACATGAAAAAACTAAGCATAAAATGACTCTAGGCTTGTTTCTTAGCAGCTTCTACTATGGTCTTGATATTTGTTATAGATATGCTATGGATGCTGTAGTAGGAGGAGATTTTCTCCACTGTAATGAGGATGAAGCTTTTAATTCCATAAAAAATTGATTGCAACATATAATTTGCCTAGCAAATTTGATTCATCCTTTATAAACATTTATGCTATATTAAACACTCTTGAGACCAATATATCTAGTTTAAAGGAATGTTATAATATGCTTAGATAGCATCATGAATATGTTCCAATAAATTTCGAATCTTCAAAATGGCTTCCTACAGTAAAAGTTGTTATAAATAATGAAACTTTTTATGCTTGTTGTGATATTATGTCTGAATTTTGTCTTATGCCTAAGGATATTTATGAATCTTTGAATCTTTGGGGACTTTCTCAGGGTGGAGAAGAAATATATATTACCAATAATGCCACTATATTATCCATTGGAATAGCTGAAAGAGTGTTTACTAAGATCCTAGGGAAAGTGGTGAAATTACACTTGGAAGATCCCTACTGAAACTCCTTGGAGCAACAATAGATGTGGGAAAAGGCATCATGCATTTTGCTTCCCCACCGAGCGATCATACGTTCCCTAAAGATAAGAGTAAAGGTAAGAAAGGTAGGGGCAAGAAACTTGATCTTAATGCTTCTTCATTCGAAAATACTTGATTCTTACTTTCCATGCCTAACTTAAATGCGTTAAAGAAAAGTACTATTGGGAGATAACCCAATTTATTTTTATTTCAGTAAGTTTTTCTTTTGTTGAGTCTTGGAAGTTATTACTTCTGTAATAACCTCTCCTTATCCTTCTAGTGTGGTTTTTGTGCCAAGAATAACCTCTAATGAGAGAGAAGTAACATTTGGGAAAGTTGTTGTCCCAAAACAGATTTATATGCTTCACTGTAAAAATTTGTGAAAACTCCCAATACGTAGGATTGAGCTGTAATTTTCTGATCATATGCCCCAGATTATTATCTAACTTTTGTTAGTTCAACACTTTTCGATTTGAGCAACATAAGGACTTCGAAAAAATCAGTTTTTACCTATTGGTCTGTTCTGACAGATTTCTGTCATTATTTGCATTTGCCTCTTATGGGTTTCTTTTTTTGTTCTCTTTGATCACTTGATCTTTTAAAAGGAATTGCTACAGTATCTTGTGTTCTAATGGAAGTTTTACTTGTGTTGAAAATATATCCAAAGGCCTATTATCTTAAATACACTAATGTTGCTAATGAAGATTGTGTGATGTTTTGTATGATGAAAATTTTTAAGTATAAGGGAAGAATGATGTGATGAGATGAAGAATGGACAAAATATCAAGTTTGGGGATGCCACCCGTGTCACCCCAAGAAATATTCAAGAGGTACAAACGTCAAAGCTTGGGGATTCCCAAGGCATCCCCTTCTTTATCAATAAAAATCTCAGGTCTCTTTCTAGACACTTTATTTTTATTGCTTCATGCACTATTGTGTGGTTCTTGGAGCGTCTTTGTTTTTGTCTTTACTTTTATTTTGTTTGGTTTTCTGAATAAAGTAGTTGGACCCCCGCATTCGTATTTTGTTTCAAATAAGTTGATTGGTGTTGGAAAAGAGTAGGAAGTTTCATACTTAAGTGGTACAAAAGGAGCATTGTTTTGACTGTGGCTTAGACTTTATCATGTCATGATAGATGTTGCTTTGACCTTATGCTTAGTGATTATTGCTGCAGCGTGACTTGTTCCAAACAATTGAGATTGCTTAATGTGCCTTGAAAGAATCATGTGTTCTTTTAGCATACAAAAGCATAATATTGTGGTATTCTCCTTTGATGCTTTATTTGGGTTGACTTGGCACATGATTACACCATGTTAAGACTATGAACCAGTCACCTTATCCTCTACGATCATTTAGTTTTTGATGACTTTTCGTACCACTTTATGCTTTAATTAATAATGTTTTGTTGCTTTGCATGATTATGGCCATTATTGCTCTCTTAGTTGGTCGTTCCCAGTCTTTTGCTAGCCTCCACTTGTACTGAGTATGAGCTCTACTCATGCATACAACTCCCAAGAGACCAAGTTATTCCAAAGAGTCCACTATAATTTCCTATGCATGGTGTGTTATACCATTCCAAGTATATTCATGTTTTTATCTATCTTCCAAATTAAACTTGTTATGTGAAAATTAGTGATTAAAGCTCTCATGAACTTGATGGCACACTTTACTTTTTGCACCTAATAAACTTGAACCATGGTGTCATCTATGTTGCTTATATGCTTGCACTTATAAGTTGGAAATTAGCAGAAAAATGCTGTCATGGGGAACGCTTTCAATACTTGTAAATATTATCCAGTTGATATCATGATCTTTTGTTTATGGATGTCAGCGGTGTGAAATAAAAGGGGAGCTTGTAAGTTCATGGAGTATTATATATGTGTTAGAGAAACGCCTGGACGGCTAGCCTAAGCCATGCCTAATCATGGTGGAAACTTGTAGCATAACCATAGTGATCAATCTATGAAGCATCTTCAAAAAAAAAGAAAAAAAAGCACCATGCTCATGGTAAATAAAAAGATAGCTGAGATGCTCATTGTCTGTTGCCTTGTAATTTTGATGTGGGATGGCTCCTGTGTCATGGGGCAAGGGGTACCCTGTTGGCGGTTCTCTATGATACACATATACCTACAATGACAAGAACCTTCTTGTGACTAAAGTTGAGTAGCATGAGGAACGACCCTCGTACTCAAGGGACATGAGATTGCCAACTTATGATCTGTCAAGCATATACTTCATATTTGTTTCACTTTAACCTTAATCACTTCAAGATGCTTATGACAGGGGCAATGAGAGCTGAAAGCTAATAAGTACCATAATTTTTGGAAGATCTTTATGAAACTTGAAATCCCTGCTTCCCTCTGTGAAGGGCCTTTCTTTTACTTTTATGTTGAGTCTCCATCTTCTATCTTTATGCACCAACTATGAGAGCATAGTTGTCATTCTTAGTTTAATGTGCATTGTCCCAAAACTTATTGATTGATTCATAATGTTGATATTGCTTGTTCTTAAATTATTTGTATCTAGTCACCCTTATAAAATTTGAAGGTGTCCTATGCATTTATGTTTTGCTATACCATGAAGGACAAGTAGAATACCACTCTTGCTATGTTTTCTATATGTGAAACAAACATCTTTCAATGCATTGTTATTCATGATCTTTGTTTGTACCTTTTCATGTTACAACATAGTTGCTATGTCTTATTGTTAGAACTACATCTTTCATGCTCATGTTTAGGGTACTTTGATCCCAGCTATCAATTCTTTATAAATACCATGATCAAGATTGTGTTGGTGCATGTCACCTCAAAAATTATTCTTTTTATCATTTACCTACTCAAGGACGAGTAGGAGTTAAGCTTGGGATGCTTGATACGTCGTAAACGTATCCATAATTTTTGATGCTCCATGCTTGTTTTATATCATTTGTCTTATGTTTTTTCTACACTTTGAGGTATTTTTACATTTTCCGGAACTAACCTATTGAGAAGATGCCGCAATTCCAGTTGCCTATTTTCTGCTGTTTTGGTTTTAGAAAAGCTAGTAAGGAAATATTCTCGGAATTGGACGGGACAAAAGCCAAAGTCAATATTTTACCAGAAGGAACATGGAGTCCGGAGGGCAGCCAAAGTGGGGCCACGAGGTGGCCAACCCTGTGGCGACGCGGCTAGGGGGCGCGCCAGCCCCTAGGTGTGCCCCCCTTGGGAGCCCGCCGACCTTGCCCCTTCGCCTATAAAAGCACCCCGATGCAGAAACCCTAAGCACCCGATCAGATCTCCACGAAACAGTCCGTAGCCGCCGCCATCTCCATACCTAGATCGGGGGATCCGAAGCTCTTCCCGGCACCCTGCCAGAGGGGAGAGATCATCCCAGAGGCCTTCTTCATCACCATGCCAGCCTCCGGGGTGATGTGTGAGTAGTTCACCCTTGGACTATGGGTCCATACAGTAGCTAGATGGTTGTTTCTCCTCCTTTGTGCTATCATGTTTAGATCTTGTAAGTTACGTTCATGATCAAGATCATCTATTTGTAATGATACATGTTGTGTTTGCGGGGATTCGATGGATATTGAGATACTATGTCAGATTGATTATTGATTCTATCATGTCTATGCTATTTGTGATCTTGCATGCTCTCCGTTGTTCGTAGATGCTTTGGCCAAGTAGATGCTTGCAACTCCAAGAGGGAGTATTTATGCTCGATAGTAGGTTCATGCCTCTAGTAATCTGGGTAAGTGACAGAAATCTCTAAGGTTATAGATGTGTTGTTGCTACTAGGGAGAAAACAACAATCCTTTGTCCAAGGCAATTGTATTGTTTACTTTACACACATTGATTAATGCAATTATCTGTTGCTTGCAACTTAATACTGTAAGGGGTTTGGATGATAACCTAATGGTGTATTATTAGTCATAGATGCAGTTGGATTACGGTCTATGTATTATGTTGTAATGCCCAAACAAATCTTGTAGGAGTCAAGATGTCTAGTATATGCATTGTTATGCTTTCTCAATCTATCAATTTCTCCGCTGTAATTTGTTCACGCAACATGCTATCTATCTTATGGAGAACACCTCTAGTGAACTGTGGACCTCGGTCCATTCCTTTATCATTGATATACCATCTACTGTTTACCGTTTACTGTTTACTTTCTACAAGAAAAACACTATACGTTTAATCCTTTGTTTTCAGCAAACCAGTGAGATTGACGACCTCAGTGTAAGTTGGGGCAAAGTATTGAGTTTGTGTTGTGCAGGTTCCAAGTTGTTAGCAACACCTTGGAGTTGTTTCCTTACTCCTACTGGTTCGATAACCTTGGTTTCATAACTGAGGGAAACTTTCTGTTGTGCTCATCATACCTTCCTCTTGGGGTTCCCAACGAGCTCTACATATCTGAGCCATCAGAGTGCTAGGATGAATATGATGATTCATGATCGTCCGGTGATGATTGGGACATTTATGAGGAGGAGGATGTTCTTATGATTGTAGCATTGCACAAGAACAACCGGCCAAAGCACAGTGGTTCCGTTCTCGTTCATGTAAAGCTATGGAGGGAGATAATAGAAGGCCACAACAAGTTGATGCGGAGCTACTTTGTGGAGAATCCTATTTTTCTTGAAAACAACTTTCGACATTAGTTTAGGATGGGAATCAAGTTGTTTGAGGATATTGCGAGTGTGTGACGAAGCACGATCAGTTTTTTTTAGCAAAGGAGGAATGCTGCTAGAGAATTTAGGGCATAACATTTACCGGGATCACTGCCTTGCGTATGATGGCATACGATATTCTAACGGATCTAGTTGATGACCACTTGGCAATAATGAGAGTCAGGCCATCGAGTGTGTCAAAGTTCTTTGCAATAGAGATGGTGCAAGTGTTTGGTGAATATTATTTTCTTGGTATGCTTGGTCAATTGATTGCATTCATTGGAGCTGGAAGAATTATTTTGCAGCATGGCATGGATAGTTCATAGGTCACAAGAAGGATTCCACTATTATTCTTGAAGCCATGGACGACCATGAGACTTGGATTTGGCATGCTTTCTTTGGATGTCCGGTTCATGCAATGATATCAATGTGCTTAACGATCACTGCTCTTCGCCAAGTTAGCCACCCAAGAGACAACATCGGTGGAGTTTCAAGAAAACTGCAAGACATACAACATACCCTACTACCTTGATTTATCCAAGGTGGTCTACATTTGTGAAGCCAGTTATCAAACCCCAAGGTAAGAAACAACTTGACTTATGAAGGCAATAATAGGTGATTGTACTGCTATCTGATATTGCTTATTGTGTATTGTGTGATTGCATTGTGAGCCCTTGGGTTGTTTATATAGTACTAGAAGACCTGGTGAAAGGGAATTTCCTGCCTTAATGATGTTTTGGTGTTTGTTGTCAACACAATGTAGTTTTTAGCGTGCGCTGAGTATTACAGGTTCATCAGTGAAGAGGCTCAAGATGGTGTTATATTTTTCAAAGGTGAAGGGATCAAAGATTTATCAAGAAAGGTGCTTCGCTGGAAGCTTTGGTTGGTTGCCTCCCCTGAGTCCGGAGACTCTGAGGTCCAGGCCTGGAGACTCCGGGGTCTTGGATCGGAGACTCCGACAATGTCTCCGGGCTAGTCTCCGCCCCTAGACTGCTCTCTATATCCCTTCCCGGAGTTGGGTCCAGAGTCGCACGCACCACCGGAGACTCCAGGGCTGGAGCCCAGAGACTCCGACCCAAACTCTGGCCTTATCTCTGGGGTGCCTCGAAAAGTCTACTGGACCCCCCCCCCCCCCCCCAGGAGTCCTACCCGAAGTCCATCGCTCGCACCGGAGACTCTGACCCTCCCCGGATACTCTGGCCCTAAAGACCAGAGACTCCGGGGTTAGTGAAGCTGCAATGGCTCTTTTTCTGGGGGTGCTATAAATACCCCCTTCTTCTCCAAGTGAAGGTTGCGACTTCTACTCTCTCTCCTCCATTAATGATGAGCTCCAACCTCCTAGTTCTCCCTCTATAGCGACTCAAACTTGATTCTCTTTGGGGAATCGAGGGAGGAGACCTATACCTAGCTTTCCACCAAAGGGATTTGTGTTTCCCCATCATTTGTGTAAGTTGCTGTTGCTCTAGGGTTTGAGGAAACCCTAACTTGTTGAAGTCGCCCTCCATAGCTCATCCCCGTGTGTAAGAGCTCTGATGTCGTCTTGGGAGCCTCCAATTCAGTTATGGAGAAGTTCCCCAAGCATTTGTACAAGGTTCCGGACACCACCTTGAAGGCCACCATATAGTGGATCGTGTACTTGCCGTGAGGCGGGTGTGCGGGAGAATGGGGTGAGGCCTTTCGCGGCACTGGTGGTCTTACTACCGCCCACCCCTCCAACGGAGACGTACTTCCCCTCAAAAGGAAGGAACTTCGAGATAACATCTCTGTATCAACTCTCGGTGACTTTTATCCTCTTTCTCTTTATTGTTATTGTTGCTTGCTTGCTTGCTTGCTTGCTTGTCATATAGGTTCTCTCACTTAGTTACATATCTAGAGAGCTTACTTTGTGTCAAGCCCTAAATTAATAATAAAAGAAAATTTGAATAGCGTCTATTCACCCCCCCCCCCTCTAGTCGCTTATACCGATCTTTCACCTGGGGACTAAGAATCCTAGTAGAATAATCCTAAACTATCAAATATAGCAATACATGATCTACTCTAATACAAAACCGTGGTATACTCTACCCCTCCGCCTCCCCTGCGATCGGTGGTGACGCAAACAATAGGAGCGTCGCGGACGGTCTAACTAAAGCATAAACCGAAGATGTCGACTGGAGAGGATGTCAGTGGATGATAGCCCTTGATGCCAATGTCAATATAGGCGAGACTGAGGGTGTCATAGTCATGGTAGATGATGTTGTTAGAGTGTTGGTGATGTAGTCATCATTGATGAAGTCATTGAGGTTGATGTAGTTGTGGTCGGTGTCGTCGTTGAGCCCGGGGGAAGTCGCTAGAGTAATAAAATAGTAAAAGGCAGTTGCAAAAGTAGTCAACTCGAGGTAGACGTAGATGAAGTTGTGGTAGTATAGGTAGGAGACACGTTGTGCTGATCTTTCCAAACTCGGGAGCGTGCCGGGGACGAAGGCACGTGTTGGTGTTGCCAATACCGGACGTGCGGAGACAGGAACAATTATGAACCATGCGAGCAAGAGTCATCAAGATCAGCAGAGAAGACATCCGTGTACGGTCGATTGTGCACCGTACACGCCGGAGTAGACGAAGTGTTTGCAATCAGAAATTTTTGCACAAGCGACGCAAATAAAAAATAGACTACAACTCTGGCGGCAAGGTCATGATGGACGAAGACAGTGAAGTGGTTGTCGATGGTGATTGAACTATAGTTGTAGTAGATGCGGGGATCAAACCCGTTTTATTCATCCACATGCAGGAGATCTTTCTCGTTTGTTGAAGGAGAGGTTGTAGCTGTCAGAAATCAAGCCTGTTTTATTCATCCACATGCAGGAGCATGGCACACAGAACCCATTAGTGTTGAAAAAGACCTTGCTTGGTGGTGACGTCGATGATGCGGTACGTGTGGTGGAGTTGATGGTGTAGATTTTTGTCGGCGATGATGACAAGCGACGATGTAGATGCGACCCTTTATTTATGGCGAGGCGCGTACTCGGGTATGATTATCCTGGTTCATGTCGACGAAGACGAGCCAGCAAGATGGCGACGTGCGGCCGGAGAAGTCGACGCGACACGTGAAGGCGTCCCTTTGGGCGCCGTGCATATCATCCTTGTTACGGTGGCGAGGACTTGCTCGAGATGAGTCCATGTCAAGGTTAGAGTAGAGGCGCGTGATGACGTCATGCGGCAGTGGGCGACGCAATTCGATCTATGATTGGCGAAAGAAGGAGAAACGCCGGTCAAGTGGCCAGTGAGAAAATCTTAACAAAATCTATTGGATCTAATCTACGAGTTGTGCCGCCCCGGTGGAGATTTTTCTCCCCTGGGACGGTGCGGCGAAATCAGTGGACTAAACCCTAGGTCAAGAACCGAGAGACTCTGATACCATGAAGGCAATAATAGTTGATTATATTGCTAGATTGATATTGCTTATTGCATATTGTGTGATTACACTGTGAGTCCTTGGGATATTTATATAGTATAATAGAAAACTTGGGGACTAAGAAACCTAGTAGAGATATAATCATAAACTACCAAATATAGCAATACGTGATCTACTCTAATACAAAATTGTGGTATACTCTAACAACTTTCATAATGCTCAAGCGGCAGCTAGGAAAGATATGGAGAGAGCATTTGGAATTTTGCAAGACCAATTTGCTATTATCAGAGGACCAACTATATTTTGGGATCAAGAGATCCTTTGGTACATCATGGATGCTCATGTAGAGGTGGAGATCGAGTCACGCTCTTTCTTGATGCGTACAACAACCAAGATATGGATGTGCATGAAGATCTTCAAAAGGATCTCATTGAGAAGTGATGGAGGTGAAATGGCCAACAGAAGAACTAGTTTTATCTCCATGTCATGTTGTTGTATGTGATTAACTCCATGTTGTTTGTGTGTTGATGGACTGTTTGTATTGTGATGTAATAATTAAGTATAATTTATGTTTTATTTGTTTAGATTTATTTGAGATAAAGTTTCATATTATTTGTTTCATATATGTATGCAATTGTTTCATATTGAGGAGTGTTATGCGGCAACCGTGCCCTATTTTGCATCATCTAGCAGCTGTGCTCTAAAATGAATCACCTTGAAAAGCATAAACTATATTGGTGTTCTATATCCCAGTTTTTGGTGCCCTATCATTTTTGGGGCACTAGTTTTCAGTGTCCTATTATACATCATCGGGTTAGATATAGCACACCCATGGATTTTCTTGTATCCACTCCGTCGTTACATGGCACACATCGTATTTGAGGTTAAAGTCTGACCGTAGAATTGACAAATCAAACACGTGTTACAAAAATCATAGCATCAATTCATATTCTGCAAAAAGTTCTAATGGTATATCTTACACACAACTCATATATAGTTGATTCTGTCAACAAAAAAAAACTCATATATAATTGATCAAATTAGCTGTCAAAATAAATAAATCATGGCGGACGAAGTGAGTGGTTTGTAACAGCAAACCACCTACGAAGCAGTCTGCATGTGCGCGACAACAGACAAGCTCCGCCTGAACAAGCCAGATTTTAGTAGCACGGATACCTCATGCGTGAACAAAGAAATCCTGAAGAGACCGAAACAATGGGTCCTGTCAATTCATCAGCAAACCGAAAAACAGCATGGTGTAAGTCAAGTGACTGCTAGGAAAAATAGATTCAGAAAAAAAAAGTACACCGAGAACCATCGTCATCGCTATAGATAAAGAGAAACACCAGCAATAAGCAGATAGCAAATGAAAGCAGAGAGAACAAAGACGATTATCGCAAAGATGGAAACATTAGTGCAGAATAACATCCAGGTGTACCCTCAGATATGTCACTGCTGGTTAGTATCTACAGTTTGATCATTTCCCCATTATAGACAAGAACTATACAGAAAACAGTTCATTCAACAACTAGCTTATCAGTTACAACATTTGATTTGGAAGTTGCATATAAGTGCTCGAGTTAGGTCGGCACCCTCCAACAATCATCCGACCGTAGGCAGCAAAGGCATTATCAGGACTGCCAGAGACACTGTAACCCCTGATCAGGGCATTGTATGTGAAAACATTGGGCTTCCAACCTCTCGCCAGTAGTTCTTCATACATTTTGCCGGCTTCAGCAGCCTTCCCTGCTTGTCCCAGGTAGAGGATCAGTGAGTTGTACGTGTACAGGTTCGGGGCGATTCCTTTCTTGTCCATGTCGTCGTAGAGGGAGACGGCTTCATGTAACCTTCCGGATTTACCGAGACCATGGATGAGCAGGTTATATGTGATGAGATCAGGCTCAAGTCCCTTATCTGTCAGTTGTTTGAAGTGAGACAGGCCATCATTCAACCGCCCTGCCGCGCAGAGGGTGTCGATGAGAACTGTGTATGATTTTATATCCGGGTTTATTCCCTGCTCGACCATGTTCTCAAAGAGCTCGCAGACTTTTTCTGTGTCACCTGCTAATCGATATCCATTTAGCAGAATATTGTAGATGGCGCAGTTAGGTTGGCATCCGCACTCCAGCATCTCCTCAAAAAGAGCTTCTGCATCTTCTATGCTTCCATCTTTTAACAGTCCATCGAGGAGCGGACCGTACGTGCATGGTGTGGGAGAGAAGCCTTCGCTCATCAGATGGTAGTATAAGTTTATAGCCTCGTCCAACATCTTTGATTTTACAAGACCCGAAATGATTGTGTTATAGGTAACATAAGTTGATTTGTATCCCTTGTGATGCATCTCTTCTTGGACTTTCAACATATCCTCAATACGCATTGACTTACCCATGGCATCCATAATCAAATTGTAAGTAAACTCATCAGGGTCACATCCGAGTCCTTTCATCTCAGAGAACAAACCTTCAGCCATCTCAATCAGGTCTTCATCCACAAGGCCACAAATAAGAGCATTATATGACCCTGTTTTTAGCAAGACGCCAAAATTCTCGAACTTCTTGACGAGATCATATGCCGCCAGAGCCTCCTTATGCTTGCAGAGATGCCTAATTATTGGGCACAGAAAGAAATCATCCAGGAGAATACCTCTTGATGCTACATTCTCCGCAAACTCAATTGACTTTTCTGTACCTGCCTTGTTCAATATCCCTTCCATCAATGAATGAAACGAAGATCTATCCAATTTAGAATCAGGTTGAAGAATGTATTCTTTAACAGTATGCAGAGCTTCCTTCATCAATCCATTTCTCACAAAACTCGGGAGGATAGTACACACTGTTGCATAATCTGGAGCAAGGACCTTTTTCATCTGGCAAAACATCCTGAATGCCTCATTCAATCTGTCCTCTTTAACAAGGCCATACATAGCAGTGTTGTAAGATGAAAGGTCAGGCATGCAATTATTCATTGTCATACTGTATAGCATGTCCAGTGCATAGTTCACCTCCCCATTTTTGCAGAGACAATCGAGAACTGTATTGTATGTTATTAAATTAGGTGGAAAGCTATTAGAGTTCATTTCTTCAAGCAGTTGCATTACCTCCTTGACTTTACCTTCCCTTCCCAATCCGGCCAAAAGTGTGTTGTAAGTACAGTCAGAGGGATCAAGATTCATTTCTTTCAATTCATAGAAGACTTTCCATGCTTCATTTCCCCTGCCTGCCTTGTAGAGCATATCGATCAACGAATTCATTGCAAGAACATCAGGAACACATCTGTTTTCAATCATCTCAGAGAAGATCTTCATGGCCTCATCAGCATTGGATGCCTTGCTGCAACACTTGATCATCATAGTGTAGGTGATGACGTCTGGACAAATCCCCATAGTTTTTAATTCATGGAAGACCCTTTTTGCCATTCCAAGCCTGCCAGATTTAGCAAGACTATACAAAACAGCATTACCAGCAACAACATCAGGAACAATCCCTTTGCTCTTCATAAGCTCGTACCTTTTAATTGCTTTCAGAGATTCCCCAGATTTTCCATAGTAATTTATGAAAAGAACATGTGTATAGCCATTTGGCGTAGGACCATGAACATTCATATGGTTGAACAGCTCCAGAGCGTGGTTAAACCTATCAGCTTTCAGAAACCCAGATATCAAGGAGTTGTATGAATACTGCTGAGGTACTATACCCTTTTGTTTCATCTCATCAAAAACATCTGAAGCTTCATCAACCCTCCCAACTTGGCACAATGCATCCACGGTTGCAGTATAAGCAACAACATTGTCATTGTAGCCATCAGCTTTCATTGCATTCCATATTTCACTTACTGACCGCGAGTCACCACTGTCACCACACTTGTCCAGGAGAGTGATGTAGGTCACTCGATCAGGTTTTTGATCACTTGCTTTCATCTTCCAAAATACATCCTTGGCATCAGTAAGTCGACCGGCATCACAGAGAATCTGTATAAGCACAGTATTGGTGATGACATCCGGCTTGCAACCCTCTTCCTCCATCTTCTGAAAAATCTTATGCGCCTCCCCAAATCTTCCAGCTTGTCCAAGAACCCGGATACAGATGGTGTAGCTGTACACATTTGGCTTCACTCCACGGGCCTCCATGTCACCCAACAATCCAACAACCGTCTCTGCATCCCTCTTCTTCCCAAATGCCAACATCAGCACGGAGTACGTCCTGACAGTCGGTATGACACCGTCCATTGCCATCACCCTGTACACCTCCATCGCCTCCCTCTCGCACCCAGACTTGACGAGGAAATATATGAGGCCGTTGTAGGTGTAGGCGTTCAAGACGATCCCGGCCTCTTTCATCACCGGCAAGGCCACCGGCGCGCTCCGGAGACCCCCTTGGACGCCGAGCGCCCCGAAGATGGTTGAGAAAGTGCCCACATTGGCCTTGATGATCTGCCTCTGCATTAAGTCGAACACCTGGGCCATGTCCTCGACCCGGCCGTGGGCGCGCATCAGCTCGAGCATGTAGTTGCACGAATCCGTGGTGTGGACGACCCTGGGCTGCCGCGCGACGGACCTGAACAGCTCGAGGGCTTCCGCAGGGTCGGCGGCGGCGGCCGACCTGAGCATGTGGACGATGTTCTCCGCGACGGGCCGGCCTACCACCCGTTCGTCGCAGGTCGGTGGCGCGAGCTGGCGGCTGCCAGCACGACTGCTTGGCCGCCTCTTGGGCGGGGCAATTAGGAATCCAGGAGAACTCCTGGACTTCTGGGGCCGGGGTGTCCCGGCACCGGCGGCGCCGCCACTGCTCACGACTCCGGAGCAGCAGAGCTCCATGGTGGCCACCCGCCCCCCGTCTTCTTATGGCAACACAAGCAAGCAACACCTGAAAAATTCAGAAGAATAGTTGAATACCGAATTGGGAAATTGCAGTGCAGTTCTTGGGTTCTCGGGAATTCACCTGCCGCTGGTGGTGGAAATGGAGGCTGGGGAGGTGGCAGACGGTGGTCACCTGGTCTGGGGATAACGGGCCAGAAACCTCACCGCGCCGGGAAGCCACAGAACGACGATTTTTTCCCCTCCTTGATGAGAACCGTATCCTCTGCGCCTGTGCCTAGGCACAAGTGCACAACCCAAAACGAGAGGCAAGCTTCAGCTGTCACAACTTTCCCTCCCCAAACTTTGTCTTTAGCTTCCATGTCATACTTTCTCCAAACATCGCGTTTATCTAATGGGCTATTTGGTTAAACTTATTTATGGGTTATAGCTTTTAGCTTATAAACCAAAAAACACTCAAATAGGTGATTTTGATTTTAGCTTTTAGCTTATAACACCGTATAACTGTGTTCAGTTAAAAGTCAAAATCAAAAGCACCTATTTAAATGCTTCCATGACTTATAAGCCAAAGACGGGAACAGTACAATATTTTCATGCATATTTAATTTGCAATGATTATTATTAGTGAACAGTTGAAAAAAAATCAAAAGCCTCAAAAACCTCATCATACTGATTCAACCAAAAGAGGTGTGAAAACTTTGTCGCGTTGCAACTATCAATTAATTTTGACTAAATATCGTTGCTATATATTATATCTCTTGCAACTTGTATAAACATTGGAACACCAACACAATGGACTCTTGCAAATAATTTGCTATTCATTAGAAAAGCCATGTTATGAATACTTGATAATATTAAACTGTCATGCCTGCATAGAACAAAGTTTTTTGTCAAAATCTTTTATCGTTTATGCACTGTGTTTGAGTTGTTTGAGGACAAACAACGAGATAAGCTTGGGTGTGTGTGTGTTGGGGGGGGGGGGGGGTATATATCCAAAATATATCTATTTTTCAAATACTTTGCTCAATGTTTTACTCTGGAATCTCACCAAACTTGGACCAAAACTGCTGAATCTCACGCTGTTTTTAGCAAAAGTCTCATTTCTGCCTTTTACATAGGAAATTAATCTGGAAAAAAAATACCATAAAAGTTTGTCATCGGAACAAGGACTCTGTGCACTATAAATTCATGAGAGGGGCCACGAGGCCCAAAAGAGCACTTGGGGCACGACCTAGGGTGGCGCCCGTTCCACCTATGCCCAATTGGGCCTCGAGCGTCGCATCGCCTCCTTCTTTCACATACCCCTTATATACCCTAAAACTTATTCTGTCAGAAGCAAAGAGCCATTCTTGAAACAGAGCACTGCCACCACCACGATCTTCATTTTCAAGGTCAGATTGATCCTGCTCTCCATGCGGAGAGGGGGATTTCGATGCCTTCTTCACCACCATCATCATCAACGTCATCTTCATAAACCATGTGCTCACTCTCCATCACCATGAGTGATTAGTTCCATGTAGGCATGTGAGGTGGATGGGATTTGATGATATTGATCATGTAATCATGTATAGATGTTGATATTTGAGGTGCTTGTCTTGAAGATATTTTTGTATGGGTGTTGACGCACTTTTGCTATGTTTAATGTTTGTTACTAGGGCCCTAGTAACACGATTTCAGTACCAAACTTTTATTGATCCATCATATATATGAGTTTTGTATTTATCTGCAAAGTGTATTACCTATTACTATGTTGAACATGTGAACCCTAAAGTGATAGTTAGGGAAAATAAGCGGAGATATGTGATAGTTTGAGGAAATGGAGTGGCAATGCATTGTTTAGGGATAATCTAAAGGGTAGACCTTAATTACTCGTAGTTTCACGATGGCCTCAATGAAATGGGCAGGTTGGATAATAGATGTTATGCAAATTCTCATGGTTAGTACACATTGACTATATTTGGGACACACACCTACACACAAACAGAGCTAGAGATAACCACCATGTTGTTTATGTTTATATCTATATTATATGATCAATATTATTCATACAATACCCCACTACCACCTCATGCCCACGCTTTTATCCACTAAAAGTTACAAGTTCACTACTTTCGATGAAAACTGGAAACCTGCTACTACTATTTACTGTTTGAATTCAAATATTGTAATCACAACTTGCTTTTCGAGAATATTGATAGACATGTGTGGTTGAGAGTGACATCTCAAATGCTAAAGTATTTTTGCTATTTGTGTGTTCTCCTTATGTCAAACTATAAATTTGGGTAATACTTTCCATGGAAGATTTCAGTGATCCCTTGCACTTGAGGGTTATCAGCGGTCTATCGTAACGTAGCCATGTGATGCCCGCTCCGCCCCCAACGCCACTGGTGCCAACCAAGTGTTCGAGGACATGACCATGAGCTAATAACCATTCATCCCCTTTCTAAATTATTTCAAATTATTGCGCGTAGTGGATTCAACATTCTGCCTTGTAGCTCCAGTTTGCATGATGTGCCTACTTCGTTTGTGAACTTGTTAAATGACAATGCGGTTAACATTGAACACATCATGATTGACAAGTATGACAGCAGAGATGGTTTAGATCCCTCATGAACTTATGACGAGGTGGAAGGTAGTGTGGATGGTGTTGGTGATGATAGGGATGAGGTGGAGGATATTGAGAAGGGGGTGGGTTCCTCGCAAGCTCGAAAGTTGAACTACACCCAACTGAAAGATGTTACTTTGGTCAGAGAATGGGATAGTGTGTCAACAACGACCAAACAGGGAAGTTGTATTGGCAAAGGATCGAGGACCAATTCTTTCAATTTAGGTCCCCTCTTCCAACCACAACACCACACACCTATAGATCACTCCAAGGTCGTTGGGATGTGGCGGATTGTAGCCATTGGAGTGGATGCTTGTAGGTCATTTTAGGTTTCGAGGGATAGCGCGGGCTGCGGTCGGGCACACACATCATAGGCGAACTGTAAAACAGAATATCCATCTTTTGTGTGGTGAAGTTAGAGCACCTCTAGCAAACAAATAGTCAACTGGAGATATTATGTCTACTGGAGATGCTCTAACTTCACCACACAAAATGAGTCCTCGTCCCCACTATAAACTACCACCTTGTGCTCATCCCTATGCCTAAGTGGGTGTTGACCGTTGAACAAGATCTACCCCATAATGAGGAACTTCATTTGGGACGACAAGGTCGGAGAGGCCTATGGTGGCAGACACTCTCTAGTCAACTGGAAGGTGGTGTCGTGGCCTAACATCCTAGGCGTCCTTGGCATCATGGATCTAGAGTGGTTTAGAGGGGACTCGAGGCTACGGTGTCCTTGACTCTAGTGGATCGATCCAAGCCGACCCTTGGCGTACTCCGAGCTGTCATGCAACTCCGCTGATATGGTTCTTTTCAGGACTCCCACCAAAATTTACCTAGGCAACAGATAAGTGATCTTTTCTGGCATGAAAATTGGTTGGATGAAAGATCCCTCTGTACTCGCACTACGGAATGTTTCAAGATCGCAACGAGAGTAAATAGAATTGTCTACAAGGAGCTCAAGTGAGAGAACTGGATCGGCCCTACACAACTTATGAAATTCATTGCCATATGTCCCATCATCGACAAGGTCACCTTGTTGTCTAACGTGCATGATTCCATTCGTTGGCTCTAGACCATGTGTACCTCACAATCTCGGCTTACCACATCTAAGGCCACCTTGTTTGCTAAATGTGCATGATTCCATTCGTTGGCTCTAGACCAAAAATGGCGTGCACATCACAGTCTCGACTTACCACTTACCACATCACAATCTCGACTTACCACTTACCACATCCAGTTTAGCGAGACTTTCCCCTGGTTTGATGCCACCAAGTTTATCGGCAAAGTCCGAACCTAAATGCAAGTTGTTCTCCTGTCTTGCCCTACAAGGGCGTGGATAGGCTCACGAACCTATATGTCGGTTTTGCCTTAGTGCCTTCGAGACGCTTATGCAAGGATTGCATCATCTCGACCGCAGTTTGGAACATGATCAACACGTGGGTTGGAGACCAATTTTTGTCCTAAACTCACACGAACAATTGATGTCAAATTTCGGTTACAAATAGTCAACTCATAACCCAAGGAATAAAAATAACAAATTTGGTTCTGATAGTAGTCTCAATGGCTGGACTAATAGGCCAACTGAAATACATATTACTCCCTAAGTTCCAAAATATAAGATGTTTTAGTTTTTTTCTGGAACACATGTATCTACTCCTAGATGACTTCTTATTTTGCTCCGAATCTAACACTAAAGGAGTCTAGACACATGCGTTTCAAAAAAAGGGTAAAACACCTTATAATTTCAAACAGAGGGAGTACATATGTATACTCTATTATTTTCAGAAGGTTTTATCATAAATTTCTGACGTCAGGTGCCAGGATACATCCTCTAGGTGCAGCAAGATGTAAGAAACTAACATTTGCTTGTCCTGACAAACGGAGAGCTGTCTCAATAGAACTATAATAAACACGTAAAAAGTCGAACCACTGGAATGACTGAAAGCTCTAACCGAGCAAATCTATTTAACGAGCATCAGGACAGATCTGTATTGTATACACTCTTCATTTGTTGGCCATATACAGTACAGATCTCAATGTGAAACCTGAGAAAGCAGCTTCGCATTATTTTGGGGGCGAACTTGAACTCAGCACCCATTTGGCGGTGCATTCAGCTCCAGCAACGAGCGAATATCAATCACAGTTGTCAGTTGCCGTATCATTTTGCTGTTGCTCACACATCAGCCTAGCTGCTTCTTGAAGAGCTGCGTGTAGCTCATCGTGCTTATCTGATCTCTGGAAAGTAAACGTAGTGCCGTTTATACATGGACTAGACCGTTGTATCGCCTTCTCCTCGAGTATTTGCTTGACAGCCTGTGACAAATCGAGACAAAAGAAAGCATTAACGTTCAGTAAATTTGAATAACTTGAACTGAAAACACAAAAAATCTTACTCCCTCCGTCTCAAAATAGATGTCTCAAAGTTGTCAAAATTTGGATGTCACGGAGGGAGTAGTTAACTCATAAACCATATCCGAGTGATGTGACCCCTTATCATCACCATAACAGCAGGTCTAATTTCGGTGAAAACCAGACAAGGCTGTACTGTCAGACCAATTGCAACGCTTGACTGTCAAATATGTGAAACTGTTTTATCATAAACTCCTTAATGCTTGTGAAATGAGTACATATACACCACATATGGGGCTGTTTGGTTCACAACCACGTTTTGCCAAGCCAAAGTGTGGCTAGACAAAAGTGTGTCTGAATTTTTTTGAAGCCAAAGTTGGCAAAATTGACTCTATGACAAATGGGTCATACAGGCAATAAAGTGTGGTAAAACCAAACACATGCCAACTAAACTGTGGCTGCCAAACTTTGGCAAAATGTGGCAAAACCAAACACATACCAACTAAACTGTGGCTGCCAAATTACATAACTGGTATTGTGCCTCCCCAATACACTAGTTTGTACTTGCAGTATGTACCAAATTGTAGGTAACACCAATTATTGCTTGGTCAAACTTGCAGTGTACTAAGTCCCACCAAGGTTTGCAATATTATAGGGGTACCACACAGGCTTAACAATCCTCGAGAGACCAGATTTCCCAATGTGGACTGCAAGGTACCACTAGCACCAGGAAAACAATATGGGGGTACTTTGCTGCTACATTAATAGGCTATAGAAGCTAAACATTATGCAGAACTGAGCAAACACAAACTGATCATGATGAAAAAATAGATAGAAAGATAAGCCAAGCAGTAAAACACTAGGAGCTGGACAGTTAGGCCTGAGAATTTCGTAATACTGGATATTACTTGCCCTTAAACAATTCATTCCCTAATAATTTCATCAGACACACATTTCACTGGATATGATATGCCACGCAGAACTCTAGGAAATTGCACTCAGATCATTATAACTGATGAATCATTAATAACACCATTTGCCCCATTCAAAATGACCAAAATAGGCACCGTGTATTACTCCGGCCTAAGTATGGTCACGGTAGTACTTCCAGAATGCATTCGTTAACATCATCTTCTGTTACCATCACAAAACCTAGCAACCTAAAAAAAATCCTTTTTTTGATAAATCATTTCCTTTTGGACAAACAAGCATTGGAATCCATTCAAGTGTGCCTTGGATATGGAGGAGCCGGAAGTCAGATGATCTGTAGAACTCCATGGCTGAGCCTGTCATATTGCGTTATTTTTGCCACCTTTCTAGCATTATCTTCTGACATCAGAACATGCCTGCTTACACAGAGCTGACCAGACCGTATGTAATGCTAATGCGTGGCTAGAACAGCTTTCCGAAAACTATTCTGAATAAACTGGCTCGAGAACAGGTATAGGTCCCAGTACTGCAATGATATGGATGCCATTTTTGTCACTTTGGATGGGGAAAATGTGTTAAAATCCCCCAAAAAGTAAACTAATAGGGGAAAGGCAACATAATACAGTATATTACAAGAGCTTAATGGTAAACAATCAATTTCACTAACTTGAGTGGCATTTATTAGAGTAACATTTCTTTGATGTATGCTTGCGTTTTTGACTCGGAATGATGAACCTGACCTGCACTTTCTTTTAAATGGGTACAGCTTACAATGCAACAGCATAAAATTTCTCCATTATGTAGCATCACAGGTTTGAATCATAAGTTCTATAACACGATGATCAGGCCGCTCAAATATTGCATGTTTCTTAACACTCAACTATCCCTCAACACTGAAATACTATGGAAATGCACGTATATATTTCAGGCAGTACTCTCTTGCCTTAAATTTAGTTTATCGGCCGAGAACTTTCACAGAAGAGATCGTCTAAATTGAGTACTGATGTGTCGAACAAGTAGCATGAGTGCAAACCTGCAACATCTTGGGATGGAAGGTGGGAACGCCAATTTGGGATACAGCAGCTGCGCCGAAGAAGTTACCAATCAGCGCGGCGTCTGTAGCTGACAGCCCCCAGAGCAGCCCGGCCGCGAAACCAGCTAGGTAGCTGTCTCCGGCGCCGGTGGGATCCACCTGGACGGCGGTGAACGGCGCCACGCGCGCCTCCCCATCGTCCCAGTACAGGCGACACCCGTCCCTCCCCTCTGTCACGATCACGCAGCAACGCCGCCTCGCCATCTCCACCCCTATGTACGGCGCCTCCTCCGACGACGCCTTGAGGAACGCTACTCGCTCCAGAAGCCTCGCATACGGCGTACCCTCCAGTGCTATGTGGCGGACAGCAGCGCCGCTGCCGCCACCCTCGGCGTCGAAGACCCGGATCAGCGCCTGCGCGTCCACGAGCACCGCGCGGCAGAGCCGAATCATCCGCTCGAGCGTCTCCGGCAGCACCTCCCCGGCGACGCCGACGGCGAGGCCGTAGGCGAACCGGCGGTCAGGAAGGTCATCGGGGTAGATCGGGTCGCAGGCGTTGACGCGCCTGAGCTGCCGGTCGGGCGCGTGTGCCGACGCGACTGCATCGGAGAAGCGGGCGTGGAAGGAGGTGGTCGGCGCGGGGCAGAGGAGCGGGGGGTGCCGCTCGGGCGCCGGCGCGGAGGCGTAGGCGAAGTCGGGGCCGACCTTGGAAACCACGGAGAAGGAGGCCTCCGGGGGCGACGCGGCGTCGAGCACGTTGGAGACGAAGGCCGCCGCCCCGCCGAGCGTCTCGCCCACGACGCGGCCGCCCCGGAGGAGCACGTCGTGGCAGTAGCTCCCCACCACGAGGCCCTCGAGCGCGGGCAATCCCTTAGTCTGCTGCTCCTCCTCCTCCGCCGCCGCGGCTGGCTCCTCGGCAGGCACCGCCGCGGGAGGCATCGTGGCGGCTACGGCAGCGGGAGACGGCGCCAGGGTGGGAGACGTACTGGAGGAGTGGCAACCGGTGGGAAGAGGAGGGCCGCGACGGCATGACGCGGGGGGAGGTCGGGAGGAGGGGAATAAATGCGCGGGTGGTGGGAGGCGGGGAGAGGACGATTCCGGGAGGCGACAAAGGGCTTTACAGATGCCGCGGCGGTGCTTGGCGAGGCGCGACACGTGGCGGCGGCGCACGTGTGAGCTGGAGCGGCGGCGGCCGCTGACTCCGCTGCGTGGAAGGGTGATTTTTTTTTAAATAATACGAATTAATTATTTAATTTGAGTTCTATTATGTATTTTTTCGAAATGCAGATCTAGTGCTTTGTCGCTGGGCCAGACCGACTGGGCCAATCGGCCAGGCCCTGGCCGACTGCATGTGGCATCATGTAGTCGGCCCTGCTCCACACATGCAGTCGGCCAGGGCCTGGCCGATTGGCCCAGTCGGCCAGGCCCTGGCCGATTGGCCCAGTCGGCCAGACCTAGACCGATTGCCTAATCGTCCTGCCCCTAGCAAAATCCTGCATGATCAATGCAGCCCTAATCTTCCGCCGCGCCGATTTTGTCGCCAATCCTTCGCGCCGATTTTTTCCGCCATCGCGCCGATTTTCCCGCCAGTACTTCCCTTCCTTTGTTCCCGCCACTACTTTCCTCCCTTTGTTCCCGCCACTACTTCCCGCCCTTTTTTTTTCCGCCCTTTTTTTCCCGCCACTACTTCCCGCCTTTTTTCCCGCCTATTCGCTTCGGTGCCTCTATAAATCCGGGCAACGAGATGTATCCTTTACCAGTTCTTCTCTTCCTCCTCTTACTCTCTCATTTCCCTCCTCTCCTCTGGCTCTCGCATTTTCCTCCCCTCCTCTCCACTATGACCGACGCTTCTCCCTGGCCTGTAGATATGTCCATTGGGCTTTTCTTCATAGCCAGAACTGTTGAGATAGGCGATACACCAGCCGACTGGGATACGTTGGTATCGAACCATGATGCTCTCGTTAT
Organism: Avena atlantica; assembly: GCA_910589765.1. Lineage (NCBI taxonomy): Eukaryota > Viridiplantae > Streptophyta > Magnoliopsida > Poales > Poaceae > Avena > Avena atlantica. The sequence goes on from OU342736.1 coordinate 378,825,786, forward strand.
ACTTGGTAAGTCACTTCATCGAAGAGGGTGGAAACTGAAGACCCCAAATCAGGTACGAGCACAGCTTCTTAGGATCAAGGCAAGGTGGGACAAGCTCACCTTCAAGAGTGAAGCTCGCATGATGGAGGTGGCTAATACAACTTGGTTCTGGATAGAAGATAGCGAAGATGAGGATGATATCTTCATGCCGCCACCGGTTGGAAGCAAGGCAAGAGCTGAGTGGGACAAGAGGCAGGAGAAGAAGAAAGAGCAGGCCAAGAAGAGTCAAGCTGACATGACGAAGCAGGATGTGGCACGTAGGGCCTGCATAGAAGAGAGCGAAGATGAGGATGATATCTTCATGCCGCCACCCGTTGGAAGCAAGGCGAGAGCTGAGTGGGACAAGAGGCAGGAGAAGAAGAAAGAGCAGGCCAAGAAGAGCAAGTGCGAGGGATCGTCCAAGGGAAAGGGCGAGGCATCATCGAAGGGAAAAGGAAAGGCATCATGCTAGGGATTGATAGGACTCTTATTTATGTACCGCAAGTTATGTTGAACTGTGTTGCAATAAAAATCGTGAAATGATAGAATGATGTCTCATATATAGGTAGATGTCTCATGCATAGATAGACATGTCTCATACATAGATAAATATATGTCTCATACATAGATAAATATATGTCTCAGCGACGTCGTCTGCCGCGACGCTCGGGTGGTGGGTTAGGAGGCGTCGTCCAACCGAACCTGTGGGGCGGCCGAACCTGTCGGGGAGGAATCACCGACCCGTGCTCATCGTACTGAGTCTCCTGTGTGGGGTCAGGTGCAGGAGTCTGGAAAATGTTCAGCCAACTGCTCTGCGTCATGAAATCCTGAGTGCTATGATCAACGTCCTGATCAGTCCAGGCGGATCCGGACGCAGACGACTGATAGCCAGGCATAGACCCCTGCATTCCGAATGCTCCTGCACATAAAAACAAAGTATGTAAGAACTTGACATGAAATGAGCCTCGACGCTTATCTTGTAAGACACATACCCTGTGGTTGTGGCTGTGGGTGAAACCCGTAGTTTGGCATGGGAGGGTGACCCCAAGGCTCCTGCTGCTGGTGCTGCCACGACGAACCTTCATCGTGCAAAGGTGGCTGCTGCTGCTGCCAACAGTCGAAAGAAGACTGCTGATGTCACGTCGAACCTCCAGCCTGGTCTGGGGGAGGAGGTATCGGAGCCGTCTGTGGTGTAAGCCGTGGACGGGGAGCCTGTCGTAGGGGCGAGGGTGGCTGCTGCTGGTGGTGGTGCGTCGAGTGCCGCGGAGGACGCAGTGGTGCCGGGTGGTGTAACACCCTCAGAATCGGACCTATGCAAGTTTCAGCGAATCCCGCCAAACCCGCATAGAAACGATTCAAAGGTGCCCACCAGGCACTTTCGTGCGGGTGGAAAACGAAGTAATAACATTACACAACAGTCCTCGATGGGACCCACAGAATAGATATATATAACAGCGACTCAAAGAGTCAAGAATACAGATATAATATACAAAGGTCCAAATCACCTTGAGAACGATATAGCGTCCAGCTACGGACAAGATGCAAATGGGGCTAAGAGCCCTGAAGAATAACCAATGGCGTCCATAACCCTGCCCAGGCCAAGTCGGAAGGGTAACCCTGCTAACGACGTCGATCTCAAAACCTGCTTAAACAAAAGGGGTGCCGACAAAGGGCCAAGAAAAAAAAAAGGAAGGAGCGTCAGTACTGAGGCCAGTACACGGCGAGGCTAGAATTCGGCGGTCCTCGCCTACATAGGTATGGTGGACTGAGCGGCAGCGACAGCATGCACTGAACAACCTATAGAGACTCGATACAACTGGCGGTTATCAGAGGGGGGTAAGAAAGAACTATTCGGATCCAACCCGATACTATCGCCAAACAAACCCATCCTGGCGTTTCCCCCTCGACACCGATCGAGGAAGTCGACCGAGGAACTCACACAGTTGGCATTTTTATTTATTCGATTATAGTTGCGGCACTTTACTAGTCAGGTTTAGATAATCATCCTGATAAAGTAGGCAGTGGGCACTTTTAGTTAACCATTCCGTTGTAGTTGCAACAATTACTAATCAGATACAATTAGCATGAGATAGTCCAAAAACCCAGCAGTTGTTGGTACTTTTATTCAGCCATTCCGTTGTAGTTGCCATAATTACTAGTCAGATACAATGGTCGCAAGCGACAATCCAAACAAGCAATTGTGGGTAGTATTATTAGCCATTCCATTAGAGTGAAGCTGATTACTAGTCATTATAAAGTCAAATTTATAGCAATAAACTTTAGTTATGCTTGTCTATGATCGAGATACTGTGCTCCAAGTCGTCCATAACCGCGGACACGGATTTCAGAAAGTTTTAACCTGGCCGGGGTGCACAAATAGCAACACACACACGATCAACCTCGGAAAAACCAAATCAAAACCCAACGAGGTCTTCACGACAGAGCAATCACAAGATTCAGAAATATTTCAGGGGGCCACCCCATTGAGTAGAACCGCAACGAAGTAAGCAAGCTCCGAGACGGACTCAAGGTTTGCGTCAATGGCTGTAAACGACCGGGAACCCGAAAGTGTGGCTGGGCTTGTCGATACCGCGAAAACATTCCTCTTACCTAAACAGTACAGTGTGCTCCTCGCACAAACGTAAATAAAGCAGTAGCATGGCATAAGTACAGGATCGTAGATAAAACCTCAAACTAGTTTGTGGCCCCAAGAAATAAGACGGAATCAAGCTCTGGCTAAGGGGGGCCCATACTCCCCATATGTGGATAGCGCGATAAATCAAGGAACAGGTATCAAGTACTCGGGGTCCTACGGAACACAAGTGGGCGTTCGGAAACCAAATATTTTCTATCACCCACCGATGCCTCTGCTTACTTCAATTTTAGTTGTTAAACAGGAATTAAAGTGAACGATAAGTAAAACTATGATCATCTCCAACAGCAACATGCGGCAATACATCAACAACTGTGGCACTGGACGACACGCACCAGCACTTGAGCAAGCGACTACGACGCGCAAGTCCAACTATCTACCAAACAACAGGCAATAGGATGTGTCCAAGGCAATATAAGGCTGCAAGGGATATCACAGATACGGAAACTAAAGCATCGCAACACAGATAGCAATAGATCAACAGGAGGGAATAAATACTATAAAGTAAGATAGGTAGAAAGGGGGAGATGCTCGCCTGAAAACATTGTCGAAGGTTCAACCGAAGATCGGGGCGAAGCTCACATCAACTCAACGGCCTTATTCGCGAAGAAGCAAAACACTAGAAGAAACACCGGATGCAATATTTAATACTACGACAAAAGATCGGGCATGCTTATGATATGATGCATGGCATGGCAAAGGTGCAATGCAATTAGGTCATATTAAGCGGAACCGGGGTCCCGACAATTAATTAATAGGTTCATGTTGTTTAGATTCCCCGTAATTTAAATGTTGTTTTAACAAGGCAAGATAAGATACTGGTTCGCTACACAAGTTTAAATGAGGCCGATATGAGACTAGATTTGCCCGCATATGGGCCCCATATTTAATTAGAGGTGAATCGGCATAAGGCCCCCAAACCACATGATATGCATGCGAGATGTCAATTAAGTATGCAACAATTCATATAGTTGACCATTTATAAAATAGGGTTCTCGGAGAGGGGTTCACACATTTAGGGTCTCGACGAACTTGGGGTTCCGGGGTTCGGGGTCGGTCTCAGGGTTCAGGGTTCGACGGGTTCGGTCTCGACGGGAACATTCTCGGACTCCGGGGTCGTTCTCGGATATCGGGGGGTAGATCTTGTCGCGTCCGGGCGGCAGGACTTGGGTCGGTGTCGGGCGCGTCGGATTCTCCTGGGTCGATGCCGTTCTTGTCGTCGCGAAGGTCCTGTCGGTTCCCACGGGGTCGGTCTTGCCGTTGCGAGGGTCTTGTCGGGACCTCGAGTCGGGTCGTCTTGGTGTCCGGGGTGCAGTGCTTGGCGTTCTGCGTCGGTTCCCTGTCGGAGGTCTTGGTGCTCCGGATCGTCTTCGGTCCACGAAGGATATCTTGTCGCCATCTGTGGCACGGCTTCGAACTGGCGGAGATCTTGTTGGAGGGGAACTTGGAGTCACTCGGGTCCTCGGCTAACCGGTACGATCGTTCTTGGCGTCTACGAGGTAGGTCTTGGCGTTCACCCCGACGACCCTGGGGTGGTTCTAACCGGCCGCGATGCGGAGGAGGCCCTTGCGGATCCTGGCGTCGGCGGACGGGTAGGTGGCCGGCGAGGTCGTCGTGGCAGCGGCCACGGCAGAGCTTGGACCGAGCGGGGAGGCGAGGCGGGCCGCTGGACGGCAGGGTCGAGGCGGGGCCGCAACCGGAGAGAGGAAGGCGGGGCTTGCGGTCCTGGCCGGCGACGGAGGCGAGGAGGCCGCGGGCGGCGGCGCTCTGGACGGGCCCGGCGAGCCCCGCGCCGGGGTGCGCGGCAGGGAGAGCGAGGGGGAAGGCCGGGGACACGGGCCATCGATGGAGACGAGCGGAGGCGGTGGAGGGCCGCGGAGAAGGGGCTCCGGCGAGCTCGAGGTGGGGGGCGACGCCGGGACGGATGGAGGCGGTGCTGGGCGGCTCGGGCGAGCGAGCTGGCGAGGAGGAGGCTGCGCTCGCGTCCGGCGAGGCGGGAGGGAGCGGCCGCGGGCGGGTGGAGCGGCGGGTTCTGCATGGCCGGGCGGAGAGAAGGGGCCGGCGGGGCGAAGGCGGATGCGGAGGACGCGGCGGCTGGTAGGCGAGCAGAGGCAGGGAGGTGGAGGAGGCGGGGCGGGCGGTTGTCGGCGGGGTCGAGCGGGCCGGCGTCGGGGTGGCTCAGGGGAACGGCGCGGAGGCGCGGTTGCTCGGGGAGGCCGTGGGGGAAGTCGGGGCCCGCAGGGCGGCGTCGGGCGGCGCAGAGGAGGATACGGGGCGGGGAGGGCTGGTGGCCGGAGCGGAGGAGGAGCACGACAGAGGGCGGCGACGGTGCGGTGGAGAAGGGAGGGGGAGCGCCGGGGCGAGGCTCGGGAGAGGTCCGGGGTCGGGGCGGCCTGACGGGGAAGAAGAACAGGGCCGGGGTGGCGTGGGGATCGGGCACGCGCTGGGTTGGGTGGGGCCGCGGGGTGGGACCGGGCCCAGGGGACAGGCGGTCAGGGGGGACGGTTTGGTTGGCAAGCGCGTGCGTGGCGTGGGTTTGTGTGTCGTGTGTGGGCAGGGTGGGTGTGAGTGCATGCGTGTGTGGGGCTGGGTTGAGAGGAGAGAGAGGGGGTGGAGGTGGTTTAGTCTAGGTGGCAGCTTCTGGTTGGCTAGGGGGAGGGAAGAGGGTGAGGTGGCAGATTACTATTGGGGGGGTGATGTGGAGGGGAGGGGTGGTTAGATTATCTGGTAGCTGTAGGATTTAGAAGGGCGGGTGTAGGTGGACCATTTGTATTTTCTGGGGGTGGTCGTTCGGGTCGAAATGGCCCGTTCGACTGCCCCCGCTAAAATAATTAAATCTTTTTATTTGATTTAAACGGGCCGTGTGCAAACCGATAGCGGCCAAAATAATTAATCCGGAGAACCGGGCTTTGCATTTGAATTAACATGGGGCGTTTGGAAAACAAAACGGCTTTGCGAAAATAGTTTTAGACAAACAACATATGATGATGCCGATGCAATGCACAAATTCAACGCGATTTTCTAGTAGTGGTTTTGCGGGATGCCACAGGTGGTGAGCAATGTCCGAAGGGCGGGTGCACGTGATAACCCCGTAGATACGTCGTATCTTCTCCTCCAGGCGACTCAGCCAGGTCTCCTGGTCCTGCCGGTGAATAAGTAGGGGTCCGGACGAAAGAGAGCGTCTGTACTCAGCACTCTCCGTCTCAAGATCGACTAACAGCTGTGCCTGCAAGAGACACCACAAGGTTCGGCATATATAGATGGAAAACTATGTAATAAATAGGTGCATTAGATGAAGAACATACCGCGTGTTGTCTGCTGCCCACAGTCGACTGGCTCGGATAACTATCCCAAGTAGCAGCGTCCGGCATCTCCTCTGGGTGAGATTGCTGCGTGATGCGTAGTCGTGTGGCGCTCATGTAGCTATCCAAGTACCTGTTGAACTCTTCCATGTCAAATGCCTCGTTCGAGTCCCAGACTCGGGTTGTAGCGGTGTCCCACTCTTGAACGTACACCCCAACCCTGTGTAGCCAACCCGTGGCGGTCTTGCTACTTCCCTTCCTCGACAACCTAACATTTAACATGGTTAGTGTTATGTCAATAAATCATGTTAATATGGAAGTAATGTGTAAATGAAACATACGTGTGTACGACTGAAGGAATGACGCTCTCCGTAGGACGAGGATCAGCCAGCTGGCGAAGACCAAACTGCCTCATTACTCTATGTAGGCTCATCTCCTCTGCCTGCATGTCGAAGATGATCTTCGATTTTGTGAGCCAATACGGCTCGTCCCTGGCGCATAGTAAAGACATTTGTGCGGCGTCCCCATCCCTCTGGAATCTAGCAGCGACAGCTTCATTACCGTAGGGCTCGCACATCACCGAACTCGCTAGCAGTACGTCAAACTGCTCGGACAGTGCGGGGTAGCAACCCCTCACCTGATTGTGAGAAAAGCGTCTCTGCGAATAATAATTTGTTAGCTTCATGCATAGGTTATGTCAACTAAATAATGAATGTAACAAGTAACTATGCACATACCTGGCGATGTGTCCAAACTGAACCGAAAGTAGGCAAGTCAATGTGGTCTGGATCTGGATCCAACAGTCCAGTCAGAGGGTCGCCCAAAGTAGCTGTAGGGTAAGGCGTCTCAACCATAACGTCCGGCCGGCCGATAGGAAACCGCTCCCAGGACCAAAGCTGCAACAGTAGTGGGCATCCAAGCAGGCCTGACTTCGGCGCCCTCCGTTGGCAACCACTGCACATACCTCGGTACGTGGCCGCTAAGACCGCAGAACCCCAACTCCTCTGTATAATCATGTCAGCGCTAGTTGCATTGGCGATCTCCAATGCGATAGGGATGTAGCGAGCGGTGATAGTGGTGACATGGTTCTCGGTGAACATCACCTTACCGAGTAGCCAAAGTATGTATGCCTCCAAGGACCGAGTGATTTGTGCCTCTGTCAACTGAGTCTCTAGATAGCCTAACAGTTGGATCTGCATTAATGAAATATGGTTCGATAAGTAACCAGTAGCCAGTAATGTGTAGCAAACAGATGAAAAAGAAGTTAGCAAACACACCTGACATCCTAGTAACCAGTCGAACTTGGGCCCGTGTTGTTCATACTCCAATGGTCTAGTAATACCCTGGAATCGCTGTGCCATATCCTGTTGCCAACCCGCCGGTGCCTGTAGCGGTCCAATGGGATGTCCAGCCAAAGGAAGTCCCAACAGGCATGACACGTCCTGGAGAGTAGGAGCCATCTCTCCCCAGCGAAAGTGAAAAGTGTGGGTCTCGGGCCTCCAACGGTCGACCAAGCATGTGAGCAAAGACCACCTCTCCAAAGGCTCGTGCTCTATCCACTGTTGGAAGTTCTTGATCGATCTGCCAAGCCTTCTCCTTGTACCAGGTGGATCAAATCCAGGCAAGTCACAAAGCCCTACAGGATCTTCCTCCACAGGGGCAGCTCCAGTAGCTTGATGTGCAGCTACTGCTGCTTGATGTGCAGCTACGGCTGCGTTTTGCGCAGCTTTCCTTGCCCTCACATGTTTCTGAGTAAATTCATCGAACTTTGCACGTATGAAATCGTGCTTCCATTCTTGGTTCTGCTTGCACAATTTTTTGAATAGATTCATGAGGTTCTTGTTTCTGAACTGTGAGAAGAAATTAGCACCCAAATGGCACATGCACCATCGGCTTTGCATGTCAAGCCAAGGTGTTTGCTCTTCTGGCCCTGGCTGTGTCAGCCGTTTTACGGCATTGAGTATACCTGCATGCCTATCATGAATGATGCACACATTGGGCTTGTCTTTCACAACTGCTATTTTGAGCTGCCTGAAGAACCATGTCCAACTTTCAGTGTTTTCGCCCTCCACGAAAGCAAATGCGAGTGGGACAATCTGATTGTTGCCATCTTGACCAATGGCGGTAAGGATCTGACCCTTGTACTTGCCAGTTAGAAAAGTACCGTCTACACATATCACTGGACGACAATAAGTGAAAGCTTGGATGCATACAGCAAAAGAGAAGAACACTCGATGAAGCACCTCCACGGATGGATCCTCGGGTATCACATAATATTGTATGTCGACATAGGTGCCTGAGTTTCTATCCTGCAGTGTCTGAAGTTGTCGGACCACGGAGTCATACGCGTCTCTAAACGAACCAAACCTCTCCTCAAGAGCCTTTTGCTTTGCCCTCCAAGCCTTGCCATACGAAATGGAGTACTTAAACCGGGTCTTTACTTTCTTCTGTATACTGGGTACTGTCAAGGCTTTGCACTCTACTAAGTCCGTGTAAAGCAGCCGAGCTAGAAGTGTGGAGGAGAGGTTAAGATGATCTTTAGGAACATTGTGTAGCTTACATGTGTGCTGCACATAGTCGCTCACCAACCAAGTTGTGTCATACGCAGGGACATAGGCATGCACCCTGCCTGGACAATTTATATCCACGCATTCCATTGTCAAGTATTTCTTAGAGGACACGGTTGTTTTCAAAACCCTGTGTGTTGACATTGCCTAAGCAACGACTGCATCTTGCAAATGTTGCTTGTCTTGATATCTGGCACCCTGGGCAATTCTGTTGCTGTGATATTCCCACGCAGAATCATGACCATCATCAACGGTCATTCCGGTTGACATGTTTTGATTCCATGAAGCAGGAATCGGCATGTCCTCTCCACCATTGCCTTCTCCATCAGAATCATCAGGGTCATCAGAATCAGCACTCTCGCCATCCATGTAATCCTCCTCTTCCATCATGTTCTGCATGCCTCCATCTTCCTCGTCCGCATCTGCCTCTCCACTATAGTCTTCTCCACCTCCGGCCTGACTGCTCTGCCCCGATTCATAACCACCGCCTCCTCCTCCTCCTATCTCACTGCTCTGCCCCGATTCATAACCACCGCCTCCAGCACTGGACATAAAGTACATCCCGTATCTTGAATCAACACTATGGCGCGAAATATGTCCACCATCGATCTCCTTCAAGACAGGAAGCACTAATGCGCGAGGGTTTATATGCCTATCTTCGCAGCCTTTTAACCACTTAAACCAGTCTATATCTGTATCTACATGCCTTAAAGTCCAGAAAATATTTTTTCTTGACTTTGTCCATAATGCTTGCAGCTGACGGTGTACGTCTCGATGTTATAGCCTAAACATCCTGTCAACCATTCCTTCAACTGACTAACACTCCACGTTTGAGGGGCAGTCAAATCTAATTGTGTACACATAAACTCTCCAAGATCTGCTCCAAAGTCATTTGTTCGAACATTCCCATGACCGTAATAAAACACGAACTTCATTAAATTGGTCATCTCTGCTGACATAAAATAAACAACCTAATCAATTATTTATCGACAACGCGTATAACTTTGGGCAATGCTTGCAAATATTCTAAAAAATATGATATTATTGCTACCGACCAAATTTTTGTGCCTAACCCATCGGTCAAATATTGCTACTAATCCACCGGCCAAATTTTTACTAATCAACTAGCCAAATATTCTAATAGACTAACCATACGACGAACGTACGTAACCATATACAATATCCATTGATTATCGAGGGATTAGAGTTTACCCTTGAAGCGAGAGAAGCTGCCACCAACACAGCTCGAACACTGCTCCACCACCACAACCTCAGCTCCTCCACCACAGCTCCACCACCATTGCCATTGCTTCACCACAGCTCCAGCACCGTTCCTCCAACAAACCAACACCAAATCAAGCCATGAGCTAACCAATCCGTAGATCGGGCTTCAACTCCCTCTCTAATGGATTTGGATTGAATTTTTTATGGTCAAATCGAGCAAAATCTGAGAAAGAAGGTGGGTAAAAATGAAGAACACGAAGGGGAGAGAGTGAGACAGCAGCTGGAGAAGAAGGCAGGCGCGTCGCGTGGAGAAGAAGGCTGGGCGCGGCGGCGTCGCCCTTATCTGGCCCCAGTCGGCCTGGGCCTGGCCGATTGGGCAGTCGGCCTGCGCCTGGCCGACTGGTCCTGTCGACCGTTATGGGTCCCGTGGCCCCACTGGCCGACCTGCTGTCAGCTGGCTGCTGGACGATTGCAATGCAGTCGGCCAGGGCCTAGCCTTGGCCCAGTCGGCTTGCCCCTGGCCGACAAAGCACTAGATCTGGAATTTCGAAAAAACGCATAATATAACTCAAATTAGATCTGGAGGTCCTTGGTTGTGCCGGGGATCACCGGCTTGACGGCTTCGCGTGGAGTCCAAATTTTAATTCGTCGAATTCAGTTTCATTTCCTCGCGAAAAAGATCCAATTCTATTTGGTGATACCAAGGCAACGGATTTTTTTTCCAGGTAATACGGGTCTCATTTATTTATTATAAAATAATAAAGATCAAGTTAGTACACACAGATCCGAAATGATATTCTCTCCGATCCATATTATTTGTCATTTAAATGAATGTATCTAGCATTAAAATATGTCTAAATACATATATTTCAGTGATAAATAATATGAATTAGAGGGAGCAGGAAATCTCTAGCAATTAAAAAGAGGACTCTGGTCTAAAAAAAAGAAAACTACAATCCACACTAGAAAAACCCTTGAGCAAATAATCAAAACCTGTCACTCAGTCTCGGGCACCACCATAGCAATCGTCCAAACAAAAGTGTACATATCACCTCTTCATCTAAGCTCGACGCGGATCCACGCTAATCTGCAGTTTTATGGACTTATGAAGTAGCTTGCCAAAGGCAAGACCATTGTTGTTGAAATAATCAGACCGGTACAGCACCTCGGACACGCCATTGAACTCCAAATATGGCACCCCGCATGACGACATCGAAAGAGGAAACCAGATCTGTCAACCTTCAACCACGAACCCAGCATAAAGATTCACCATCTTCTAGTTGTCACCGAACATATGCACACACTCCTAAACAACCACCCGAGATCCACTCCGACGTGGTTATTCAAAGGAATTCATAGTATTCTAATCCCACTTGTTGACATTATAGTCTAAAAATACTTGTCACACCCCTTCCCTACCTAAAATGGCGTTTGCAATTTCTAACCCTTAGTGAAAAATATAACAATTCTGGTGTATAAAAGGACATATCCATTGTCATAAAAAAAATCATATTTTGGCTCAAGAAATGTAAACAAAGTACCACTATGATGCCATTGACTACTCATTATATATGCAATAAATACACATGGCAGCGACAAACATTATGGATTTGCATGCATAGGTTGTTTTATCTTTGTATAAACCCTCCTAGGGGCAAGGCACAATCACAACCTACCCGTATTGGCGAAACCTTTCTTGTAATCCTTTATAACAGCCGACTCTATCGATATATTATTGGGTTGCTAGTAGGAGTAAGATCCGATCACTGCAGTCAGATCTGAACCTGGGTAAACTTGTGCCCACCGTTCCGGACCATCGTATGTCACACTCCACCTTTCTCCACGCCTTCAGGACCCTTTTATGGCGTACTTGTCATCAATCCAACGATAGCCGCACGACACAATTTAACAATGTTGCAACAAGACTCACAACTGATGTAGCGCCACGGGGACACGCCACACCAACTTGCCTAGTTAAACTTGTAGAGTCCTCCATTTCAATGCTAGATGCGAGAAAAAGCAAGAAGCGCCGGGGGACAATTTTGTGTCGGTTGCTCAGAATTCATGGTACCAACTGCGCATGCACCAGGATTATAATCCTATCGCCTATTTTTAAGCGTCGAGCTATGGTTGCTCTAAAGTAGCACACAGAAAATATGAAACAAGAGTAAACAAGCGGGCTAGGTAAAGAGAAAAAAATAGAAGAGTGGGAGAGCTTAGTTAAGAACTTAAAAGATGATAAAAAAATCAAGAACTTAAGTAAACGTTGATACTATAACATTCTTTTTGTAAGATTATTTATGCCAGTATTTTTTTTATATGTATGCCAATGTTACTAGTGTTTAAGCATATGTTATTCTTTGTAGAAATTGGATCACAAGATATGCACACACACCGAGATCACTGATCCGAATTTACACTTCAGCCCCTAAAAGAATCTAATGGTTGCATTTGGCCAGTTCCACGAATTGCGAGTACTGCAGAGCTAAGGCCATAAAATTTTTATTTACTAAGTAAACTTCCCAAAAGAACCCCTTGTCTTTCCCCACTCCGATCCACCCCTACAACCGCCGATCTCTCCGGCGTCCAAGCTCCTCCCAAACCTCGGCGCGAAATGGCGACCACCGCCGGCGCCGCGCCGACGGCAATGGACGAGAAAGCCCGGCGCACCCGCGATCTCCTGGCCAGCTTCTACAACACCGACCCCGCGGCCGCCGGTGCTGTTCCCGCGTCCCCGGCGCGGCCCTCCCCAGCCGCTTCCTCCGTCTCGCCACTCGAATCCATCAACTCGGCCTCCTTCAACCCTGATGTCTACATGGACGTCCTGGTTCGCCCACCTGCTCCCTGCTCCCTTTATACGCGGTCTCTCAGATCCAGCTCCCCGTGTCTTGGTCGGATCTTATGGCTGGGCGTGCTTTGGAATTACTATGAACGAATATGACCAGCTTGTAATAACTGCTAGTTGCTATGTTCTAGTTAAAATTTACCTGATTGATGCACATTGCATTAATGCATTTTGTCTGCTGAAATCCAACTATATACTCTAGATGTTGAAAAAATGAATGAAGTTCGTTCTTAGAACACATGAAGCAATTCAACTAAATAGTGGCAGAGAAATTGACATTTGTTCTGAACACCATCTCGTGCACCTAGATGCCACACTCCTTTCCGGAGAAATTCAGTTGAGGTTTTTTAATAAAAGGGAGACACATTCTGCCACTTAGATTTCAGCAGTTATGTATTTATCTTCTGCAGCTTAGATTAATTGCATTCTAACCATATGAGTTCCTGCACGAGCTACTCCTGAACTATATTTGAACTGGTGAACTGTATCCCATTTCCATATCACTGCTGCATAACTTGCAATGTTTAGCTGAATTGCTTGAGTTATCCACACTGTTCCTTGCAGTGTTAGCTTCATATGAATGGCTTTATACGAAGCCTGAAATGGTTTGGGGTGTTTTTTGTCAGTCAAACTTCGTCTGCTATCGCTAGTGGTTGTTGATTATTAAAACAGGGCAGTAGGACACGTGAAACCAGAGTTTAGCTTGATAGTTCAGGAATTTAAGAGGAGAACTCTGACTTCTCGTGTTCTGTAGGTGCAACAATCAAACCTGGAAGGCCTTCTACAGGGGCATGTTAAGATGGCTGCCGAGATCAAGAACCTGGACACAGACTTACAGATGCTAGTATACGAGAATTATAACAAGTTTATAAGTGCAACTGACACTATAAAAAGGTGATGGGATTTCTTCACAGTGATAGCTCACTATTCTCCTTCCTTCTTTTAGCGAGTTTGAGGTTCTAGTGCTATTACCTGCTATAGTTGTAATATTCTTAATGTACCTATATTGTTCCTGCAGGATGAAGACTAACATTGTTGGTATGGAGACAAACATGGAACAACTACTTGGAAAGGTTTGCATTATGATGTTACTAATGTATTCTTTCGGACACTGTTGAACCAATTCGCCTTTTTTGACAGATAACATCAGTGCAATCAAGAAGTGATACAGTGAACACATCTCTTTTCAACAAAAGGGAAAACATAGAGAAATTACACCGTACACGCAATCTCCTCCGGAAAGTTCAAGTAAATCCTGTTCTATTTGTGCTATTCTTCTTAAAGACTAATGGTGTATGACTAATCTTTCTTATCAACAACGACATATACAGACAAGTTAGGCTATGCAGATCCCAGCAATTGCAGTTTAGTTAAAGCTAAAGTGGTATTCTATTGCTTCCTATAGATACCTTAACCCTGCCCATGTTATGTGGTCTTGTTAACCTACGTATGTTGTGGATTTTGTCCTATGTTTAGAATTGAATGTTACACTTGGCATAAAACCCAAGGTAACTGTATAGCTACTTTGAGTTGTCTTCTGCATGAAGCAAGTACAACAGAGAACATGAGTTTTGTGCTGTTGTGCATCTTGTAGTTTATTTCATTTGGGAGTTGGCCTTAGGGTAGCTGGACCATTAATCTTAACATCGTTACATTACTCATGTGTTTGTGTAGCTGTCTCTCTTCCATTATTTCATCCCAAATGGACCTTTCACATAATTCCCGGAATCATGTTACCTTTTCATAGGAACCACCATCAGTTTTATTTTGTCGAAGGCATGCCATGAAGATATTTTATTGTGGACTGCTCTTTCACATTTTTGTTGATGTTTTTTACATTTGCAGGAGATACATAGAGACAGACAAACTTTTCATAATGTCCATTTCCACTAATTTTCTTGCAGTTCATATATGATTTGCCAACTCGGCTCAACAAATGTATCAAGGCAGAAGCATATGCAGATGCTGTCAAATTTTTTACTGGAGCAAAACCTATTTTTGAGGTTTAGTTTGAGCTATTTCATCTTATAAATTTCCTCGATGCCCTTTTAGCATTATCTTCATTTTTGTTCTTTATTGTAGGCCTACGGTGATTCATCCTTTCAAGACTGTAAAAAGGCATCCGAGGAGGCTATGGGTTTAGTTATACAACACCTTCAGGTAATATATTATGGCTCAGATTTGTAAGGAAGAGCTAATGTTAATTTTTTCAACTATAATTTACGATTTCAGTCTTTTCCCTTGCTACAAGGCATATAGTCTAATTCCTATTCTTTATATGTTAAATAATTGTGTTATCCTAATTTTTTCATGATGTTCACTACTGTTATTCTTTACTATTTCGAGTAAATTTGCAGGCAAAGTTGTACTCAGATTCTGAACCTATTGAAGCAAGAGCAGAAGCTGTGGTGCTTCTTAAACAACTTAATTTTCCTGTATGTATTTTGTCTATCCTTCCATTATTTGCATGCCAGTTTTGGTTCCATGTAGCTCTCACTTTGCCCTTCTTACGCACGAAAGTTTATAATTTTGCTCCTCCTTCCACCTATCCTCACTTGCCCACACTCCTGATTTGTAGGATGAGTACTGTATGGTCAGAAAAGCATATGTAGATTGCATTGAATACAAACATGTGGTCACTTTTTTGTTCACACTTGACACACAATTTGTTCCTACTAGTATGCTGTAATGATCACTATGGGACCTTCAGGCATGAGCTTCTCTAACATATGCAATATAACTGCAAAACAAGCAAAATCCTTGAACACGCGCAAGGTATTTAAAGATGTGGGACACATAGATGATAACTGGTTCGTGGCCATAATGTCTAGTGCTTATCCCATTGTTTGCGTACGTCAGATAGCCTGGTGAAATTTACAAACTTCTCAATTTTCTGAACCTTCCGTTCTTGTATCTAGGCAGAGGATGCGATTTATTTGTTGCACAGGTAAACATGACCTGTTAGTCAGAGATTAGTTTAGTAAATGGCCATGCCATTCCAAAAAACATTTCCCGTGATGCAAATGATGTTGGCTTGTCATGTTAACAGTTACCATCTTCTCTATTCATAAATCTTCCAAGATTGCACATTCAATCACTCAAACAATGTTGTGTAAACACCTCAAATCACTGTTTGTAGAACGTGCTAGGAACTATGTGTATGTGTTCTGGCTTGACAGTGAATGACAGAAAATAATATGGTACAATTGCATGTCCCTTTTATCATTCACAAAGTATGCAAATAATAACTGTGACCCGTTACAATATTATTAGAGCATCTCTAGCAGATACCGCATCCGGTCCCGTACCGCAAAATAACCGCCAGTTTGCGGTACGAGACGGAAAAAGTGGCTTTTCTAGATACCGCATATCGTACCGTATCCGAATTTTTTTTACGGTTTCCCGCAAAAGGTTGCTTCCGTGCTGCATATATTCGGTTTTAGGAGACGAATATGTGGTATACCGCAAACGAAAAACGGTTTAACAGGAGGGAATATTCAGCTACAGTCGTTCCGCACGCAGCGGCCGGTCACCGACGATGCCGCGGCTGCCGCCAGTCGTGCCGCACGCGCACCTCGCCATCGTTCCGCACGCAGCAGCAGGCAGCGCGCGGCAAGCACGTACAAGCAGCTAGCAGTGCACGCAGCGCGCGGCAAGCACACGCAAGCAGTTAGCAGCGCACAAGCAGCGCCAAGCAGCACACAGCAGCTAGCAGCACAAGCACGCACGCGGCATGCGCAGGCACGCAGCACAGCGGCAAGCACGCACAAGCAGGGCCAAGCAGCACGCGGCGCACGCAGCGCCTTTTTCCCCGCGCGACCCCGGCCGCCCTCACCGAGGAAGATGACCCCGCGAAGAAGACGATCGGATATTCACGGAATATTCCGTTTTGCAGTATGTATATGCGGTATCTGTTCCGCGCCGCCATTTTTCGGTAAAAAAAATCGTTTTGCGGTATACCACATCCAGGTTTTGCAGTATCGCGGGATACGGTATCTGCTAGAGATGCTCTTATGTGCATATTGAACTCGGAGATTTTGTTCATGTTACTCTGATAGAAATATGTTGCCATTTGCTCTGTGAATCCCATCTTACTAATTTATATTGTATCTTTGGACAGGTGGACAACCTAAAATCAAACCTACTTGAGAAGCTCGAAGATTGCCTTCTAAATTTCCAGAACAAGCCCACAAATGTATGTATGAGAAATATGAGATGAAATAAACAATTTAAATTTTATTTCAGGTGGAAATTCTGTAATCTGGCACCACTTTAGCCTGTGTTGCCTATGTTATTACTTCGGCGGTGCAGTAAATCATCTATTATTGTTCATACCATATAAATCTAGTCTATTTGCAGTACTCAGTTTGCAATCCTTTTTGCCAACTTGTATATCATTAAATCATCTAATACTCTCTTTTATATTTGTTTTAGGCTTCAATTGGTGATATTTCCAAGACATTCCGTGCTTATCTCATAATATTTCCTGATTCAGAAAGACGTCTCATTGAACTTGCACATGCTTTGTTCACAAAGTAAGCCTTCACATATTTTATAAAATTATTAGACCATTAGCTATTTTCGATCATAGATGACTAAATTCTGTTCATGGTACTCGCTAGTATTATTTTTCGAGAAAATGCAAGACTTTTGTGTTTCATTGCATTGAATAGATAGAGTTTAGCTTACATCCTCCTAAGAGGTTCAGAGTTCATTACATCTAGCCAAGGCAAGTCTAATGTAAAAATACAATGAAGTGGCACATTAAATCCTGTTTGCTAAAACAGGAAGTAATTTGATTTTGAAAAGTTGAGACTAAAATAGTGCCATTGCATCTCCAGTTCTCAATGCACCTTTAGCGGGTCTACTGTGTTTGTTGCATGATGTGCAGAGCCTCTGTTTCTCTGTGAACACTAGTAAGTCAGAGTGTTTTTTGGGAGATGCATTTCTTTGCCACCAAATCCAACAATTGGCTTAAACATCCTACTTGAGCCATTTCACTTTATTTTTGGCTCAAGTGTTCTCTAAATTGCATGATCCATTTATTTTTTGATAGTGAAGTCATTTCACAATCTGAGTCCATGTATCCAGAAAAAATTGAGATCTCAAAGTGCTACAGCACATCACCAAACTAAGATCATACTTCCGTTCCAAAATTTAAGCGATTCTAGTTTTGTTCTTAGTCAAACTTGTTTAAGTTTGACCAAGTGTATGCATCGGTTGCCAACATCTATGATACCAAATTAGTTCCACTAGATCCATCACGAGTCAAACTTTACTTAGGACAAAGCTAGAATTGCTTACATTTTAAAACAGAGTAAATAACAAAAGGTCGGTTGGCAGAATAGTTTAGGGATTCAAATTCCATGTTTTGAAAGAAATGCCTCCACACAGATATATGTCCAAAAAACTTAAGGTCACAATCTTCGATTTTCTCAAATCTTTTGTTTCTTTGTTTCTTGAGATGATCGAAACAGCTTAAGTTGGTACGAAAGTAGTAGTTTCTTCTAGCGATCAAGGTATATTATTGTTTGGTTTGACTGCTTTTTTTGAGGAACTTTTGTAAGGGAAGTCCCTATAGTATATAGGAACCCAGATTTGTGTCTACGAGGACTTGAACCTAGGTGGTGGGTTTCAACCAAATAAGCTAGGCTGCCTTCCTCTGCTGTCATAATATTGGGGTCTGAGGTGCCAGACTGACGAATGGGCCACATCTGGCGCTCTGGTGTAATCCATGGACAACCTGATGCATGCTTTGTATCACAGAGTAAAGTCTATTTCAAGCCTCAAACTCATAGTGCTAGTCAGAAACAAACCCCAAACTCGTAATCCCTGAAATTGGCACCCTTTAGTTACTCATCCAGTCATTCCGAACCCTGGAGGTATTTGGCGCACCGGGAAAAGCACAATACCGGCCGGGATTACCTGGTCAAAATAAAGTGGCATGCAGAGTAGATGTGTGCATCCAGCGGCGAATGATCTGTTAGTTCTGGGCCCATGGCAAGAGACCCTCACAGCTCTTGAGCACGACGATGGAGTCGCATCACGCCGGCCACTCCGGCGCCCCGCTGTGCCAGTGCCTGTTCCCAGCGTCCCAGCACTCCAGCGTGGTGCCGGACCCAACCATCCTAGATGCATTCGATGGCCACGACTGCTTCCACGGCAAGAATTCCGAAGACGTGGAAATATAGAGGCAAAGAACGAGATTGGGTTAGCAGATGGCAGAGAGGAAGTGATGAGGAAGATGGATATGACACATGGGCCCAGTGAGACTAGAGACTTATCCCAGTTGGGATTGTTGTTTTCCCGGTACGTCAAACTGGGCACTACTGCTATAAGGTTAGGATTGGCCGGGATAAGTAACTACAGGGTGCCAATTTTAGGGATTGAGAGTTCTGGGTTTGATTTCGACCAGCACTTTGAATTCATGGTTCAGAATAGACTCTTTACTCTTTGATATTGCCAAGTTCAACACCAAAGGAATGGGACTGAAGTAATCTATGCGAAGTAAAATATTTTCTTGTCTCTTGGGCAGCACGTGCGTGTACATACATTCTTTTTTAGTGAGCTGATACATATTCTGTGCTGCATAATGGGGACACAAAAGTTGCTTCAATATGACGTAGTATCAGATCAACTGAAACTTGCCTTTCAACGAGGCTTCCTTTTGGCTTTTGCTTTTCTTTTTTCTTTCATTTATACTTGAAGGATTGGAATGTACCTAGAGATTAGCTCTTCATAAGACTGCATGGAAATCAGCAACCCATTTGCCGGAACCTTAGTTTACTCGTACTTTGTTTACCTTCTTTCTCTTTCACTTTTTGGTTCCATATGTTTCTGTTGGGTCTGATATCTAGCCTACCCCAACTCGCTTGGAACAAAGGCTTTGTTGTTGTTATACATTTATTATTGTATTGGAAATTCAGTCCATATACATTTGTCTTATTTTGTGTCTTATTTTTCATGAAGCCGTTATGAAACAGTCAGAGAGACTTTGAAGGAAAGAATTCCATCAACGGATCTGTTGGCAATGCTACGTAAGAGCTTTATCTGTTATAGTACCATCATAAATTTGTTTCCAGTATATCAAGAATAATAGTGTTAACATCTATGGGCTCCTCTGTTTTTCTTGCAAAGACACAAGTAGTTGTGTTCCTTTCAGATCTCGTAGTCATTTGTCATTATACGAGCTTACAAAAGGCATTGTGCACAAAATACCATACTGATTTGCTTCCTTGGTTATGATGCTAAGTAAGTTTTAATATTTTACCCAAGCATTTTATAAAGATTTACTTCATTTCCAGTTATACTGTGTGTAATGGGAGGATGACTGCAAAGCAGCGGTCCTTCAAATTGATGGTCAACTTTTGTTAACGTTTTGAAGAAAATTACTAACTATTCAAATTTAATTGGTGTTGATATTCAACTCCTAACTTGGGAAACTTCATATGTTTCTTGTCAGAGCCCTTAATTTCAGTAATTTTATTATAGTTGAATGTATTGGGTGCTTTTACCTGTGTGTTTTCAAAGATCATTGCATTTCTTTTGACTTAATATTGCTACAATTTGATGCTCACAGGAGGCTTATGGGAGGATGCAACTGCCATTGACGAAGTTATACCGGAGGCTGCGCTGCCAGCTTTTTCTTTGGAGGTTTGGTCTGCGCCCTGTAACAGTTCACATTCATGTTTCAAATTATAATATATCAATATATGAATTATTCATTCTTTTCTGTGTTTAACAAAATCTATACTATCTGATTTCATATTATGTCACTAGTTAATTTGTTTTGCCTAAAATCAAGTATGAGTCACATGGCTAAATATGCATATATTTCTCCATTCTTTAGTATTATGTTGATCCTTTCTGGTCGTTTCTTACTTCAGAATATTGGTTGAAGCCTTCTTGCTTTTTCCTGGCTGGACTGTTGTTATGTGTTACAGTACCACTTATGACAGGGAATATAGTAATGGAACAAGGGACAGTGCTTGTGGAGGCAAAACATGTTAGCTGCTAATTCTGTCCCGTTCTTGAAGACGGCATAGGAGTGTACAGGCTCACCAATTGATGCGGTTAGGTTTAGCTGTGTATTCACCCTGCATTTGATAGTCCTGTTACCCACAATCATTTTTGATGGACTGGAAACAGAACCTTGGCCAGTATACACTGGTTTCCGTTCTGAGGTCTTTTGTAGTTAGTATTGTTCATGACTATTCAAGCACTAGTTGCTAGTGGTGCATCAGATATGAGATACCTTATCTTAACAATTCATGTGAATTCGAAAATCTATTTGGTAGGATATTACTAAATTTCCTTTTTTCCCTCGCATGTTCTTATTCAGGGGATAAACTGAATATATTATTCAGTTCCCTTCTGTAGTTGCTTATTTGGGACACCCATGTCTATAAATCTTTGTATATTTCTCGATGCTGACTTAACATGTAAACGTGTCTTTGCCGTGTAGACTACCCGAGACATTATCAGGCAACACATAGCAACAGCCTTTCTTCATCTTCAAACTGAAATATCAGGTTGCTCCCCTCCCACCCCAGTTTGTTAATTTGCAATTTTCGCGCAGAACTGCTTGTACCTTTGATTACTGTTCAGCTTTCATTTGACAGTAACTTATTTGATTTAGCTTCTAATAGTACATATAGATTTGGAAATAATAAAGTATGTACTGGGATAACTTACATTTATTGGGCATGGCTGAGCAGATGTACTGATCAGAACACACTCAACATCAAATGAGAAGTTAGAAGAGTCACAGCTGCAAACTGCCATGGAAAAAAGCAAAATTAAAGTATCCCAAGGGTGCATAGATCTCCTGCAGGTATTATATTTGGAAGCATAAAAAACTTGACCACTCATTTCCATTGATAAAATGTCGAATAATGTGAAATAATTCTGCACAAGTACTAATTTGCTCATGCTTGTGTTAGAGCATACTTGTACAGTTACTCTATTTCAGTGTTCTCATTTGACTATGTTTCCTTTAGGAATTCCATCACCTTATAGATGGTGATACAGAGTTGATAGTAAAGCTGAAAGGTTTGATTATTGATTGGGTACAAGAAGGTTTTCAAGATTTCTTTCAGAAACTTGATGTGCATTTTCATCTGCTTTCTGGGAGAAGCAAGAGTTTGTCTCAAGAGTCAAATACCATGGATTCTGTGCAAATCGACAAGATTCCAACAGTGCTGGTGCTTATGCTTGCACAGCTTTGTGTTTTCATAGAACAGACAACAATTCCGAAAGTGACAGAGGTATATTTCTGCACTTGACAGCCTCGTTTCTTTCATTTTGCATACTGAACTCCAGTGAATGTGCGCTGAATGATTCTGAACTTTCTTATCTTTTTGAGGATTTGGCTGCTTCTTTCTCTGGAGGAGGTGCACGCAGCTATGAATATGGACCACCTTTTGTACCTGGGGAGATATGTCGGCTCTATCGTTCATCTGGGGAGAAATTTTTGAACCATGTAGGCATACATTTTCCGAACCTTCCTTTCGCTTACATTGCATTACTTGAATTCTCAGTAGACATTGCTTTTCTCTATATGGACTATGGAGGTATGCTCTCTGTGTGCCAATTGGTCAAACTATTCAGATTGAAAAGAAAAAGGATTATATGGCTTGACCAACCAGTGCTTTCATTTTTTTGCATTGTTATCGTAGCAAAGTGACGTGCATTATTATAACTGAGAATCATGTGATGGGTCTACGCTGTTTTGGTCTGTTCCGAATTTTCCGAGAATGTTTACCCCTTCAGCTCTGAAATACGGTAGTACTGTAACCCCATGCAGAATGTTGAGTATGTGAAAGGAGGTTGAAAAGTAGCATCACGGACATTAGATGCCGAAGGAACTTAGAATGACCTTCTGTCATGAAAAGCTTTCAGCCATAGTATCGTTATTTGGTCTAGAATGTTGAACTTATCATTTTCAGTAACCATAACACAGTTCACATGCGGTGGAGCCTAGTTGGGAACATCTATGTAATTCAAGCTTTTGTTATCTGAGGGTGGCTGCTTTTCATTCACTTCAGAAGTACATCTTTGTTTATATGGATATAGCTTAGTATTGTTTTGTTTTCTTGGATCAGTACATAAATATGAAGACTCAGAAGATCTCCAAACTTCTTAATAAGCGATTTTCGACACCAATCTGGATAAAGGTTAGCTATCCTATTCAACATGAAATAGTATTTTTAGTCATTACAATTCAGTTATTTCTGGTTTTTGCTCAAGTTTTTATTACCTCTGTGTTTATTTGACCAAAACAGCACAAGGAACCGCGGGAAGTTAACATGTTTGTTGATCTACTTCTCCTAGAGGTTTGTTTCAGTTCCTTATCCTATTGGATCTCTCTGTTTCTTATGCTGACACACTTTTGAATCAAGAATTGAGCATGCATTATCATGCACTGATGCTTACGTCCCATGTTCACTACTCCCTCCGCATGTTTATTAGGCTCCTAACGAAATCTAGAAAATTCAGGTGATTTGGCCTGATTTACTATTAATGCTGCATGTGAAGGATGTTGCATGCACTTAATCCTACAGACTGACTGGCCATCTGCATGCGCTGAACTAATGCTAGACAGGGCAATTTTGGCTGTTGCGCTGCATGCGCCAATTAATCGCCGATTTAATAGCTTTTGGAGTAATTCTAGGTTAACTCATTAGCTAAAAAGTTGGTTTGAAAAAATTACCTCAGCCACTTCTTGTGTGCCTTGGTCGCAGAGCCGGCTCTAATAAGCCCAATAAACCTGAACGGAGGGAGTACTGGTTGCAGAGCTGGCTCTAGTAAGCCCAATAAACCTGAACGGAGGGAGTACTGCATATGACTGCACCTGCTTTTCAAAACATGAGCTCATGCTGGAAGCTCTTTCTTTGCAATGGGCCTGGGCGAGGGGGAACATGCCAAGTATCTGCCCAGGATCATGTTTTCTTAGGTTTATTCCGGATGTACAATGCAATTTCGGTAGTCATTTTCCATTTCAGTTGGAAAATGCAGTCGGATGTTTGGGGTACTATCAGTGATCAGCTCATGCTGGAAGTTCTTTTTGCAGTCTCTAATACAGTAATATCTGTTTCTCACCCTGCAGTTCAATGGTGTAGTATCTGAAGTCAAGCAGATCTTGCCTGGTTTAATTCGGCGACATCGGCATTCTGATAGCACTGGCAGCACCACTTCCTCTAGAAGCAATCCGATGCGAGAGGACATGTTGAACCGATCAAACACAAATCGTACTAGAAGTCAATTTCTAGAAAATCATCTAGCTAAATTATTCGAACAGAAAATGGAAATATTCACCAAAGTTGAATACACACAGGTGGAGATCTGCTTCACTTTCCTGCTATATAACTCATGAAATTGCCTATTTTACTTTCTGTTTTATAATTTGTAATACCTTAGGAGTTTTGGATCCCTTGTTGATTTTAAATCTTTCTCCTTGCTAGTATAAACGTATCGAGTTGATCCCATTGATAATTTAATTTGTTCAGTATCTGGACTAGAGCTGTAACTGTCACCAGAGTTAGGGCAGAATTTTGTTACTACTACTCCCAGTCACATGAACTTGTCACATTGGTGATCTCATATTCAGTTCTTACTTTTTTTTGAGGGTTATTCAGTTCTTACTTAGTCGTGGACCAGCAGTATCTTTCGACTGTATGGAATGATCACATGAAAAAGATGAGTACATATTACTGAATTGTCCTAAAAACAATTTTTGTAATGTTACACTGTTTGAAGTACAGCTTTGCATAAATTAATTGACAAACATGCACGTTTTAAAATGAAAAAACATCAAGAAATTTCCATAGGAATACAAAGTACTGTTCTCTAGAAAGCTATCACAGTCCAAATGCAGCACAAGTCAGAGTGCATCTTCTGAAAGAGGTCATACATCAGCTTATGATTGAATTTGCTGACACTTGCTGTGGCAGAAATGCTTTATCAAATTTGTGATTAAGTTGCTAGGTGATCATGTATTTTTCCCTTTTACGTACGTGTACATCATATATCCATTTTTTACAGTAATTTCTTGTGTGATGAGTAAATTCCAGGAATCTGTAATTTCCGCTGTACTGAAGCTCTGCCTGAAAAGTTTGCAAGAATTTGTCCGGCTTCAGACTTTCAACAGAAGTGGATTTCAGCAGATTCAGTTGGATATGGAATTTCTAAAGAGCTCACTTAAGGAGTTTATTGATGATGAAGCAGCTATAAGCTTTTTACTTAAAGAGGTTAGATACCACCTAACATTGATTCACTGGTTTCTGTAAGGAATCGATCCAAAATAATGTAGTAGTTTTATTTATTTTCCATAATATGCCTGCTTGTAATTCTGTCTATATAGAACACTAGGCATAAGCATCTGCACGCATCACATGTGAATAAGAGTTAGGATCTTTAGGGTGAAAAGCATAATGTAGTACTCCCTCCATCCAGAAATAAGTGACTTGCATTTGTCTAGATTTACATGTATCTAGACACGTTTTAGTATATAGATACATCCGAATCTAGATAAATCCACGTCACTTATTTCCGGACGGAGGGAGTAGTTAGGATCACTAGGCATAAGCATCTGCACACATCTGCTGCATATTTAGTTTGTTGTTGTGAATCTGTCTCTGGAAGATGTTTGAACATTGATTATTTCCCCCTCCTTTGCAGGTGAACAATGCTGCACATGAGAGATGTCTTGACCCAATACCTCTCGAGGCCCCAATATTAGATAAGCTCATAAATGCAAAACTAGCAAAAATTAAAGAGCAAGGCCCAAATGTATAGTAGCTATGTACACATCGCATCGTTCACCAGCATTCAGTTTCACTCAATTTAATTTAATACACAATATTCAGAACTATGTGCATATAGGTGTGGGCTTGTTGTAGCATGTGACCATTTGTAATTTGTAAATCCGAGGTTTAAACACTCGAATTGTACCAATACAGCCTGAAATGTATGCTTTTTTGAGCTCCTGCCGTTTCCTTGTACTCAATCCATATTCTGCCACTGTATTGTCTCGAGTTTTGACTCTGAAGTTCAGGTGGTGTTAGTAACCTAGGTGTAGGCGAACTCTGTTCTGACACTTAATTGAATGGACATTTTGAAGCTGTTGAATGATAGATGCAATATTTTTAGTTCGAGGCCAACTAAGAGTTTAGTACTCTACAAACTATCCCATGCTAACGCAGTATGTTATGCCATCCCTGAAGTTGCTCTCCTTTTCTTTTCTTTTTTGATCAGTAGTTATGCAATATTTTTTTATTCAGATTTGGATTTTCCATGACCTGATCCACATGTTGTACCAATAACTTGTATGGAACACATGAAGCTAAATGGTGTAATGGTTTTGAGACTTGAGAGGCAGTATATGGGTTAGTATCAGGTTCAAATATGAATTTGACAGACTCAATGTGCCTTCTCTTGGACAAAGATAAAAGAGGTTGCCTTAGTTTGTTCAATTCTGTATGCTGATCGTGGGTGTTTGACAAGCAGCTGCTATGCCCACTTCCAAGAAATTATCATTTCAGTTCCATATAAACATAGCAGTTTTGACTGAAGACAACGGTGAATCGAAACAATACGTTTTCTTTTGTCAAGAGCAAGCTTGTTGATATTTCTTTTTTGAATACACAACTCGTACTACTTCATACACCACTAAGGCAAAGGGTTTTAAGTAAACTTTTCTCTTCACGTCTATTAAACATCAGCAATTCTCATTGTTCTCAGGAAAAAATAGAGAGCAACAATCTGTCATGTACCTAGAGATACAATCAAGACACAAGCAATTACTGATTTCATGACTCTTGAACAAATGAAACACATCACCTAGTGTAGCTTAATAACTAGCAACCCTAATCCTGGCAACCCTGAAGAACTGCGTTGTACATGAAGTGGTTAACAATAACAGTGGGGAGGCACTCCAGGACTAGGCACTTGGCATTGAGGTGCAGACAACAACGTAAGCCAGGTACTGGAGGGCGTCCTGTAGCTTGCTGACGGCGCAAGTCTGGTCGGATTTCAGATGGCTGGATATGTACTTAGCTTTCTCCTGCACCGACTGATGTGCGACATCATCCTTCTTGTCCGCGAGAGCGTTTTGTATAGCTGATGCATATGCTTCAGCAACATCTGAGATGCCTACAAATACAATACAATGGATTTTATTTTAATACTGAAGTTTCCACACCCTACATTCAAGTGCGCAAGGGAAAACCAATGTTTTCATGTACCTGTGGCGAAACTTGTAGAGACCTTTTCAATATCCCTAGCAATGGATTGCGCCCTCCATCTGATGATTTCTGCTTTCGAAATGAGATCTTCAGGCCAATCAATTTTCACATCATCATCTTCATTCTTTGATTTATCGGCGGCTGAGATAACTGATTTCCCAAGCACCAGAAGCTGAGAAACTGCAAGGCAGCACATCTCTGACAATCTCTGCAGGACGAAAATTTCTCAGAGGCATTATTATAGTTTTTAGGAGCAAGAACATCATGTAACATGGACATACATGAACACCCTCTGAGTGAATGGTATCTAGTCTATCTGTGGTCCTTTTGATAATATCATTCGGAGAAAGTCCACCCAAGGCAGCCGTGAACCTGTAGGGCGATTAATGTAACCATGTAACCTTTTTGAAGAAATGAATGACAAAGAATGCTCAAATACTTTAAGATGCTCTGCAGGAGTAAAAACAAGAAATAGCAAACTTAAGGGCAATGAAGCACACATCAAGCATGGGTGTTTCATACAAAAATATAGATTTACCTAACTGCATTATCAGTATGTCTTAGCTAGGACTAGTATTCTTTGTTTAGTCTTGTTGGTTACTAGAATTTTAGTAGAGTAAGAAAATCCCAGTGGTCAGATATGTCTATCAGGTCACACAGAATGTGTGTTTCTGCAATGGATAATGGATGTTGTGTAGTCTTCTCCACTCTCCAACACTGGTCTTTATAAATGAGCATTATCTCATAACTTGACAAAACCAGACAACAATAAAATATTACTCCCTCCGTTTCAAAATATAAGACGTTTTAGCCTTGTGAAAGAAGTGTAACTGGACCAGTTTTAGTGTGTAGGTTTGTGTAGATTCGGAGTGAACCTACACACTAAAAGTGGTCTAGATACACTCCTTTCACAAAGCTAAACCATCTTATATTTTGAAACGGAGGGAGTGCCATTCTACTTTTGAATTAATAAAGTTAATAATTATGCCTACCCGGCAGCCATTTTAGCAGCCTTGTTAACACTTGAGTCACATATCTTCTTCATTTCTGCATCACCATTAGTATCCGCTGCTTCAATCTTCTTCCCTTTGTCAGAATCTGGTACATCTTCCTCAGTCTTGGTACTAAGAGTAAAAATCTGTTGTATTTCTTTAATCTTTCCATCATAATATGTTTTCTGCTCAGCAACAAGTTTTGACTTTTTCCTATTAAATACCAACGCATAGTGGCTCGATAATGCTTCCAGCTCCTAGTATGAAAAATCGCATACATGAGAAACAAAAAGGGCAGAGGCTGAAAATCAATCACAATATCACATGAAGAGAATATGAAAACAAAAGCCACACCTCTAACTGATCAGGTCCTCCATAAATGTAGAAGCATCTGTCGAATGAGACTTCTTCAAATGGCTCCTCTTCTGTTTGCTGCTCACCTTCACCGGTATCTTTTTCAACTTCCATTCCAGTCTCATCAATAATCAGCTCCATTGTCTCTTTTCCAACACGCTCAAGCATTTCCATTCCCCTGGCTGTAAACGACTTCCCTGTCTGATTATTGAGGTTTAAATATCAGAACTATTTTTGATAAAGGTGTAGAAGAAACATCACTATTAAATTCTAGGGTTTACCTCTAAAATGGTTGGGGCTATTACAGATGCTTTGGCAGGCAGTTCCCCTTGCTGAATGGTTTCGGCAAGGCTTGAAGCAGATGTTTCCAATCTAAGAAAGCAACACATTTTATAAGTAAGGGAGAAGCAAGCTTGTTAGCATTGAAAAATGTAACTACAGTCCAGCACTAACAAGTTAACTTCACAGAATGATACTGCAAAGACATCCATATGGACAATTACTATTTGAGAAAATGGTAAAGCATCTTGATGATTCTGATGAAAATACTGAAAAAGCTTAGCCTTCCAACAGCCAAAGATCCATATATTCATTTACCAACAAACAAAGGTAAAGGAATAGTGTCATAGTACCAGCTCCCTTCGTTTATTTCGAACTTACAGCCCAAAATAGTAAAAACAGAATGAGCTCTCAGTAGACAGATAACTGTTTACATTATTGGGGAATCTAATATTGCACGGAATTGATCATAGTCTGCTTCAAATATTTCATGTATACATGATATGCATATGCAGTATACTAAAGACAAGGACCGAGAAATGGAGATAAAAGATGGG
Source organism: Avena atlantica (assembly GCA_910589765.1). NCBI lineage: Eukaryota > Viridiplantae > Streptophyta > Magnoliopsida > Poales > Poaceae > Avena > Avena atlantica. The sequence continues at coordinate 378,854,820 of OU342736.1, forward strand.
CTATACTTCTGAACAATCAGTGAGCCACTCTTCCATGCACTCCCGAGCGCTTGCCATGTCCCGGTTGTGATGCTCTCCACTGAGGTATCGAACACCTTGAGCCCCTACAGAGCCACACACGCAAATTTGTACCAATTAAAAACAAGAATTCACGACCACAACCTCAATCCATCAAGCTTTTTCACTGTCATTGACACAATAAGCCGAGGGAGAAAGAGCGGCAAGGTACTAGCCTGCCCCAGGAGCGAATCCTCGCTAGCATCCTCCAGCTTATTCAGCGCCGCCTTGCGGCGCTCGTCCTCCTCCCCCTCCGGTTCCTTCACCTTCTCTTCTCCGTCTGCGGGCACCGTCGCCTCCTGCTCCGGCGGCAGCTGGATGTCGGCGATGGCGCTCTTGGCGACCTCCACCGCCTGCACAGACGCACCTCGTCACGTCAGAACCCTAACCATCCCACCAACAAAAAAATGGCACGAAGCGGAAAGGAGGACCGGGAGCTCGCACACTGCGGGAGATCTCGGAGAACACGGACAGGCCCCAGCCGCCCCACCCTCCGCCGCCCTGCTCGGCCTGCTGGCTCTTCTCGGCCTCCGCGGCGTTCGCCGCCGGCGATTCGTCGGACATGGCGCTTGGCGTGGAGGTTACTGCTCTCTGGCCTGGCCGGATCTCACACTGCAACCACCGGTGCGTGGGAATGGTGGGACTGGACCCTCGACTTGACTCTCCAGCGTGCTGCGTGCGTGACCCGGCGGGTGCGTGCCGTGCACGTGAGGTTGCGGAGAGAGCCTGACATGTTACGGCCCATGGATGGCCTGAACTGGGCCTGGCCCATGCGGGCATGGGTCTGCCTCGCGTCCAAAACCCTCGAGAAACCCCAGGCCCGGCCCGATCAAATAATCCGGTCGCTTTGCCGGAGGAGAGCGCAAGCAGGCAGAGGGGAGAGTTCCGCCAAGAGAATGGCAGCGGCGGAGGAACAAGCAGCCGCGCCGGTGGCCGCCGATTGCGAGCCTGCGGAGACGAACACGATGGAGGAGGACTCTGCTGCGGCGGTGGAGATTGCGGCGGCGGAGGAGGATGCTGCCGCGGCGGCAGAGGCGTATTCGTGGCCTCAGCTCCGCTTCGATCTCCCGCCGCGCCGCCTCTACCACTTCGCCGACCAGTTCCGGTCCCCTAGCTCCTCCTCCGGTAACTTTCTCAAGGGCGTGAAGTGGTCGCCCGACGGCTCCTCCTTCCTCACCAGCTCCGACGACAACTCCCTCCGCATGTTCTACCTGTACGCCCCATCTCTCAATGTTCCCGTACCTTCGTATACCCTCTCGCGGCAATCAACTAAAGCCAGTAAGCTACCTTGTTACTTTCTCTGTCAGGCCGGAGGACGCGTACAGTGCTGCGTCGGAGCAAACTGCAGAGGCCGCCGTCGGAGGTGAAGGTGCGCCGCCGGTTTATAGTCCTTGTTACTTGAATGGCTGCCTATTTTTAGTTATTGCGTGCTGGTGTTTGCGCTTAATTCTTTTTCTCTGCAGATTCCTATGGTCCAAGCCTCCAGGTGAACGAGGGCGAGCCTGTGTACGACTTCTGCTGGTACCCCTACATGTCTGTGTCTGGTGAGTGAATTGCTTCCTTTGTCATGTCAGGGTGTCTGCAAACTGTGCATCTTTTGTGAATGCAAGGTGCTGTGCCGATTTGCAGATCCAGCCACCTGTGTATTTGCAAGCACTAGTCGCGATCATCCGATACACCTCTGGGATGCCACCACTGGCGAGGTATAATTGGTTGTTTATGCTTCTCACCTATGGTGTTACTGGTTTGTGGATAATGAAATATCATTGTGGTAACTGCAGCTTCGATGCACTTACAGAGCCTATGACGCCATGGATGAGATAACAGCTGCACTTTCGATATCATTTAATTCTACAGGTTCAAAGTATGTGCAATGGACTCAATCGTCTGATCTGCATTTATGTTAAATATGAAGAAAAAAATGCTGAAATTGTAATGGCCATCCAAGTATCCAAGCAACCACACTGAAATAGAATCTTTTTGACTGTGTTACTCAATGCTGATATGATGTTCTGTAGGCTCTTTGCTGGATACAACAAAGCAATTAGAGTCTTTGATGTTCATCGGCCTGGTAGAGATTTCGAGCAATACTCTTTGCTTAAAGGGGGTGAAGGGCCAACTGGTAAGTGAAAGCTCCACTGATGTACTTAGTTGTTCTTATGCTTCAGAACAGCATCTGATTTCAGTTGGGGTTTCAAGCTTGAAACAGAGAAATGCGCTAATGTTGACTTCATCTGCATGTAACTTTGTCTGTTCAAGGGTTTTCCATGAAAGGAAGAAAGAAACTACTTTCCATCACATGACTAAAGAGCTAATGTTCATGTCTTGTTAAGTTTAGCAATTATATTTTGTATAGTGAAACTATGAGTAATAGCGCCAATTCATTACTACAATACAGATGAATAAGAACTCAAGATGGTATTCATTTTAAAAATTTGCATCATCAAACTCCAAAGTAACTTTGTGCCAAGACCTTGTTGTACATCTTATATGATATTTCTATAGGACTATGCATTGAAACTTTGGAACCAATGTCACTATTAAAAGCCAGGCTATAAAATTGTGGTAGAACCTAGGACCAAGGGTTTAAACATCAAATTATGTTTCGTGCACAAACTGAAATATTATGCACAAATACTTATATCAGAGATCTTGATGGGTTCTTCTCAGATATTTTTTGGCCTATATTGATGAAAATATTTTGTTCGATCTTATATGCTTTTTGAGCTATTTTTTCCCTTACAGGTATAGTATCTTCAATCTCGTTCTCTCCTCAGAATGGGATGCTTGCAGTTGGCTCGTATAGCCAGACAACAGCTGTTTATGCAGAGAGTAACATGGAGCCATTGTATGTCTTACATGGCCAGCTTGGGGGTGTTACACAGGTTAGTGAAGCTACCGTACTCGCTTAGCTCTTTCTATATAGATGGCAGATAACAATGATGAAAATCTCAGGTGCTTTTTTCGAAAGATGGAAATTATTTATATACTGGAGGGCGGAAGGTGACTAGAACTCCTCATCTTTTAACAATTGATCTTGTCGGCATAACTGAAGGTTCATTATATATCCACTGACCTGGACATGATTTTATTTTGTTAGGATCCATACATATTATGTTGGGATATTCGAAACACTGTGGACATTGTTTACAAGTGAGTATTTAAACACATTTTCTACTTTACTTTCACAAATCAACATATTTACTAGAATACATATTAATATTTTTTCTTAGGTTACTGTATTACTTTAAGTGGAACAATATCTTCTGACTTATGTTGAATTTTTCCAATTTATGTTTATTGTGGAACCCTTAATTAGGTTGTACAGATCGTGTGACACAACTAATCAAAGGGTACAGTTTGATATTGAGCCATGTGGCAAGCATCTTGCTACTGGTGGGCAGGTGTGCTTCTCTTGTTTCCATTCATCCCAGTTCTTATTTCGGACCATTGAACCTTCGATTTGAAACATGATCTGTTGTGTTTTGATAGGATGGCATGGTCCATATTTATGACTTGCAAGGTGGCCAATGGGTGACAGGCTTCCAAGCAGCTGCTGGTATGTGTTTCTAAATTTCTGTTTATAGGAGAAGTTTAAGTAACATATATGTAACTCCTTTGTGATACAGCCTATCTGATCTTTTTCTACTTGGATTTTAGATACTGTCAACGGTTTCTCCTTTCATCCTTATCTTCCTCTTGCTACCACGTCGTCTGGGCACAGAAGATTTGGCATGGAAGATGAATTCGAAGAGGAATCGAGCTTGTCAGGTGTGTGAAAATGTGTTATAGCCAGACAGACTTTTAGTATTTGAAATACATCTGTACTGCTTGAATGACAGGTTTTATGCGCTTCTGTTTTATTTATTTTGTACACTTAGGTGATGAGAACTGCTGCTCTGTCTGGAAGTTTTCTTGCTCGCAAGAAGCTTGAAAGCTCATCAAGTCCTGAGCAGTGGAGGGTCAAGTGAAGATTTTGGACTACAAATGTAGATGGTGATCCTAGTGTATCTGAGTCTGGATGAACACAAAATATTGCCTTGCAATAGTTCAGCAGGCCATGGATGCAGACCACTAAAACGGTGCACTAAAGATCACAATGTACCGACGAGTTATTAGAGAATTCAACGCTGTCCTACTCCGGCTGAGAAATTGACCATGCTAGGTAACAAACTAACAAATTGAGCTGGGAACAGAAGCTGCAAACCATGATAGGAGCTAATTTTGTATCATGTGATGTATCGATGAGATTTGCCTGTATAAACACCTTGCATGTTGGTTGACTAGGCCCTAATGCAATCCAAAGACTTCTTACTTTGTCAGGCATCCCACATCTGCATGTTTTCACTGGGAGATACGTCATATCCATACTCAGGATCTTGTGTATGCCTTTGGGCTATTTTTATTTTTAATCGCATAGCTGTAATATTTTTAATTTGATAGATTAGATTCTGATTGTTAGAGCAACTACGACAGTACAGCTCATAGCATAAGTATAAGATATTACCAAGGTTAGCATGATCATAGCATAAGCACGGTATCCAACTTGAGATGTTTATTCATGAGTTGCTTGATACACAGGGCCACTTCTCGAAGTTTTTGTATCAACACCTGACCACCATTGGCTCATCCTCATATGTATAGCTTGTAGAACACACAACTAATGCTAACATTTTTCTAAGGTTGCACGCCTTCACTTGGCAGTTTCAGGCTTAGTAGTGTGCAATTTTAGGTGACAGATTTTTTTACCTAGACAAGTAAGCATAGCAAAAGCAATATATTTTCCATGGTTAGACATAAAGTTGGCGTTTTCCATAAGCCACCTACAGAAGTAGAGTCGGTGGTTGACTGACTTGTGAGTCTCTTTATGTCATCAATAGTTAAACAAACAATACAAGAATCAAGTGTATTTTAAGCTAACTCTAGGTGAAGAAACTTAACCGTGTTCTATTTTGATGGAGTATTTTCATATGTATGTCGATAATTGATATACGACCGGGTTCTCTCCACCCATCCTCCACTCACATGCTTATTGAAGATGGAAGCAAAGCATAATGTACATAAAACTGTAGATGGAGCCGTTCCTCCATTCCATGCCTCTCTAGCCGCCAGAAAAGGGAGTAAGAGAGGCAAACAATGAACTAGTCCAACGAGGATGAAGAGAGGCTGAGACTTGACCCACACAGAGAGTAACTACCACTAGAGATGAAAGTGTATACTCGATTTACCCGAGAGTCGGTTCTACTCTTTTCTTCTAGTACACTCTATTTTTACATATTTACATTATTGTTTTTCGGATATACATAACTAGTTATCCTATGTGCTAATGTGCTGTAATTAAGTTTCTACATAATTCAACTATTCAACTACATAATTTAACTTAGCAACTTTGTGGTAATCGATGCATATAATATTCAGAGGATTGCATTTTAAATAAAGTGGAAACATAAAGAGGGATCTTAATTATTTTTTCCTCTCTCATAATATTTGCAAGCATTGGAGACAAACTCCACAACATAGTTTTCAAGAGAATCACCACATAAGGACCAATCATCCAATGAGCATATGGTATCATCTCTCTTTTATATCATTCTCATCCTCCCATAAGTTAGACACTATTGTTCCACACAGAGGACTATCAAGCAATAAAGGATCATCGTCTATAGCACTATCAAAGCAATACTTCTCATCTTCATTTGTAATTGGAGGACTAGTACTAGTGTAATCATTTTTATCCTTTACAAATATATTTCTACCCAACTATCATATGATTTTCCATATAAAGCATTCACATCAAAAGATTCATCAAGCAGGGGTTCATCACAATAACGATCATCATCAGTTGCAATAGTATACGAGGGAATCTGTGCATTACCATTGTTGGTAATAGAAGATGGGTACCAAATCCATTTTGCATCCTCTTGTTTCTTATTATCTTCCTTCTTTTGTTCTTCTTTCTCACTTTCAACATACTTTCTTGTATTCAAAGCATTAGTACCGACATGAATATTCAAGCTTTTAACATACCTAAGCAAGGAATCTTTGATGCTCTTATCAGCCACACGCAATACCTCAGTAGTGCTAGAAAAGTTCTTGATAATCCCTAGGAGCAGGGAATCTGTAGGATCCCAAGGTTCTAAACATTGTAACACTACCTGTTTATCTACTTTTTAATTAAATTGCATTGCATAATATCCATGCTCATGTCATCATGCCACCTTGCATGGAGCATCATAATTAAATTGTTTCATTATATTCTTGTCTTGTATTTGATTTTTATCATTTATACATGCTTATTGTTATAGTATACTTGTCACTTGTATTTGCCCCCCCTCTAGTTTTCCTTCTATCTATTATCATTCTAGTTGGTGACATACTTTATGGAACCATAATGTCTAATGTTTACTTATTTGAGTCTTGGCATTTGATTCATGATATATATAATTCCCAAGTTGAGTTGAGGGCATATCTCTTAATTCCTTCTACCTATTAACTTGCTATGGATTCTTGTGGTTATATCTTGCTCAATAATTCTACCATGCATGTATATGTGGCTTCTACTTGTTTTGCTTGTACTTAATTCATGCTCATATACTATGTGTGGATTCTTTCCACCTTTGTTCATATTTACCTTGTCTATATGATCTCGTGGGTATCTCACCATTTAAATGTCATGTGAGCTCCTTTTATTTGAATTTGGGCTTTAATCATGCTCACGTACTGTTTGGATGGTTCCATATATATTCTACATGGCCATGTGGATTGTTTATTTAGTTTGATACAAGCTATGTTTTCTACATGGTTCCATATGTGGAATGATTGCATCATGTCCTAAGTCACTTGGTTGGGCATTTGTAAGAAAGAAATTGAGCTCCAAATTGAAAGTCAAAAAGGCTAGTTTGAAAAGTCAAACTGGGACAATGTATCCTGGTGGAGGAAGGAAAGAATCCTTTTTTCCCTCCACCACAAGCCAACAAGGAGAGGGATTTGGGGAAGGATTCAAACTCCCCTCTCCCAAGCTGCCCCCTCTCATAAATAGAGCAAAGGGGTGCCCCAAGAGCGACACAACACCAGCCCCTCCCCACACCGCCGTGTCGCCGCCGCCTCCCAGCGCCACTGCTGTGCCGCCACCTCGCGTCGTCACCGCCCTAGCCACCGCCGACTCCACATCCTCCTCTTCGGCCTCTAAACCCTAGATTGCTGGAAACCCTATTTCTCCACCATAACCTGCTCGGCTTAGGCGAAGCCCTGTAGGATCTTCCCTCTACTTCCAACACCACGCCGTCGTGCTGCCGAAATCACAAGGACATAACTACAACCTCCCTGCCTGCTGGAACAAGGGAGAGGAAGGTCTTCATCAAGTACCGAACGTGTGACCGAGTGCGGAAGCGTTGCCGGAACGCAGCGCCGGAAGGATCGTTTACGCGATCTTGAGATCGACAAGTGTATGACTACATCACCCACGAGAATCTGCTCTCGTTAACCGCTTTGTAATCTTCGAGGTGAGTACTCTAATCGACTCGTTGCTACAATCTAGTAGATAGATCTTGGCTTGTTTGTGTCATGCGGTAGAATTTTTTTGTTTTCCATGCTATGAACCCGTACAGTGGTACCAGAGCCGTGTCTATATGTAGATCTGTTGCACGAGTAGAACACAATGGTCATTGTGGGCGTTGATGCTTTTGTTGTCAATTGTTTCTTGTGTACTTTGCATCTTGCGGGGTGGTGGGATGAAGCGGCTCGGGCTAACCTTACATGACATCGTTCATGAGACTTGCTCCACGCTTGACATGCAACTTGTATTGCATAAGTGGCTTTGTGGGTGCCTGTTTCTCCAACATAGTGAAGATTCAATTTACAACGGGTGATTAACAATACTAGTATCAATGTTGTGGTTCCTGTTCGTAAGTTAGAATGACACTTATTGAAAGCCCCAAACCAAAACATGCAAATAAAATTAGAGGCGTCTAACTTTGTTTTGCAGATGTGTGCTGTGATGTGACATGGCCATGATTGTGATTATATATGAGGTATGCAATGTTCCTTATTGTAAGTCGGCAACCGGCAGGAGCCTTATGGTTGTCTTTTAATTTCGTTAAGACCTGTGTGTCTATTATTCAAAGTAGTTATAATAGTTGATGCTAGTGGACGACAACCATGGAGCGGTGCCATTGACCTTGACGCCACGCCGGTGATGATGGAGATCATGTTCGTGCTTGAAGATGGAGATCGGAAGCACAAGAAGAAAGTCCATATCATATCACATATTATGAATTGCATGTGATGTTAATCCTTTTATGCATCCTGTATTGTTTAGATCGCAATAGTAGCATTATAAGATGATCCCTCTAAAAAAATATCAAGTTATAAAGTGTTCATCCTTAGTACGCACCGTTGCCAAAGCTTGTTGTTTCGAAGCACCACGTGATGATCGGGTGTGTTAGATTCTGCGAGTGTATACAACGGGAGCAAGCCAGATTTACTCATGTGGAAACTAAGGTTACATCTTGACGAGCCTAGCATGTACATACATGGTCTCGGAACATGAAATACCGAAAGGTAAAGCATGAGTCATATAGATGATATGATGAACATGATGATTGTTCGCCTTTGAAACTACATCATGTCATGTGATGATCGGACTTGGTATAGTGGATTTGGTTCATGTAATCACTAAAACAACGAGGGATATTGTTTTGAGTGAGAGTTCAATAGCAATATGATTAAAAGTTGAACACTATTTATCATAAATTAAATCAAAGTGAATTTGCATAGTTGTTGCAGTCATTGGCATCCGTTTACCACCTTGCGCTTAGTTATAATTGAGATAATAGAACTGTAGAATTCTAGTTAGTTACTTTACGAACTGGTATCATTAGTGTTTTGAAGTGTTGATCTAAAGTTTAAAAGTCCTATTGCAAACTTTTAGTAAGTTCCGGTTACTCCGTGAAGTTTAATAATTGGTATTAAATTAAGAGTAACAATTCCAGTGTTAGTAAATAAGTATCATGTTTATATCCATGATTCTTGATATTTAAAAGATTGTTTTAATATCAAGGTAATCTAGGAGCTGAAAGAGTTTTTCAGAAACCATCATGTGTGGAAGACATTTCAATATCTGAAACAAAGTTTTGGTTGCAACATGATAGAGTATAATATGGCAAAAGTCATGTTCTCATATTTGATGAGAATTTGCAAAAGGTTGGACACGCTAGTCGTCCTAATTCTCCAAAAGGTTTTGGAGAGCAACATTATACTCGCAATTCATCGTTATAAGCTAAAGTAGCTTGATCATGAATAGTTTCATGATAAGGATGAATATTTGATGTAGGTAAAGTGTTTACTACACTAAAAGATTACTAAAGAATGGAATTTGAAAGAACACCAAACATTTGATGATGGTGATCTACTTCAAAGTGCAAGTCCAAAGACATTGGTATTTAACTATATATGGTTTGGACTATGTGTTATAAGTATGGCACCACTGTTGATTTTGATAGATTCTTTTGAAAGGATTAAGAAATACTGAAAGAGAAATCTAAGAAATATTTGGCTGAAGAGAAAAGACTAGAATTGTTCAGCTTAGGTATATAGAGGATATACATGTTATGGCTGTATTCTTTGCTTGTTAAACAATGTAGTTCTTGAGTATTGGATACTGAATTTGTTGGTGTGAATCGTCATACAAAACAACACAATTCATGAACTATAATGGCCTAAGTAACTAGCAAAAGAATATATGATGATGTTCGTCGACAAATAAAGGGTTGTTGTGTTGCTCGTTGAAATCAAGACTTACCTTCAAGATTTGTTTCAATAATTGTTATTTTGATCAGGTATTATGAAAACAAAAGGTTTGTTCAAATAATTGCCGTAATCCATAAAAGATGGATGATTTACAAATCTTGTTGGAGAAATCACATCCATAAAACTAGTGCTAAAATGTCAAAAGACAAATTGATTGAGAGATCACTTAGGAAGTGACATCATTGTTTAAATTATATTGGAAAGAAAACATGAAGAAACTCCATGTGGATGGAATTTTGGAGTCTTTTGATTTTTGACAAATGACGCTTGTGAAACTTTCCTAGATATAATTAAAACTCCGTTCATAGGCAAAAAGGGAACGAATGACTAGATTATTGGAATTTGTACATATTTGATGTATGAAGTCCATTACGAGTAGTCGAGAGCGATGGATTTCAACTTCATATGCTTTCTCCGAAAATTTGAGTGAATATATGAATATTTTACTTAATGAGGATGAAGTGCGAAATATTTAAAAAGTTCAAAGACTTTCAAGATGAAGTGCAAAATCAATGTAACAAGAAAATAAAGAATTTATGATAGGATCATAAAGAAAAATATTTGAGTTACAAGTTTAGCATCACACCTAAGATTTGAGGGATCATTCCATGGATTTACATTTTCTGAAACACCATATGAGTATGGAATAATCGAGATATGCAATAAAACCTTGTTTGACATGGTAATATCAAAGGTGTAATTCATAAAACTGCCATTATATTTTAAATATTAAAAGCTTTAGAGACTGCCATTTTTTCATTGTAAAGAGCTCCATCATGATCCGTTGAAATGACACCATATAAAGTTATGGTTTGGGCTAAAACGCAAGTTGTCCTTTCTTAAACATTGGTATGCTATGCATAAGTGATATGTTTACTACCAAAGTCGGATAAACATGTCTTTGTATGTTATTTCGAATAATAGGTGAGTATTCCTCCATAACACCAAAGACAAAAATGTTTGTCGCTTAGAACGTCAAGTTTCTTTGAGAAGGAATTTTTCGTGAAAAGTTAAGTGGGAGGACAATAGAACTTTGATAAGGTTAAACGAACCTTAGCTATACGTGCAAAGTTGTGCAGCGCCGAAAAGTGTTCCGGAGATAGCAACAATGCTCATGGCTCACGTGCCTCAAAGGTTATGGTTACGGAGGTCTAAGTTCCTATTGAACCAAGTAGGTCGGGTAAACAATCAAATACCAAGATTTAAGGGTTGAATCATTATTTCACAATAATGAATGGACTACATGCAAAAAAGCAACGATGGGCCCTAACTCCGTCAAATGGCTTGAAGCCATAAAATTCGTGATAATTCCATATACGAGAAATCAAGCTTTGAACTTGAAAGACCCTCTAGAAAGGTTTAAGACCTTACATTCGTGTTTGGATCTATAAAGAAATAGACATGGATGTTTCACATCTATGAAATAGTCGACATATTTCACAACAATGTTCAAAGGTTGAATATGACAAGATTTTATCTTTCAGAGCGATATTTAGTCTAGACGGATTAATGTAGCAACCACTACATATAATTTTGTTATGTGGTAGTTGAATAAACAAAACAAGTTCTTCTAATAGAATTGTTACCTAGGACGTGTGCATAACACGGTCCAAAGGGTTTTGTTAATTCAAAGGATGCTAAAAGCGTATGCAAACTTCAATGGTTTAAGTGAGCATCGCAGAGTTGGAATCTTCACCATCATGAAACTATTAAAAGAGTTTAAATTCATCAGAGACGATGAAGATGCTTGCATTTGCAAGAAATTAAGTGCGAGCGCTAAGACATATTTCTAATACATTATGTGGATAACATATTGTTGATTGGAAATGATGTATCTTTTATTAACACATGTTAAGAATTTCATCTCTATGAAAGACTTAGGCAAAACCCAAATATTTGGCATCAATATCTATATAGATAGATTGAGACGCTAATATGGTTGTGCAAAATGTACATAGATGAGATATTGAATGAGTTCAATATGGAAATTACAAGAAAGGTTCTTTCCACACGGAAAGGATTAAATCGAAATTCAAGTGTATCGACACTTGGTAAGTGAAACAAAGATTCAAGTATTGATTGATACTTGATGAATAAGATAACAAAAAGTATTTTTCAATCATACTGTGATATGTACAAATCCAGATATGTCCTATGCTCTAAATGTTATGAGCATATACCAGAATGATTCATAAGATGATCATTGGACGATAGTAAGGATATTCTTATGATCTTTTGGAAGAACTAAGAATATATTATTTTGTAGAAGTGACAAATAGATGGTTAGTTCATTGTAAAAGGTACTACATGGATACTAGTTTTGTCACAAAGTATAAATTAAGTTTATATCAATCTAAACTAAGGGTGGCACAATATGATGGAAAGTAAGTTCCATAATGGATTTGGATGAGTTCCAAATTTAAGACATTGTGATAGATACTACAACAAAAGGATAAGTATATGAATGCTATTATAGCAACAAAAGAGGGCATTTGTGTCAAGTAGTTTTTATCAAACTAGGTGTAGTTCACAGCGGGATAATACTATGAAGATATATTGTACGACAATATTGTCAACATGTTTTAACCCCTAGGAACTAAAGGTCTCACCAAAGTACCAAATTTATACAAAGCCATCTCATTAGAGAATGAGTGATGCATAGAGACGCAAAGACATGCAATTACACACGGACTTGAAAGTGTCGGATCCGAAGATCGGTTGATCACTAGCAATCGTGTACTTACAACACCGAAAATCCATAGGTGTGGAATAAACAAACGTTTTAAACTAGATTATTGTCTCTAGTGCAAGTGGGAGACTGTTGGAGATATGCCTAAGAGGCAATAATAAAGAGGTTATTATCATATCTTCATGCTTATGATAAATGTTTACATACCCTGCTATAATTGTATTAACCGGAAACATTAATACTTGTGTGATTTGTAAACATAAAAGGGTCCGTAGTAAAGCCTCTTGTTAGACTAGCTTGTTTGTTAATATATGATCATGGTTTCCTGATCATGAACATTGAGATGTTATTAACAACAAGATCATATCATTAGGAGAATGGTGTGATGGACATACTCCTATAGATAAGCATAACATAAAGATCAAGTCATTTCAATAGTTTGTTTGCTATAAGCTTTCTGATACATAGTAACCTAATTCCTTTGACCATGAGATCATGCTAATCTCCATCACCGGATGGATGCTTTGATGACATCAAACACCACACCGTAACTGGGTGGCTATAAAGGTGGCATTGAGTGTTCGGAAGGTATGTGTTGAGGCACATGGATCAAGAGTGGGATTTGTCCATCCATATGACGAATAGATATACTCTGGGCCCTCTCGGTGGAATTTCATCCAATTAGCTTGCAATCATGTGACTGGATCACAAGGGATCACATATCACAGGAACGAGAAAAGAGTACTTATCGGTAACGAGGTTGAACTAGGTATGCAGATATACCGATGATCAGGCCTCGGATAAGTAAACTATCGCGAGACAAAGGGAAATTGGTATCGTATGTAAGTGGTTCATTCGATCGCAAAGTAATCGTAGAAATATGTGGGAGCCATATGAATTTCTAGATTCTTCTATTGGTTATTGGCCGGAGAAGAGTTTCGGTCATGTCTGCATAATTCACAAACCATAGGGAGACACACTTAAGGATTCGATGTTGTTTAGTAGATATGGAATGTAAGTATGGAGACCGAATGTTGTTCGGAGTCTCGGATGGGATCAGGGATATCACGAGGAGACCCGAAATGGTCTGGAGAATAAGATTCATATAAGGAAAGTCCAATTCCGGAGTTCGGGAATGATTCCGGTGTTTTCACCGGAATGATCTAAAAGGGTCTAGAAGGTTCACTGGACTGGAAGGGAAAGGGTACATGAATAAGTGGAATGATTGCATCATGTCCTAAGTCACTTGGTTGGGCATTTGGAAGAAAGAAATTGAGCTCCAAATTGAAAGTCAAAAAGGCAAGTTCAAACTGGGACAATGTATCCTAGTGGAGGAAGGAAAGAATCCTTCTTTCCCTCCACCACAAGCCAACACGGAGAGGGAGTTGGGGAAGGATTCAAACTCCCCTCTCCCAAGTTTCCCTCCCTCTCATAAATAGAGGGGAGGGATGCCCCAATAACGACACAACACCAGCCCCTCCCCACACCGCCGCATCGCCGCCGTCGCCCAGCGCCGCCGCCACCTTGCACCGCCGCCACCTTAGCCGCCGCCGACTCCACCTCCTCCTCTCCAGACTCTAAACCCTAGATCGCCGGAAACCCTATTTCTCCACCATATCCTGCTCTGGCTTAGGCGAAGCCCTGCATGATCTTCCCTCTACTTCTGACACCACGCCGTCGTGCTGCCAGAATCGCGAGGAGAGAACTACAACCTCCGCTGCCTACTGGAACAAGGGAGAGGAAGGTCTTCATAGAGTATCGAACGTGTGATCGACTATGGAAGCGCTACTGGAACACAGCGCCAGAAGGATCATCTACTCGATCTTGAGATTGACAAGTGTATGACTACATCACCCACGAGAATCTGCTCTCGTTAACCGCTTTGTAGATAGATAGATCTTGGCTTGTTTGTGTTCATGCGGTAGAATTTTTTTGTTTTCCATGCTACGAACCCCTACAAGAGAACTGCCAATGGGTACCCCTTTCCCAATGATACAGGAGCTATCCCATAACAAAATGACAAGGCAAGCAGACAATGAGCATCTCAGCAATCTTCTTATTTACCATGGGAAAATGGTGCTTTTTCTCTCTTTCTCTCTTTCCTCTTTTCTCAATCTCTATCTCTTTTTTTATAAGAAGAATGCTTCATAGATTTCTCACTATGGTGATGCTGCAAGTTTCCACCATGATTAGGCATGGCTTAGGCTAGCGGCCCAGACATTTCTCTAACACACATACATAACTCTATGGACTTACAAGCTCCCCTTTTATTTCACACCGACGACATCCATACACAAAAGAGCATGGTATCAACTGGATAGATATTTACAGGTGTTGAAAGCGTTCCCTGTGATAGCATGGTTCTGCTAATCCCAACTTATAAGTGCAAGCATATACAACAAAGATTACACAATGGTTCAAGTTTATTAGGGGCAAGAAAAATAAAGTGTGCCATCAAGTTTGTGAGAGCTTTAATCACTATTTTTCACATAACAAAATGACTTTTTAATTGGAAGGTAGATAAAACAAGAATATACTTGGAATGGTGTAACACACCATGCATAGGAATTTATAGTGGACACTTTGGAATAACTTGGTTTCTTGGGAGTTGGATGCATGAGTAGATCTTACTCAATACAACTGGAGGCTAGCAAAAGACTGGGAGCGACCAACTAAGAGAGCAATAATGGCCATAGTCATGCAGAGCGACAAAACATTACTAATCAAAGCATAAAGTGGTACCACAAGTCAAAAAATAAATGATCATAGAGGATATGGTGACTGGTTCATAGTCATAACATGGTGTGAGCATGTGCCAATTCAACCCAAACAAAGCATCAAAGGAGAATACCACAATACTATGCTTTGTATGCTAAAACAACGCATGATTCTTTCAAGGCACATTAAGCAATCCGCAAGTCATGCTACAGAAATAACCACTAAGCATAGGGTCAAAACAACATCGAACATGATATGATAAGGTCTAGGCCATAGTCAAAACAAACTCCTTTTGTACCACTTATAAACATGAAGCTTCCTACTCCTTCTGCAACACCAATCAACTTATTTGAAACAACACAACAAAAACGGGGGTCCAACCACTTTATTCAAGCAAACTAAGCGAACAAAAACCAAAAACGAAAACTAAGACGCTCCAAGAACAACACAGCAGTGCATTAAACGATAAAAATGAAGTGTCTAGAAAGACCTGAGATTTTTATTGATGAAGAAGGGGATGCCTTGGGCATCCTCAAGCTTTGAAGCTTGTACCTCTCGAATATTTCTTGGGGTGACATGGGGTGGCATCCCCAAGCTTTAGATTTTGTCCATTCTTCATCTCATTACATCATTCTTTCCTCACACCTGTAAATTTTTCTTCATACAAAACTTCACACAATCTTCATTAGCAACATTAGTGCATTCAAAAGATAATAGACCTTTGGGTTTAGTTTCAAAACAGCAAAACTTTCACTAAAGACACAAGATACTGTAGAAATTTCCTCAAAAAGCTCAATTTACCAAAAAGAACCCCAAAAGGAATCAATAAGAAGCAAATGCAAATAATGGCAGAAATCTGTCAAAACAGACTGGCAGGTAGAAACTGATTTTTTAAAGACCTTATGTTGCTCAAATCAAAAAGTGTTGAACTAAAGAAAGTTATATAACAACCTGGGGGATTTATTCAGAAAATTACAGCTCAATCTGACTTATAGAGATTTTTTTTTTATAGTGGAGCACAAAAATCTGTTTCGAGACAACAACTCCCCAAATATTACTTCCCTCTCATTAGAGGTTATTATTGGCACAAAAACCGAATAAAAAGGATAAGGAGAGGTTATTACAGAAGTAATAACTTCGAAGACTCAAGAAAACTATTAGGTTATCTCCCAATAAGTACTTTTCGTTAATGCCTTTAAGTTAGACACAAGAAGTAAGATTCAAGTATTTTCAAATAAAGAAGCATTAAGAGCAACTTTTCTTTTAATAGGAGAGGCAAAATGTATTCTATACTTTCTTGAATGGAAATTGATATTTAATGGTGCCTTCCTTCACTTGAAAAGCTTACATGGGAAGATTTGTGTAGCACCCCGGATAAAACCACTACTAAAAAATCGATGTTGTTTTTATTATATGCATCATCATGATGTCATCATGCATCTTTTCACCTAAAAACTATTTCTCCAAAAGTCTATTTATTTTCTATTTACCTCCCTCTTTATTTCAACTGCAAAATTCGGTCTATCTAAATATTTTGTTTTGTCTAAAAATTAATTACAAAAGAATATCTACAACTAAATATATAATCAAAGCTATTTTTTTATCGGGGGAGGCAGTCCACCCAGTCGGGCCCAAAGGCCCAACCCCAAACCTCAACCCTAAATATCTAGACCCTAATCCAAACCCAAACCCTAATCTGCCCTACCCTCTCCCTCTCCCTCTCCCAGCCGCCAACACCACCTACTCCATCACCCCTGTTCATCTGGCCCAACCCTGCACATAACACGCACACGCCGCGCGACACGCCACCTAACCTCCCCACACGCACGCCAACCCGCCTGCACTCTGGCCCCACCACTAAAATCCCTGCTCGACCCAGTCAACCACCGAGCCCGCGCGTCGCCCCACCCTCGCGATCCCTCATCCCGAGCCGCCACCTACCCCGCGTACGCCGCCTCCCTTGTTCTCCTCCTCCCCTGCTTGAGCCTTTCTCCGCCACCACCACGCCACGTGAAGCCGGTCGTCGCTGCTAGCCTCGCCCCCCGTCGTCGGCCTCCCTCAATCCCCACCTCCTGGCGCCCCCGCACGAACCACCCCGGACCCCTCCTCCTCAGCGCCAGCCTCGCCGGTCCCAGGCTTCACCGCTTGCGAGCTCCCGCGGCCGACTGCACTGCCTCTGCACCATCCCCAACTCCCTGCTCGTCCCCGTCTCCGGTGTCCGAGGCCGCCCCTCCGCCTCTCTACAGCGCCCTGCTTCGCCGTGCGCGCCTAGGAGTCGCGCCATCACGGGCGACCTCTGTCCCGCGTCGCTGCTGCCGCCGGTCACCATCCCGGCTCATTCGATGGTGCCCTCGTTCCTGCCGCCGTTCTGGCCCGCGACCTCCACGTCGCCAAGCTCCTCACCGGCCTCCGCGACCTCCCCTTGTAGACCGGTGCCCCTGTCCCCGTCGCCTACGTCAACGCCTGCGTGCCATCGTCGTCCTGTCGTTTTCGTTGTCCAATATCAGGACGCCATGATACCCATCGATCTTTTCTGTTGCTTCTACAGGTTGTAGTACATACTAGTACAGAACAAGTTGACTCAGTGCCTCTTGTGTCATGTGTTTGTAAGTTCCTGCACAAACCTGAAGGCCGTCTGGTATCGAGGTGATGATGGAGTGATTGTCTCGGCAAGATGTTTGGGGTATGATGGTGCACAAGATTCACAATTCGGGACAAGATATCTCACATGAAATCCAAATGCCACTGACGGCGAACCCGAGACCCTCGACACGCCAAGATTGCCTTCCCGGACTCCATGACCTTCGTCACGGATTCGAAGCCTTATTCGAAGACCGAACCCCGTCGAACCCTAACCAAGATCGTCGAGCCCCTATGTGTGACCCCTTTCTTTGGACCCTATTTTTATAATATAAGATGTCTACTTGTTACATTAAATTGTTCATGTTTGCATGCATATTGTGGGTGTTTGGGGCTATTTCGAAGATTCACCTCATAATTAAATATGGAGATATGCGGGCGAATCTAGTCTAATATTGGTCCCATTTAAATTTGGGTAGCGAACCGATGCTATATTTTGCCTTGTGAAGACAAAATTTAAATTGCGGGGTAGCTAAACAATAAGAAGCTACTAATTAATTGTCGGGACTCCGGTTCCACTTAATATGGCCTAATTGCATCGCATCCTTGCCATGTCATACATCATATATGCATCATGCCCGATCTTCTGCCGTAGCATTAAATAGTGTATCCGGTGTTTCTTCTAGTGCTTTGCTTCTTCATGGATTAGGCCGATGAGTTGATGCGAGTGTCGACCTGATATTCGGATGAATCTTCAGCAATGTTTTCAGGCGAGCATTCTCCCCCTTTCTACCTATTTTACTTTTATAGTCTTTAATTCCTCCTGTTGATCTATTGCTATATGTGTTGCGATGCTCTAGTTTTTCGTACCCGTGATATCCCTTGCAGCCTTATATTGCCTTGGACACGTCCTATTACATGTTGTTTGGTAGATAGTTGGACTTGCGTGTCGTGGTCGCTTGCTCAAGTGTTGTTGCGTGTCGTCCAGTACCATAGTTGTTGGAAGACTGCCATATGCTTTATGCTGGAGATGATCATGGCTTTAATTATTGTTTAATAACTAAAACTGAAGTAGGTAAATAATGCAGAGGCACAGGTGGGCAATAGATGTTATTTGGTTTTTAACCGTCCACTTGTGTCCCGTAGGACCCAGAGTACATGGTACCTATTCTTTGAATATTTGCACTATCCTCATGTGGGACCATGAATCCCCTTAGCCAGAGCTTGAGTCATATATTATTTCTTGGGGCCACAAACTAGTTTGGGGCTTTATTACTATACTGTACTTATGCCATGCTTTACTGCTTTATTTACGATTGCGCGTGGAGCGCCTATTCTATTTAGGTAAGCGGAGTGTTTTCGCGGTATCGACAAGCCCAGTCACACTTTCGGGTTCCTAGTCGCTTACAGCCATTGACGCAAACCTCTGGGTCCATTCCGGAGCCGGCCAACTTCGTCGCGGGTAGCTTGGTGGGGTGGCCCCCTGAAATATTATATGAATCTTGCAATTGCTCTGTGATGCCTCGTTGGGTTTTCATTTGGTTTTTTCCGAGATTGATCGTGCGTGTGTTGCTATTTGTGCCCCCTGCAGGGTAAAACTTTCTGAAAGCCGTGTCCGCGGTTATGGACGACTTGGCGCACAGTATCTCGATCATAGATAACTATAACTAAAGTAGTGCTATAAATTTGACTTTATAATGACTAGTAATCAGCTTCACTACAACGGAATGGCTAAATAAAAGTACCAACAATTGTTGGGTTTTGGGATGCCTCATGCTATATGTATCTGACTAGTAAGTACTACAACTACAACGGAATGGTTAACTAAAACTGTCCACCGCTTATTATATCAGGATGACTCATGCTATCTATATCTGACTAGTAATTGCCGCAACTATAATGGAATAAATAAAACTGCCAACTGTGTGAGTTCCTCGGTTGACTTCCTCGTTTGGTCTCGAGGGGGAAATACCAGGATGGGTATGCTTGGTGATAGTTTCAGGTTGGATCCGAATAGGTCTTTCTTATCCCTATCTGATAGTCGCCAGTTGTATTGAGTCTCTATAGGTTGTTTAGTGCATGCTGGGCTGCCGCTTCAGTCCACCATACCTATGTAGGCGAGGACCGCCGAATTCTAGTCTCGTCGTGTACTGGCCTCAGTACTGACCGCTCTCTTTTTCCTTTGCCCTTTGTCGGCACCCCTTTTGTTTAAGCAGGTTTTGAGATCGACGTCGTTAGCAGGGTTACCCTTCCGGCTTGGCCTGGGCAGGGTTATGGACGCCATTGGTTATTCTTCAGGACTCTTAGCTCAATTTGCATCTTGTTCGTACTCGTACGCTGTATCGTTTTAAAGGTGATTTGGATCTTTGTATTGTATATCTGAATTCTTGACTCTTTGAGTCATTGTTGTATATATCTGTTCTATGGGTTCCATCGTGGACTATTGTGTAAAGGTATTACTTTGTTTTCCACCCGCACGAAAGTGCCTAGTGGGCACCTTTGAATCGTTTCTATGCGGGTTTGGCGGGAATTGCTGAAACCTGCATAGAGCCGATCCGAGGGTGTTACAATTTGTTTTGATTTCATAGGCATGAACACAAGTGTTCAAGGTCGACCCCCACTTAACCATTACTCATCTTTCCAATCACTTTCTTTTTTGAAAACATTTTTAGGTAACAAGTACAACTAATTTTTTTTGTAATTCGCAATCCCTATCCATACTAAGATAGAGACCAACTTAAAACTGAAAGTAAAAACTACTTAGAGATAAAGCAAAAAAGTGCACACAAGAATATTCACCCACACACTATTGCTCCCCGCAACGGCGCTAGAAAAGGTCTTGATATCCCAGAAATATAGGGGATCGTGTGTAGCCTTTTCAATAAGTAAGAGTGTCGAACCCGACGAGGAGCTAAAGGTAGGATAAATATTCTCTCAAGTTCTATCAACCACTGATACAACGCTACACACACTAAATGTTCGCATTATCTAGGAAATAAAACTAGAGCAACAAAATGAGTACTAGAGAAAGCTTTGCAAGATAATAAATAACAAGAAAGTAAAGCTAGTTGCTGCAGCAATAAAATGCACTAAACTAACAAAACCATGAGTGTGGAATAGTGGTGGTAATTGTGGTGGATTTTTCCAAGTTTAATTTGCAAATAAATCGGGTTCATTGTCTTCGATGCAGTTTTCTATGTGCGAGAGGCTAAATATACATGCGCTTCACTACTTGGAATTACATGTACTATATGATTGGATTGTTAGCAAACATCCATAACTACTAACAATGCATTAAGGTTTTCCCAACCATAGCCTTAAGTTAATGGTCCTCTTACTCCCATACCTGCAATGTTCTGGTTCGAGTCCTTAGGTTTCTGTCACTCCGGCAGAACTTCCCCCTTCCTCTTACACATACTACAAACCCTATGATGTTTAATCCATGAGCGCACAAATATAATGGACACCAGAGTACTATACCATATCAACATATAACTCTAATGAACCAAAGACGTACAACCATTCAATCGAAGAACAAAGAAACTACACAAACATGACATAGATCATAGGAATATAACTTATAGCATCAAACACCATGTTTACATAGGACGGTACAAAGGTGTGTGGGAGGATGAACCAATGCATACTAGGAGGATTAGGTGATGGAGATGGTGGCGAAGATGGTGAAGAGGGTGGCAGCGGCGGCGGCGGCGGGGGGAACTCCTTCCTCGTCGCCGGTATCGTGGGGGAGCACCGCCCCTTAGCCCCTTCCTTCATGGCTTCTTGGGAGCCCTTCCCCATGGAGATGGGATCCACTGGGGATGCAAAAACGTGGCTTTGGTGGCTGCAAATTCGTGGGTGGAGGTCTCTCCCACGAATTAGGTTTTCTCCCTTTATATAGCTTCTTGGATTCCCGTCACCCCATCTTAGGCTGCAGTAAATCGGGCCTAGAGGGCCTGTTCAGACTTGGAATCAGCTAAATTTTATGTCCAGAACGATTGTCGTGAAATTTTATACAACTTTGTAGTTGAAGAGTTTTCCTTTTGACGCCGTATTCGACCCAAAACGTGACCATCTTCAAAAAGAGTTATGATACAGATTTCTGGAAAATCCTAATTTGACTCCAACAAGGGTCCCACTTGTATTCTTGATAATTCCTACACATCAAAGTGTAAAACAAGAATATTATGCACTTTTGCAACTATTAGTAGGTTAGTACAAATAACTCATGAACTTTATATAAAAAGAAGTGTCAAAAGCATAATAATAGCATAAAACTATAAAAAATTATAGATATGTTATGGACGTATCACTAACCTTAACCAAAAAGGACCAACTAAAATACGTACTGCAAATACATTTTGCTGCGTCAAACAACGTAGCCGAATATGAAACACTTGTTCACGGCCTAAAAATGGTAAAGGATATTGGCATATGTCGGATTCTATGTTTTGATGATTCGGACCTGGTGGTCCAACAGGAGTCGGGTCATTGTGATGCACTGGATGCAAACATGACCTTATACAGATTCCATGTGCAAAAAAATAGTGGTTATTTTGATGGGTGTGAATTTCATCATATACCCCGGGCGGAGAATGATGCGGCAGATACCTTGTTAAAACTCGGTTCGACCAGGCAATCAATTCCACCCGGCATTGCCCTTGAGCATTAAGAAAACCATCAATTACACCCTCACCAGAATCTGAGTCAATCCGTCTCTCGGCAGAACTAGGATCCGAGGTAGTCCTGATGGATATAGATGAGAGGAATAAACTAAGTGACCCGGGGACTGACTCGGCAAACCCGGGGACTGCCTCGCAGGACCCAGGGACTGGTCAGGATAATCCGACAGAAGTTATGTCAGCAGAGGGAATGGAAATTGACGAAATAGTTACCCCGGCACATGAGATACCAGAATGGGCACGACCAATATATTTATTCCTCAAGTATGAGATCTTGCTGAGTGACAAATTCCTCACTTGGAAAATCGTGAGAAGGGCAAAAGCCTACACCATAATACACAAAGAGCTATACAAAAGAAGTGTCACAAGTGTGCTTCAAAGATGTGTTAACCCGACAGAAGGACAAGAGGTCCTTTTAGATATACATCAAGGAGAATGCAGGCATCATGCCTCATCCAGGGCTTTGGTAGCCAAAGCATTCCAGCATGGATTTTATTGGCCCAGTGCATTAACAGATGCACTATAATTGGTGAAGAAATGCAATGGCTGCCAGAGGTATTCCAGCAAAATTCATATGCCTTTGTCCGAATTAAAAACAATACCCATTACTTGTCCATTTGCTGCATGGTGCTTAGACATGGTCGGCCCATTTAAGACGGCTCGTGGTGGCATGACCCATATCTTGGTCATGGTAGAAAAATTCACAAAGTGGATCGAAGTAAAGCCAATAAGAAAATGTGATGAGCCCACATCTATGAAATTTCTCAAAGATATTATCCCGAGATATGGATATCGGTGCAGAATAATCACTGATAACGACACAAATTTTACTGAGGGAGATTTTTCTCGTTTCTGCCGAGAAAAGAAAATAAGACTTGATATTGCATCAGTCGCTCATCCCGCATCGAATGGGCAAGTTGAAAGATCCAATGGACTTGTATTGTCCGGGATAAAACCCCGACTCATTGAGCCACTACAAAGATCAGTGGGGTGCTGGATTGAGGAGCTCCCGACCGTCTTATGGATCCTAAGGACAATTCTGAATAGATCAACAGGCTATACGCTATTTTTTCTGGTATATGGGGTAGAATCCGTATTACCAGCCGACATAGTGCATGAATCTCCTAGGGTCACCCAATCCACAGACGCCGAGGTAAATGAAATAACCTGGCAAGATGGTGTTGATTTATTAGAAGAGGCAAGAGAATTGGCGTTGTCCAGATCAAGCATATATCAACAAGATCTTAGATGCTATCATAGCAAAAAAGTAAACCCCCAAGTCTATCGAGAAGGAGATCTAGTGCTTCGGCTTGCGAAGCGCGCAACCGGCATGCATAAATTATCACCCCCATGGGAGGGCCCATTTATTGTGAGAAAATCACTACACAATGATGCATACTATCTCATAGATGCCGAAGCACAAGAAAAGAATAAGGCAAACATGTCAGGAGATGAGTCAAAGAGGCCATGGAATATAGTGTTACTTCGTCCTTTTTACACTTAGGAGAAGTGAATGTATCCTGAACTCTCATATGTTGGATTATATGTCGGCAATGAGTTAGTCAGTGAAATCTTGGCACCCCGAGCTATAACTCGGGGACTGACTTACTAAACTTATTCTATATGCATTTTTATAAGTCAGCTAGCTTATATTTCTTATTCTTAGGCCGAGTTAGTAATGTGTCGGCAGCAAAGGCCAACTTTTTGACTTACTGCTATCCAAAAAATAAGGCTTCATGGTAAGCAAGAGAAAAGACGGTGAATGTTGAACACATGAAAAATGACTAAGAAAAGAATAGTATGCGAGCCGACTTATTGATTTGTTTCTTACTAACCCTTGTATTTTCTATACTTTATTTTTCTGTAAATTTATTATGAGTTATTGTTCATAAATTTCTAAGTATTGCTAATTCGGTCTATTTATCTCGGACCCGTAAGTTGAATGCCGCAAAATGGTAGACACGGGCCGAATAATTGGCTCAGAATAACACGAAACATGAAATTAAGGAAGATGCCCAAAAGGATGCAATTTATACAAACCACATGGTGGCAAAAGGACCGAACTGTTTTTTTACACCATACACCCGGCATACCGGGGACTTAGTAAATTTAAAGTTTTTAGCTTCAAGCGGCTATTGGTGTAAAATCATCGGCAGGTGGAGGAACAGCAACCTCAGGAGCAGGTGTTGGGGATATGCTATATGGGTATCCTCATAGCATGTCTCTTATCCGGATAACCCGGGTGACCCATAGTTAGTAGCATGGCCCATGGCCTACTGGGTGGCCTAGTTAGATGGATCCAGAAGGGAGGCCCATGCCGGATAAAGGGAGTCTACAGAGGAGTCACCGACGTACCCGGAGCCTTAGAGTGCAAGACACGTTAGACTAGTTGTATACCGTGTAGGACTCTATAACCTGTCCGGCTAGGAATTTGCCTGTAACCCTAGGACCTGGCGACTATATAAGTCGGGCCTAGGGGAGCCTTTAGGGCACGTACAATTCATACTCTCACACAACGAACCGATCCCTGTAACACGGCGTATTACCATTATAGTGATTTATAGCAGGAGTAGGATTCTGCCACCGTCGTGGGATCTGAACCTGGGTAAGCTGTGTTACCTCGTACCCGCAAACCTTCCGCCTTACCCCACGTCTCTAAATATGCACTGTGAGGACCCCTCCATGGCATACTCGTCGGCAATACCACGACAGTTGGCGCCCACTGTGGGGCAAGAGGCGCTTCAGGCTCTACAATGGGCGAGGACCAAGATCTTTGCGGGAATCGGTGAAACCGTAGCCATCGGTCGTGTTCTCTTCTCCGGGAACATTCCGATCGTCCCTCCCGACGAGTTCTAGATCCCGGCAAAGACTAACCCTACTCGATGTCGATCGTTCCCATCGAAGACATCCACCTATTCATCAGCGAAACCGACTCGAGCACTAGTTACCTGGAAGTCGGAGGAGCGTCAAGACCCGCACGGACCGCCTACGGGTAGGATACGTTCGCGGAAGGATCGATGTCGGATCTCTCTTCAGAGTTTGCTAGCAAAGATTGGAAAATTCAAGGCCCACCCAAACCGCCCCTATGTAGGATATAATGGTGGAAGATTGCTGCAAGTCTGCCGGCTTCGTCCGTGTGTCTGGACAGCAGAGATCCAAGTTCGTCTGCATGGTAACCATCTTCGATCTGGCGCGTTGCATTCAGAGAGAGGGTGAACCCCCCCGCGATTACCTGGCCAGGTGGCTCCGTATACGGGCCGACCTGGCGCATTACCCCAATGCTGATGCCATGTATCACTTTGTGGAAGGAGTGGACCAAGGAAGACTTCTCCGACATACGCTAAGGCGGCATTAGGCTTTAGGACGCCTCACCTTCGAAGGCATGGTGAACACCGTCAACAATTTCGCGGAGGCTGAGGAGGCAGCCTAGACAACGCTTGCGCTCTTAGACGACATCCCTCCTCCTCAGCTACTGCCACCACCGCCTCCGATCGTCGTCGCAGTAGCTGCACCACCACCTCCAGTCGTCATCGCTGCTGTCGCACCACCACCGCACATCATCGAGGAAGCCCCGGCACCCTCCGACTCCGTGCTTGACGCGCTCTACACCGACATCAGCGCTAACTCGGAGGAGATAGACTTCAGCCTGGAGGATCTAGACTCTGCTATGCAGGAGATGGAGGAGGATTTCCAACACGACGAGCAGGCCGACAAGGCCGTCATGTCCCGAGAGGTGTTTGTCGCCTTTGGGACCGTGATGGAGGAAGATCAACCCGGACGAGCTCCGCCTATAGCGCTGGATAAAGGGAAGGGACCACCTATTTCTACCGACAATGATCGCGCAAAGGTCATGCCCCCTCCGCCTAACCCAGTGCAGCAGCCACAGGAACTCAACATCGGTCCGAGTAACAACAACACCGCAAACCCGCCGCCTCCGAATCTATGTCTGTTGCTGCCCAAATTACTCCGGCTGATAGAGTGATGTACGACAACCTCCTCGTTGATCCCATGACTGTGGCTCATATTCGGAACCTAGTCCAGCTTGACGAGAAGCGCCAGCAGCTGCTGGAGGAAGTGCAGGCCATCGCGGAGCAAGGCGCTAAGCTAGATCGAGATCTAGCCAACGCGCAGAATTCAATAGAAAAATCTAGAGCCATGGAGGCCGAGTACAAGACTCTGCTCCAGCAGCAGAAGGCTAAGAAAGCTCCAGATCGCGTCATCAATGATCCTGGTGTACGGAGAAATCTAGGATGGGCTCCCTAGAAGCCGCCACAAGCAAAGCCATACATTGATAGTGAAAGAAGGCAGGTGATTCCCACTCCTCTTCTCAACCTCGCCGTCGCCAAGACCCTTATGGAGCAGGATAGATCACCCACAGCTGTGGAACAGATCTATGACCTTGTGGCCAAGGCGGTGAAACAGAAGGAAAAGGCCACCTCTCGGAGGCTCGAGTCTGACCCAGCGTTTTGCCAGTCTAGTCAGCCTAAGCCGCCAAGGGACCGATCGGTTCCTAGACGGGTTCATCACAACGAAGACGAAGGGATGCACGCAACAGGAAAGATGCTATCCCCATATCTTCCGACCATGGAGGTAAGCTCATCCTCATCGCCCATCTCCACCGCCCCGGTCCCCCCGACATCATGAAGACCGCAAGGCTCACCGTCGTACGGGCATGCCTCCGCCAAGGCAGAGCGGTATCGTCATCCACGACAACACGGAGCAGAACCGTCATGATGAAGAGCGCAATCAAGGACACAAGAGCAGGTCGCGCCATGACCCTCCACGTTCGACAAGCAACCGCGACAAGCGCGAGGCATCGTAGGAGGGTAACAGCAAGAAGGCTAACCCACCGCCACCTCCGCCTCCGTCGCCCCCTAGCATCCACCATGGCGGAGGAGGACCGCGTCGTTCACGCATCCCCTCCCCTGATGGCAAGAAGAAAATAAGCCTGGAGCCATACGACGCATGTTCACGCCTGGACAAGATTCACGAGGCCCGGGAAGGACAATACCTGGGACCATGTTGCTTTGGACCTGTAATACGGACCGCAACTTACCCTAAGGGTTTTCGGATTGACAAAACCATCAAGCCCTACGATGGCACCGCCAAGCCAGCTACATGGTTACAGGATTACGACAACACGGTGGAGATCGCCGGGGTTAACCCCAACGTCGCCGTCAAGTACCTCCCACTGATTCTGGCAGGCATGGGCCGACAATGGATCGATGACTTGTCGGAGAAGTCCATCTGCAACTGGTTGGACATGCAAGAATCATTCACCAAGAACTTCGAGTGTACGTACAAACGTCCCAGCACTGTTGGCGATCTACAACTGTGCGTGCAGGAGAAGGACGAGTCGTCTCGCGCCTACCTCTCTTGCTAGCTGGATATGAGGAATTCCTGCGCAGGAGTGCACGCCCAGACCACCATGGCCGCATTCATCAATGGGTTGGAGAAAGGTACGTTGCTCTGACATAAGTTGAAGCGCTTGTAGGACAATCACCGGCTAGATCTCAATCAGATGATCCAGCTGGCTAGTGAGTTCGCAGCTGCCGCCGACGATGCTCGCGGCTCCCTGCTGGCAACGGCCGTTACAACTGAAGCTCGGAGTAACAGCAGAACCAAGCGGAAAAGCCTGCCAGAATAAAAGCAAACCTCCGACATGGTCGCTATGACATTTGCAGGACGAGGTGATGGCGGACAGCGTGGCCGAGGACGGGGGCTGGTCATGGGCAGCAGCGAGGCAGTGAAACTACCTCGGCAGCGCTCCGCATTCCCCAAACGTATGAGGAGTACCGTGATATGCCGTGCCTTGTACACCTCGACGCCAATGGCAAAGCCACTCACACCAATCGCCATTGCAAGTTCATCAACAATCTCAAGGAGGACCCGGAGTCCAGCTACAAGCAAAGTCGGAAGAACGGACCGCGAGGCAAGGGCAAGGGGAAGAAGAAGGAAGAGGAGTCCAAGGATTCAAGTGACATGGATGAGGATGTTGACCCTAGGCACGCCGCCAAGAGCGATGGCAAGGGCAAGAACCCCTTCGAGAAGAAGGCATCCATTTTCCACACTTTCGTTGGCACCCCCACTGTCCGACAACAGAAAACCTCTATGAGGATAATGATGGCTACTTTACCCCCAGTTCCCCAGTACCTACGCTAGTCGGAGATTCCAATTACTTGGGACATGAAGGATCACCTAGACCTCATCCCTATGGAGAACCAGTACGCCATGGTCATCAACCCCCTGATTGACGGTAATGAGTTCACCAAATGTATGGTGGATAGTGGAAGTAGCATCAACATCATGTACCTGGATACGCTGCACAAGATGAACTTGACGGAGGCAAACCTAAGGCGGGTCAACACTAGATTCCACGGCGTAGTTCCTGGTCGGGAGGCTCGGTCCCTTGGGTGCATCACACTTCAGGTCGCTTTTGGCGATGTTAATAATTACCACCAAGAGCGCATGACCTTCGAGGTGGTCCCCTTCAAGAGCATGTACCACATCATTTTCGGACGTGACATCTTCCACGCCTTCATGGCCAAGCCATGCTTCGTCTACATCAAGCTCAAGATACCCGGACTAAACAGTGTCATCACCGTATCTAGAAGCTTTACCATGGCAAGGGACTGCAAGATTGGGGAAGCAGCCTTTGCATAAGCTATCCTCTATAGCAAAGAATTCAAGGAGATCCAGAGTAAGGTCGATGCCTCGGAGATGCCGGCGTCGAAGAAGCAAATTTCTAACTCCGCCCCAGCATTCAAGGCCGCCATCGAAACCAAGCCGGTGGAACTTGTGGTAGGCGATGCCTCCAAGACCACCACCATTGGGACGAACCTGGACCCTAAATAGGAAAGCACGCTCGTCGAGTTCCTCCATGAGAATAAGGACATCTTTGCCTGGCAACCTGCCGACATGAAAGGTGTACCCAGGGAACTTGCCGAGCACAGCTTGAATATTGATCCAAAATGCAGACCGGTGAAACAACCTCTACGATGCTTCGGAGATGAGAAGAGACGCGCCATAGGCAAAGAGATAGCTAGGTTACTTAAGGCTAGTTTTATCCGAGAAGTCCTTCACACTTGATGGGTGGCCAATCCTGTACTTGTCCCTAAAAAGGGAACCAAAGAATTAAGAATGTGCGTTGATTACACCGGCTTGAACAAAGCATGTCCCAAAGATCCGTTTGCTTTGCCTCGCATTGACCAAGTCATTGACTCGACGGCTGGCTCGGAGCTTTTGTGTTTTCTCGATGCATACTCAGGATACCACCATATTAAGATTATGGCACGTTTTTCTATGTCACGATGCCCTTTGGGATAAAAAAAACGCAGGTGCTACGTACCAGCGGACAATGCAGTGTTGCCTGTACGATCAAATTGGTCGGAACGTTCACGCCTATGTGGACGATATAGTGGTGATGTCTAAAATTTCAAATGACATAATCTTCGACTTAAAAGAAACCTTTAATAATCTCCGGAAATATAACATGATGCTTAACCCTAAGAAGTGCGTCTTCGGGGTTCCAGCTGGAAAATTGTTGGGCTTCATCGTTTCCCAGCGTGGAATCGAGGTCAACCCGGAGAAAATCAAGGCCATCCTAAACAGAAACCATCCGACATGCCCGAAGGACATACAACGGCTAACAGGCAGTTAGTCGGTTTGTCAGCCGACTTGGAGAGAAGGCTCTGCTGCTGTACAAGTTGCTGAAGAAGGCGGACAAATTCACATGGACGGACGAAGCAGACGCAACACTGAAGCTGCTAAAGGAGATACTCTCCTCGGCGCCTATCCTTGCAGCACCAGAGCCTATGGAGCCTATGTTAATTTACATGGCGGCCATCAACCGGGTAATCAACATCGTCATCGTGGTAGAGCGGAAAGAACCAGGGCATGAGTACGGAGTTCAATGACCAATTTACTATGTAAGCGAGGTCTTGACGGAGTCCAAGCAGTGTTATCCGCACTACCAGAAGCTAGCTTATGGAGTGTTCCTTGCTTCTCGAAGCTAAGGCACTACTTCCAAGAGCACCTGTCACAGTTGTGAGCAAAGCTGCACTGTCCAACATCATCAACAACAACGACGCTACAGGAAGGGTCGCGAAGTGGGGCATTGAACTTGCCGCCTTTGAGATCACCTACAAGAGACGCGACGCTATCAAGTCACATGCCTTGGCGGATTTTATCGCAGATTGGACGGAGATGCCAGATGCCACCCCTATACCGGAGCCAGAATACTGGGTGATGCACTTTGACGGACCAAAGCTACTTAATGGCTCGGGGGCTGGTGTATTGTTACAGTCACTAACCAGGGAAAAGCTACACTATGTTCTACAGATCCACTTCAAGGCTACGAACAACATGACGGAGTATGAAGCACTCATTCACGGACTACGCGTAGCCAAAGATATTGGCGTCAAGCGCATAGTTTGCTGTGGAGATTCTGACTTGGTTGCCCAACAGGTGGCTGGCACCTGGAACGCGCAGAACCCTATGATGGCGGCGTATCGAGACGAAGTGGATGAGATAGCCAAGAACTTCTTAGGCTATAAAGTCAAGTATGTCCCAAGGGAGCAAAATGAGGCGGCTCATCTATTGTCAAAGCTTGGATCAGGGCGCAAACAAATTCCGTCTGGAATTTTTCTGGAGCATCTACGAAAACCATCCATGAAGGGAGCGGACACCGAGAACCCAGATAGAGTTGACTCTTTCGTTCACACAGTGACAAAGGTCCCTCCGGCTTGGACAAAACCGTTCATGGAATATCTCGTACACGGAACTTTTCTCGATGACGAAGTCGAAAGACGGCAAATAGTACGTCGAGCAAAGGACTATACCATAATCAATGGACAGCTCTACAAAAGAAGCACCACTGGTGTATACCTCAAGTGTGTTTCCTAGCAAGAAGGTATTGAAATCCTTCGTGAGATCCATCTCGGAGATTGCGGGCATCACGCCGCTCCTCGATCGTTGGTATCCAAAGATTTTTGGCAAGGATTCTACTGGCTGACCGCGAAGGCGGACACCGACAAGCTAGTTGAGATGTGCTTAGGATGCCACTTTTATGCCCGACAACCACATGTTCTAGTTGAAGAATTGCGAAAAAATACCAATAACTTGGTCGTTTGCAGTCTGGGGGCTATACATGGTTGGTCCGTTGTAGATGACACCATGTGGGTTTATGCATCTGCTAGTAGCAGTTGGTAAATTCACCAAATGGATAGAAGCTAAACCCATTAGAAAGCTTGATGGGGCAACTGCCCTCAGGTTTGTCCGGGATCTAGTGGTGAGATTTGGTCTCCCACATAGCATTATCACCGACAACGACATCAACTTGTCACTCGGAGAAGTGGAAGCTTATTTTTGGGAGAATGGCATCCGGCTTGACCTAGCATCTGTGGCACACCCGCAGTCCAATGGTCAGGTTGAGCGAGCCAATGGATTAATTCTGCAGGGAATCAAGCCACGTCTTGAGGCACCGCTACATAGAGCAGTTGGGGCCTGGGCGGAGGAATTACCATCTGTGATGTGGAGTTTACGAACTACACCTAACATATCCACCGTCTACACTCCTTACTTCATGGTATATGGAGCAGAAGCCATCCTGCCTTCCGACATCCTTCATGATTCACCAAGAGTTGCCGCCTACAACAAAGATGACGCTGAAGAATCCAGACGCCTAGATGTGGACCTTCTCGAGGAGTAGCGCGTGTTGGCATGCCAAAGATCCGCCATCTACCAGCAGAAGCTACATAGCTACCATAGTCACCGCGTTCTACATCGCTCGTTTAAAGAGGGGGATCTCCGACTTAAGCAGAAGAAGTCACACAAATTATCCCCGCCATGGGAAGGACCGTTCATCATAAGCAAGGCGCTGCTCAATTGGTCTTACTACCTCATTGACAATCGTGAACTTGAGGATAGACCCAACGATGATCATAAGCGTAAGCGACGTGACCTGTATGATGACTACCCGGAGCTTGATCGGCCATGGAACATAGCACAACTACGTCCTTTTTACACTTAGCATTTTTTATCTATTGTGTACCTCTTATATGATCAATGAAATAAATATCTCCGGTTCACTCATATTTCTAAGTCTTTTACCTCCTTTAGTGTTCATTTTTGGATCATATAAAACCTTTATGAACAAGCTTTGCATTTGCACTTGTGAAAATTCCGCCTACGGGCGTTAGCTTAAGTTTTCTGGTCTACACGTTCTTTCTTGTTTTTATGTGGATTCTGGAGTAGTGACTTTTGGCACTTGAAGTCGGCGATTTTGTGCTTAGGTTTTTTATGGTGCCATTGGGCATCATCACCTGAGTGCATGGTTCCGACTAAGAGTCTTCCGACTCATGAAAGGTCAAGCATAAAAACCAGAGTAATGGATAAGACATCACTTGCTTAAAAATATTTACATGTTGTAACTAGTTCTTGAGTAGCAGGAAATTATAACTATTGTCTTTCCGCCTTAAGTTAACACCATAGTTTTTCCGCATACACAAATTCTAGAGGAAACAAATATTACATATTGTTTTTCATTCCTCTGGCACAGGAGACTTTGAAGCAGCATCGTCGGCATCAGGAGAGCCATCCTCTTTGAAGTCGATGGTCTTGAGGGACTCGGAGGAGCTTTGGTTGTCGCCGTCAATGATCTCGAGCGGCACAAAGATGTCATGGTCGACCAACTCGGCAACCCTGGTGTCATACCCCGCGAGCGATGCCCAGATAGCCTTAAAGTCAATCGTCTGGCCTTCATCGTCTATGTCAAGGAGACCCAAGGTTACCGTGTCAATGTCGGCGTTCTTGTAGTGCGCCTTGACCATTGCCAACGACATCCTTGCACCAGCTCGGGTACATGAAGCTTTCCAGCTTATGATACGCTCGGGGGCTTCGCGCAAGATCTCCGAGTACTTCATCACGGAGTCCACCGCCTTGATATTGATTCGGAGGGGCTTGGCGATCTCCTTGGCCTGCTTGACAGCGGTGCTGACGAAGTTGCCGACAAGAACCATGCATTCCTTTGGCAGAGGAGGCGACTTGGTTAAACCAATAGGAGCTGCATTTTCCAACAAGAATTGGAGTGCATGAGTTCAAAAACACAAAACATTCAGAGTACCTGGCTTATAGAAGTACAAGTCGGAGAATCGCTTACCCAAGATGCTCGCCTCGGCCTGCTGGAGTGTCTCCGCCATGGAATCCTGCTCTTGTCGGAGGACCTTGTATGCTTCAAGGTTGCGTTGATTCTGCTCATCGGCAAATTTCTTCTGTTCCTTGAGCATCATGATTTCCTCATTCAAGCGGTTGATCTCCGTGTTGGCAGAATCCTGCAGGGCCGCCATGGACTCCTCGTGCATATTCAAAGTGTCAGTTCTCTCCTGCTTAAGGATCTTGTTCTCGCTATCCAGCAACTCAATGTGCTTGGATTGCTCGACAATATCCTTGGCCTTGGAGATAGCTTCTGCAAGACGAAGAAATAACAACACACAGTGAGTAGTCGGAGAATGATGACACAAGACCAGGCTTGAGTACGAAAACGAAAGGAAAAACAGACTCTTGCTCTTGGTGATTTGATCCTTCAAGAAGGCAGTTTTACCCTTTTCGGCTTCTAGCTCCGCACGCATCTTGTGGAACTTCTCGTTGGCGATGCTCCTCCGAACATTCTCATTCTATGGAAAGAAATTTAAAGTTGTTTAGCCTACTTGGAGCATCTATCCGGATAAATATCCACCTAGAGGCTTGGGGGCTACGGTAAGAGTTTTTAACTTGGCAATATGCTTAGTCTTTCTTTAAGCATCTAGTTTGAACTAATTCAGTTTTCAACTAGAAGCTTGGGGCCTACAGTATGAGTTTTTAACTTAGCAATACGCTTAGTCTTTTCTTAAGCATCTAGTCAGAACTAATTCAGTTTTCAACTAGAAGCTTGGGGGTTACAGTATTGAAATTTACAAACACTACGTATGCCACTCTAAAAGTATATAGTCGGAATAATACATTCAAACTAAATACTTGGGGCTACAGTGAGAAGTTTTCTAGCTTAGTCTCTTAGAGCATTCAGATGCAAAGACCTATTATTTTCCATCTAAATACTTGGGGGCTATAGTGGGATACTACTTATGAAATGCAAAAGGCAAGCAAAAACTTACAAGTGCGATGATCTTGAGGTTGGTAGTGCTCTCGGCAAATATCTTGCTGAAGGAAAGGTTATTTCCTCGCAAGATATCCTCCTGCTTGAGCAACTCCTCAAGGCCATAAGTCGGAGAAGTCGGAGCTGCACCAGGAGCCAGAGTAGAGCTACTCGGCGTGAGCGCCGGGTACACTATCTTTGGAAGCTCTGTGGATGTCCTGAGTGTAGAGGTGCCGCCTTCGATAGACATTCCGCCTACCACCATCGCCTTACCGCTACCGATGGCATCCTTAGCCAGAGCTTCAACCATTTTGGTTGCGATATTTTCTTGCGTCGCCTGTTCGTCGACAACGACAAGCTCTGCGGAGACAGTTGGTTCCACTTCCATGGTGGAAGGGCAAGATGCATCCTTAGCCGAAGAGCTTGACGGAGTGGTAGCAGGCTGGACCCTTGAGTGGTAGGGGCGATGGCGGGAGATGCTTGGTGTGACACATCTCGCTGCAACATATCTCTAATGTTTTTAGAAGCCCCCGATGTTTTGGAGGACTTCTTCAAACTGATACTGGCCTTCTTCCTGAAACGTGCAAAGATATAAGTACATGAATAAGATTAGCAAGAGACAATGTCGGAGGATAAGAAGCTTACACAACAGTGGGTGCTTTGGTAAAAGGGATTCCGGTAATCTTTCTTTTCTCCGCCTCTAGGGAGGCAGTGGACTTTTTGGAGGCTCCGCCCTCCATCTTCTTCTTCTTTCCTCCATCGGTAGCATCAGAGGTGGAGCTCTTCCGTTTACATACCAGCGGGACATTGTTGTCGGACACGACGGTGACTTCCTTCATCTTGGGGTCATAGATTTGGACAACCATGCTATCCTCCTCTAGACTGCTGAGGTGTTAAGTGAAATCCCAAAGTGATTAGATGAGATGGTAATGGATAGACGGAAGAACTAGTGTATGTCATACACAGAAAATAAACACATACCTTTGGGCACATGCCGTCAACGAACATGTCGTAGGTGATGGTGAAGCCGCACTTCCTGTCCTTCACCTTGACAATGTCCTTGAGGCGGAGCTTGATGGAGTCACTCGAGAAATTGTCCTCGGAGATGGGGAGGCTATCTTTACTCTCCTTGGTGTACTCATGCATCAGCTTCGAGCGGTGCTGCAAAGGCTGGATCCGCCTGACGAACCAGCACATGGCCAGGTCCAATCCGGTTAGACCCGTCTCTACGAACCACTCTATCCGCCTTATAGCGCGGGAAGCGTCGTTGTCGGAGGGAAGGGTGGCCTGGGATCTCCATGTTGAGACTTCAGCGGCGGCCCCATCGACGAAGTCCAGGTACGTCTCTTCTCGGCCAGCCAGAGGGATATCTGGGCCGTAGAAGTATGTACGATTCCAGTTCTTGCAAGACTCGTGGCCGACAATGTCGGGGAACCGCCAACCAGGCCAGATCTTAAAGCTAATTGTTCCGCAATTCCTGAGCTCGTCCTTGCTCGCTCCGGCTTCCCTCTTGACGGTGAAGAAGTAGATAAACATATCTAACCTAGGCCTAATCCCTAGGTAACCCTCACAGAGCGCTACATAGTTGCTAAGCATGAGGATGCTATTGGGGGATAGGTTCTGAGGTTGAACCCGGTAATGTTTGAGGACAGCAAGTAAGAAGTCGGAGATCGGGAGGGAGACGCCGCGTACCAGTTGCGCCTTCAGGTACACCTTCTCTCCGACTTGGGCAGAAGGAGTGACCTCGCCACCGGTGCCGCCCGCCAGACAAGCACCTCCATCGTGGGAAGGTAGCCTTCGACGAGCAGCTCTTTGATATCACTGTTGGTGATATCAGAGCCACGCCACTCCCCCTTATGGGAGTCACCCTCCTCCTCCAGCGGCTCCAGCGCCTCTGTGATATGGTCATTGCCCGTGGACTCCACCACCGCGGACCGTGGTAGCACCAGACCCTCTGGGGGCACCTAGACGGAGCTCGCCTGCTTCACCGCAGCATCGGCCAATGCTGCCATGGACGGGTTGGAGCTGCTGCTAGCCATTGGGAGGGGAGAGAGGTGACTGGGAAGATTGGGGAG
Source organism: Avena atlantica (assembly GCA_910589765.1). Classification (NCBI taxonomy): domain Eukaryota; kingdom Viridiplantae; phylum Streptophyta; class Magnoliopsida; order Poales; family Poaceae; genus Avena; species Avena atlantica. The sequence goes on from OU342736.1 coordinate 378,891,558, forward strand.
ATTAGTGACATGGTTATACCCTACGGGTACATGACATTAGCATACCTGGTACAGCCCAAGGAAGGCCCACAAGAATATACGTGGCCCATGAAGATTTTCGGGTGGCCCAAACCCAGGACATCTTCGGATCCTTGGAGAGCAAGACTAGAACAAAGATAGAATATTCAAAGGGGCAAACCCTAAATCTGTAACCTACTCGGTCTGTGCTCGGACCTGCCTACATCTATATAAAGGCTAGGAGGGCACGACGAGAAGGGCACTTCATACCACCACATACACACCTCATGCCAGATTGCATCTGCGCACCCTTGTAACTTTAAGTTCCGCCATAATCAAGAGCAGACAAGCAGGAATAGGGTTTTCCCTCTGGGGGCCTGAACCTGGGTAAACCTCGTGTCCCTGTGTTGCTTGTTTGTTAACCGTTCCACGATCTCCAGCATCACCATCTTCTCCAAAACCCAAGCTCATAACAATGGGCATTGATGAGATTAAACCTCGTCAATTGGCGCCGTCTGTGGGAACTAGGGGCGCTGATTGTGCAATCGTGAAGGTCCCAACCAAAGCGATCTACAACTCCTTGGCGACGGAGATCCATCTCCTCTTCGGCGATTTTGACTTCACCGCCCACTCGCCGGCCACTCTGAAGGACTTCGAGCCCGTTGGCGACGGGCTTGAGATCCTGTTCGGGAGCTTCTGCTTCCAGGTGGGGCAGACCGGCACTCTCCATCTCCAAGAGCGGGTGCCCCTGCCATCGATCAGGCCCGCTTCATGGGCTCTGCATCCCATGCTACGCACATCGCCATCGATAGATGAGTCCTATGACAACAGCTGCTGCAACTCAGATCTGTGCGATCCACCATCGGAGGGACCTATGGTTCCGGATCCGAAAGCTGCGGCAACAGCGATCCGATCTACGAGCGCTACCAATGCGTCGCAGTCATCCAGAGCGACATACATCAGGAACACAACCCGCCACCCAACCCGCAGGTTAGAAATGGCAAGAACATGAGAAACCAGTCCCCCTCCCAACGAGGAGGACACCGATCCCAATCGGGTAATCCACCTCAGCGAGGAAGGATGGGCTCAAGCATGCTAAGCCGTGGCAGGCAACAAGATCCTGCCCGTGGGTGCCTCACAGGACCTACTGATGGCATACCACCTGCTCCTCGTCGAAGAGCACAAAAAGTAGGTGAAGATGCAAGAAGTGCTTGACAAGCGCAAGCAAGCGGCCTCGGAGTCCAGTGCGCGCCGTGCTGCACTCTCCGCCATGGGCGGCTCCAGCTTGCACGACAACCACGGCAACAAGCACCGTTCTCGCATGGAGAACATGGACCCCACTGCACGTCGCGAGGTGACCCAGACCCTCAACACGTATTTCATGGAGATGGATGCCGACGGTAACGTCATCCTGAAGACACCGCAAGCTGCGATCATGGCAACCACCACGTACCTTGCGTCCCATCCACCTCCGGTGGGGGACCTGAAATGGGCATGCACAAATCCGCACTAGCCGGACTTGGACTCATTGGAGTTGCGCTACATGGAGAAGCTCCTGCGGAGCCCAAAAAGAAGATTGCGGTCAAGTTCAACCGCAGTACCACACCTTCATCCGACGAGGAAGAGCACGACCTACCTCGAAGGCACAAGAGCTCGCGACATCGCAGCCGCGATTACGACGCTCGAAGCGAGCTCACCCATGCAAGATAGACAAAGCATGCGCCAAGCGCGTATGCTCATCCGAATCCGAGGAGGACGACGACGAGGGAGAACTCTGCGGAGCTCGATGCTTCAGCAGATCTGTCCGACGAACGCGGATGCCGCGGAACTTCAAGCTTCCTTCGGACACTCCGAAGTTTGACGGCACACAGGACCCCAAGGCGTGGCTCAGCGACCACCTGCCGTCCGTCAAGCTACACGACGGAAACAAGAACACCGCCCTGGAATGCCTTCAGCTGCAGCTGACAGGCATAGCCTGGATCTGGCTCAGCAGCCTATCCTCGGGATCCATACGAAGATGGGAGGAACTGGCGTACAGTTTCATCCGAAACTTCAAGGGAACCAGCAAGAGGCCAGCCTCGATCGAGGAGCTACGGGCCTGCACCCAACGAACGTCGAATCCATTCGCTCATACATACTACGCTGGTCCAACACCAAGAACTCTGCGGCGCACATATCTGAGGAGAGAGCGATCGACACCTTCAAGGATGGCGTCAAACGCCAGGACTTCAAGGAAAAACTTGGGTGCGTCAAGCCCAAGACACTCGACCACCTCATGGACATCGCCAACAGGTGGGCAGATGGCGAGGACTCCGTCCACCGAGCACACTCGGAGGAGGAAGCTGACTACAGCCGTCGACGTGAACGTCGTAGCAAGAGAAGATCACGCATCTACGACGATCGCGACGGACCCGACATGGTCGCGGCTGGCTACACCGACTGCCACAACGAAGGCAACCGCAGCAGCGGCGGATACCGTGGAAACAACTACCGCGATGGAGGACGCCCAGCGCAGTCATGGAAACGCCGCGGCCACGACGACTGACCCTTAGAATGCGACAAGTTGTCGGGCCTGTGCACCATCCACTTCTACATCGACAAGCAGGATGGCAAGAAGAAGGCAAGCCACATGCTCAAAGACTGCCGTGAGTTCTAGAAACTCAGTGAGAGCATGTCCCAGATGAGGCAACAAGCCCCGAACCCTGGCTACGGGAACACACCCGCCCCAGGTGACATCGCCCACGGAGCTCCTCCACCACCACCCGTGGGACCTTCGAATCACCCAATCTCTCCTGCGCAGAACAATGGCGGAAACGGGTACCCCATGCCAAAAGGATCACTGATGATCTAAAAAGGGCGCCCAACAAACATGGTGCAAAAGAAAATCACCCGCCAGGTTAGTCTGGTTGTGATCGCTCCACCCGCCATCCCTGAGTACCTCAGCGGTTCGCAGTCCTGCATCACGTTCAGCCGTTCGGATCACCCCCGCCAGATCCCTCGCCCAGGTCATGCTGCCCTGGTGCTCGAGGCGCAGATCAGAGGGTTCGATATGAGACGCGTCTTCATGGACGGCGGCAACATCATCAATCTGATGTTCGCCAGCACCTTAGCAGCAATGCGGATCCCGTTGTGCAGCCTGGAACAATCCGACACAACGTTCCACGACATCGTCCCAGGGAAGGGTATATTCCCCCTAGGAAAGATATGGCTCGACGTCATCTTCGGCATGCCCGATAAATTTCGGTGCGAGCGACTCGAGTTCGAAGTGGTGGACTGGCCATCACAATACCACACTATCCTCGGGCGCGTGGCATTCACACGGTTCCTGGCAGTACCACACTACGCGTACCTGCTACTCAAGATGCCAGGACCCAGGGCGTCATCACGGTCCACGGGAGCTTCACCCGATCAGATCACTGCGATAGGGACTTCAACAGAATATCCCAGTCATTCGGCATGCAGGAGGAGCTCATAAGGCTCTGAGAGGTGTCAGACAATGGGGCACCCCCAATCGCAAGGCAGAACTCACCCGACATGTCTTTCGACTCCACCGTCAACAAAAAGAAGGTGCAAGTCCACCCGACTGACGCCTCCAAGACAGCGCTGATCGCCAACAACCTTAGCCCCTCATAGGAAAGCGCGCTCGTCGAATTCCTCCGTGAGCACTGGGAAATCTTCGCCTGGTGTCCTGCGGACATGCCAGGAGTTCCCAGGGAATTCGCCGAGCACGCACTTAACGTCCTTCCAGACGCCAAGCCTGTCAAACAGTCCATCCGACGACTATCCGAGCCATGGGCTGAAGCCATCTGAGTCGAAGTCAATAGACTACTCGACGCAAATTTCATCAGGGAGATCAAGGAAAGCGAGTGGCTCGCCAACACCGTGATGGTCCCCAAAAAGGACACGGACATCCTGCGGATGTGCGTGGACTTCTCATCGCTGAACAAGCACTGCCCGAAGGATCACTTCCCTCTCCCTCGGATCGATCAGATCATCGATTCGACTGCAGGATGCGAGAAGCTCTCCTTCCTGGATGCCTACTCAGGCTACAATCAGATTCGACTGAAGGTCGAAGATCAGGATAAAACGGCATTCATCACGCTGTTCGGACTGTTCTGCAGAATGCAGGTGCCACGTACCAGCGGTGCATGCATGCATGCCCGAAAGACCAGATCGGCCGCAACATACAAGTATATATCGATGACATAGTAATCAAAACAAGGGAGGCCAAGACACTGATCGACGATCTCCTTGAGACGTTCGATAACCTTGATCGATACAAGATCAAGCTAAACCCAGAAAAGTGCGCCTTTGGCGTCCCATCTGGTCAACTGCTAGGCTACTTCATCTCCCAGCGAGGGATCGAGGTGAACCCAAAGAAAATCCGGGCCATAATGGCCATGGAGAAGCCGAAGAACCTCAAAGGCGTCTAGCAGCTCGCTGGGCGAATCGCGGCGTTGAGCAGGTTCATCAGCCGCATGGGCAAAAAATCCCTGCCTTTCTATCATCTGCTACGCAAGGCAGACAAATTCGAGTGGACGCCTGAAGCGGACGACACATTCGAAGATCTGAAGCGGTTGCTCTCCACCTCGCCCATCTTGGTCACGCCAAGGGAGTGCGAGCGTCTACTACTATACATAGCAGCTACACACCAGGTGGCAAGAACCGTGCTCGTGGTCGAACTACCCGAAGATGGCAAGACCCATGGTGTCCAACGCCCAATCTACTACCTCAGCGAGGTATTGGCGCCGACAAAGCAGAGGTACCCTCACTACCAGAAACTCGCCTACGACGTGTTCATGACGGCTCGTCGGTTGAGCCACTACTTCCAGGAGCATCAGGTGATAGTCGTCAATGAAGCACCCCTGAACAACATCCTGAACAACCCGGAGGCCACAGGACGCATGGCCCTGTGGGGCATCGAGCTGTCACCTCTAGACATAGTCTATGGGAAGTGCCATGTGATCAAGTCCCAGGTCCTTCCGGACTTCCTCGTCCATTGGATGGGACTGCAGCTGCCGGACACCCCAGACATGGCACCGTCATGGACGATGCACTTCGATGGCTCCAAGCGCGAGGCTGGAGCAGGAGCCGGGGTCATACTGACCTCCCCGCAGGGCGACAAGATGAAGTACGTCCTCCGGATGAAATTTCGAGCTTCCAACAACAAAGCCGAGTACGAGGCCCTCATCCACGGCATGAGGATGGCCAAGATCTGCGGCGCAACACGCCTAGTCATCTACGGCGATTCAAATATCGTCGTCCAACAGACGATGAACGAATGCGACGCGCATGCCGCCAACATGATTGCATACCGCGCACTCTACAACGCACTCGAAGGAGACTTTGACGGCTGTGAGCTTCGGCACGTTGGGAGAGAAAGCAACGAAGAGGCCGACAGACTCGCCAACATCGGCTCCACGTGCGCACGGGTGCCACCAGGTGTGTTCCTCGAAGAGGTCTGCATGCCATCCATCAAAAGGAAATTCCCCAAGGGATCACCCGAAGAGGCAGAACACTCGGGGGCTGCGCTACCCGAAGGACAGGACGGACCAGAAAAGCTCGACACAGAGGTCACAGCGGTCAACCTGACGCAAGTCATGGCAGTCGAAGAAACATGGACACAACCATATCTCCGATATCTGATAGACGGGGAGCTGCCTGACAGCCCGACAGATGCCCGGCGCATATCTCGCCAGTCCAAGGCCTTCACCATCATCAATGGCGAGCTGTACAAGCGTAGCATTTCGGGTGTACTCCAAAGGTGCGTCACCATCGGTGACGGCAAGACCATCCTCCAACACATCCATGAGGGCATCTGCGGCCATCACGCGGGCAGCCACGTCATTGTCGCCAAAGCTCTATGAGCTAGATTCTACTGGCCAACGACCATGAACGATGCCAAGGACATCGTTCGAAGATGCAACGGGCGGCATAGGTTCGCAGATAAACCACACACACCAGGATCGGAGCTCAGGCCCATACCCTTGGCCTGGCCCTTCGCCTAATGGGGCCTTGACATGATCGGCAAACTGCCCAAGTCCTCGAAAGGAGGCCACGTCTACCTTCTGGTCGCAGTCGACAAATTCACCAAGTGGATCGAGGCCATGCCCATTACTAACCACAAGGGAAAAACGGCCGTGAAATTCTTCGAATCCATAGTCTACAGGTTCGGCATACCGCACATCATCATCACCGACAACGGGTCGAACTTCATCTCCAAAGAATTCTAGGACTTCTGCGAAGAACTCGGAATCAATATAACATACGCCTCCGTCGCGCACCCGCAAATGAACGGGCAGGTCGAAAAGGCCAACGGCCTCGTCGGCGGCGGCATCAAGAAGCGCCTAATGAGCCCACTCCAGCGACTTGCAGGAGCCTGGACACAAGAGCTACCCTCCGTCCTCTGGAGCCTGCGCACAATGCCAAATAGCTCAACCGGCTACACGCCTTTCTTCATGGTGCATGGATCCGAAGCCGTGTTGCCTACAGAAGTACGCCATAGAGCCCCACGGGTCGTGGACTATAGTGAAGCCGAATCGACGGCCTCACTCGAAGACGCCGTCGACACACTCGACGAGGCACGCGACATAGTCGCGGCCTGATTGGCGGTCTATCAACAGAGCCTCCGCAACTATCACAGTCGTCGGCTGCGCCCAAGGTCCTTCGTCGAAGGAGACCTAGTCTTACGACTCAAGCATGAGCGACCGAAGAAGCTCGAGTCACCCTGGGAAGGACCCTACGTCGTCACCTAAGTCATCCCAGGTGGAGCCTATCGCCTCAAGCACGTGGAGTCTGGAGTCGCATACTCCAACCCATGGAACATCGCAGAACTGCGATGCTTCTACCCCTAGCTACCCCCCTCCTTTTGCTTTCAATAAGGCTATTCAGCCAAGGCTACTCAGCCGAACAATGTACCTCCTCATTACGATATGAATAAAGCTAAGTGTCTCGCCCCAAATATTTATATCTTATTCGCATTTTCTTCATGTTACAACACACTCGGGGGCTCCCCTCACCTCACGACTTCGTCGACTAAGGATAACGCGTGTACACCTGAGTAGCTGATCACGTCAGGCTAATGAAAAGGACACGCATACAAACAAATCACCACGTGCTAAAAACAATCAACCTTTACAGCAAGGGGCACAACACACCCAGTCGAATACATACAAGTTTTGCATCTATCTTTTTACAGGTCCTACCTATTCTAAAGAATCACCTGCGCACGATGCTCAAAGAGATCTACAATTTGTTCGGCATACTGCCTTACTGCCGCATAGTGCGGACGCATGTCCCACATGCCACCATCTGGCCGAAGAGGCGGCCCAGCCGCAACAGCAGCAAGATCTACATCAGGGCGATGCAGCTGCACGAGGGAAAGCGCAGCCTTCACCCCTGCAACCAACTGATGACGCACTAGCTCCCTGACATGATGCACATCTTGAAACTTCGCCAGCAGGCCCCAAAGAGTCGATGATGCCTCATCCAGGGGAAACATCATGTGCAGAATTGACCCCAAATAAGTCTTCACTTGCCACAGCACCCGCGACACCTGGTGAACACGATCCTGCACAGTCACAAGGACCATAGCGCGATCGCGCTCCATCCAGAAAAAGCCGCCGGCCTCCATGTCTTGCTGGGTCAGGCAGTTGATCCGAACAGCAACACACTCTTTTTCCTCCCTAGGAACAAGGTTAGCACCTGCAGCACCTAAAAATTAAGATCACAAGACAACAGACGCATCCGAAAAATGAGCAGCAGCTCAAAGAAACTCACATTGAAGTTGTTTGGCCAAACGCCGCAACTCCCCCATCAGATACTCCTCTCTGGCGGCGCCTCGCTCCGCCTTCGACTTCCAAACATACGCGTGGCCTCGGATGCCAAGCAATTCTTTCTCAAGACTACGGATGCGGTCACGAAGAAATACAAGCTGTGACACATCATCCAAGGATGGCCGCAGCTGCGGCACAGGCGAAGTATCAACACCCGCAGGTCCCTAGAGGAAAAGAAGCAAGGGATATGAATAAACGCACGAATGAGCAAACAACTCGGAGATTCATTATATGCAACAAAAGCCACCGCGTGGCACAAGGAGTGTTCATAAATATATTACAACAAAAGAGACGAAAGCTATGCTACAACTAAAAGGCCTAAGAAGCTGCATCCTGAGTGGCCTCAGAGCCGGATTGCCTGCTCTTGGCCTCCCCCTGCTGCCTCACCGCGTACTCCGCCAGCAGGTCAATTAGCTTCGTCCCATAGCGTTTACAGTGGGCAGCGTAGAGGGCAAAGGCTACCTCGTATCCGTCGGGAGCCGTTGGTATCTGGGAGGTGACCTGATGAAGATCCAGCTCCGCTCCAGACGCCATGGCGATCGCCAACCCCATGGACGCGCCGATGCCCTTCTGCTTCGCTTGTACGCCGCAGGCGCCTCGGCTGACAGTGCATCCGCCAACAAGTCGACATCCTCAAGGGCGACGCCCTTGGGGGCGAGCCCCTTGTAGAAGCGCCCGAGAACCTCCTTGGGCTTGGCAAGCGAGCCGACCACGGTACTGCAGCGGTCTTCGACCGCTGCAGTAGCATCATCCAGAGCACTACCGTGCTCCAGGGCACCGCGGTCAAACTCGATGCCCGCGGCATCTAGATAAACGGAAAGGGAAAAGTGAGAACCAGACAAAACTAGAGAGACAAATCAGCCGAAAAAGAACAGGTAACAGACGAAAGTACTTACCCGAAATAGCCTTGGCAGCAGCCATCAGCTTGCAGGCTACCTCCTTCTCATGCGAGGCCACAGCAGTGGCGAGCTGCTCCTCGTGGTCCGTGGCCTCTTGTTGCAGATCCTCCTTAGCGGAAGCTGCGTCGGCTAGCTCCCGCTCAAGGCGCTCCTTCGCGCCAACAGCATCTTCAGCTTTTTTCTCCGCTTGCCTGAGGCTCTTTTTGAGAGCATCAAGCTCGCGGAGGGCAGTGTTATTCTCGTCTGCAACAAAGACCAAGCATGAGATTCATAAGTAAGCAAGTGGCCGAAGAAGTAGAAGATCGATAAAAAACAAACCTTGCAGCCGCTGAAGGCTGGCCTCCAATGACAGATGCTGCTTCACCAGCTGGTTGACACCCTGAACAAAAGGTTGCGAGAAGAAGCAACTAATTATAAAAAGGGCTCGGGGCTACGCCCAAAAGACGAGCACAACAAATCAAGCATACGAAAAGTGCTCGGGGGCTCCCCCCGAGAAGCGCACAAGAACGAAAGCACTTACATGATCATCCGAAAAATGCTTGGGGGCTCCCCCACGGCAAGAACGAAAGCACTTACATGATCAGACGGCGGCTCCGAAGGTCCGGTTGTAGTCTTCTGGGAGACAACCACCCGAGCCTCCTGTGGAGAAGGGTTCGGAGCAACGCCCCCAAAGGTGGCCACCGTCTGAGAAGGAGGATGTGCAACCTTCGACTCCCCCACCATCTCCCGAGCGCCATCGCTGAACGAGCCATCGGAGGAGTGGCTACAAAAGAAAACATCAGTCAAATACAAGCAAGCAAAAATGAAAAAGAGAGCAAAAAGCAACCGAAGACACTTACGAGTCCATATCGCTCAAGTTGAAGACAGACAAGGCCCTCTTGCCTTTCTTCTCTTCCTTCTTCTCTTCCTTCTTCCGCTTCGCTGGCGGCTGTGGCGCCACAGCCTGCACGGGCACGGCCGGAATAGGAGAAGAAGAGCCACCATCACCTCCACTGTGACGCACAAGGCATGACGGGTTCCTAGGCATCGGCGGAGTCGATGCATCCGACGATTCGCTTGAGCTGCGTGTCCGCTTTCGAGTCTGCTCCTCGCTCGACTCAAAGGTTTCTTCAGCCGGTGACTGCGCCGAAGGGGGTTCAGACATGGAGTCCACTATCTCATTGTCCGGTGCATCCAGAAAACGTTCGGGTAGCGGAGGCACCATGCCCAGTACTTGAACTTCTGCACAAAAGAAACAAACTTTCAGAACAAAAGAAGTATAAAAAAACGCAGTCAGAAAAGCGCTACGCGCACGTCCCAGATATACACCTGCGGCACCGGTTGATAGGCCCTAAACGGAAGGGTCAGTGAGTCACCCGGAAGGTCCTCTTTAGCTTTGAACTTCAGCAGCGGCCGGAGGATTCTGTCGAGATCCCCCCTGGAGAGCTCCTCAGTCGAAACCCTAGTCGGATCATGGCGGCCAGAATAAAGGAACATCGGGTGCGCCCTAGACTGAAGCGGCTGCACCCGACATTTGAGGAAGGTGCGGATAATATCCACACCGTTCACCTCCTTATCCAGAATCACCTGGAAGTCCTCGATCCGACGATAGAGATCCTCTATCTCCGCCACCTCGCCATCCAAGATCTAGTTCTTCCAGGACCTTTTTGGCTGGATTATATGGGTGGAGTCGAAGGGAGCAAGGCCAAAGTTTTGCCCGTCCACTCTGGAGTCGCGGATGTAAAACCAACGCCTCCGCAAGTATTGGACGGACTCGGACATATAAAAAGAGAAGAAGAGAAAATTGGATTTGAGGGAAATGATGCAGCCGCCGATGGGATAAACGCCATCGGAGCCAGATTGCCTCTTCATGGAGTAGAGCTTCTGGAAGAGGCCAAAGTGCGGCTCGATACCGAGCCAGCACTCGCAGAAGGTGATGAAACAAGTGATGTAGTTGGATGCCGTAGAAGAAAAGCAATCCACGGAGAAAATCGTGGATTGGGAGAGAAAGGCCCCGAAGGACAAATGCAACAAACATGACCCGAAACCCAGCGGGTCGACGGGGAATTACCCCGTCGCCGGGAATCTTGACGGCCTCCTTGTCTTGTGGGATCAAACCCCGCTCACGAAGCTTGCGCAGGTCGCCCTCGCTCGTCTCCGATCGCCGCCAACCACCGTCGGTGACGCGGGTGGCGGCGGTACCCTTCTTGCCGCCGGTAGCAGCGCTGGTACCAACTGCGATGGAGGCCTTCCTTGATTTACCCATTGCAGTGCGGTGACGGCGACGGTAGGAGCGCGGGAACGAAGATGGGAAGGATCAAAGAACTTCCAGCGCGTGGCAAGAAAAGCTCAAGAAGGTAGAAGCAGTGAAACGACAATGGCTACGGTGAAAACAAACAATTTTTTCCCCACTGATTATAAGGATGAAGACGATACACGATGACCGTTCATCGGGAAGCCCTAGAGCCAACATCAAAATCCAACCGTCCACGTGTCAGCACAGCAGCGAACCATCGCTCGCACGTCGTCCACTATGCACGGAAACCGAGGCGACGCCATAATTATCTCCACGACGCGCGTGACCAGTCAATTCAAAGTCAGAAGGTGGGACCCACGCTCGCCAAGTCATGTCACCTCTGGCGCCGCAGACGCTTGAGGTCATCGATCGTCAGCACTTACGTCATCAAAGCTATACTAGCAACGGTTACAAACCTTCGTCTACACAGCTAAAGTATTCACTTGAATCTACGATTCGAGTAACTACTCGGGGGCTACTCCTATCAGGAGCGCTGGCCGCGCACCCGAAGTATGACTAAGGTACTACACCAATAAACTATTCTTCGAGTCCTACGTCGAGTCTACGACTCCACTACAGACTCGTGGGCTACTCCCATAGGGAGGATGGATTCAAGCATCGGAAAAATTTGTGTCCTACGGACTTAAAGTCAACAATGACTGAACTAAAGTCTCTGCTCGAGTCTATGACTCGAACAGACACTCGGGGGCTACTCCCATAAGGAGCGTTGGTCGCGCACCCTATGAATTCTTCGACTGCGATCCTTTAGATCAGCATGCAAAAACTTTTTTGGCAACTCTGCCCCAGCCAATGCTAAGTGAGTAAACATCCTCCTTGGCCACCCGAAACACCTCAGTGGTGATAAAATTTTAGATGTTGCGTCCGCGATGCAAAGATAAGACCTAAACATACCATCTGATGGCCTGGCAACGCACACGACTGCGCTCTGCTGGTAAAAATCCGTGCCCACAGGCGCGATGGAAATCCTGACGGACGTGTTGGGTACATCATTTGAAAATTACTAGAATTCTACTCCTATAAGTCCTCAACGGCCTGAGTTGAATTACGCCATTATTTGTTTTGGGTTCGAGTCGAGGGACTCGAATCTGAAGAAGATCATGTTGTTTTGTCCTAAGACAGTTAACTAGCCCTGATCCGTCGGGAGAATCAGGAACACGCATCAACAATCCCTACACATTAAAATTATTCTCTAATGAACAGAAATAGCCGCACCCAAAAGATTGAAGAGTCCTCAGCCGAATCTACGATTCGACTGAACACTCGGGGGCTACTGACATGGTTATACTGAAGGGTTTCGCGACATAGTAAATCAAAAATTTCTATGAATGCGAACAGAGGGAAAGCCAGGATCTAATCTAGGAGATGCAAACAACGAGAGAGATTGGATTAGATCTTCATACCCTTGAAGATTCGCACAACGGAACGTTCGTCGGAACGTGGGTGATGTAGTCGTACTCGCTTCTCCTCCTCGCGATCCGATCCGATCTAGCACCACAAGTGGCGGTGCCTCCGTGAGATGCACACGTGCAACACCTCGACGTATCCTCCTTCCTCGGTCCAGCAAGTATGGTGGAGAGACAGACTGGATATACAACACGACGGCGTGGTGTATATGGTGGAGAATTTCTGCAGCAGGGCTTCGCCTACAAACAGTCAGGAGGGAGAGAGGAAGGGCGGCAGGGCGGCTAGGGTTGGAGGGGAAGGTGTCGGGGGGTGGTGCGCCCCCATCCCTATTTATATAGAGGGGTGGGGCGGTGATGGGGATACGCGGACGCACCTAGCCCTATTTATATAGAGGGGTGGGGCGCCCCAAGTCGCAGGCACTGGCAGACTTCATCGCCGACTGGGAGGAGGCCCAGCAGCCAGAGAAGCTGCCGTACCTCCATTACTGGAGCCTTCACTTCGATGGTTCCAAGAACGCGGACGGTGCAGGAGCGGGGATAGTGTTGACTTCACCAAAGGGCGACAAGCTCCGCTACATCCTCCGCCTCGAATTCACGCCCTGCACCAACAACATGGCCTAATACGAGGCCCTACTCCACGGCATGCGAGCCGCCAAGGAGATGAGCGTCAATCGCCTTCGATGCTACGGAGATTCCGACCTCGTCGCGGGGCAAGTCGCCGGCACCTGCGACGCCATCTCCCCTACCATGGCGGCGTACCGCCAAGAGGTGGATAAGTTGGGCGGCCACTTCACCGGCTACTCTGTCGAGTGGATCGACAGGCGGAAAAACGAGGAGGCCGACGCCCTCTCTCGCATTGGGTCGGCTCGACTCGCACCACCCGCCGGCGTGTTCCTCGACACAATCTCCAAACCGCCAGTCTCTCCCCCGAGGGAGATCGACATCGGAGTCCCACTCCAACCAGAGGCATCCTTGGTCGCACTCATCACCGAGCCAGACGACTGGACCAAGCCCTACATCGCCTACCTGGAAGCCGGCACCCTGCCAGCAGACGAGACAAACGCTCGAATGATCGCTCGCCGATGCAAGTCTTACACCATCATCGACGGCGAGCTACACAAGCGCAGCGTCACCGGCGTGTTCCAACGTTGCGTCCAACCAGCTGAAGGACGCAAAATCCTCCACGACATTCACTCAGGTGACTGCGGCCACCACGCCGCCGCTCGCTCCCTGGTCGCCAAGGCTATGCGACATGGCTTCTACTGACCCACCGCACACGCCGACGCTGTCGACATCGTCCAGCGATGCGCCGGGTGCCAGAAGTACGCCAATCAGACGCGCGTACCGAGCTCAGCGCTCAAAACGATCCCCATCACTTGGCCATTCGCCGTATGGGGCATGGACATGGTAGGCCCCTTCAAGAAAGCCCCCTTCGGTTACACCCACTTGCTAGTCGCCGTCGACAAATTCACCAAGTGGGTGGAGGCCAAGCCAGTCCGGAAATGCGACGGGAAGACCACCACCAAATTCCTACGCGAGCTCATATACCGCTACGGGTTCCCAAATAGTATCATCACGGACAACGGCACAAACTTCGCCAAGGGAGCAATGGCCGAATTCTGCGAAGAGCACCACATCCGGCTCGATCTCGCGTCAGTCGCCCACCCGGAATCTAACGGCCAGGCGGAACGCGCAAACCAAAGCATCCTCCACGGCCTGAAGCCGCGACTCCAAGTACCACTCGAGCGCACCGCTGGGTGCTGGGTCGAAGAGTTGCCCTCCGTCATCTGGGGAATCCGCACCTCGATTAACAGATCGACGGGATTCACTCCCTTCTTCATGGTCTACGGCGCCGAAGCAGTCATGCCCACCGACCTCGAACACGACTCGCCGCGGGTCGTCCATTATACGGAGGCCGCAAACGAACTGGCCCGCCAAGATGGGCTCGACCAGCTCGACGAAGCACGCGACCTCGCTCGGTCACGCACCGCCATCTACCAGCAAGGACTCCGCCGCTACCACAGCCGACGGGTGAAAACCCGCACCTTCCAGGAAGGCGACCTGGTGTTACGCCTCATCCAGGACAAGAAGGGCATGCATAAGCTCTCCCCTCCGTGGGAGGGCCCGTTCGCTATCGGGCGCGTACTCGGCAACGACGCCTACTACCTCATCAACGTTCGCGGGGACGGCGAACTCGACGTCAAGCGACCATGGAATGTAAACCTCCTCCGGAAGTTCTACTCCTAGAACCCCACACATGTACTCTCCAGTCGCTATGAAATAAAAGAAATGGTTACCGCAAATTGCGCCTACTCTCCATGACTTGTGCCACTCGCACTCGTAATAACAGCGGTACGCTAAAATGCAGAAGTCAACCTTTGGTACAGCGATCGGCACGGCTAAGTAGTGCGGTGTAAGATCACTTAATCACTTCAGGTCTTGCATCGTCCACGAAAAACGCCAACCCGGAGCCCCATTGGAGTCGCCTAGCTCGACTGGTTTTACGAACCAAGACAACTGCCCTCGCTTCTCACAGCGACCTTGGTCCTCCGCATCCTCGGCATAGCGACTCGAACGGCTAAGTACCACGCTCGGGGACTGAATACCAGTTCGTCGCGATCGGTCAGGGAAAACGCCAAGTAAGAGAGCATGCCCGGGACTCGCCACGCGACTGACCCCACGGGCCAGGCAGGAGTGACGCGCTCACACCAACGCGCTAAGTCCTCAACCACCCTCGAGTCGCGCCTAGAACTACCAAGTACCACGCTCGGGGACTCGGCCACCCGACCCCGTTCGCGTACGGGAAAACGGTAAAGTACAGAGCACTCAAGGGAGTCGCCTTGCGACTGGCTCTCCGAGCTCGGGCGAGTCGACCAAATCAACAAAACACATGATAACAACACACATCATATACGAGGTAAACCCCACAAAAGGGCGGACGCGCTCGGGGACTCGTCCAAAAATCAATCCAAATCACACAAACAAATAGTAACATAGAAACGACGTCCCATTCAATCGCATATTGCATTGTCTTATGTTACAAAATATGCCCGTGTGGCAGAACTGCTGCTAACACTTCAAGGCAAAACTACCCTACTCTGCAGGCTTCGATGACGACTCGCCAGCATCCCGGCGATTACGGATGAACGCGGTGTACAGGTTTGATGGATACGTCGTCAGTTCACCCGCCATCGCCGCGCGAAAAGGCTGCTCGACCTTGAAGTCACGATGCGGTGGCTCGGGGTCGTTCGGCGCGATGACTGTTTCCTGGTAGGGCAGGAGGTCGCCCATCGCCCAGACACGCTCCGAGTACGTGGCGGCACGCTCCTGCAACTTGAGAACCTCGGACAGATCCACCGCGCCAGTCGACGATGGATACCCACTCGTCACATCGTCAAGGTCGAAATCCTCGAGGAAGTGGGCGAGTCCAAGACTCAGTGCCGTCGACGCTCCACGCCGAAACGCCGACCGCGTCATGAACTCAACGACCGCGGGCGCCTTCTCCAGATATTCCCACACCTTAACGAGGTCGCTGGGAATAACCTCCGTGGGCGACATTTCTTGAAGATAGGCGCGGATGCACGTCGCCGACAGCGTCGCCGAGTCGACGAGCATGCTTACGCACTGCTTCGCGTCGAGCGAGCTCGCTTCTTCTTGGCTACCAATAACGCGACCTGCGAGAAGGAGACAATGATGAGTGCGACGGACACCACAAAAACCACAACTAACAGAAAGGGAAGATGCACTCACCAAGCAACGGGCGGGCGAGTCCCGTGATGAAGCACTGAAGCGACGTGTGGTCGTCCTGAAGCCCAGCAATAAGGACTTCCGACACCTTGCGATCCTCCTCCGCGGCCGCAATGGCGGCTTTAGCTCGCCCATCCGCCGAGCTCGCTTCTTCTCTCGCCTCCCGCAGTTCGCGCTCGAGGTCGGCGACCCGCTGTTCAGCAGCGCCCAGAGCAGATCGCGCCGCCTCCAACTCACCAGCAGGGACAAGCTCCTGGCGAGCTTCCTCTGCCTTCGCAGCAACAGCCTGGAGCTCTTTGTTCGCCTCTTGGATGGTGGCCAGCTCCTTCTCAGCACGCTGTTGCGCGGCCAGTCGGTCCGCCGACTCAAGCTGCAGACCCTGCATATCATCAAAAAAGTCAGTAAAATTTAGCGCGTGCGCACTCGGGGACTGGCGATCAAGAAATTCCCAAGTGCCCACCCCGCTAAAATTTAGCGCGTGCGCACTCGGGGACTGGATACGAAAATAAAAGACGAGAAAATTATAAGAATCAAGTCGCTGCAAAGCACCGACCTGATCCTCGGGGACTGGATATACCTGGATGGCCGCGCCAAGCATGCCATGAAGTTGCATCGCGTCCACGGACGCGAGTAACGCTGGCGTGTGCCCACGACGCTGGTCGACTTCAGCATCGGCGGTCCCCGGAGCGAGGCTCGGGGGCGCAGCCCAGCTCGCCGCGGCCGCCTTGGTCACGAAGCGGGGGAAGGTAGCGATAGAGGCACCCGCTCCAAAGGAAGTCGCCTCCGCCGTTCCAGGCAAGGAAACGCCCTCCTTCGTAGACGCGGCTACCTCCACCGCGGGGCCGGCCGGCGCGACCGCCGTGTCGTCAGAGACGGTGACGATGTCGTCGCCCTTGGCCTTCTTACTGCCGGCTGCTGAGGCGACGACCTCGTCCGCTTTCCTCTTACGGGAAGGATCCTCCTCGCTAGCGGTGGAGGGTACCTGGGCCACGGTCGGGTGGCCCATCCTTTTCACTCCGGTCCTGCACATCAGTCGAATCAATAAAGACAATCGAAATAGTTATGGAAAACAGGGAAGGCCGAACGCACTCACTTGGCGACTGGGATGAAACGTAGCCCTGTGCGAAGGCCGGCCGGTTTTTCCAGTTCGGGGCCCAGTTGGCGACTGAGCCCTAGTTCCAGGACGTCGCGTGCCCAAGACACGGACGGCTTCTTCGTCGTTGAGGCCGCGGCTGGCGCCTCTGGGATACCCTCGGCAGGGGCTTCCTCGCGAATTGGAGCCGCTACAGCCGGAGCCTCCTTGCGAGGCGAAGCCGCCCCAATCGGAACCTCCTTGCGAGGCGAAGTCGCCGCAGCCGGAGCCTTCCCTAGTCCAGAGACTGGCGCGAATGGCGGGGGCATCGAGGCCAGCGGCACTTCCACAGTCGGCGCGTCTAGCGCGGTTGTCGCTGGGGCCGCGCCGTCATCAGCCGAGCTATGAGCATCGGAGCTGCTCGTCGAGTGCGGCGGCGAGGCCATCCTCGGCGGCTTCGTTTTCCTCTTCGGGGGGGGGGGGGGGCCTCGTTTCCTTTTCTTTCTTCTTCTTCTTCGAAGGAGTGGCCTGGCGGCGCGAGGTGGTTTCTGGGAGCTCGTCATCATCATCATGACGCTCGAGGCTCCTGCTCGCTTTGATTTCGCGCTGACGTTGCCCGTGGGTTTTTCGGACCAGCGGGGCGATTTCCTCTTCGGACTCGTCCTCGTCGTCCTCGTTGCCCTTCGCGGGTGGCGATTCGCCTGTATCCTGGGCGGATGGCCCCGGGCTTTCATCATCAGAAGGTGGGAGCCACCCTTCCACCACTTGGAATAGCTGCGATGAATACAAAACAGAATCAGAATTACCGTGATTGCATACGCTGCGACTGCGAACAAGGTAAAGAAATTACCGTTGGGGCCGGACGCTTCGCGGTGTAGGGGGCGACCCCGGCCTGTGCATCCACGTACACCGCCTGGGTGATCTTCTTCAACGCTGGGAGATAGTCCTCCAGCTTCCACTCGTCGAGGCAGGCTTTCGTCGAGTCTCCTTGGCCCGTGTACTGATACATGTAGTGGTCGCGTTGGGCGAGCGGAACGAGCCGTCGCCCAAGCCAGCAATTGTACAAGTTTATCGTCTGAAGGCCCTTCTTCTTTAGACCACGGATGGCCTGGAGCATCTCGTCAACGACCATCCGCTGGTCGTCGGGGAGCTTGCCGACCTGGAGATGGCGCGGCTCAGAACGATTGGCCGAGTACCGCGGGATCGCCGCCTCGTCCTCCGGGGTCGCCTCGGTCACGTAGAACCATGACTTCTTCCAATCGCTCGCTGCTTTGGCGGGTAGCATCAGATCGAAGAAAGAAGCTTTGGACTTGAGCTGGAACGTCAGGCCGCCCGCGGCTAGCATTGGGCCGCCTGCCTCCTCGCGGCTGATCCGTCCATGGAACAGATCTTGCCACAAGGGAAAGTAGGGCCGGAAGCCCAAGTAGCACTCGCAGAACGCCACGAAGATGGCGAGCTGCTCAATGCTGTGGGGACCCAGATCTGAAGGCTGGATCCCGTAGTAGGCGCAAAAACGCCGGAAGAACAAAGACGTGGGAAACCCTAGCCCCCGCTCGA
The DNA here is from genome assembly GCA_910589765.1 of Avena atlantica. Classification (NCBI taxonomy): domain Eukaryota; kingdom Viridiplantae; phylum Streptophyta; class Magnoliopsida; order Poales; family Poaceae; genus Avena; species Avena atlantica. Next base: position 378,910,364 of record OU342736.1, read on the forward strand.
GATGACTGGTGAAACAGACGAATTCCCTCTCTCGCGGGTTTGGGGTCGTTTCTCCGGCTGCGGGGATACGCCAACAGCCGGCTCGCAGGATTCCAGCCTCCTCGAAGGAGGCCAGCTGCGCCCTCGTGCACTTGGACCTGCCCCATGGTTCGGTGAGAAGGGCCATAGCCGAGAGGTTGGTTGGAGTTCGGAGGATTTCGGGTCGATTGGATCGCGGAGCGAAGGAAAGGAAATGCGCGCACTCGGAAGAAGTGGTGGGCAGTTGGCTCTACGATTGCCTGCCATTCCTCTTATATAGCGGGAGATACCCGCCAAATCAGGGGGCCGTTACCGCGCGATGATTACGCCAAAAGTTACCGTTGGATTACCCCAACGGCTAGTTTGACCACACCTGACGGTCCAATTCCAGCCACTCGGCTCGCTAGGTCAATCGCTACGACCGCGTTCCGCCGGCTCGACTCGCCCAAGACGCGACTCGGTTCACCGGATTTTCTTCTTCATACAGGAGCCCGCCGACGATTCGACTGGATGCCAACTTTGAAGCCGTATACTCCGACTGCCAGCAGCCACTTACGACCAATCAACGACGGCCTCGGGGACTACTGATGGGGATACGCCTACTGGGGTATACTCAGCAGGACGTGTCCGACTGGCCCGAGGGCTGGCGAGTGGGCCTGCAGAACGGCGAGTGGATCAAAGCCCAGCAAGGTACCAAGCGACTGGAAGCTGAAGGCCCAGGCGAGTAGATAGGCCCAGTCGGACTAGGTTAAACGATTACCAAAGCTGTAACCGAATCGGTTGAGATATGTAAACCCTAGGGGAGGTGAGCCTATATAAACCTCCCTATGGGGTGAGTAGAGACACGTTCCCTCATACACCCAAGCGACTCGCCGCCTAGCCGCCGAGCTCGCCCTTTGTAACACCTCCACAATACAATCTAGCAGGAGTAGGTCTTTACCCTCCGGGGGGCCGAACCTGGGTAAAACCCTGTGTCTTTGCCCTCATCTCGCACCGCAGATGGCTGGCCGCCCTTGCCCCTCGTTCTACTACTCGCTGCCGATTGCAGCATCTGCCGTGACCATTCCCACGACAGGCGGCAACCCTAGCCCCTCCCCCAAGCCAAGACCGGCGGCCAAGGAGGAGGAGTGGGGGGCAAGGAAACCCCCCCTTCTAGAAGCTCTATCTAGGGTTTAAACCCTCTTTGGCCGGCTGGGCCCTATGGGGCCTTGTGCCCCTGGCCCAATGCGGCCAGGGAACTACCTCATAGGCCCATGCCCCCTCCCGGAAGGTGGGGCCACGATGGTCCCCTTCCGGAAGGTTCTAGAAGCTTCCGGTACAATACCGATTAACCCGGAACAATTCCGAACTCCAAAAACTGCACTGCCTTATATGAATATTATTCTCCGGACCACTCCGGAACCTCTCGTGATGTCCCGGATCCCATCTGAGACTCCGAACAAAAACTCATAAACCAATTATCCAATCTATCCTAGCGTCGAGACACGTTAAGTGTGTGACCCTGCGGGTTCGAGAATATGTAGACATGATCTTCTATCAATAATCAACAGCGGGGTCTGGAAACCCATATTGACTCCCACACATTCATCGATGATCATATCGGATGAACCACGATGCCAGGATTCAATCAATCCCATATATATATTCCCTTCGTCTCGCGATATTTACTTGCCCAAGATTCGATCGTCGGTACCGTCATACCTAGTTCAATCTCGTTCACAACAAGTACTTTACTCGTTCCATAATCCGATATCACTTTGTCATTAACTCCTTAACCACATGCTTGCAAGCGGTGTTGATATCGATTACCGAGTGGGCCCGAAGTATATATCTCCGACTTGGGAGGGACAAATCCCATCTCGATACATACAACCCAACAGATACTTTCCGATCACCTGAGAGACACCTTTATGATCACCCTCTCATAGGATGACGTTTGATGACCTAAAAGCTTTCTTACGATACCAGGGAGTTGTATTATCTCATGGTCTAAGGAATACAATATTTGACATAAGAAAAGCTTCGCAAAGACGAACACGATGACACGATCTAATTGCTTCGCTTAGTTTGGGTCTGTCCATCATACCATTCTCCCAATGATATGATCTCATTATTAATCGACAACTCATGTCCATGGTTAGGAAACCTTAACCATCATTAATCAATGAGCTAGTCCATAGAGGCGTACTAGGGACACGGTGTTGTTCACAAACCACACAAGTATTAAAGTTTCCGCTTAATACAATTCTAGCATGGAATATAAACATTATCATGAACAAGAATTATAATAATAACATCTTTATTATTGCCTCTAGGGCATAATTCCAATAGTCTCCCACTTGCACTAGAGTCAATAATCTAGTTTACATTTGGCAACAATCTCACACCCATGGCACTGAGGTGCTGATCATGTTTTACACGTGGAAGAGGTTTAGTCAATGGATCTGCGACATTCAGATCTGTATGTACTTTGCTAATCTTCAGATCTCCATCTGCTATATAATCTCGGATTATATGAAACTTGCGGTTGATATGCTTGGTCTTTGGATGATATCTTGGTTCCTTAGCGAGTGCTATGGTGCCAGTGTTGTCACACAATATCTCCAGTGGGTCCAATGCACTTGGAACCACGCCAAGCTCAGTGATGAATTTTCTGATCCAAAATCCTTCACTTGACGCTTTTGCAGCAACCATGTATTCCGCTTCTATTGTAGATCCCGCGATCACGCTTTGCTTGCAGCTTCTCCAGCTCACAGCTCCTCCATTCAAAATATACACGTATCCTGTCTGAGATTTAGAATCATCCTTATCGGTGTTAAAACTAGCATCGACGTAACCTTTTACGACGAGCTGTTCATCACCCCCATAGACTAAGAACATTTCTTTAGTCCTATTTAGGTACTTTAGGATGTTCTTCATGGTTGTCCAGTGTTCCACTCATGGATCACTTTGATACCTGCTCGTCAAACTAATAACATTGGACACATCTGGTCTAGTACACAGCATGACATACATGATAGAACCTATGGCCGAGGCATAAGGCACTTTGCTCATAGCTTCCCTATCATTTACCGTAGCTGGACACTGAGCCTTGCTCAATATCTTACCTGACAACATAGGCACTGAACCTTTCTTTGCCTTATCCATTCTGAACCTTTTCAGAACTTTGTCTAGGTATGTACTCTGGCTTAAAGCTATCAGGCGTCTTTGTCTATCTCTATAGATTTTGATGCCCAATATATAAGCAGCTTCATCTAGGTCTTTCATTGAAAAACACTTGTTCAAATAACTCTTCACATCATTAAGCATGTTGATGTCATTTCCAATAATCAATATGTCATCCACATATAGTACCAGAAACGTCATCGAGCTCCCACTCACTTTCTTGTAGATGCAAGCTTCGTAGAAATTTGGAACAAATCCAAAGCTCTTTATCACTTGATCAAAACGAAGGTTCCAACTCCGAGATGCTTGCTTCAGTCCATAAATGGAACGCTGAAGTTTGCATACTTTATCAGCATCCTTAGGATCGACAAAACCTTCGGGTTGCATCATATACAACTCTTCATCAATGTTTCCATTGAGGAACGCAGTCTTGACATCCATCTGACATATTTCATAATCATGAAACGCAACAATTGCTAATAAAATCCGAATGGACTTAAACATCGCTACGGGAGAGAAAGTCTCATCGTAGTCAACACCTTGAACTTGTCGAAAACCTTTCGCGACAAGCCGTGCCTTATAGACGGTAACATTACCATCCGCGCCCGTTTTCTTCTTGAAGATCCATTTGCACTCAACGGCCTTTCGGTCGCTAGGAGGGTCCACCAAAGTCCATACTTGGTTTTCGCTCATGGATCCCAATTCGGATTTCCTGGCTTCTAGCCATTTCTCAGAGTCTGGGCTCATCATCGCTTCCTCATAGTTCGTAGGTTCACTGTCTTCTACCAACAAGACAGTCAAGACAGGGTTGCCGTACCACTCAGGAGGGGCACGCGACCTTGTCGACCTGCGACGTTCAGTAGCAGCATCGTCCGAAGCTTCATGATCCTTGTCATTAGCTTCCTCTATTGTTGGCGCAGGCGGCACTGGAACAATTTCAGGTGCTGCGCTACTCTCTAATTCAAGAGAAGGTTCAATAACCTCGTCTAGCTCTACTTTCCTCCCACTCACTTCTTTCGAGAGAAACTCCTTCTCAAGAAAGGAACCGTTCTTTGCGACAAACACTTTGCCTTCGGTTCTGTGATAGAAGGTATACCCAATAGTTTCCTTAGGGTATCCTATGAAGACGCATTTCTCCGCTTTGGGTTCGAGCTTGTCCGGCATCAACTTCTTGACGTAAGTTTCGCATCCCCAAACTTTAAGAAACGACAACTTAGGTTTAGCACCAAACCATAGTTCATACAGTGTCGTCTCAACAGATTTAGATGGTGCCCTATTTAAAGTGAATGCAGCGGTTCTACTACATAACCCCAAAATGATAACGGCAAATCAGTAAGAGACATCATCAATCGGACCATATCTAATAGGGTTCGGTTCCAGCGTTCAGACACACCATTGCGCTGTGGTGTTCCGGGTGGCGTGAGTTGCGAAACGATTTCGCTTGCTTTAAGATGCGTGAGAAAATCATAACTCAAATATTCACCTCCACGATCGGATCGTAGAAACTTAATCTTTCTGTTACGATGGTTCTCCACTTCATTCTGAAATTCCTTGAACTTTTCAAATGTTTCAGATTTATGTTTCATTAAATAGATATACCCATATATACTTAAGTCATCGGTAAAAGTGAGAAAATAGCGATATCCACCGCGCGTCGAAACACTCATCGGTCCGCATACATCGGTATGTATGATTTCCAACAAGTCCGTTGCTCGCTCCATCATACCGGAGAACGGGGTTTTGATCATCTTGCCCATGAGGCATGGTTCGCATGTGTCAAATGATTCAAAATCAAGAGACTCCAAAAGTCCATCAGAATGGAGTTTCTTCATGCGTTTTACACCAATATGACCTAGACGACAGTGCCACAAATAAGTAGTATTATCACTATCTACTTTGCATCTCTTAGCCTCAATGTTATGGATGTGTGTTTCATCCCTTTCGAGATTTAGAAGAAATAAACCATTCACAATAGGTGTATGACCATAAAAGATGTTACTCATATAAATAGAACAACCATTATTCTCCGATTTAAATGAATAACCGTCTTGCAATAAACACGATCCAGAAATGATGTTCATGCTCAACGCAGGCACATAATAACATTTATTGAGGTTTAAAACTAATCCGAAGGTAAAACTAAGGAGAGCGTGCCGACGGCCATCACATCAACTTTTGATCTGTTGCCAACGCGCATCGTCACCTCATCCCTCGCAAGACGCCGTCTATTTCGTAGCTCCTGTTTCGAGTTACAAATATTAGCAACTGAACCGGTATCAAATACCCAGGCACTACAACGAGGGATAGTAAGGAAAACATCAATAACATGTATATCAGATATACCTTTGATGGTGCCAGCCTTCTTGTCCGCTAAGTACTTCAGACAGTTGCGCTTCTAGTGACCCTTGTCCTTGCAATAGAAGCACTCAGTGTCCGGCTTAGGACTAGACCTGAGCTTCCTCTCAGCAGGGGCAACGCGCTTGCCGCCACCTTTCTTGAAGGGCTTATTTGCACCCTTACCTTTCTTAAAGGTGGGGGGGGGGGCTTGTTGACCATCAACGCATCATTATTTTTCTTAGTATCCACCTCCGCAACTTTCAGCTTAGCGAAGAGCTCAGTGATCATATCAGTGGAACCAATCTGATTATGAGTCACTACAAAACTTTTGTAGCTGGGAGGGAGTGATTGCAGAACCCTATCAATCTTGAGCTCCTCTGGAATCGTGCATTCCAGTTGCTCAAGGCGTTGAGTGTAGCCCGTCATCTTAATGGCGTGCTCACTAACGGAAATCCCTACCTCCATCTTGCAGTTAAAGAACTTCTCCGAGATCTCATATCTCTCAGAACGGGCCTGGGTCTGAAACATGGTTTTCAGCTCTTCGAGAATCTCAAAGGGCCCGGGATAGTCTTCAAAACGATTTTGAAGTTCCGGTTCCATAGCAAACAACATGGTGCTCTTAATCACACCATAATCATCTTTGCGCGACTGATAGACAACTTTCTCATCAGCCGGCGCAGTTGCAGCAGGGGGGTCACCTAACCCTTTCCCAAGGACATAATCCTTTTGACCGCCAGAGAGAATGATTCTTAGATTGCGGAACCAATTGGTGAAGTTAGACCCATTGTTTCTAAGCTTTTCCTTCTCAGCGAAAACATTGAAGTTGAAGTTGGACTTAGCCATGTGATCTACAGTATTGCAAGTACAAGTTAGACTATGTTCATGATAACTAGTTCAACTTTTAATCAAATTACTAGATGAACTCCCACTAAATTCAACATCCCTAAAGTTGTTTAGTGAACACGATCCAAATTCACCACACCTAATCCGATCATCACGAGAAGAGATGTGGCTTCAATGGTGGACAACGAAGTGTCGATCATATCATTCATATGACTCATGCTTAACCTTTCGGTTCATGTGTTCCGAGGCCATGTCTGTACATGCTAGGCTCGTCAAGTTAGACCCAAGTATTTCCGCGTGTGCAAAACTGGCTTGCACCCGTTGTATGTGAGCGTAGAGTCTATAGCACTCGATCATCACGTGATGCTTGGACACGACGAACTTTCGCAACGGTGAATACTTGGGGAGAACACAGTTTTATCTTGATCTTTAAGTGAGGAATCATCTTATAATGCTACTGTCGCGATCTAAGCATAATAAAATACATAAAAGGATAAACATCACATGCATATAACTTTATGTGACATGGTATAGCCAATCTTCGCGCAATGATCTCCATCTTGTGCGTGCAGGCATGATCTCCATCACTCCACCATGATTGCCTCCACCACGAATAGCAACTACAACTATTGCTAACTACTTAGCGATAAAGTGAAACTATTACATGGCGCATAATAAGTTGACACACAGGTCATACACAATTATAAAGACAACCATATGGCTCCTGCCGGTTGTGTACTCATCGACATGCAAGTCGTGAAACATTACAAAACATGATCATCACATACATTATACACATCACATCTTGGGCCATACCATATCACAGAAAACACTCCCTGCAAAAACAAGTTAGACGCCTCTACTTTGTTGTTGCATGTTTTACGTGGCTTATGGGAGTAGATGCTAAGAACGATTCTTACCTACGGAAAGCCACAACGGTGATATTATGGTTGCCAAACTCCGGTGTTAATCCCATGACAACTATAGTGAGAGAAACTGACATCCACCAGCCGCATGTGTGGAACAAGCCACACGTCAAGTGCGGAGCCGGTCTCGCGAACGATGTCGCGTAAGGTTGGCCTGGACCGCTTCAATCTCACTATCCCGCGTCATAAGAAGAACACAAACAAGAGGCTTGCAACAGAAAACATCAACGCCCGCAACAACCATGTTGCGTTCTACTCGTGAAACACATCTATGCATAGATCTAGCTCTGATACCACTGAAGGGTTTCGCGGCATAGTAAATCAAAAATTTCTACGGATGCAAACAGAGGGAAAGCCAAGATCTAATCTAGGAGATGCAAACAATGAGAGAGATTGGATTAGATCTTCATAACCTTGAAGATTCGCACAGCGGAATGTTCGTCGGAACATGGGTGATGTAGTCGTACTCGCTTCTCCTCCTCGCGATCCGATCCAATCTAGCACCACAAGTGGTGGTGCCTCCGTGAGATGCACACGTGCAGCACCTCGACGTCTCCTCCTTCCTCGGTCCAGCAAGTATGGTGGAGAGACGGATTGGATCTACAACACGACGGCGTGGTGTATATGGTGGAGAATTTCTGCAGCAGGGCTTCGCCTACAAACAGTCGGGAGGGAGAGAGGAAGGGCAGCAGGGCCGCTAGGGTTGAAGGGGAAGGTGTCGGGGGGGGGGGGGGTGCGCCCCCAGCCCTCTTTATATAGAGGGGTGGGGCGGCAACCCTAGCCCCTCCCCCAAGCCAAGGCCGGCGGACAAGGAGGAGGAGTGGGGGGCAAGGAAACCCCCCCTTCTAGAAGCTCTATCTAGGGTTTAAACCCTCTTTGGCCGGCTGGGCCCTATGGGGCCTTGTGCCCGTGGCCCAATGCAGCCAGGGCACTCCCTCATAGGCCCATGCCCCCTCCCGAAAGGTGGGTCCACGTTGGTCCCCTTCCGGAAGGTTCTAGAAGCTTCCGGTACAATACCGATTAACCCGGAACAATTCCGAACTCCAAAAACTGCACTGCCTTATATGAATCTTATTCTCCGGACCACTCCGGAACCTCTCGTGATGTCCCGGATCCCATCCGAGACTCCGTACAAAAACTCATAAACCAATTATCCAATGTATCCTAGCGTCGAGACACGTTAAGTGTGTGACCCTGCATGTTCGAGAATATCTAGACATGATCTTCTATCAATAATCAACAGCGGGGTCTGGAAACCCATATTGACTCCCACACATTCATCGATGATCATATCGGATGAACCACGATGCCAGGATTCAATCAATCCCATATATATATATATTCCCTTCGTCTCGCAATATTTTACTTGCCCGAGATTCGATCGTCGGTACCGTCATACCTAGTTCAATCTCGTTCACAGCAAGTACTTTACTCGTTCCGTAATCCGATATCACTTTGTGATTAACTCCTTAACCACATGCTTGCAAGCAGTGTTGATATCGATTACCGAGTGGGCCCGAAGTATATCTCTCCGACTTGGGAGGGACAAATCCCATCTCGATACATACAACCCAACAGATACTTTCCGATCACCTGAGAGACACCTTTATGATCACCCTCTCATAGGATGACGTTTGATGACCTCAAAGATTTCTTCCGATACCAGGGAGTTGTATTATCTCATGGTCTAAGGAATACAATATTTGACATAAGAAAAGCTTTGCAAAGACGAACACGATGACACGATCTAATTGCTTCGCTTAGTTTGGGTCTGTCCATCATATCATTCTCCCAATGATATGATCTCATTATTAATCAACAACTCATGTCCATGGTTAGGAAACCTTAACCATTATTAATTAATGAGCTAGTCCATAGAGGCGTACTAGGGACACGGTGTTGTTCACAAACCACACAAGTATTAAAGTTTCCGCTTAATACAATTCTAGCATGGAATATAAACATTATCATGAACAAGAATTATAATAATAACATCTTTATTATTGCCTCTAGGGCATAATTCCAACATATACCCTACGGGTACACGACATCAGCATACCTGGTCCAGCCCAAGGAAGGCCCACAAGAATATACGCGGCCCATGAAGATTTTTGGGTGGCCCAAACCCAGGACATCTTCGGATCCTTGGAGAGCAAGACTAGAACAAAGATAGAATATTCAAAGGGGCAAACCCTAAATCTGTAACCGACTCGGTCTGTGCCCGGGACCTGCCTACCTCTATATAAAGGCTAGGAGGGCATGACGAGAAGGGCACTTCATACCACCACATACACACCTCCACGCCAGATTGCATCTGTGAACCCTTGTAACTTTCGGTTCCGCCGTAATCAAGAGCAGACAAGCAGGAGTAAGGGTTTCCCTCCGGGGGCCTGAACCTGGGTAAACCTCGTGTCCCCGTGTTACTTGTTTGTTAACCGTTCCGCAATCTCCAGCATCCCCATATTCTCCAAAACCCAAGCTCATAACAATGGGCATTGACGAGATTAAACCTCGTCAATTAGTGTTTTTCGCGTGCGCGCGGAGGGCTCGAGGAGATGCTCGCAGGAGGAAGACGATGGCACAGGGAGAGAATGAGGTGAAGATATAAAATTCTGCCACGGTTGAAATTTATAACCCCCGGCATCAAGATTCGTGCAAAGTGATCGAATGGTCGGCACGTGGACGACGTGTGCGGGCACGCGCGCGGAAATTTCGCCATGTTCCTAACCGCCGCCGCCAAAGGTTCGTATCCTTCGTGCGGGAAAAACGGACATGATTGCGTTCTCTGCATGTGTGAGTTACGAGGCGACGATGACCTATGGTATACATTTCTCTAGCTGACATGGGCAGGTGAACCATCCCATCGGAAGATTCCGACATGGACGGATCCAGTCCGACTACGAGAAGAGTACGATGGAAGATTCAACATTTCTCCGACTTACAAGTTGAAGACGGAGAAGCATTGCAGAGTTATTGGGAGGACTACAAGATATTACTTGACGATTTGCCGACATCCATCTAGACGGAGCATTCAACCTGAAGAGGTAAGACGGCGCGAGATCTTGGAGTTCTCTGGGGGCTACTGTTGGGGATATGCTATATGGGTATCCTCATAGCCTGTCTCTTATCCGGATAACCCGGGTGGCCCACAGTTGGTAGCATGGACCATTGCCTGCTGGGTGGCCCATTTAGATGGATCTAGAAGGGAGGCCCATGCCGGATAAAGGGAGGCTACGAAGGAGTCTCCGACGTACCCGGAGCCTTGGAGTGCAAGACATGTTAGACTAGTTGTATACCATGTAGGACTCTGTAACCTGTCCGGCTAGGACTTTTCCTGTAACCCTAGAACCTGGCGACTATATAAGTCGGGCCTAGGGGAGCCTTTAGGGCACGTACAACTCATACTCTCGCACAACGAACCGATCCCTGTAACTCGACATATTGCCATTATAGTGATTTATAGCAGGAGTAGGATTCCGCCACCGTCATGGGATCTGAACCTGGGTAAGCTGTGTTATCTCGTACCCGCCAACCTTTCGCCTTACCCCACATCTCTAAACATACACTGTGAGGACCCCTCCATGGCGTACTTGTCGACAATACCACGATAGCAGGGACCTCCGAGGTCTTTGCCTCGGCCACTGCCGGAGAAGCCTCGACCTTAGTAGGGGCAACAACTTCAGGGGCTGGGGCCTCCGAGGTAGTCACCTCGGCCTCCGTAGAAGATACCTCGGCCTCGACAGGAGCAATCTCGGCATCATGAACCTCGGTTCCCTTGAGGGAAACCTCGGCTTGAGCTTGAGAAGCCTCGGTCCCTTTGGAGGAAGACCAGGCCTCGACCTCCTGATTCGAGTCATCTCCATGCTCGTCCGTGCTACCAGACTCTTCTTAAGTAGTGTATTCATCCTCAGAGTCCTTCCCGGATGCATCATTGTTTTTGTCTTCGGCGTCTTCGTCGACATTGTCTAGAAGAAAGCTCGGCCCTTCATTCCATTCATGCATGCTGGCATACTGTATTAGTTGGTAGGCTCGAGCTTGACGACGTGCAATATAATCTGGATCATTGATCCAAGGGGAGCCAGTGCGTAGGTTCATCCAAGTATCGAGGCAAATATTCTCGTACCATGATAGTATGATAGTAGGCACCATGTTATCCTCGGCTCGTGCCGCAGATTCCCTCTAGAGGTTGCGTTGCGTCTCGCAGTCCATCAGTTTATCAGCAAGCACCGACACCTGAGTTATCTTCGGTTCATTCGGCCAGAGCACATTGAGTACTCGGATGGACTTGTCCATCAGATCCTTTCCAAAGGTCTTCATGGGCTTGGTAGCAACACTAATACTGATCAGATAATCCTCTATGGAATACTCGTGGTCCGGATCATGGGTTTCACCTCGGTGAGCACGAGCTTCCACCACTTTTGTAGCACTTCAAGTTTTACACTCTGGAAAGTTATCTGAAGAAGGAATAAGGCACAAATTAGCAAAGAGTCATAGGAAACAACTTGAGCAAGATTTCGGATTATGGTAAAACTTATAGTGAATGGACTAAATGATCGTGGCAAGGTCGGACTTCCAGCCGACTTGTTTTCTTTCAAGCCGAGCAAGCCCGTCCTTGGCGGAACTGGCGGTTGCCTCGGCGACGCTGATAAGCTCATTGTCTTTCTCGAGCTGGATAGTTAATCGAGTTTTCTCTTCAGAAAATTCTTTGTTCATTCTCTCCAACTCGGATTTCTGGGTTTGCTTCAGGGATTTTACCTCGGCACAAATCCGAGCTATTTGGTCATCCTTTTCTTTCAGCTTCACGAAGGATCTCCTGCTTGTTCAAGAAAGTGCAACATCATATCAGGCACAGAAATGCACTCTTGATGCAACGTTGCAAGGCCTTTTAATTCGGCTAAGCGTAAGCAAAAGTCATGAGATACTATAGGACAACAAAGATGTAAGAAGAAAACGTCGGAATAAGAGCATCCAAATTACCTTTAAGCTTGGTAACTTGCTCGATAAGCTCCATGTTCCGCTTATCAAGCTTGGCTGGGCAAAAGTCAGGAAAAGAGTTAGCTCGGATGTACAAATCAGAAGAGAACATCCAAAGTAAAAAACTAGCAAACTCACCAGACTTCTGCAAAATGGGCAACATCTTCTGATACTTTGTCTACAACTTCCTGTGAGAGAAGAGAAGCCTCTAGAACTCAGTTGTGCGCCGATTATGGGCAACCTACAAATATAAATCATCATATTCAGATGGATATTCGAAGTTAAACTATAAATATCTGAATCAAGTGAACTTGACTTGGATCTAGGTGGCTAGATATTCAAAGCTAAACCTAAAGATCCAAGCGAAGTAGAACTTGACTTGGATCTAGGTGGCTGGATATTTGAAGATGAACCTGAAGAGCCAAGCCAAGTAAATCTTGACTCTCATCTAGGTGGCTGGATATTCGAAGGTAAACCTAAAGATCCAAGCCAAGTAGAACTTGACTCAGATCTAGGTGTCTAGATATTCGAAGGTAAACCTAAAGATCCAAGCCAAGTAAAAATTGACTCGAATCTAGGTGGCTGGATATTCAAAGTTAAACTGTAAATATCCTAAGCAAGTAGACTTGATCCAGATCTAGGTGGCGGGATATTCGAAGTTAAACTGTAAAGATCCGAATCAAGTAAACTTGATCCGGATCTAGGTGACTGGATATTCGAAGTTAAACTATAAAGATCTGGATTAAGTAAACTTGATCCGGATCTAGGTGGCTGGATATTCAAAGCTAAGGAAAAGGTTGAGTAAGTTAATATGATTCATTGTATGCACAACGGCTACACTAAATAAAGAGAGCATTCGACTGAATGATAAATCATTCGGTTAGAGGCTCGGGACTAGTGAGCCCACTACATCATGCAAAAAGGTACAAGTATAGACCGAAATATTTACCTCATTCATGGTGGTTGTTTCAATAATAACTTTGGCAGCAAGGTGGATTGTTAGACAACACAGGAGGAGGGTCATCTCTATCCGGGCTAGGAACCCGGACATCGCCCTGAGGTGGTGGTGGTGATGATGGCCGAGTAATGGTCGAGGCCATACTTGGACCACTCTGGATGGCGACAAGCGGATCACTGCCGACATAAAGAGAAAAGGAAAATAGAATCAGAAAAATAAAGAGAGAAACAAGAAATACAAATCTAATTCTCGTGAGGCAACTTAGGCAAAAAGTTCGGGCATAGTCTTGGGCCTAGGTGCCTTCTGGGCGAATCTCTTGATTCGTTTCCGGCCGAAGCATCTTTCGAGGCGGCCTGCTTCCTCATCGGCACTAGCTCTCCCACAGCAAGGGGGTCCACCTCATGCACCTGACCAGCCGGGTTAGCTAGGGAAAATGAGCTGGATAGGCATAAGAGATGGGCACCGCATCGACTACCTCTAGAACTTGGACTTCGTCCGAGTCACCATCCTCGGTTTGGTTGGGAGCCTTACCCCAAGTTCGGACTGGGGCCGAGTCAGGTTTCAGAATAAATGCTTCCGAATCAGGATTGCCACTATCCGGAATATTGCGATCCTTGCTCCAAGTAAGATCAAGGACATCACCGTCCTCTACGGCCTTCTCATCAAATTTCTGAAAAGGAAATTGCAAAGGGACATTGAGTATTCAATAAAATCAAGGTAGTATGTGATTCAGATGAAGTGATTCAGAGCCAAATTACCTTGGGAGGGGGTTGTCACGAGTGAATGGATTCATGCCCCACTTCCAATCCTCGGCCATGTTTTTCTGAAAAATGGCCTAGACACGTTTCTGAATCTGCTCATCGTCGAGCTCGATGGTGGAAACCCTATTCGGATCTAGAGCGCCGCTCATGTAGCAAAACTTGTGTGAGCGCTTATAAAATGGGCGGATTCGGTTGCTGATGAAGGCGACCATAAGATCGTCGCCATATAGCCCGGCCCGGGTCAACTCTTTAAGCCAGAGCTCGAATGCCTCGGCGAGAGCATTACTTTTCTTCGGATCGAAATCCTAGTTCTTCATGGTGGTCACGCCGACTGAGAAATTCGGCAGCCAAATCCTATCCTCCTTATCACGGTTCTTCACATCGAAGAACGAACTGGGCCACTTCTTGCAGACCAAAGAACTCAAAGAATTCCTTAGCAAAATCACTAAGGAGAAGACCAAACCCTCTAGAAAAATGAGACATAAAGACTGCATATTCACCCGGCTCGGCAACGGGGGCGAGCTACGGGCTAGGTAATTGGCATTTTACCTCAACAGGGATACGACGGGACTTGAGGAGCCATTCGATCTCCTACCGAGTCACCGAGAATCCTTGCCAGGAACCGCGCTCTGGGGGGAGGTGGCATCTTCTTCTCTGGTGTAGGGTCAAGCTAAGGTAAAAGGGTAAAGCCCTCGATGATGTTGACCGGGTAAAAGAATGACCCAATCGAGTTATATCAATGTCGGCCGAATAAAGACCGGGTTAACCAAGTCAGGTAACTAAGACCTGAGTCGGCCGACATACAGGATATGTCATTGTATCATCTGCTATATTTGTATCTGCAAGTTAGGGTTTGGCCGAGTCATCCGAGGCGAGGCCGGGTCATGGGGAAGCTTGCTCAAGAAGGAGAGGGCGAACCCCGAAGTCAACACTGCACAGTGTCTCTCTCTTAGGAATCTGTATAGTGCCAAGCGCTATGGACAAGGGATAGAGGGACAGAGGGGCAGAAGAGGCTTCACAGAGGTGACAGTTCTAGAGCCCAAGGCTCACATGTCGTGGGCTCTGGGTTATTACCGCCGGTAGAAGGAAGACACGGAAAGGCTCCCAGCGAGTTGCTATTTTGGGACAAGCATATTCGTGGAATATGCTGTCCACGTCAGCCGTAGATGTAACCTGGCCACCCCTTTATAAGGTGAGCCAGGACCTCCCAGGAGGGGGGTCGATTCATTTTTTTTACTTAGAGCATACAGAGAGATTCTTCTTCCTCTTGCTTATACAGCTCGAGGAGAAAGTGTAGCTACTATTGAGGTGAGTAAAGATCTAGTTTGTGTATTCTGTGTGTAGACACCACTACGTCATCCCTCCCTGGATCCCACTAGTGCACATTGGCCCCAACTTAAGCCTACCCATGGCATCTGTCGTGCCACCACCATGAAATCCACCCTAAATAATCTACTTAAACACTATTCTCATCCTAACCCGAGGAGCATCTACCTAAGCATCTACACATGCCGTAGTGGCATATTCCCTCTAGACCCGCTCCCCTCTTCCCTTGACCATGATCTGGTCAAGAGTGACCTAAACATAGCCACCCCTCTACCCTAACTACACCTTAACCCAAACTAACCCCCATGTTCCCATGGCCATGGCAAGCTTGTCCACACAAGGGCCACAACACCCCATATCCACCCCTCCCTTTTTGCCTCCCAACATGAACTCCCCCTCTACCCTGGTTCCCTCCACCCACCTAGCTAACAAGGACAAAGAAAGCAAGAGATAAGCCTACCCTCTAACCTAACCCGAGATCCCCTTTTAGCAAAACCTAACCCGAGAAGGAGGAAGCTTCCCCATTCTTATCCCTTGCCTCCCATCCCATGTGGTCAGATCCAACTCGACCAGGAACCTCATATAGCCCTCTTCCTCTCCCCTTCCACCATGCTAGCCCCCATGCCAAGCCATGGCCATGCCATATCCTAGCTTTGACATCTACCTATACCCGGCATAGGAGAGTAGGAGGAGAGGAGCAAAGGTGTCGGGGAAGATCTCTGGCGCCTACTTCATCACCCTATGCATGGAGCTAGGCCAGGAGCACACCGAAGTAGAGAAAACCTGCCGAAGCCCGAGCAAGTCAGAGTGCGAACTCTATTGTTTCTGAAAAAATGGATTATAATTCTTCTTCCAAGCAGGGTTATAATCATTACGAGCTATGAAGTTTATTTCTTCAATATTTGGTTTGGGAGTATCTCTTACTAGGGTTTCCTTACCTTTCACAGCTAATATAAGCTCATAAACTTAGCATTGAGTTCTTCACTTTCTTGAGGTGTGACGAAGTTCACCTTCTTCGTGTTTGATCTTTCCACATGCCATTGGGGATGGTTGTCTTGCATATTGTCTAGCTACTGCTTTGCTTCGGTAACTTGTTTACCCATAAATGTTCCTCCAGCTGCAGTATCAAGGATAGACTTAGACATAGGGTTAAGAGCATTATAAAATAAATGGAGAATTAACCAATCTTCCATCCCATGGCTGGGACAGTTTCTTATGCATTCTTTCCTTCTCTCCCATGCAAGCGCTAGTGGCTCACGCTCTTCCTGTCTAAAACCAGTAATATTAGATCTTAGTTGCATAGTCTTTGCAAGTGGAAAGAATTTACTCATAAATAAAGAGGTACATTCCACCCATGATGCAATACTATTTCTAGGCAAAGATAGCAACCATTCTTTTGCTCTTCCTCTAAGAGAGAAAGCAAATAAGCGCAACTTGACCGCTTCAGGGTCAACATATTTAATACACATCATATCACATATTTCAGTGAAAGTATTTAAGTGCATACCTGCGTCTTCAACAATAGAGCCTCCAAATTGATTCTATTGAACCAAACTTAAATAGTGGGGCTTAATTTCATAATCTTCAGCAGTAATTGGTAGCCAAGTAATAGGAGTGCACAAATAATCATTGGTAGGATTTGCAAACGCCCAAGCTTCTTTTCAGCCATATTACCTATGTTTTTTGGATTTTTTAAATAAATACTAATGATGGTAAAAACAAGAATTAAAAGACTAACTATTTTTTAGTTTTTCAAATACAGACTAAAAGAAAACTAACAAAATTAAAAACAAGAATTAAAACTAGCAAGGTTCCTACTAGCCTCACCAGGGTAGCTATTGCTTCCCCGGCAACAGCGCCAGAAAAAGTGTTGATACCTTTGATCCGGATTACGGATGCAGTATAGTTCTTTTTCCCTAGTAGACCTAGGTTTATCGAATCCTCAGGAAGCAAAAAGCAAAGTGAAGTTACTTAAACGGACCTTCGGGAGTTTTAGTATCCCTTTTGTGTTTTCACTGGACCAAGAGTTTGCGATATTTTTGTTGTTGTTGATGATGGAGAGAGAGAGGGCCTAGGGCTTTCGGTTTTCACCAGTAGCTGTGCAAAACATCTGATGGGAACAAAAGATAATAATAAAGTATGTGTGTAATTATTAGAGCAAGATAATTATATGTGGGCAGCACATCCATAATTGCTATTGTCTCCACAACCACTTATAGCAATAACCTACTAGTTTCATCCATAGAAGAAAGAGATCTAAATATATGCATAGTGATGTCACCGTTAATCCCAAGCAAATCCCTCACATACAGCCGTACTACCCCTTCTGTTACTGGGGTTTCCAACCTGCAGATCAGTCATCACTCACACTCCCTACACCTGGATCAATCCTTGGGGTCTTGGGTACCTAACAAGTCCTTAGATTGAGGCAAGAGAGGGTACAATAATCATCACATCATACAAACTAATATATGATCTCATCTATGATAAATAACATCCAAAAAAAGCTACATGGCGCTAGGCCGAAGCCCTTATCCCAAGGAAAATTACTCACACATAGAGATGAAATCAACAATCATAAAAAATGGAAATGGATGTCATGGCTGCGGTTGAAGACCGCTTCAGCTCCACCCAAGACGCTCTTGTCAAGGCAAAGGAGGTTCTCGACTGTTTCCACTAAGAGATGTTTTCGAAGGCTTCGGATGTGGAGGACATCAGCGGTGTGGCTGAAGCAATTGCTGGGGACGCGCCTGCCGAATACACGCAAATGTAGAAAGGTGTGGGTGCCTCCCTTGGCCTAGTGATGGATCAAGCCTGCGGCGCTTGGCTGGACCTCAACAAGGTGACCTCGAAGATGTCGGTGACGGTGTAGGGCAAAGAGGTAGCCTTTGGTGCTTTTGCCTCCCGCCGCAAGAAATACGACCCGCAGCTTATAGATTTGCTTGTGAGATACTTGGGGAGCAGAAGCGGTTGGCCACGGAAAAAGTCACGGAGATGGAGGCTGCCACGGACGCCGCGAAGCCCTCGGGTGTGTCCGCATAGTTAGTGATGTGCTTCCACTAGCTGCCTCATCTTGTAGTTATTTTGTCAAACTTGCTTATGGTCTCTATTTGTACCATACTATGCTTGAACTACTACTTAGTAGGTTTTGTGTAAATATATGCTATGTTTTCCTTTGCACTTGTTGGGGTCCTTATCTTCTGTTACTTTGTTTGTATAGGGTTCCTTAGGTGCAGTCCCGATGATCTCACCTATTCCTTCGTCTCCTCCATAGCCAAGGGAAAATGAGTTATCTCAACTCCCTCTGCTTCATGGTCACGTGAAGGACTTGGAGAAAACCATTGCCATCATCCGTAATCGCGTTGTTGTTTGGAGGTAAAAAAGCGAAAAAGGCCTTTGAGCGGGAGAAATACCTTCTTGGAGAGGTTGCTCAAATTGGTGAGCAGGTGCAATGTAAGCATATTATGTCTTATGCTCTTTGGGTAATTGCCTTGGTATCAACTGACTTTATATTGTTTTGTAGTTGTAAACATCATTCTGAAGGAAGAGAAAGAGCGCGTCGATATTTGACTGAACTGCCTGACCCAAGCAAAATTGGAGGCTGGGGGATTATTCTAGATGGATCGAAACCGGGTGATTGTGCTGGCAACGGTACAGGACCATGTTTATCAAGTGCTAGAAGTGTTGAAGAGCGCGCGATCAACACTCACATCGGTATACAACTCCATGTTCCCCCTGGAAGAGGCTCCTTCCAGCGTGCTTGGGTTACTACAGAAGTTTCGGAATGTGAGCGTCATGAAGGAGTGCGTGCGCCAGCAGCTGGTCGCGTGTGCCAAGGCTGCATTGTCCCTGGTCCACCTGCATCGCACTGATGTGGACCTGGCGGCTATTGCAGTGGGGCCACTAGTTCCTCCGGATGGCATGGATTGGAACCTCCGACCTCATTATCGGGCAGTTGCCTAGCCTACAGAGGATATTATGCAACTATTCGACAAGCGCACCAACGTCATTCTTCATCGGCAGCGATAGTGGGTATCTTGCGTAGGACATGTACAAGATGTAAAGTGTGTATAGTTTCGACTAGGCAATGTTGCCTTTGTAAAAAATCTATAAGTAGTGCATGTTTTGCATTCGATTCATGTTACTATGTTGTTTTTCGTTAGTATGACACCTGCTGATATTAGCTCCTTGCCAACCTGTTAGTTGGGCTACAACTGGGTTGGAGTTTTTCAAGGGTTCAATTGAAAGAATAGTCAGCTACTCGTGTGAAATGTAGTTGTGAGGAGATTGATGAGCCGACACGGTCTTTGGGTGAGGCATAGAAGCGTATGCATGAAATGTAAAAAGGACTCATTGGGCGAGGAACTTAGCTTTATTTATTGATGAGTGTCAAGTACAAGTGTCGGCTAAGTAGCCTTATTCGAAAGTAAAAACATATAGGAGGGTAGAAGCGTCGCAACTGCATGACGTTCCAAGGGTGGGAGTATGTGACTCCAGTTTCTACATCTTTGAGGCGATAGGCGCCACTGCGATCACTTGAGTGATCATGTAGGGCCCTTCCCAGGGGGACTTGAGATTCAAGTGCCCTTTCTGCTTGAGTCGCAGGACAAGGTCGCCTTCGACGAAGGACCTTGGGCACAGTTGTCGGTTGTGGTAGTTGTGGAGGCTCTATTGATACACCATCGATTGAGCGGCAAAAATATCGTGTGCCTTGTCCAACAGATCGACGAAGTCTTTGAGTGCGGCCATGGATTCGGCCTCATTGTAAGCAATGACCCTTGGGGCCTTATAGCGTACTTTAGCTGGTAGTACCGCCTCAGCACCGTGCACCATGAAGAAAGGTGTGTAGCTGGCGCGTTTTTTGGAGTTGTTCGCAAAATCCAAAGTACAAAGGGCAGTTCTTCCGCCCAGGCTCCTGCTGCTCACTCGAGAGGCCAAAGAAGTTGCTTCTTGATGTCATTGCACACAAGGCCATTGGCCATTTCGACTTAGCCTTTGGTTTGGGGGTGTGCCACGGAGGCATAACTGATGTTGATGCCAAGATTGTCGCAGAAGCTTTGGAACTCCTTCAAAGTGAAGTTTTTCCCATTGTCGGTGATGATACTATGCGGCACCCTAAACCTGAATATGATGGACTCGAAGAACTTAACGGCAGTGGTGCTGGTCTGGTTGGTGATGGGCGTAGCCTCGATTCACTTGGTGAACTTGTCGACTGCGATGACGAGGAATACGTAGCCTCCAGGTGACGACTTCTAGAGCTTGCCGACCATGGCAAGTCCCCATTGCACGAAGGTCCAAACCAATGGTATTGGTCGTAGCTTAGAGCCTAGTGCATGGAGCTTATCTGCAAATCTCTGGAAGCCATTGCACTTCTCGACGATTCTCTTGGCATCGCGCGCCGCTGTTGGCCAATAGAAACCATCCCGGAGCACCTTGGCAATGAGGGCGCGGCTGCCGGTGTGGTGTCCGTAGGTGCCTTCGTGGGTGTAGAGGAGGATGCTTCTATCGTCTTCGCTGCTGACACATCATTGGAAAAATTTGGTGATACTTCACTTGTAGAGTTATCAATGGTGAATGCCTTGGATCGAGGGGCGATGTATCGTGCGTCTGTTGGGTCATTTGGCAGATTATTACTTAGCAGGTATGTGAGGTGCGGCTAAGTCCAAGAGGGCTCGATGAGCATGACCTCCATGGATCCCTCAGGTGAGGGGTCTCGTATTCCTTCGACGGGTGCTCAAGAATCTTCAGGTGGCATAGCCTTCGAGTGTACAAATGCTTCAGGTGAATCCTTAGATGGCTTGAGTTTGATGGAGCGCTCACATATCTTCTCCAGGAACACACCTTGTGGCACCGGGCCGCCGGTAGAGCCAATGTTTGCGAGCGTGATAGCTTCTTCATTGCTTTCATGGCCGACGTGTTGTAGCTCGCAGCCATCAAAGTCACCCTCGAGTGCGTCATAGAGGTCGCGGTAGGCGATCATGTTTTTGCTGATGGCGTCGCACTGAATCATCGTTTTATACATGACAAGGTTGGATTCGCTGTATATTACGAGTCTGGTGGTGCCACAGGCTTTGGCCATCTGCATCTCGTGGATAAGGGCCTTGTATTCTGCTTCTTTGTTGGACATGCGAATTTTCATTCGCAGCATGTACCGCATCTTTTCACCTTGTGTAGATGTTAGGATGACTCCAATGTCTTCCCCTTCTTTGCGCTTTGACCCGTCAAAGTGCATTGTATAGACTCTCGACATTTCTAGAGTATCCGATAGCTGGAGCTCCATCCAATGGACGAGGAAATCTGGGAATACTTGTGACTTGATTGCAGTGTGTCGTTCGTAGATGATATCCCGCGGGGACAAGTCTATGCACCAGAGAGCTACTCGCCCTATTGCTTCGAGGTTGTTGAGGATGTGAGATAATGGCGTGTCATTGACCACGACTATCTGGTGCTGTTGGAATTAGTGGCGCAGTCGACGTGCCATCATGAACATGTCGTAGGTCAACTTCTGGTAATGGGGATACCGCTGCTTGGTTGGCGTAAGTACCTCGCTGAGGTAGTACACCTGGAGCTGCCCGGCTCGTTCGACCACGAGCATAGTGCTGACCACCTGGTGTGTTGTGGCTATGTATAGCAACATAGGTTTCTTCTCCTTATGGATCACCAAGACTGGCGAGGTTGATAGCAGACGCTTGAGGTCTTTGAATGCCTCTTGACCTTCAGTTGTCCACTCGAACTGCTCTGTCTTGCGGAGGAGTTGATAGAAGGGCATGGCTTGTTCGCCCATCTGATTGATGAATCGACTGAGTGCCACGATTCGCCTAGCTAGCTGCTGGATTCCATTGATGTTTTTCGGCTTCTCCATGGCTAGTATAGCCTTGATTTTTTCCGGGTTCGCTTCAATTACCCTTGCATAGATGAGGTACCCTAGTAGTTGGCCGAAAGGGACGCTGAAGGCGCATTTTTTCAGGTTCAGCTTGACCTTGTAGCGATCGAGGTTGTCGAACGTCTCGCAGAGATCATCGATCAGCGTCATGCTTTCTTTTCTCTTGATCTGTTATCGACATAGACTTGGATGTTGCGGCCAAACTGCTTTTTAGGCAGGCCTGCATGCACCTTTGATAGGTTGCGCATATGTTCTTCGGCCAGAAGGGCATTGTGTTATAGTAGTAGACTCCGAGTGGTGTGATGAAGGCTGTTTTTTCTTGGTCTTCCACCTTCATCCAGATCTGGTGGTAGCCTGAGTAGGCATCGAGGAAAGAGAGGCGCTCGCACCCTGCGGTAGAATCAATGATTTGATCGATCCGTGGTAATGGGAAGTGGTCCTTCGGGAAGTGCTTGTTTAGGGCCGTGAAGTCCATGCACATCCGCAATATGTCTGTGTCCTTCTTTGGCACCAGCACGGGGTTAGCTACCCAGGTGCTTTCTTTGATCTCGCGAATGAAGTCAACGTCGAGGAGTCTGTTGACTTCCATGCTGACCGCTTTTGCCATATCTCTGACAGTCGCCACATCGACTTCTTAACTGTCCGTGCTGTTAGAAATATGCCATAGAGGCAAATAATAATATGAATTATTTATATATTTTATTAAATTTATAATAGATTTTATATCATGCTATAATTGTATTAATAGAAACGTCAATACACGTGTGATATATAAACCACTAGAGTCCCTAGCGATCCTCTAGACACTAGTTCATTGGTCAACCGATGATCGGCTTTCCGGATCATGGACATTTATGTCAGTGGTGTACCTAGAGGTTTTTCAAAGCCTAGAAAAACCACAAGTTTCTCATATTATGATAAACGTCATGTGAATATAAACACTAATAAGTCCTAGACCATAGATGTAAAAATACAAGACGAAATAGCAAATACATTTGATATGTACAAAAGGCACGCAGACTAGCTGTCCGTGCTTCTT
Source organism: Avena atlantica (assembly GCA_910589765.1). NCBI lineage: Eukaryota > Viridiplantae > Streptophyta > Magnoliopsida > Poales > Poaceae > Avena > Avena atlantica. Next base: position 378,933,594 of record OU342736.1, read on the forward strand.
CTCTTGATCAAAGACGATTTAACTAGTCGCTTCAGCGGTTCTAACTTCATTTTTTCTTCTTTCTTTTTGAGAGAACTATCCGCTTCTAGCTTAACTAGCACCTCGACGGTATCCAAACCAGCTAGATGTTGCTAGTAACGAGGCCCAATTAAATAACGACTCGTTTTTTACAGCTCGGACGAGCATTCCTAGCTAGAACATTGATTGTGATCGCTACTGCAGCTCTCTGGCGTTCAGTTTCACAGTGGCGTCGAGGCCAGGTGACCGGACATTAAATCCGTCCATGATTTATGTCAATTGTCAATGGAGTCATATCATTAGGTAAATGAAAATGATGGATATACCTAACACAGGAATTGCAATATGCCGAAGTTCACCATTACAATGACTGAGGAATTCCTTAGACCGTGAGACCATATTTAATCACTGTCACCCGAGAGTGTCTTGTTTGCATCAAACATCACTCGGTAAAACGGTGACCATAAAGGTGTCTTCAGGTATTCAGAGGGGCATGTAGAGGCATATGTGTCAAGCGCGGGATTTTTTCTTCCGCATGATGGAGAGATACTCTAGGCCCACTCGAAAACATGACATCCATAAAGTTGCAGCGTGTGACTAGGTCACGGGAATGGCATAGCTCGGAACGAGTAAAGTTGTACTTGTCGGTAACGAGATTGAATTTGACATGGCGATGTCGTTGATCAGGTCTCAAACAAGTAAAGTATCAAAGTAACAAAGGGAAAACGACTCTATGTTTAATGGTTCAACAACAAAGATTCTCGTGTAATGCATAGGGGTTATTATGGGCATCCAGGTCCTGCTAATGATCATTGGTCCGAGAGGGGTCTCGGTCATGTATGGAGTGTTCTCGAACCATTAGGGTAACACACTTCAGGGTTTGACAACACTCGGAGATCGTTTTGGTATCATAGGAATCACCAAAGAAAAGAGAAGGGGAAACCAGAAGGGTTCCGGGAAAGTCCGGCGGGTGTCCGGAGTTGTTCGAAAGGAGTTCCGGTGCAACAGAAATTAAATAATATATACACATATGTTAATTATTGAATTTTACATTTATTTATATTTATTGAATAATTTAAATATGATTTAATGGGCAGACCATGCCTAATGGGCCAATTCCCTAAGGGGAAAAGTCCCAAGAGGGAAAGCACCCAAAGGGGAGAGGAAGGAGTGGCCGGTTGGGCCCCAAGGAGGCCTTGGCCAGCCAACCAAGGTGTCCTCCCACCTCCTCCTCTCCTTTAGTCCCATATTACTTAGTCACGCCTATCAGCATAGCCAGTCGCGACCATATCGACTTCTTCGCAGTCTTTGTAGTTGTGCATTCTCCTTTTCCCTTGGCGGTCATGCCTGCGGCCGAGGTCGTCTTCATCATCCGAGCGTACTCGGTTATTGTGGATGGCATCTTCGCCATCTGCCCAATGATTTGTGATGTCCATCAGGTGGTCGATTGTCTTCAGCTTGGTGTGACCTAGATCCTCCCTGAGCTCTCGACGACATACGCCACCATTGAACCCATCGATTGATCGTTCTTTGGAGATGTCCTCTATGGAGTTCTTAATGATGGACCACCGCTAGATGTAGGGCCGGAGGGGCTCATTGGGCTTCTGACAGCAGGCGTGGAGTTCTTCGATTGAAGCTGGACGCATGTACGTGCCCTTGAAGTTTCATACAAAGTTGTACACCAACTCCTCCCAACTACGGATCGAACCAGGGGGAGGTTAGTGAGTCAGGAACATGCCGCGCCCTTCAGCTGCAGTTGTAGGCATTATATGGCTGTATTTTTGCACTCGCCATGACATTTGACTGACTGGATGTGGACATCCAGCCAGATATTCAGCTCTTGGAGGTCGTCGAACTTTGGGTTGTCCGAAGGAAGCTTGAAGCCTTTGGGCATTCGTGTTTACCGTATGGCTCAACTAAAGCATCTGGCGCCGTAGAACTCCGTGTATTCGTCTTCTGACTCAGTGGAGTAGGCGTGTTTGGCGCGCATCTTTTCAAACTTGCGCTATGTGATCTCGTCGCGGGTGTCGTAATTGCGGTTCCTTCATCGCGGGCTGCGGCGTCGCCGCGATAGGTCGTGGTTGTCCTTGTCCTCATCGGATGATGATGAGTGGTTCCTGGCGAATGTCACCGCTATTTTCTTTGGCTCCGGAGTTGGATCTTCGGCCAGTGCAGCCTCTCTGAGTCCAACGATGGCTGATCGGTGAATGGTGGATTATGGATCCTTGACCGGAGGCTGGTTGGTTAGCAGGTACATAGTAGCTGCTATCACCGTGGCTTGTAGCGTTTTGGGTATCATGTTACCCTACGAGTCCACCGACATGAAGGAGAAGTCGAGGGTTTTGGTAGCCTCGCGCCTTGTATCAGCACCCAGATGGTCTAGTCGAGAGTGTGTCTTGTGGGAACCGACATCATTGCCTTTTGAGGAGGATCCGACGAGGGAGGAGAGTGTGTCACGCTTGTCACTCGATTTGTCGGCTGCCTTCTTGCGCTGCTCAAGTTAAGCATTCACCACCTGTTGGTGGTTGTATTCCTTCACAAGGAGCCAATGGTAGCCCATCAACATGTCACGAGATGCGTCTTCTGGTAGGGGATTACCTCGTAAGGCCTCTCTGACCCTTTCCCATTCAGGATTAGTGAGGTGAATCTCAGGACGACCTGATTTGCTACCACCGTTAGCACTGGGATTTGGAGGGGCGCCGTTGTTGGTGTTAGGATCAGGAGGGTCATCTCCGTTCTCGGTGTTGCCGCGAGTGTCATTGCTGCCATTGATGACAACATCACACATGTAGTTGGGGAGATCATTGCTCCCATAGCTTTCCGATCTGAAGCCATATGACTCTTCTCCTAATTACGGGTCATACAGATCGAAGTCGCAACTATTGATGATGTCAGTGTCGTAGATCAGCGTGAGAGTGTTGAGCTTTCTCAATGTGCCGATTGGTGGCGGGATCCACAAGGTAGGTGCGATCGCAGGTGGCATCACCCACTCGGGGAGACGGAGTGTGTCGATCTTGCCATCTTGGAAGCACAGGCTCCCGATCATCATGTCGACTCCGTCTCATATGGAGTCGAAGGAGGGGCGTGTTTCCGGCGAGTGGATGGTGAAGTCGAAGGTGCCGAAGAGAAGTTGGTTCTCCGACGCAGTCGAGTCGTAGATCGCTGGTGATGGAGCCGTCACGATTGCAACATCTTAGGAGATAAATCAGAGATAAATAGAAGTGCAGAGAATTTTATGAATTTCATCGACTCGAAGGGTTGCCATTAGCGTTTCTTAACTTTTTTTCGGAAGTTGGGGGAAAAATAATGCCTAAATTCTAAACAAAAGTATAAGTTCAAGGCATGATTGATTTAATTCGGCAGCCTCAACCACGGTTCAAGCACCGACTCATGACGGGGCTTGATCATACCTGGACCTACTTCATTTTCGACTCCTGTAGCTTAGGTTACCGATTTTCTTTCATACTTTAAGAATAGGTTTAGTCTTGAAGGATGATTGTTATAGACTTTGATATGATCTTTGTGGATTTATGTGTTTTGGGAAATGAAATTTGAATTTAAAACTTGATGTTTGAATTATAATTCAAAATAATTTTGAATAATGTTTGAATATCTGATTCAATTAAGAGTTAACCAATAATAACTCAAACTTTATATAAAGAAAGTAATTAAGAATAAGAATCTCCATTTTATATTCAATAAATAAGTTACAAAAAATGTAAATTATGAAAATCATCCACAATTCTTACAATAATAAATAAAGAATAATATGTATTTATTGATAATAGTACAATCTTTATTACAAAATAAAAAAATAAAGATTACAAAAGGGTAGAACTAAAATTACAAAAGAATAAAGAATATTACATATGACTATTCTACAAATAAAGAAGAAAACCTAAACTAAAATCTTGAATTCCCAAGCCTGGTACCTGCAAAACAAACACAACCAAAAATAAATAAAGTTAAAGTTAAAATTATTTTACTCTCAGACTTGTCAGTGAAGTGCACTAATCATGGTTCATCATTGAGTAATCTTATAAAAGGGGCAAGTTTCACCAATATGAAAGAATGTATCTTTCCTAATTTTAAGCCATAAGTCAAATAACAGCAAGGAGGGGGCAAGTTTCACCAGCCAAGTAGAAGTAACCAGATGAAAGTAACTTTCAAAATTCTGAACATATCCACATCTGTGCAGCAGGCACACAAGCAGCACACACACCAAACTGCCTGGTGTGTGTTGTCAACACCACAGCAGTAACGCAATCAAACAAAACCATCAACACAGCTGTGGGAAGCCAATCCCCACACCATTCCATTGCTCTCACACACCAAGCACAGCAGCCAGCAGCTAAACCAAGCACAGTAGCCAGCAGCTAAACCAAGCTAAGCTAGATCAAACCAACCAAAGCCCAGGATCACATCACCAAGATGGTGACATAAGGAGTGGGTAGATTAGGTGGATAGCAAGACCAAGGTCAAGCCATCAGGATCAGGAGATGATGGGCTAGATCAAGGATAAGCAAGGAGCTAGAAATACCAGGGGAGCACCAGATCAAGCTACCACAAGATCAACCACGAGCAACCACAACATCAAGTGACAGTGGTGAGTAAATAGACCATCACATGATCTATCTTTCTAAGATTAGACAAGCATACATGATCTGTATCTTATTCAAACTCTCAGAAAACACCCAAGTGGGGTGAATCCATCACTGAGGTTTTAAACTCTAAAAGCAATCAGAAAAGTATAAGGATCCAACTAAATCTCAGAACAACACCATTGATTTAGCAATCAAGCTATATTTCAATTCAAGAATGAATATAGCTAAGATTTAACTTCTAGGCACATCTCTAAGATAAGAGTAGCACCTTAGAATTTAATCTGTTGGATCTTATACAAATGATCAAGCTTACCATCATTTTTCCAAGCTTTGATTCAAGAAACAGTAGCTGGTACCACTACCAGAACCATCCATATGATCAACTAGATAAAGCTTAATCCCTAAACCTCAGACCAACATCATTGGTCTTAGGGATTTAAGAAAGGAACATTTCTATTTATCTTTAATGCCAAACTCATCTTAAGCTTGCACCAAACTAAATCAAGAAAATAGAATCTAATCTTGTGTGCCATACAATGATGGTGTCACAAGAATAGTTCTACATTAACCAGGTTAAGTATTCAATCTTCACGGATTCAACCAACCAACTACAAATCATTTTCCTATCAGCACAGGAATCATAATTAAGAAAATCCCTATGTATATATTCACTGTTTGAAACCATTTGATCTCAAACTACATCTGAATTCTTAAGCCAACAAGTGTTAATACAGTGATTTCATCACACAACACTCACTGTCATTAACCAAGCAATGACAGTGGTGAAACAGTAAACCACAAGATTCCCAAGTATTGCTTCTAAAGCAACTTGATCATCTGACCACATCAAAATTAATCAATAGAATCATCTGATAAGCCACTAGCACCACCACAGTTCATCTTAAGTAGCAAACCACAACTAACAATCATTTAGCATGCTTAGGGACCATCAACACATGATCCCATTCATCGGTATCTAATCGACAACAGGGTATGAACCCTAAACAGAACCAAGAACCCTAATCAGGACCAGACAAGCATCAGAGAGGCCACTTCCAACATTTAACATGGGAGGGTCTAACACAGAGAGCTCAAGAAGAGAGGAAGCACTCACCAAAGGTCCTCGCTGGAGACTAGAAGAGGAAGCAGAGGTGGCCGACGACCATGGCGGCACGGGGAGCACCCCCAGGGGGGCGCTGCGACCCATACAGCGCCACGACGGTGACTACAGCCACGCCTAGGGGCGAGGCAAATCACCACAGCGCACGACAGCAGCGGCGGCGCCAGGATCCACACCAACCCCAAACCCTAGGGTTCGGGACGGCATCGATCTGTCGCAGGAGAGCTCCATGTCCAAATCCAGTTGGACAGGAGGGAAGAGCAGAGTCGACCACCTCTTCCTGCACCACGGTGGCGGCCAGGGCTGTCCACGATGGCGGGAATCGCCGGCGGCGACACCACTGACCACGGGGTCGAGGAAGGAGAAGGAGAGGGGTGAGCTCGAGAGAGGAGACATCGAGTGAGTAGGCTGGGTGGGCCAAAAACTCTTCGGGGTGGGTGTTTTGACCATGCCCTACTGGGCCACAAGGACCCAATAAACCCAAAAGGCCAGCACAATTCATTTAGAATCTGTTTTAATAAATAGGAAAATACCAAAATGACCTTGAAATTAAATAAATTCTAGAAAATAAAATAAAAGTCCAAAAATTATAAATAAAATATTTTTGTATTCACAATAATCCAAACTATCCAAATAAATTAAGATATAAAATTTTAGACATATAAATTTTATTAAGAATTTTGTAATTTATATATACCTTATGGAATTTTACAAAATTATTGAAAGATGATAAAAATAAATAAAAATCACTTTCATTATATATTAATATTGTAGTATTTTAGAAAAATACTAAACAAATATTTAATAACCATTTTTGATATTTAAGTGATAATTCTTAAAAGAATTATTAAATCAATAAAAGTCAAATAAAAGGAAAATAAAATAAAAGAATACAATATTCTATTATAAATATTAATAATTAATATTTATAAATCCTTTATTATTAAAAATAATTTTATTATTAATGGGGAGAAATCATATCAAGTTAAATAATGCATTACATTACTTTGCATAATCGTTTTGCTTCTTTAAATATTGTCCTTACGGGCAATAATGATGTTTTTGTAGACATAGAAGCTCAAGGTCTAGTGCAAGCATCATAATTCACTACCTTGCAATCACAAGGAAAGTTCATCACTTGCTCATGTCCTTTGAAGAGTCTTTATCAAAGTACTTGCAAATTGTGTGTTATCATCTATACTATAGAAAAAGAAAACACTATTTTCTCAAGATACTAAATATTAGATATCATCCTAAGTGATGATTTGATGGAGCAATAGAACTTAGAGTTCTACTTGCACTAATAATGAACAATTAGGAATTAATAACCCATGACATCAGTGATTTTAGCGCCGTATATTACTCGTTAACCATGATATTTGGAATGGGACGAAGAAGTCAGTTGTATCCTTTTCCTCCTGTATGGAGGCAAGACGACCTTAACCTGACGTTGTGATTCCTTGTGAGGATCCAACATATGGGTGGGCACCCTTACGCCCCACACTTTTGGTGTCTAGATTATCTATGAATGGTGTTTAGGGAGATAGTCCATGTAAATGGTACTAATTTGGGAATCACTAAGTCATAGAGTCTTCGGGAACTCATCAGGGTTTTAGCCCGCACGAAAGGGGGCTTAACGAAGGTGAGCCAGCCCGAAGGATCGTGCAGACATATGAGGTCGCGGAGAGGGCAGTGATTGGCTTGGACCAACTACTGGGCCCCACATCATGGAATTATGGACAGGAAAGTACGCCCGGTTGTGCAACAAGGAGTTAATCTCTCATGGGAAAAGTAACGCACCTCTGCAGAGTGTAAGAATTGTAACTTGTTACTCCTTGTTCTGGGAAGGAGCTACGAACACGGCAGGAAAGGAACTCCATGAAAGTTCTGGTCAACCTATGAAGGCTGGTGGTCATAGATTTTCATAATAAAATCAACCTTTGAAGAAAGATTTACAAAATTGCATAGTGCCAACGACTGATAGTCCGAGGTGGTAGATAGAGCTTCAAACTTCCCACCTTGCATATAATGAATTTGCTGAGTAACGCTGTTACTCATCCTTTCCTTTGAATCCTTGCTTAGACTCTGAGAATCCCGAAGATACTCCAATGTATGCATCCGAGAGTCAAGAGGAGGTCTTCTATGAAGAGCCCAACTTGTATGGAGTCATAGAAGGGGAGGACTACGACATCATCTACGGAGGAGAGTTCCAGGAGTCCGACTAATTACTATAGTTCTAGTAACCACTTGAGCTGAGCATCATGAACAATATATAGCAATAAGTTGTTGAGCTCAATTTGGAGTTTAAGTTTTAAATTTGAAACTTCCGCTGAAACACTTATATTTTGGTTTGTAAGTTGAATCTTTTGGAAGTCTTGAACTTCCGGTATTGTAATAATAATAACGTGTGTATGTTTGTAATATGGACCCGCAATGTTTCTGTTGTACCACTCTGAGGGATATGATATTTACGGAACGGTGTTCTGTGGATGTCATGTCAACGACTATGGTGTACTACACATGCAGTGGTATGTTGGGTCACCGCAGTTGGTATCAGAGCAAATTTATTGACCTTAGGTTGGAAACCTAGTAAAGGGTATTACATGTAGTAGTATATCAATGATAAAGAATTCTCTAGAAGTAATATAATGGGTATTCAAATGAGAATAATCCAGTATATGTTTTAGTGCGATAACTCTTTGTTATGATGCAATATATTACTGGTTACTAATCAAAATTATTTTTCTGATATACAGAGCTATGGCACCAAAGTTTCCAAAACAGACTTTGGTAAGGAAAGAGGAGACTCTTGATGATTATCAAGGATCATTCACAACCAACTTCGTCAACTTTTAAAGATCTTTAGTTGTCCAACTAGAATTCTAGTGAATACTATAACTTACCTTGATGGCCGGATGTTATCCAAGTATCGTGTGAGTATCCAACTTCCAGAGGAGCTTGGATTATATCACGATCTACCTATAGGTGAAGGTAGGAGTCACTTAGCAGCATATCATGTTGCTGTTGTGGAGGCGATAGCTAATATCCGGGAGCATAAAGCCAAGGAGTTAGAAGGTAGCACATTCTCTGTGATACCTCATGATTCTATAGACTCGGAGCCTATACCGGATCATCTTACTTTGGTTAAGAAGCATCCTAAGTTAGCTTCCAAGTTTATGGATAGATACCAAACACTCGTTGTGTCTTATTATAAGACCCATCAAGTGATTATCAAAGATAAAAATGACATGTTAGAGGATCTAACTGGTCTGGAAAGGAGGAAGCAGTTAGCAATCCAGTTGGAGAAGGAAGCAAGCAGTAGTTGTGCAACACCTATCTTTAAGGATATATCTATAGATCCAGAATCTTTTGTACCATATTCTTATTCACCAAATCCTGAACCTATACATGGTCCTACTATGGATACGAGGTATGCAGTACCACATGGTTCAGAGGATGGTTCTGACTCAGAACTTCCTATTGAGAATTCTGATGGTTGGAGAAGGGGATCATATGAAGGATCTTACGAACACCAGATGTCCACAGCTGGTTCTGACAGAGATGTTGGACAATCTAGCTGGATGGGTGCAAGAATTAACCCTAGTAATAGTAGTAGAAATGCCATGTCGGTAGATAATCAGGATGAAGAAGAAGATCCTGAGGAGAGAGTGTTTGAATCATAAACATCTTCTCAAAACTCAGGGAATATACATTATCCAGTGTTTAACTATCTTGCACAAAGGAGCACCTGGGAAGCAGAAGGATCTGCGTATCCTGTTGACAACTCAAGGAATGAAGCTCAGGAGATGCAAGCGGGAGATAATGCTGAATATGTTTCTAAAGACTTTTCAGCTGAGCTGGAGGGAGTCAATGCGCTCAGATTGAGTAATAACTCAAGTCCTAACACTTCAGATACAGAGTATGTTCCTTCTCGAAGGCCATTTGTTCCGCAAACTATGCGACGAACGACACATCATCACGGTTGGACATCAGGCATGTATGATGAGCGTAGTTACTAGTAGAAGTAGGCAACTACATAGAGGTATCAAGTATCGTGTATTGTACTCTACGAAATAAGATAGTTCTGTGATTATACCTATATGGTATATGTTGTAATGACTTTGTATTATTATGATATTATGTATAATATGTGAAATGCATATTTGGATTTTCTTTGGATCTTCATTGGGTGACTAGTTCTGTGCGTAAAGTCGAGCTCGGAACACATGTGCATGATGTAATTATGAGTATTCGCTTTATGTTGCAGGACTAGAGGGTCCTGGATACGGGTGTAGAGATCGAAACCGAGCAGCAGCGGATGGAACGAGAGGCCAAGGAAAAGGCCGATGCAGATGTAGCTAATCAGGGAGCATTACCACCACCACCAATGAGGACATTAATGGAGCAGAACTTTATGCAGTGCGTGCAAATGATGCAAGAGACCCAGAACAAGTTCATGGAGGAATTGCTGGGACGAGCAAATCAGAGGGCACCTGAAGGTGGAGGAATAAGTCTATCTGATTTCCAGAATGCAAGGCCGTTACCTTTTGCATCAACAGCTGAACCAATGGATGTAGAAGATTGGCTAGTAGATACAGAAAGAAAGCTGAAGACTGTAGGTTGCAATGAGGAGGAGAAATTGAGGTATGCAACCCATCTTTTGACAGGACCTACAGCATCTTGGTGGGAAAATCAGTTGGCCATGCAACAACCAGGAAGGGAGTATACCTGGGAAGAGTTTAAATAGAGATTCCGTGAATATCATGTTCCGGAGAGTGTTATGGAGTTAAAGCGAAGAGAATTTGAAGAGCTGCAGCAGGGATATACTAGTGTTATGAAGTATATCTGGGAGTTTAGTCAACTATCTCGTTATGCTGAGGAAGAAGTTAACACGGAGGAAAAGAGGAAGAAGTGTTTCCTGTGTGGATTAAATCCATTTGTGAGAATGCAGTTGAGGTTGGCTAATAAGCAAACTTATCAGCAGTTGCTAGATGCATCTATTACCTTTGAAGATGACTACAAGAATGTCCAAGAGGATAGAAGGAAGAGAGCTAAGAAGGAAACCAAGAGGATACAAGCAAGCAAGCCCAAACCCAATCTGGAATTCAAACCAAGGAATAAGCCCTATATCAACAAAAATTCCAATCGGAGTGCAAATCCAAATGCAAAGAATATTATATGCCACAATTGCAAACTCCCAGGGCATATAAGCAGGGATTGCCCGAAACCAGTAATTGTATGTCACGCTTGTGGTCAGAGAGGTCACATCAAGCCCAATTGTCCAAGCAAACCACAAGGTGGTTGGCCGGCTCGAGATGGTAGGCAGGCCAGTGGAGGAAATGGACAGCCCAATAAAGGAGGAAATAATGGCAAGAACAACAATGGCAAGAGGAACCGACCTACCGGGAAACTGAACTATGCAACCCTCGAGGAGGTGGATAATTCGGAGCATGCAGTGATAGGTACGCTCAATATCCTTACCAATCCCGGCAAAGTCCTATTTGATACTGGTGCAACTACTTCATTCATTTCTGAAGAATTCTATGATAAGTTCGGGATTAGAAGGGCAACGTTAGAAAACCCTATGACCGTAGTTATGGCAGGGGGAAATGTGATTGTACGCCACATCAAACAAGATCAGGTTATCTCGATCTATGGATGTACATGCTTCGCAGACCTTTATGTGATTACTTTGAAGGGAATTGCAGTAGTGCTGGGGATGGATTAGATGATGGAACACGAATCTCAGATAAATTGTGAGGAGAAAATTGTCTCAATCAAAACTCCAGGTGGAGCAAGGATAGTTTACCAAGCAGATAAGAACAGTCATATCATGGTGGATCTGCAGTTGAACTCGATGAAAGAGGTCAAATTGGAAGATATTCCTATAGTAAATGAGTTTCAAGATGTTTTTCCAGCAAAGCTACCGGGAATGCCACCAGACCGGGAGATAGAGTTCACTATTGACCTAATTCCTGGTACAGATCCAATAGCTCAAGCACCATATAAGATGGGACCCACAGAGTTAAAAGAACTCAAAGAGCAAATTGATGAGTTATCCAGAAAAGGATTTATTCAGGAAAGTGTATCTCCATGGGGAACACCAGTAATATTTGTGGATAAGAGAGATGGTGGAAGAAGGATGTGTGGAGATTATAGAAATCTGAACAACGTCACTATCCAGAATAAGTATCCTTTACCAAGGATCCAAGATTTTTTTGATCAAGTGAAAGGAGCAGGAGTATTTTCAAAGATCGACTTAAGATCTGGATACCATCAAATCAAAATCAAAACGGAAGATGTTCCAAAGACAGCATTCGTCTCAAGATATGGACACCATGAGTATCTGGTAGTACCATTCGGTTTGACCAATGCACCAGCAATATTCATGAATTTGATGAACAAAATCTTCATGCCATATCTGGATAAGTTCGTCATAGTTTTTATTGATGATATTCTGATATATTCCAAGGATAAGGAAGAGCATGCTGATCATTTGAGAATAGCATTGCAAACACTAAGAGAACATAAACTTTATGCTAAGTTCAGTAAGTGTGAATTTTGGTTAGATGAGGTAGAATTCCTCGGCCATGTGATCAGTAAAGATGGAATTGCTGTAAATCCATCTAAGGTTCAGTCAGTACTAGAGTGGACTGCACCGATCAATGTGAAGCAAATTCGAGGTTTCTTAGGAATGGTTGGTTATTACCGGAGATTCATTGAAGGTTTCTCCAAAATAGCTGGACCAATGACCAAATTGCTAAGAAAGAATACACCATTCAATTGGGATGAGAAGTGTGAAGCCAGTTTTCAGGAGTTGAAGACCAGGTTAACCAAAACTCCAATTTTAGCAGTTCCAGAAACAGGGAAAGACTTTACACTATACTGTGATGCATCTAAAGAAGGTTTAGGTTGTGTGTTAATGCAAGATCGGAAAGTGATTGCTTATGGTTCAAGACAACTGAAACCACATGAAGTCAACTATCCAACTCATGATTTAGAGTTAGCAGCAGTAGTTTTTGCGCTAAAAGGATGGAGGCATTTTCTTTATGGAGCCAGATGTGAGTTATACACTGACCATAAAAGTCTCAAATATTTCTTCACTCAAAAGGAATTGAATATGAGATAAAAGAGTTGGTTGGAACTAATCAAATATTATGATTTAACAATCAACTATACTCCAGGGAAAGCAAATGTTGTAGCTGATGCTTTAAGCAGAAAGAGTGCAGATATTCAGCCTAGCAATCGGGAGCTACCAAAAGAGTTACAAATGGATTTGGAAAGATTAGAACTTCAATTCATCAGAACCGAGGTTCTTGGAGGATTAGCTACTATGTAGGTAGTTGCAGAGCAGCACCGTGATCTTAAGCACAAAATTTTTAGACATCAAGCAGAAGAACCTTTTATCATTGAGGAAATTCGGAGGATATCTCAAGGGCAAAAATCAGTTTTTCGCCTTGGAGATTATGAGTCTTTATGGTTTCAAGACCGTCTTTGTGTTCCAGATGTGACTGAGATTCGTGATGTCATACTCAGAGAAGCACATGAAACACCGTACTCTATACATCCAGGAAGTACTAAGATGTATATGGATTTGAAAGAACTATTCAGGTGGAGTAACATGAAAAGGGACATTGCTAAATATGTATCAGAATGCCACACTTGCCAAAGGGTGAAGGCTGAACATCAAAGTCCAGCAGGACCATTACAACCTTTGGAAATTCCCGAATGGAAGTGGGAACAAATAGGTATGGACTTCATCACATGATTTCCCATGACACCGAAAAGGAAGGATATGATATGGGTAATTGTGGACAGACTCACTAAGAGTGCACATTTTATTCCGGTAAATCAGAAAGATAATGCCGAGAGGTTAGTAGAAGTTTACGTCAAAGAGATAGTAAGTAAGCATGGAGTACCCAAAAAGATCATAAATGATAGGGGACCAGTGTTTACTTCAGCATTTTGGAAGCAATTGCATAAAGCACTTGGTTCCAAGTTAGATTTTAGCACCGCATATCATCCTGAGACAGGAGGTCAAATTGAAAGAACAAATCAAATACTAAAAGACATGTTAAGAGCTTGTGCATTAGATTTTGGAGGTACATGGGAAGATCATCTACCATTAGCAGAATTTTCCTACAATAATAGATATCAGAGTAGTCTGAAAGCAGCTCCATACCAAGTTCTGTATGGAAGGAAGCGTAGATCACCAATATGTTGGTATGAGCCTCGAAGCAGCAAATAATTTGCGCTAGACTATATCAAGGAAAGACAAGATATCATTGATAAGATCAGGGATAGACTGAAAATAGCCCAGAGTAGGCAGAAAAGTTATGCTGATCAAAGTCGAAGATCATGGCATCCACAAGTGGGAGACATGGTATACTTGAAAGTAAGTCCAATGAAAGGGGTGAAACGGTTCGGAGTTAAAGGAAAATTGAGTCCAAGTTACATCGGACCATTCAAGATATTGAGTCAAAACAGAACTATAGCCTATGCTTTAGAGTTACCATCAAGATTGGCTCAAGTGCATAATGTTTTCCATGTGTCACAACTTCGTAAATGTTTGAAAGTTCCGGATGATGCAATCACACATCAGGAGATAGTACTACAAGCAGACTTGACCTATGTTGATAAGCCTTGTAAAATTTTGGAAGAAAACTAGAAAAGGTTAAGGAATAGAGCAATTAAATATTGCAAAGTACAGTGGGAACATCACCCTGAAAGGGAAGCCATGTGGGAGAAAGAAGAGGATTTAAGAAAAACCGATCCAGAACTATTCAGGTACATCTCAACAAACTTCGGGACGAAGTTTAATTTAAGGTGGGAAGTCTGTAACATCCCAGCATTTAGGAACTAACGAAGGGTATATTTAGTAATTTGAAATGTTGCATGCATTCATCTGTGAAAATATGGGTAGATTTTTCGCCAAATAAAAACCTAAAGTGATCAAGGTTTCTTTCATACTTTAAGAATAGGTTTAGTCTTGAAGGATGATTGTTATAGACTTTGATATGATCTTTGTGGATTTATGTGTTTTGGGAAATGAAATTTGAATTTAAAACTTGAGTGTTTGAATTATAATTCAAAATAATTTTGAATAATGTTTGAATATCTGATTCAATTAAGAGTTAACCAATAATAACTCAAACTTTATATAAAGAAAGTACTTAAGAATAAGAATCTCCATTTTATATTCAATAAATAAGTTACAAAAAATGTAAATTACGAAAATCATCCACAATTCTTACAATAATAAATAAATAAATAAAGAAAGAAAGAATAATATGTATTTATTGATAATAATACAATCTTTATTACAAAATAAAAAAATAAAGATTACAAAAGGGTAGAACTAAAATTACAAAAGAATAAAGAATATTACATATGACTATTCTACAAATAAAGAAGAAAACCTAAACTAAAATCTTGAATTCCCAAGCCTGGTACCTGCAAAACAAACACAAACAAAAATAAATAAAGTTAAAGTTAAAATTATTTTACTCTCAGACTTGTCAGTGAAGTGCGCTAATCAAGGTTCATCATTGAGTAATCTTATAAAAGGGGCAAGTTTCACCAATATGAAATAATGTATCTTTCCTAATTTTAAGCCATAAGTCAAATAACAGCAAAGAGAGGGCAAGTTTCACCAGCCAAGTAGAAGTAACCAGATGAAAGTAATTTTCAAAATTCTGAACATATCCACATCTGTGTAGCAGGCACACAAGCATCACACACACCAAACTGCATGGTGTGTGCTGTCAACACCACAACAGCAGCACAATCAAACAAAACCATCAACACAACTGTGGGAAGCCAATCCCCACACCATTCCATTGCTCTCACTCACCAAGCACTGTAGCCAGCAGCTAAACCAAGCACAACAGCCAGCAACTAAACCAAGCTAAGCTAGATCATACCAACCAAAGCCCGGGGTCACATCACCAAGATGATAACATAAGGAGGGGGTAGATTAGGTGGATAGCAATACCAAGGTCAAGCCATCAGGATCAGGAGATGATGGGCTAGATCAAGGACAAGCCAGGAGCTGGAAATACCAGGGGAGCACCAGATCAAGCTACCACAAGATAAACCACTAGCAACCACAACATCAAGTGACAGTGGTGAGTAAATAGACCATCACATGATCTATCTGTCTAAGATTAGACAAGCATACATGATCTGTATCTTATTCAAACTCTCAGAAAACACCCAAGTGGGGTGGATCCATCACTGAGGTTTTAAACTCTAAAAGCAATCAGAAAAGTATAAGGATCCAACTAAATCTCAGAACAACACCATTGATTTAGCAATCAAGCTATATTTCAATTCAAGAATGAATATAGCTAAGATTTAACTTCTAGGCACATCTCTAAGATAAGAGTAGCACCTTAGAATTTAATCTGTTGGATCTTATACAAATGATCAAGCTTACCATCATTTTTCCAAGCTTTGATTCAAGAAACAGTAGCTGGTACCACTACCAGAACCATCCATATGATCAACTAGATAAAGCTTAATCCCTAAACCTCAGACCAACATCATTGGTCTTAGGGATTTAAGAAAGGAACATTTCTATTTATCTTTAATGCCAAACTCATCTTAAGCTTGCACCAAACCAAATCAAGAAAATAGAATCTAATCTTGTGTGCCATACAATGATGGTGTCACAAGAATAGTTCTACATTAACCAGGTTAAGTATTCAATCTTCACGGATTCAACCAACCAACTACAAATCATTTTCCTGACAGCACAGGAATCATAATTAAGAAAAGCCCTATGTATATATTCAATGTTTGAAACCATTTGATCTCAAACTACATCTGAATTCTTAAGCCAACAAGTGTTAATACAGTGATTTCATCACACAACACTCACTGTCATTAACCAAGCAATGACAGTGGTGAAACAGTAAACCACAAGATTCCCAAGTATTGCTTCTAAAGCAACTTGATCATCTGACCACATCAAAATTAATCAATAGAATCATCTGATAAGCCACTAGCACCACCACAGTTCATCTTAAGCAGCAAACCACAACTAACAATCATTTAGCATGCTTAGGGACCATCAACACAAGATCCCATTCATCGGTATCTAATCAACAGTAGGGTATGAACCCTAAACAGAACCAAGAACCCTAATCAGGACCAGACAAGCATCAGAGAGGCCACTTCCAACATTTAACATGGGAGGGTCTAACAAAGAGAGCTCAAGAAGAGAGGAAGCACTCACCAAAGGTCCTCGCTGGAGACTAGAAGAGGAAGCAGAGGTGGCCGACGACCATGGCGGCACGGGGAGCACCCCCAGGGGGCGCTGCGACCCATATAGCGCCACGGCAGCGACCACAACCACGCCTAGAGGCGAGGCAAATCACCACAGCGCACGACAACAACGGCGGCGCCAGGATCCACACCAACCCCAACCCTAGGGTTCGGGACGACATCGATCTGTCGCATGAGAGCTCCATGTCAAAATTCAGTTGGACAGGAGGGAAGAGCAGAGTCGACAACCTCTTCCTGCACCACGGCGGCGGCTAGGGCAGTCCACGACGGCGGGAATTGCCGATGGTGACACCACTGACCAAGGGGTCAGGGAAGGAGAAGGAGAGGGGTGAGCTCGAGAGAGGAGACAACGAGTGAGTGGGCTGGGTGTCGTGGTCGTGGCACGGCAGATGCCATGGGTAGGCTAAAGTATGGGGCCAATGGATGCTAGAGGGATCCCGGGAGGGAAGATGCAGTTGATTCTACACACAAAAGACTAAGGCAAAGATCTTTATTTCTCCTTCCTTGGGCTACAAGTGCTCCTTGAGCTGCATACAAGGAAAAAGGAAGAACTTTACCAGCCTAACGGTACTAGAAATGAGCCGATCCCCCCTTCAGAGTCCATGCCTCTCCTTATAAAGGAGTGCCTTGGGCTCCTCTAGGGCTGACGTGGCAAGCATATTCGAGGAATATGCTTGTCCCAATATAGTAGTTCGGTGCCCCCCTTTCCCTGTCGCTCCCCTAATGACGGCAAGGTTCCAGAGGGCCCCTCCTGTGCGCCTCAGGCTTCTGGACTGTCACCTCCGTGACCTCCTTCTGCCTCTCTGTCGCTCTGCGCCTTTGTCCCTAGCGCTTGGCTCCGCTCAGATTCTCCCTAGCTTGCTGCTAGGGTTTGACTTTAGGCTTCTCCTTCTCCTGCAAGCTTCATATCATTCGGTCCCTCCTCACATAACTCGGATCGTCCTTTACCTGCATCAAGATCACTTGGGTTGACCCGGCCGACTTACGCAATATCTCGGCCGGGTAATGTCTTAGCGTAAATACACGGGTCTCTCCTCTTCATGTCTCGGCCGACTTCTACGGGATTCGGCCGACCTAGGCTGTAACTCGGAAACCAGACGGGGATTATACCCTCGTCTTTCCCCGTCTTTACCCTATCCGGGGTTACCTCCCCAACATTAGTCCCCGAAGCTGGTGTGGCCCTGCCGATAACCTCGGCCGGGCCGTATCAGTTTCATCACATTCTTTATATATTGTTTCCGAGTTATCTCTCTCTCGTTCGAGGTACCCACGTTCCTTCTCTCGTACGCCTTGTCCTACGTGTGACCCCCATCATTGTTCCTCTAGTTTTCTGTTCCTCTACAGTATTTACTGACAGGCTACAGTTATCACTGTGCCTGTCGCGCCGGCGCTGCGACGCCTCGTGTGCCGCTTCCCTTGGGGATCGCAACCTCCTTTGCTACTGTGTGGCCCTTGGTGCGGTTCCACTTAATGACGTGCATTTGCGCCGCACCCACGATCTATACGGTCAACCGCCGCTCCCATGATCCCACTACCTCGCTTGTGGCTCGATTATAAAGAGGGGCGCGGTGTCTGGGAATTCACTTTTCCCCTTCTTGTTCGCCTGTGCCCTTCTTCTTCCTTTCGCTTCCGCACCCTCTTGCAGCTCCGCCGCCGCGCGCTCATCAGAACTTCCGACGGCGAGGACTCCGCCGTGTTGTTCGGTCCGCCCCGTTCGCGCTCGCCAGTTCCGGCGCCGTCGCCGGTAAGTTCTTTCCGGCCGTGTTGCCTAGGTTTTATCCTAGATTTCTCTGTTTCAATCTTGTACTCGTGCGGCGGTTCCTCTGTTCCTCCGCCGCCGCTCCTGTGCAAAATCACGACGGGGCCTCGTAGCTCTAAATTTTCCTCCGCCGCCATCTCTTCCTCCGTCGATCTTTCCGGCGAACCCATGTCTAGCTCCTTTAGTGGTGCTCTGGTAGAGGATGATGATGCTGGCTCTGGGCCCGAGCGAGGCTCGTGGCAAGGCTCCTCTGTTACCCTCCGCGAGATTGAGTGGCTTATCCGAACTCGGAGGATTCCCGCCGAGGTCTCCTATCGCCTACCCGGCAGCGAGTCCTCTCCGGATGTTGGGGAGGGCGAGTATGTAGTTTTTATGTCGCACTTCGCGCGTGGCTTTGGTCTCCCTCTCAGCGATTTTGCTAGAGAGTTTCTCGACTACTTCGGCCTTCAGCCGCATCATCTTCCTGCGAATGCCATCGCTTCTCTTTCTGCTTTTTATCTCCGCCTCGGAGGGATACTTCGGCCTATGGCCGTCCGTGCACGTCTGGTCGAAGTTCTTCAAGATTCGTTCTAACGTAGTCCCTGACAAGTCTCTGCACCCTTCCGAGAAACTGCTTACTCAATGTGGGGCAGCGTCCATTACACCTCGGAGGAAATCCATATTTCCTCGTGTCACCGGGTTAGAGTCGTGCAAGAAGTGGCACAAATCCTTCTTTTACGTCAAGAACAGAGGGACGGAGGACAAGATTCGGCTCCCTGCCTTCTCCATTGGTCCGCCTTCTAAGGTGAATTGGACTTACAATCCGAGGAAGAGTCATGCCTTGGCCGAGGCCTTTGAGATTCGGCTTAAAGAGCTGATCCGTGCCGGGTTATGCGGCGAAGACCTGATGGCTACCTTTATCAGTAGCCGAATCTGCCCATTCCAGAAGTGGACTCACAAAATGTGCTATATGAGCGGTCCTCTTGACCCTAACCGAGTCTCGACCGTGGAGCTGGACAATTATCTTATATATAAGCGTGTCCGAGCTATCTTCAAGACGGAGATGCCTGAGGATTGGGCTTGGGGATTGAAACCGTTCACCCGCGATCGTCCGCCTCCCGAAGTAAGCTTAATCAATAACGCTCTGCTATTCAATTGTTTTTGTAACGGTTTTCACTAATTTTCTTTTTTCTTGTCTTGCAGAGGTTCGTAGAGCAGAATAATGAGGATGCCGAAGTTCTGTTGCTTCCGTGGCCTGCGGACCGGAGCACCCCGGATACTGGTGAGCCGGACTCGGAAGAGTTCGTCCCTAAGTCGGATCCTACCCCGGCTCGAGCTCGTGGCAAGACCTCGGCCCACGAGGACCAAGGTGATTCGGATGAGGTCCAAGTTCTTGAGGTAGTTGCCGCAATGCCTATTTCTTATGCATTTCCGGCTTCTACTTTCCCAGCTAATCCGGCCGGTCAGGTTCACGACGCCGAGCCTATTGCTTCCCGACCTCCTGTTACCTCGGGGAAACGCGGGGCTTCCGCTAGTGCCTTAGAGGCGGTCCCCAAGAAACGAATGAAGAAATATGCTCCGAATCCTCCCAGGCGTAAGGCCATGCCTGGGGTCGCAGGGTAAGTTTCTTTTGCTCGTGTTTCTTGTTTCTCTCTTTCTGTTTTTCATCCTGACACCCTTTTTTATTTCTTATTTTCGCAGCGCTCCGCTTTCTGTTAAGCCCGGCGGTCCTAGCAAGACCAGCCGTCCGATTCGGCCGCCGTCTCCTCCGCCCGTTGAAGATACTAGGATTCCCAGTCCTGCTCGTGCTGCCTCTCCTTCAGCTCCGAATCAGTCGCCCCTCGTCGCGACGTGCCTGAAAGTTCTTTTGTCGACATCGATTCCACTCGGCCCTCCGAGATTCCCGTCGAACCCGTTGCCCCCTCTGTGGGTCCGAGCGCCTCTACTGAGCCTCTATCTGCCCCAGCAATCTGTACATCAAATCTAGCCCCGGCCGAAGAGGTCGCTATCTCGGTGCCTTCTGCGACCGTGTCTCATGCTGCTCCTAAAGATACCGTTACTATTACCGAGGTATTGGCTCCTGCTGATGCCTCTTCTAAGGCAAGGAAAACTGTTGCCACCAAGGCCCCCTCTTCCCAGAAAGGTCTTGTCGGCTCTTCTCAGCCGAGTATTGCCGACGTGTTGCGCAAAGGAACTGCGCCTACCAAAGCCTCCGTTACCTCGGCTGCCAGCACCCAACTTGCTCTTCATAAAAGCCCTGCGGCCGCAGTGGTTACACAACATACTCGGGGTAAAGTCCTAACTCGGACGGCCACTGGGAACAGTCTCGGCTCGCTGGTGGAGTACGCCAATAATTGGAATGCTGCTGATCAGTTTGAGGGTAATCCAATCAGCCAGCCCTTTCATCTTTCCGACATCAGCGGCCGTTTCGATCAAGCTGCCAAGTTCATCCTTGATACCAACAAGATGAATGAGGTAATTGCTGTTTTGCGGAGTTTTTAGATTAGTTGCCCAGATGTTACTATATGCTCTAGTCCCTGAAACTTGCAAGGAAATAACTTGTTATATGCTTGGAAGTTTAATGATGCTTTACTTAATCTAACTTCATCTCTAGAGTTCGAATTTATATCCGAGTAGGTTTGTTTTATAGTTTGCTTGATTTTCGTTTTAGTTGATCTTGAAATATTCAGCCACCTATATTTGGGTCCAGTCTCACTTGCCTCGGATCTGCTTAGTCTCGAATATCCAGCCACCTAGACCCGAGTTAAGTTTTGCTTGACTCGGATCTGTCTTAGCTTCGAATATCCAGCCACCTAGATCCGAGTTAAGTTTCTCTCGACTCGGATCTGGTTTAGCTTCGAATATCCAGCCACCTAGATCCGAGTTAAGTTTCTCTTGACTCGGATCTGGTCTAGCTTTGAATATCCAGCCACCTAGATCCGAGTTAAGTTTCGCTTGATTCGGATCTAGTTTAGCTTCGAATATCCAGCCACCTAGATCCGAGTTAGGTTTTTCTTGACTCGGATCTGGTTTAGCTTTGATTATTCATTTATCGTTTTGCTCCATTGTTCAGGTTGCACATGACCGGCGAACTGCCGAATTTCAGAGGTTGCTTTTTTCGCACCGCAAACTGGAGGAAAAGTATGAGAAAATCCTTCCTGTGGTAAAAAAGGTTGGTAAGTCGATAGTTCCTTTTCGTTATTCTCGACGCTCTTATTGATTTGTACGCTAGATGCCGGCTCACTTTTTTTGTGAACAGGTAATATTAATAACCTCAACATTCGTCTTGAGAAGAAAGTCAAGAGCTTGGAAGGTTAGTTTCCCTTTTATCTTAGACCTTTTCCCCTTTAACATGTGTGCTAAGCTTGTTTATTTCGTTTGGCTTTGGTAAAGCCGAGTTGCAAACCTTTGCAGCGTCTCACCAAGATTGCACGCCCATCCCTGACGTGATGCTGCATTTTTTAGAACAAAGCGCTGCTCATTCGGCACAGCTACAAGAAAAAGATGATGAAATAGCCCGCCTTCGAGCCGAGGTGGATACACTTAAGCTCTCTCAGAAATCCGAACTAGAAAAGATCGACCAGGAATTTTCCGAGGAGAAGAATCGGCTAGCTTTGGAGCTGCAGAAGAATAAAGAACTCCTCGAGGCTGCCGAACTGAAAACTCAGGGATTGAGCGAGGAAATTGCTCGTTTTGAGAAGAGCAAGGTCGATTGGGCCAAAGACCTTCAGATAATGATGAGTTACATTCATCGTAAGCTTCTTAGCACAGCCGAATTATATTTTTGTCTTTGTCCCTGCTGCCACCTAACACGTTCGTGTTTTGCGCAGATCATTTTCCCGAAGCTAAGACCGTGAGTTCTAAAGCGGTTCTTGCAGCTCGTGTGCGCCGAGGTGTTCCTGTTGCCAATGACTCGGAGTATTCAATGGAGGATTTCCTGGTTGCTGTTGGTGTTGCAGTTGGTCCAATGAAGATTATGGGCCGGGATTTGGTGCAAGCAGCTATTCGAGCTTACCACGTTCTTTGGCCGAACACTTCTGGGACTCCTGATATCAACGAGGTCGAATTACTGGTGAAAAGACTGATGGCATCTGAGAGGCAACTAAGTCTTTGGAGGGAATCAGCCGGGCGCGCTAGCGCTGATATGGCCCTTACTGTTATCATGTCATGGTATGAAGACATTTCTCTTGATATCCTGAGAAATTTGCGCACTGGTTCCCGTTGGGTCGAGGACCCCACTTTTGTTGCTCTTTGGCAAGCTCGCGCCTTCCAGCTTGTTGAGTATGCCGATGTGCATACCTGGAATGAAGGTCCGAGTTTCCTTCCAAACCCGGACGATGAGGTTATAGTTGAAGATGCCTCGGATAACAATTCAACTGAGCAAGGGGAGGGTGAGGATGACTCGGCCGCATCTGGTAGCTCCAGTTCAAGTTCGGACATTGAAGGTGATGCGCGGTCCTCCTCCAAGGGTACTGGGCATTCAACTGCACAAACTGATGCTCCTGAGCATCCTCGGGCTTCTGCTGAAGTTGCACCTGGGTCTACGGAGGGCGAGGCAACCTCGGCCGAGGCTCCTCCTACTTCGGAGCATCCAGCGCCTGGCCAAGTTGCTGCCTCTTAAGTTATTCCTTATCCCTGGCATGTCGGGCGTATGATGTACGTGGAACAATTTACCATTTCCTGTATGACCTGAATTTCTTTTGCCGTGCACTGCTGCGACATATATGTTTGCAGTTGCTATAACTTTGTTTCAAGTGGGTTTTCATCCGAATTCTTGCTTTGGTGACCCGCGATTTCCTGTTTTTAGGATGTACCTTTGTCTTTGTTTTCTCGTGGTTTAGCCGAGTAATCTGGGTGTGAGCTTCGAATATCATACCACATTGCTCTGCTCTTATCGTGAGTTACTGCCTATTGCGCCGAAGTCTAATGTGTAGAACAAATTTCAGAAATAATGTAAGACCGTTATTGAGGCGCTGCCCAGGGTGTCGAGTTCTAATGCTCAACATAACACTGGGTAGCGTATGGCAGTTCCCGAGTCACTGCTCTGAGTGCCGAGGTTCAAATATATAATATGAAACTGAAATAACCTATGGCAGTCCCCGAGTCACTGTTCTGGGTGCCGAGGTGCAAATACATAACACGAAACTGAAATAACATATGGCAGTCCCCGAGTCACTGTTCTGGGTGCCGAGGTTCAAATACATAAGATGATATTGAAATAATATATGGCAGTCCCCGAGTCACTGCTCTGGGTGCCGAGGTTCAAATACATAAGATGATATTGAAATAATATATGGCAGTCCCCGAGTCACTGCTCTGGGTGCCGAGGTTCAAATACATAAGATGATATTGAAATAATATATGGCAGTCCCCGAGTCACTGCTCTGGATGCCGAGGTTTAATACATCATTGGTTCTTAACCTCGAGATACTATGTTATGAGTAAAATGGACGAAGCAAAGCTACATTCCATGGCCGCTTTGTTTCTTCGCCAGCTTTGTCTGCCTTGTTCCTTCCGGAGGATTGAGCGTCGATTAGATAATAAGCATCGTTATGCAATGCTTTGCTCACAATGAATGGTCCCTCCCATGGAGGTGACAGCTTGTGCATGCCGGCCGTGCGTTGTACCAGTCGGAGGACTAAATCCCCTTCTTTGAACACCCTTGGATTCACCTTCTTGCTGTGATATCGTTGCAAGTTCTGCTGATAAATAGCTGATCGTGAAAGTGCCAGTTCTCTGGCTTCTTCTAGTAGGTCTACAGTATCTTGCCGAGCTATTTCATTCACCTCAGAGGTTGTATATTGAGTAACTCTTGGCGAGTCATGTATTATGTCGGCTGGAAGCACGGCCTCTGCCCCGTATACCAGAAAGAATGGTGTATAACCTGTCGATCTATTTGGGGTAGTCCTGAGGCTCCATAATACGGCTGGGAGTTCCTCAATCCAACATCCTGCCGACCTTTACAGTGGTTCAATAAGTCGTGGTTTTATTCCTGACAATACTAGGCCATTAGACCTTTCCACTTGCCCATTAGATGCTGGGTGAGCCACGGAGGCAACATCTAGTCTTATGTGTTTCTCTCTGCAAAATCTGGCGAAGGCTCCTTCTGCAAAGTTTGTGCCATTATCTGTAATAATACTGTGCGGATACCCATATCTTAAAATAATATCTTTGAGAAATTTCACTGCTGTGGGCCCATCGCATTTTTTTATTGGTTTTACTTCAATCCATTTTGTGAACTTGTCCACCATAACCAATATGTGGGTCATTCCCCCTCGTGACAGCTTAAATGGTCCCACCATATCTAAGCCCCATACAGAAAATGGCCAAGTGATGGGTATTGTTTTTAACTCGGCCGACGGCATATGTATTTTGGTTGCATATCTCTGACAACCATTGCATTTTTCAACCAACTCTTTGGCTTCTTTCAGCGCCGTCGGCCAATAAAATCCATGTCTGAATGCTTTTGCTACCGAGGCACGATATGAGGCATGGTGTCCACATTCTCCTTGATGTATATCTAGGAGGATCTCCTGGCCTTCTGCCGAACTCACACACTTTTGCAACACGCTTGTGACGCTTCTTTTATACAGCTCATTGTTTATGATCGTATAAGCTTTTGCTCTCCTTACAGTTTGTCTTGCTAATATTTCATTATTCGGCAACATCGCGTCTTTAAGGTAAAAGAATATGGGTTGCGCCCATAGCAGTGTGACTTTGTCTGGTGTGATCTCACTGTCTATTTCCATGTTTCCTGCCGACATATCTACATCGCCCTCCTCCATAATTGTGCTTACTTCAGCTGTCCTCTTCTTGGGGGGTTCCGAGTCATATTGCTGGTCTACTTCCATCGGCGTATTATCTTCTGCTGAATTTTCCGGAATAAAGATAGACTCGGATTCTGGTGATGGGATTATTGATGGTTTCCTAAGGTGTTCCAGGGCAATACCCGGGGGAATTGACTGCCGGGTTGATCCGAGTTTTGACAACGTGTCCGCGGCATCGTTTTCTGCCCGAGGTATGTGGTGAAATTCACATCCTTCGAAGTATCCACTGATCTTTTGCACATGAAATCTGTATAAAGCCATATTGGCATCTAATGCATCCCAATTGCCTGAGACTTGCTGTACTACTAGATCCGAGTCCCCATAGCATAAGATTCGGCGTATGCCAATCTCTATTGCTACTTTCAGTCCATGGACCAGTGCTTCATATTCGGCTACGTTGTTGGATGCGGCGAAATGTATTTGTAGCACATATTTCAGCTGATCTCTTTTAGGCGAGGTTAACACTATTCCTGCCCCCAAACCATTTCTTAATTTGGAACCATCGAA
Source organism: Avena atlantica (assembly GCA_910589765.1). NCBI lineage: Eukaryota > Viridiplantae > Streptophyta > Magnoliopsida > Poales > Poaceae > Avena > Avena atlantica. Next base: position 378,959,697 of record OU342736.1, read on the forward strand.
ATGCATCGTCCAATAATTTGGGTCTGGTAATGGTGGCTCATACTGCACTTCGGCCCAGTCTACGAAGAAGTCGTTGACCGCTTGAGATTTGATTGCATCTCTCCTATCAAATTGTGGAGCGTATGGTGACAACTCGATTGCCCATTTTGCTATTCGGCCACTTGCATCTTTGTTGCTCAATATGTCGGCTATGGGCGCTTCACAGATCACTTTGATGGGATGCTCTTCGAAGTAATTTTTAAGCTTTTTTGCCGACATATACACTCCATAAGCCATCTTCTGATAATGTGGGTAATTCTGCTTTAAAGTGGATAACACCTCAATTAAATAATATATCGGCCTCTGTACCTACTTATTATCTTCAAGTCGTTCTACTACAATTACAGCACTTACTACTCTGTTGGTAGCCGATATATAGAGCAACATAGGCTCTTTTGATAGTGGAGAAGCCAAAATGGGTGCTGTGACCAACATCTTTTTCAACTCATGGAATGCGCTGTCCGCTTGTGGAGTCCAAATGAATCTATCTGATTTCTTCATCAGCTGATATAGTGGTAGCGCCTTCTCTCCCAGCCGACATACAAACCGGCTGAGGGAGGCTAGACAACCCGTGAATTTTTGTACATCATTTGAACATCTTGGCAATTCCATTCTTTCTACTGCCTTTATATTTGTTGGGTTAGCCTCTATACCTCGGCTAGATACAAGAAAACCGAGTAGTTTTCCTGCCGGCACGCCAAACGTGCATTTCTCCGGATTAAGCTTCATTCGAAACCTTCTCAGGTTCGCGAAAGTCTGCCGTATATCTTCTAGTAGCGTTTTGCTTTCCTTGGTTTTGATGACTACGTCATATACATATACTTGTACATTTTTTCCTATCTGATCGTGTAGACATTTTTGCATGCATCTCTGATATGTTTCTCCTGCATTTCGCAGGACGAATGGCATTGTGCGATAACAATAAGCCCCGTACGGGGTAATAAACGCAGTCTTTATTTGATCAGCCGGATTTAACGGTATCTGGTGGAAACCAGAATACGCGTCTACAAACGACAATAACTCACAACCGGCGGTCGAATCAATGACTTGGTCTATTCTAGGTAATGGAAAAGGATCTTTTGGACACGCCTTGTTCAGGTTCGTGTAATCGATGCACATTCGCCATACAATGGCTACATTGGGATCATCTTTCTTCTTTTCTACTAGCACCGGATTCGACAACCAATCCGGATACAGCACCTCCATGATGAACCCGTCTGCGAGGAGCCGAGCTATTTCATCCCCTATTATTTTTCTCCTGTCTTCGGCGAAGCGGCGGAGAGGTTGCTTCACCGGCCTTGCTCCTGGCCTTACATTCAAAGAGTGCTCAGCCAACTCCCTCGGAACACCTTGCAGATCCTGAGTTAACCATGCAAATATGTCCCAATTCTCACAGAGGAAGTTGGTGAGCTCGCTTTCCTATTTAGTGTCCAAGCCTGCACCAATAGTAACAGTACGCTCCGGGAATTGCTCATCTATCTGAAACTTCTTCGTTTCTTTAGTCGGCTGAAAAGAGACACTGCCATGCGGGTTGGCTAGTGTCGGCATGTTCAGCTGTGCCGACTGAGCGAGGGCTGCTACTTCCTGAATCCTTCTTTTTTCTCTTGCTATAACCAATGATTCGGCCAAATTTGATCCGGCAGAAGCACACTCCATTGACTTCTTGTAATCTCCTGCAACTGTTATCACTCCTTGTGGTCCGGGTAGCTTCATTTTTAGATAACTTATATGACAGCTGCTCATGAATTTGGCCAATGCTGGCCGTCCGAGTAAAGCATGATAGCAACTCTCTAGATCCACCACCTCAAACTCTAAGTTTTCTGATCTGCAGTTATCTCTTGTGCCAAATAACACATCCACTTGGACCTTACCAATGGGTTCACACGAAAGCCCTGGCACTATCCCGTGGAATGTGGTCCTCGTGGATTGCAACATGTTCTGTGATATCCCGAGTTTATGCATGGTATCTTTGTACATGATGTTGATACTGCTTCCATTGTCAATGAGTACTTTTGAGAATTTCACATTGATGCTTGGTCCAACGAATGTCGGATCCACCACGAGTGCATATGATCCGGGATTCGGCATTACCCTCGGGTGATCCTTCATGCTCCAAGTTACTTCCTGATCCGACCAAGGCACATATCTTGGTATTGCCGGCATAACTGCATTTACTTCCATATGCCAGCGCTGCACACTCTGCTTGTCTTGTTGTTCCGTTGTGAACACACAATAATACTGATGATGTTCTCTGTAATCATTGCGTTCAGTACTCGCCGGAGTTGTCCTTCCATCTTGGACTTGGTTCATCACTTTATGTACCGCGTCTCTCTGATCCGAGTTATCGTACCTCGGGGGAGGGGGCGGTAACATCAGTTGCTGTGTATTTGCTCCAGTCAACTGTGGTTGATGCTGATGATGTACTTGATGGGGTGCCTGAATACCTACGGGGTTCCCCATTGCATTTTTCATCCATGCACATTGGCGGGTCGTATGATTGGCTGGCCTGGACGGGTTTGACGTGTGAAATTTGCACGGCTGATCTAACATAGATTCGAACGTGTATTTCGGCCTCTCCTGCCACTGTTTCTTTTGTTCTGGGGTCCACAGCCTTTTTCCTTCATTCCTTGGTGTCCACTGCTGTGGACCATTCTTCTGTCGTTGAGTCGCTCCGTGACTCGGCGGATCTTGCGCTACTCCCGCCACTTGGGCCGAATTATATCTATAATCCGGCCTTTCCTCTCTTCTTCTTCCTCTGAAATCACTACGCCTGGATGACCCGGGCAAATCTCTCACATAGTGGTCCTGTTGCTCACGATGATCCGCCGACATTAATTCTGGTTGCGTTGGGTCTCCCAATGCGTAGGAGTCTGCTATTCTGATAGTTTCTGCCAGTGTGGTCGGCATATCTCTTTGTAGACATTGCCACAGTACGCTGCCATAACGGCATCCTTGTGCGAACCAAGCTATTGCTTGTGATTCTATAACTCGTTCACATGAGTTTCTCAGGTTGCACCACCGAATTAAAAACTCTCTATCTGTTTCATTCGGCCTCTGCTTGCACATGGCTAACTGTTGTGGCATGTTTGGCCTCTTGTATGTGCTGGTAAAGTTGCTGACAAACATTTCTTCAAAATCCAGCCAACAGTTGATACTGCCCGCTGGTAGGTTATTCAGCCATACCCTAGCTGGTCCTTCCAACATTTGTGGGGCATATCGTACTGCCCATCGTAAGTTCCCACTCGCTATTTTCACAGCTGTGGCATAATCAATCAACCAGTCTTGTGGTTTGGTGCTCCCATTATATGTTTTCGTGCCTCTTGCTAGCTGGAAGTTTGGCACAGGTGGTTCTCCCATAATCCGTGGTCCAAAGCACGCCGGACCTGGTGGACCTTGTTCTTCCAACAACTCGGACCGGTATAGCCGGTCCAGTTTTACTCTTGCGTCATTCGACGGCAAATCTCTGTACAGAGCTCTGTCTTGTATTCCATAGTGGTTATTTCCACCATGGATGGCATATTCCATCTCAGAATAACCATCATTGTACCTTTCATTCACTTGATTGTAGCGATCTGCCCTCGTTTCTCTTTCCTGCCGGGGTTCATATCTCGGTTGCGGGTTAAGTGGCAGTTCTCTCCTTACTTCATCCGGGGTGTTGTTTTCATGATTGCCTCTTCCGGGCTCTCTTCTGCCGAGGTCTCCATTGCCTCGGCTTCCGCCGTCTTTCTCAATACGGCCAGGATTCTTCTCCCCACTATTACCTCGGCTCCCATTGCCTCTGTTCTCGTTTGCCTTCCCGGCCATTGCCGGATCATATGGAACAATCTGCTTGTTTCTTTTTCCTGAGGTTACTGCTTTGTCCCTCCGTGCATTATGTCCGGGCGAAGATGCTGCTGCCACGGACAAGGCAGGTGCCGCGCCTGCCGAGTGAACCATTCGCGAGGCCCCCGGCCTCGCCGGGTCTGCCTTGAGTATTTCTTCGTTTTGCTGGTTCGCAATGCGGACCAGCTCATTCACTCTTTCCTGTTGTTTCTGTCGGGCTTCCCCGATCAACCCCTCTAATTCCAATGCTGCGGCATTTGCCGCTCTCAGGTTCTTTGCCGGGGTACTGTACCTCGGCAAACCCAAGTCAACTGATTCCGCCCTATGAGCATCATGTTCTTTGTTGATATCATCCATGAGGTTCTTCCCCCTTAATCTTAATTAGTCCACCCGCTCGGGTGCGACATCAAGCTTATTAGCTTTGGCATATTCTCTCAGGGTCCTGTTCAGGGACTCCCGCAAGGCCGATACCTTTTTGGCCTCTACCAGCACCTTTTGCCTGGTTTCTTCTAACTCAGCCTGAGCATTTGCCGGATCAAGTATCAGCGCTACAGGTGTAGTCAAGTTTTCTATGGTCGCCTGAAGAATGTTCTCTGGCCTTTCCAAAGGTGCCCCCCTTACTCTTGGTGACTTTGGAGTGGTGTCCTGCACCTCGGCCTGGTTGGTCACTGGAGGGATTACCTCGGTGGGTGGTGCCGTCTGCCTGGGCGCGATCTGCATGCCTGCGGCGGGGTCTTTGGTTGGTCCGGCGCCCGTTACTCCCGCCTGTACTCCTGCTGCGACCATCACCTCAACGCTGCTCACCGGACGCGCTTCGTGCGGGCGCCTCGCAGCGCTAAGGGGTGGCTCTCCTGCAACAACAACTTGGTGAGGATAAATGCCGGAGATGTCGACGCCGACGTAGACCTTGTGCCTGCCCAAGCTGATGAAGACACCATTGCGCGGGGGAGTTTTTCCCCTGAAGCTGCTCGCATTGTCACTGACATAGTCACCGAGATCGAATCTCCGGACCAAGCCAGAAACAACGCGCTCGCCTGTGTTGATGAAGTCTCCCGTCCGGATCATGACTCCAGCTAGCACCGCTTCTGGCCCCACGGTGGGCGCCAACTGTCGTGGTCGTGGCACGGCAGATGCCATGGGTAGGCTAAAGTATGGGGCCAATGGATGCTAGAGGGATCCGGGGAGGGAAGATGCAGTTGATTCTACACACAAAAGACTAAGGCAAAGATCTTTATTTCTCCTTCCTTGGGCTACAAGTGCTCCTTGAGCTGCATACAAGGAAAAAGGAAGAACTTTACCAGCCTAACGGTACTAGAAATGAGCCGATCCCCCCTTCAGAGTCCATGCCTCTCCTTATAAAGGAGTGCCTTGGGCTCCTCTAGGGCTGACGTGGCAAGCATATTCGAGGAATATGATTGTCCCAATATAGTAGTTCGGTTCCCCCCTTGCGCTCCCCTAATGACGGCAAGGTTCCAGAGGGCCCCTCCTGTGCGCCTCGGGCTTCTGGACTGTCACCTCCGTGACCTCCTTCTGCCTCTCTGTTGCTCTGTTCCTTTGTCCCTAGCGCTTGGCTCCGCTCAGATTCTCCCTAGCTTGCTGCTAGGGTTTGACTTTAGGCTTATCCTTCTCCTACAAGCTTCATATCATTCGGTCCCTCCTCACATAACTCGGATCGTCCTTTACCTGCATCAAGATCACTTGGGTTGACCCGGCCGACTTACGCAATATCTCGGCCGGGTAATGTCTTAGCGTAAATACACGGGTCTCTCCTCTTCATGTCTCGGCCGACTTCTACGGGATTCGGCCGACCTAGGCTGTAACTCGGAAACCAGACGGGGATTATACCCTCGTCTTTACCCTATCCGGGGTTACCTCCCCAACACTGGGTGGGCCAAAAACTCTTCGGGGTGGGTGTTTTGACCATGCCCTACTGGGCCACAAGGGCCCAATAAACCCAAAAGGCTAGCCCAGTTCATTTAGAGTTTGTTTTAATAAATAGGAAAAGACCAAAATGCCCCTGAACTTAAATAAATCCTAGAAAATAAAATAAAAGTCCAAAAATTATAAATAAAATATTTTTGGATTCACAATAATCCAAACTATCCAAATAAATTAAGATATAAAATTTTAGACATATAAATTTTATTAAGAATTTTGTAATTTATATATTCCTTATGGAATTTTACAAATTATTGAAAGATGATAAAAATAAATAAAAATCACTTTCATTATATATTAATATTGTAGTATTTTATAAAAATACTAAACAAATATTTAATAACCATTTTTGATATTTAAGTGATAATTCTTAAAAGAATAATTAAATCAATAAAAGACAAATAAAAGGAAAATAAAATAAAAGAATACAATATTCTATTATAAATATTAAAAAATAATATTTATAAATCCTTTATTATTAAAAAGAATTTTATTATTAATGGGGAGAAAGCATATCAAGTTAAATACTGCATTACATTACATTGCATAATCGTTTTACTTCTTTAAATATTGTCCTTACCGGGCAATAATGATGTTTTTGTAGACATAAAAGCTCAAGGTCCAGTGCAAGCATCAGACTTCACTACCGTGCAATCACAAGGCAAGTTCATCAATTGCTCATGTCCTTTGAAGAGTATTTATCAAAGTACTTACAAATTGTGTGTTATCATCTATACTATAGAAAAAGAAAACACTATTTTCTCAAGATACTAAATCTTAGATATCATCCTAAGTGATGATTTGATGGAGCAATAGAACTTAGAGTTCTACTTGCACTAATAATGAAAAATTAGGAATTAATAACCCATGACATCAGTGATTCTAGCGCCGTATATTACGCGTTAACCATGAGATTTGGAATGGGACGGAGAAGTCAGCTGTATCCTTTTCCTCTTGTATGGAGGCAAGATGACCTTAAAGTGACATTGTGATTCCTTGTGAGGATCCAACATATGGGTGGGCACCCTTACGCCCCACACTTTTGGTGTCTAGATTATCTATGAATGGTGTTTAGGGAGATAGTCCATGTAAATGGTACTAATCCGGGCATCACTAAGTCATAGAGTCTTCGGGAACTCATCAGGGTTTTAGCCCGCACGAAAGGGGGCTTAACGAAGGTGAGCCAGCCCGAAGGATCGTGCAGACATATGAGGTCGCGGAGAGGGCAGTGATTGGCTTGGACCAACTACTGGGCCCCACATCATGGAATTATGGACAGGAAAGTACGCCCGGTTGTGCAACAAGGAGTTAATCTCTCATGGGAAAAGTAACGCACCTCTGCAGAGTGTAAGAATTGTAACTTGTTACTCCTTGTTCTGGGAAGGAGCTACGAACACGGCAGGAAAGGAACTCCATGAAAGTTCTGGTCAACCTATGAAGGCTGGTGGTCATAGATTTTCATAATAAAATCAACCTTTGAAGAAAGATTTACAAAATTGCATAGTGCCAACGACTGATAGTCCGAGGTGGTAGATAGAGCTTCAAACTTCCCACCTTGCATATAATGAATTTGCTGAGTAACGCTGTTACTCATCCTTTCCTTTGAATCCTTGCTTAGACTCTGAGAATCCCGAAGATACTCCAATGTATGCATCCGAGAGTCAAGAGGAGGTCTTCTATGAAGAGCCCAACTTGTATGGAGTCATAGAAGGGGAGGACTACGACATCATCTACGGAGGAGAGTTCCAGGAGTCCGACTAATTACTATAGTTCTAGTAACCACTTGAGCCGAGCGTCATGAACAATATATATCAATAAGTTGTTGAGCTCAATTTGGAGTTTAAGTTTAAAATTTGAAACTTCCGCTGAAACACTTATATTTTGGTTTGTAAGGTGAATCTTTTGGAAGTCTTGAACTTCCGGTATTGTAATAATAATAACCTGTGTATGTTTGTAATATGGACCCGCAATGTTTCTGTTGTACCACTCTGAGGGATATGATATTTACGGAACAGTGTTCTGTGGATGTCATGTCGACGACTATAGTGTACTACACATGCAGTGGTATGCTGGGTCACCGCAGAATCCGACGACGACTCTAGGCGAGGGACTTAGGCCTATCAACGACATTCTGGACCTGCCTTTCTTCTCACTTGATAACAGATCATCTAGCTCTATTTTAGAGTATAGTCAAAGTCTATCTGGGCACGGAAGATAAGCGAGATAATAAAAAGGCTTAATAAGATGAGTGGGGAAGAAAAATTATAGCATTCATTCCGAACTGAGGCCAAGAACTAGAAGTAAAGCGGGTTATTGACCACACAGCTATAGTCAAATCAGAGAAGAATCCATGGCACAAGCCTAGTGTTAATAAGAAAGTGGTTGTAAAAAGAAGAGTGGGATAAAAGTAAAGTAGGGAAATGACTTGCCTAAGGCATTGATAAAACCAAATCCTCCACCAGCTCCCCTTAAAGACAGGAAGATGTGAGCAGTAATAGCGAGCTATGAAAAAGTGAATCTACCAGTTGTAGCTTTAGACTAACTAAATGCTCTTTACTTCCCTTTAATTTAGAAGGACAATATATAAGGGAACTGGTGGGAGGAGAAGAGAATTGATGGTAGTGTGCCTAGTTCCCACAGACGACGCCAATTGACGAGGGGTTAACTAATCAATGCACATCGTTGATGGACTTACGTTTAGAGAAAGAGGGGTGAACTAGAGATTGCGTTTGTCTAATAGAAAAGCAACTAGGCGACACACAATTTACCCAGGTTCAGGCCCCTAGAGGGAAAATCCTACTCCTGCTTGTCTGCTCTTTGATTATGAGGAGTCAAAAGTTACAGGGGGGTTGATGTAATTTGGTCGGTGTGTGTGCTAGGGTTTTGGATGATCCTCCTTGCCGCTCCCTCCTGGCCTTTATATAGGGAGGTCACGTCTTAGTATAGAGGTCGCGTTAGTTACAAGTTAGGTTTTACTTTTAAGTTTCTATCTAGAGTTTGTTGTATCCTCCAAGGCAATCGTTTCCTTCATGGGCCTAGGCCACCCGAATCCTTGTGATCTTCGTTGTAGCATCCCAAGAAAACCACCACTAGAATATCGCCTATTGTTTGTATTGTTTGCATCATCATGACATCATCTTATATTTTTGTCTCTTAAAAGTATCTTGTTAAAACCTAGTTTGCCTCTGCGATACTACTTCTTGCATCTACCTAAAAACTATTTTACAAAGTGGTTTTGTTTTAATAAATAAATAAATAAAAATACACCTATTTTATAAAACCCCTGAGGACGAAGTCGCCGGCCAAGCCCAAAAGGCCCAGTCAGCAGCCGGCCTACTACCCAGGAAAAACCAAACCCTAGACTACTGTCCCACTCAAACCCTAAACGTAGTCCTCAACACAGACACCACACCCTACACCGTTGCCGGTTACGCAACCCACCACACACACCTACCCTAAACGCCACACCACATTCTACACACACCACACGTTCGCTGCCTCATGCCTGGCCCCACCCTACTGTGGTACATGGTAACGCATCGCGCGTGGCCAGCACTCCACGCTACGCACGCGACCGAACTCCCCTCGACACGTCTCAGGAAACACACACACGCCAGCCCACCCGCGATCCACGCCAACCTTCCGTCGCCTGCATCCCCATGATCCCTCCACCAGGGTCGGGCCCTTCATTCTCAATCCCCTTTGTCACCAGGTTGTGTCATTATCTTCCCCGGCTGATGTCTACGCACACTTCTATTCTTGTAGACAGTGTTGGGCCTCCAAGTGCAGAGGTTTGTAGAATAGCAGCAAATTTTCCTTAAGTGGATTACCCAAAGTTTATTGAACTCAGGGAGGAAGAGGTCAAAGGTATCCCTCTCAAGAAACCCTGCAATCAGGATACAAGAAGTCTCTTGTGTCCCCAACACACCCAATACACTTGTCAGGTGTATAGGTGCACTAGTTCGGTGAAGAGATAGTGAAATACAAGTAATATGGATGATTATAAGTGGTAATTGCAATCTGAAATAAAAATGGCATCAAGCAAACATGTAGTAGGACTGATTTTAAACGGTGTTTCAATGCTTAGAAACAAGCCTAGGGATTATACTTTCACTAGTGGACACTCTCATATAAATATCTAATATCTTCTCTTCATTATGCTACCCTGAACTACTCTCTCGTTGGACGGTTTAGGGCTACAACAGCACACCCCAAAGTTCACATTCCCCATCTAGATAACCCCCACACTCTCACCTTGAGCGTAGATGGTTCCAACAAACACCACAATTTCATAGAGACATCTAACTCAAAATATAACTCATGATAAGTATTTATGTAATCTTTAGCCTAAGTGCCACACGGTGTGCACACTATCAACTTCACACACGTGGGGACAAGCAGAGACTAATTAAATCATTTTAGTAGCATAGTAGATCTACTTGATTACAAAGCTCATGATCACAATAAGATCATGCATATAGAGAGATGAACATGTAGCTACCGGTAGAGCCCTTAGCCTCAAGGGAGAACTACTCCCACCTCATCATGGGAGTTGTTGGAGATATGCCCTAGAGGCAATAATAAATGTAGTTATTATTATATCTTTGTGTTTATGATAAATGTTTACATTCATGCTATAATAGTATTAACAAGGAAACATTAATACTTGTGTGATTTGTAAACTTAAATTGAAGTCCCTAGTAAAGCCTCTATACATCACTAGCTTGTTGGTTAATAAATGATTGTGGTTTCCCTATCATGAACATTGAGATGTTATTAACAACAAGATCATATCGTTAGGAGAATGATATGATGGACATACTCCTATAGATAAGCATAGCATAAAGATCAAGTCATTTTAAAAGTTCAATTGCTATATGCTTTCTGATACATAGTAACCTAATTCCTTCGACCATGAGATCCTGCATATCACCTTTACCGGATGGATGCTTTGATGACATCAAACACCACACCGTAACTAGGTGGCTATAAAGGTGGCATTGAGTGTTCGGAAAGTATTGGTTGAAACACATGGATCAAGAGTGGGATTTGTCCATCCATATGACGGATAGATATACTCTGGGACCTCTCGGTGAAATGTCATCCAATTAGCTTGCAAGCATGTGACTGGCTCACAAGGGATCACATATCACGGGAACGAGAAAAGAGTACTTATCAGTAACGAGGTTGAACTAGGTATGCAGAGATACCGACGATCATAACCTCGGATAAGTAAACTATCGTGAGACAAAGGGAAATTGGTATCGTATGTAAGTGGTTCATTCGATCGCAAAGTAATCGTAGAAATATGTGGGAGACATACGAATCCAGATTCCTCTATTGGTTATTGTTCGGAGAGTGTCTCGATCATGTCCGCATAATTCACGAACCGTAGGGAGACACACTTAAGGATTCGACGTTGTTTGAGTAGTTATGGAATGATGAGAAAGAGTCCGAATGTTGTTCGGAGTCTCGAATGGGATTCGGGATATCACGAGGAGATCCGGAATGGTCCGGAGAATAAGATTCATATAAGGAAAGTCCTGTTTCGGAGTTGGGGAATGGTTCCGGTGTTTTCATCGGGAATGTTCTAGAAGGTTCCGGAATGTCCGGCACTCCGGAGGGGAAGGGTACATGAATGTGTTATATCAAGTTGGTATGATTGCATCATGTACTAAGTGTCATCGCTGAACAAAATAGAGGATTTAATCAAATCCTTGTTTGAAAAGTCAAACGCCAATTTGAAAGTCAAACGGCTAATTTTGGGAAGTGGAGGGGAGGTGGAATCCGAGTTGGGGAGGAGTCCCTACACCTCCACCGCCGGCCCACCTTGGGTCCGAATTGGGGAGGGACTCCCCTCCCCTGGCGCGCCTCCCTCCACCTATAAGAGGAGGGGCAGGGCTCCCCTCCCAGACACACAAGTTCCCTACCTCTAAACCCTAGCCCCAAGCCGCCGCCGCCTCCATAGCCGCCGCCGGCCCTAGGGCACTCGCCGCCGCCGCCTAGGTCAAACCCTAGCCGCCGGCCTAGCCCCCTCCTCCGCGTGTCTAAACCCTAGATCGTCGAGGGCTCTCTCATAGTCCACCATACTCGCTCCGGCTTAAGGCGAAGCCCTGCGAGATCTCCCCTCTACTTCCGGTACCACGCAGTTGTGCTGTCAGAATCGCGAGGAGAGTGCTACAACCTACGCTGACTACTGGAACAAGGGAGAGGAAGGTCTTCGTCGAGTACCGAACGTGTGACCGACTGCGGGAGCGCTGCCGGAACGCAGCGCCGGAAGGATCGTCTACGCGATCTTGAGATCGGGAAGAGTACGACTACATCACCCACGAGAATCCGCTCTCGTTAAATACTTTGGAATCTTCGAGGGTGAGTTATTCCATCGACTCATTGCTACAATATAGTAGATAGATCTTGGCTTGTTTGTTTGTATGCGATAGAAATTTTTTGTTTTCCATGCTACGAAACCCTACAGGAGTCAGCAATGGCAATGGATATGGCGGTGGAGTCGATGGAGATGGCTCCGGGGGCAATTCCCTGTCCTAGGAGGGTGCCGGAACAGAGACTTTTGTCCCCCGAATCTCCTCTTCGGTGGTGGCGGCGCTGCGGAACTTTTCGTAGATTTCTGATCAGGTTAGGGTTTTCGTCTCGGGGAGACATATATATAGGCGAAATGGCAAGGTTGATGGAGCCTCGAGGGTCCCACACCATAGCCAGGCGTGACCTAGGGTAGGCCCACGCCACCCTATGGTGTGTCCGCCTCGTGGCTCCTCTTTGTCTCTCCTTCGGTCTCCGTGTCGTGTCAGGAAAAATAGGAACTTCGGCTTTTGTTTTGTACAATTTCAAGAATATTTCTTTACTAGCTTTTTAAAAACCAAAAACAACAGAAAACAGGCAACTAGCACTATGGCATCTTGTCAATAGGTTAGTTCCAGAAAATGTATAAAAATGCCTCAAAGTGTAGATAAAACATAAGATAGTTGGCACAAAACAAGCATGGAGCATCAAAAATTATAGATATGTTTACAACGTATCAAGCATCCCCGAGCTTAACTCCTGCTCGTCCTCGAGTAGGTAAGTGATAAAAAGAATAATTTTTGAGGTGACATGCACCATCACAATCTTGATCGAGATATTGTAAAGCATTGATAGCTGGGATCAAAGTACTCTAACATAAGAATGAAAGATATAGTTCTAACAATAATACAAAGCAACTAAGTTGCAACATGAAAAGGTATAAACAAAAGATCATGAATAACAATGCATTGAAAGACATTTGTTTGTTTCACATATAGAAAACATAGCAAGAGTGGTAATCAACTTGTCCTTCATGGAATAGCAAAACATAAATGCATATGACACCTTCAAAGTTCATAAGGGTGACTAGATACAAATAATTTAAGAACAAGAAATACCAAAATTATGAATCAATCAACAAGTTTTGGGACGATGCACATTAAACTAAGAATGATGATTATGCTCTCTTAATTGGTGCATAAAGATAGAAGATGGAGACTCAACATAAATGTAAAAAAAGAAAGGCCCTTCACAGAGGGAAGCAGGGATTTCAAGTTTCATAAAGAGCTTCCAAAAATTATGGTACTTATTAGCTTTTAGCTCTCATTGCCCCTATAATAATCATCTTGAAGTGATTGAGGTTAAAGTGGCACAAATATGAGTATATGCTTGACAAGTTATAAGTTGAAAATATCATGCCCCTTGCATATGAGTACCGAACCTCATGCTACTCAACTTTGGTCACAAGCAAGTTCTTATCATTGCAAGTATATATGTATCATAGAGAACCACCAACGGGGTACCCATTGCCCCATGACACAGGAGCTATCCCATACCAAAATGACAAGGCAACAGACAATGAGCATCTCAGCAATCTTTTTATTTTCTATTTGCATAGGTTTTTATTGAGGATGCTTCACAGAATGATCATTATGGTTACGCTGTAAGTTTCCACCATGATTAGGCATGGATTAGGCTAGCCGCCCAGGCGTTTCTCTAACACATATACAAACTCCATGAGCTTACAAGCTCCCCTTTTATTTCACACCGTCGGGATCCATAAACAAAAGAACACGATATCAACTGAATAGAATAAGTGCAATGTTGAAAGTGTTCCCCATGACAACATGGTTCTGCTAATTCACAACTTATAATTTCCAAGCATTTAAGCAACATAGATGGGCACAATGGTTCAAGTTTATTAAGTGCAAGAAAATAAAGTGTGCCATCAAGTTTGTGAGAGCTTTAATCACTAATTTTCTCATAACAAGTTTAATTTGGAAGATAGATAAACACATGAATATACTTGGAATGGCGTAACACACCATGCATAGGAATTTATAGTGGACTCTTTGGAATAACTTGGTTTCTTGGGAGTTGGATGCACGAGTAGAGTTTACTCAGTATAAGTGGAGGCTAGCAAAAGACTGGGAGCGACCAACTAAGAGAGCAATAATGGCCATAATCATGCAAAGCGACAAAACATTATTAATTAAAGCATAAAGTGATATCACAAGTCAAAAATTAAATGATCATAGAGGCTAAGGTGATTGGTTCATAGTATTAATATGGTGTAAACATGTGCCAAGTCAACCCAAATAAAGCATCAAAGGAGAATACCACAATATTATGCTTTTGTATGCTAAAACAACGCATGATTCTTTCAAGGCACATTAAACAATCTCAATTGTTTGGAACAAGTCATGCTACGGCAATAATCACTAAGCATATGGTCAAAGCAACATCTAACATGACATGATAAAGTCTAGTCCACGGTCAAAACAAGCTTCCTTTTGTACCGCTATAAGCATGGAGTTTTCTACCATTTTCCAACACCAATAAACTTATTTGAAACAAAATAAGAATGCGGGGGTCCAACTAATTTATTGCAGCAAAACAAACAAAAGAAAACTAAAAACGAAAACAAAGACGCTCCAAGAACAACAGAATAGTGCATAAAGCAATAAAAATAAAGTGTCTAGAAAGAAGACCTGAGATTTTTATTGATGAAGAAGGGGCGCTTGTACCTCTTGAATATTTCTTGGGGTGACACGGGTGGCATCCCCAATCTTGAGCTTTTGTCCATACTTCATCTCATCACATCTTCTCTCCCTACACTTGAAAATTTCCTTCATACAAAACTTCACACGATCTTTTTTTGACCTTGGACTGTGAGGCAAAAGCCCCATAGCAAAATTTTATTAAAATAAACAGAAAAGGAAAAAATAGTCCTAGTATATACAAAGAACAAAGAAAGCTAAGAAAACTCAGCTATACCTATTAACAAATTGAATCTAGCCAAGCCTTCAAACTATCCCTATGTTTTCTTTTAACTCTATACAGAAGAAGGTGTAAATCATGGACAAAGTTACTCTTCCACCTTGCAAAGGTGGGTCTCTCAAACTGAAATATTTTGCCATTTCTC
Organism: Avena atlantica; assembly: GCA_910589765.1. Taxonomy (NCBI): domain Eukaryota; kingdom Viridiplantae; phylum Streptophyta; class Magnoliopsida; order Poales; family Poaceae; genus Avena; species Avena atlantica. Next base: position 378,974,938 of record OU342736.1, read on the forward strand.
TGTTTCCAAATATGCCAACAGGCCATAATCATAACCTCCATAAAGAAAGGTTTCCCAGAACCCCTCCTAGCTTCAGCAATTGTAGTGTGCATGTCATCACTCAAAGTCCAATCAATCTGCAGAAAATTCCATATCCTCTGGCTAAAATTGCAGGTGAAGAAGAGATGAAACCTGTCCTCAAAAGTCCTAGTAGGACACAGTACATAGAAATTATTTCTGTCAAACTTCAAATTCCTCCTTAACAACAGATCTTTAGTATTTAATCTGTCACTCAACAGCAGCCAAGCAAAAACTTTTACTTTCAGAATACATGCACTCTTCCACAGCCATCTATAAACGACAGGAGCAGTCAAATGGGAGTGTACATGGGTATAGTACATACTAGCCGAAAACACCTTCCCCCATTCATATATCCAGACATCCTTTTCCTCGGTTAGGGGTTGTGCCATCATTCCTTCCCTAACTAAACCAAGTTCCTGAAATGCTTGTACTAACAATGGTAAATAAAACAAAGTGGTGATCTCAGATGTGGCAAAAACTTCACCAGCAGTGTGTTGCCTGTCCAAAACGAAAGAGTACAATCTCGGGAACCTAACTGACAAGGGCTGACTAGAACCCATGAAGCACCAGGCATCAGTCCAAAAATAAAACGTCTCACCCGATCCAGCCTTAACAGTGGCCACTGATTTAAATTTTCTCTGTAATTTTAGGATGTCCCTCCACCAAAAAGAACCACATGGCCTATTCATGTCAGGCAGCAGATCATTATAGTATGAGCTCCAAATTAAGCTCATCCATGGCACATTAGCCTTGTTATAAAATTTGTCTAAGTGCTTCATCAGCAAGGCGTCATTCTTTTTCTGAAAATTGACAATACCAAGACCATCATTTATTTTTGGCTTGCATACCATCTCCCAAGCTGCCAACGAAGGCTTCGGCTCGTTTTTATCTCTCCAGAGGCATTGCCTTAAAATCTTATCAAGCTGCCCTGTGATTCCAACGGGTAGGCTTAATGACAATAAAAAATGTAGCGGCATGGAGCATAAGGCCGAAGAGATCAATTGCAATCTAGCTCCCTGGGAAAGAAAAATTGAAGTTGCTGTTAGCCTACGTTCCAAACCATTAACCAGGGGCAGAAAGTCCTGAATTGATGGTCTGGTGGTTCCTAGAGGCAGTCCTAAATATGGAAAAGGCAGGGAACCAACTTGGCAGCCAAGAACAGTAGCAAGGTTTTCAGTGTTTTCCTGGTTCACATTCAAAGGAATAATTAGAGATTTCTGGAAATTCACCCGGAGGCCAGTTGATGTTCCAAACTTCTGCAAAATATCCTTCAATGCCACCATTTGATCCATCTCTGCAGACATCACCAAAATCATATCATCTACATACTAAACTACCGGAAAGTCCACATCATGTGTACAGATAGGAAGGCTAAATATGCCCTGATTCAAAGCATCATTTATCACTGACTGCAAAAGATCACCCCCACAAACATAGAGTAAAGGAGATAAGGGGTCGCCCTGTCGCACCCCCTCTTACATTCAAACTGTTTTCCTGGAACCCCATTAAGAAGCACAAAGGATACCCCTGAGGATAAAATTTCCCTTACCCAACGGATCCATATTTTATCACATCCTTTATGTTCCAAAACTTGTAGAATAGCCTCATGCTCAATCGTATCAAATGCTTTAGCAAAATCAAGCTTTATAATCAAAATGGGATTCTTTGATTGTTGACACTGATGAATATACTCATAAGTCCAAGCAATGCAATCTTGAATGGACCTTGTTTTCAAAAACCCATATTGATTTTTATGAATGCATCTCAAGATGTGCTCCTGAAACCTATTAGCCAGTAGCTTGGTTATAAATTTCAAGCACACATTAGTAAGCGATATAGGACGATATTCATTGACACACTCAAGGGACCCTTTCTTAGGGACCAAGGTAATCAGGGATGTATTAACATTTGGCAGCCCAACCTTCCCAGCATGGAAATCATGCGCCAAATTGTAAAATTCATTTTGTATAATCATCCAGCATTTCTTTAAGAACATTCCATTAAACCCATCTGGTCCCGGTGCCTTATCTGATGGCATATATTTAACTATATTGTCCATTTCCTGCTTATCAAATGGCCGAGAAAGTGTCTCCAAACCATCCACCCTTTTTATGATCCGGCTCAGATCAAACTGCATCTGAATTCCCGAAGTGTCACCCATTCTGCCCTTATAACTTGCCCAGAGCAATCCTGACATTACCTCATGATCCGTAACCTCAATTCCATCATCACCTTTTAAAGAAGCAATATTGTTCCTTCTGAATCTTTCTGTTGCCATTGAATGAAAAAACTTAGTGCTATCCTCCCCAAGTTTGATCCATATAATGGTGCACCTTTTACGCCAATAATTAGACTCAGCCAGTAGTAATTCTTGCAGGTGAAGCTTAACCAACAATTTGAAATTAAACTCTGTTGTAAACAGGGGTCTCCTGTCCTCTAGGGAATCCATGATAAAAATCACTTCATTACATTTTGTTATGAGCAGCTTTAACTGAGATAAGCCCTTCTTCCACCTCTTAAGATCATACCTCACCCCCTTTAGCTTATCAGCAAGAATTGCAACACTAGATTTCTTATGTGAAGGTCTCTTCCATGAGTCTACAACACACTCCTGAAAACCAGGCATGTCTATCCAATAATTCTCAAAAGGAAACAATCTAACCCTTGGAATTTCAGTACCAATATTAACAACACATGGTAAGTGATCAGATTCAGGCCTAGCCAGAGGTAGCACCACTGTGTTAGGGAAGGAGATGGTCCAATTTGGACTAGTGAAAAAACAATCCAGTTGTTCCAACAGAGGATCATGCTGCATGTTAGACCAAGTGAAAGACCTCCCCTTAATAGGCAATTCCACCAGGCCAAGATTCCCAATGAGTTCATTAAAAATAAACATGTCATTAATATTGCCCCCAGCCCTGTTTCTATTTTGAGCTGACCGAATGAAGTTAAAATCTCCCAGTAACAGATAGTTGCTTAGAGGAGGAATGATAAGATCATGTAACCAAGAAACAAACTCCTCCCTTAAGACTCCCTGACATGGCCCATATACAGTCGTTAATGTCCAAGACTCATCGTTATGCACAGAGGTGAACTGAACTATTACCCCAAAACTTTTGATTTCAATTAGAGAAGCCTTAAAAACTGCAGAGTTCCACAGAACCAAAATACCCCCAGAAGCCCCCACAGAAGGTGCATAGGCAAAATTATCAAATCTTTTTGGGCTGAATTTACGTATAAAGCGTTGATCAAACGACCCACATTTCGTCTCCTGCAGACAGACAATCTCACACCCACTTTCCTCAATCTTAGCACGAACTGCCCTCTGCCTAGCATCAGAATTTAGTCCACGAACATTCCAACATAAAACACGCCACTTTATCTTAGTAATAATACTCATTTATGAATAAAATTTGGCACAAGAACCGAGAGACGGAATGACCAGCATCCAGCCTACCACAACAAAACCAAACCCAGAGCCATTTACGAGTTTTAAGCAATACATTACTGTAACTGATCCAGACCCAAAGAAACCTGAGAATGATAGAAACGACATCAATCTTGACACTGCCATTAACTCTGGGGAAATTGACATCGACGCTACCCCACCCATCACTGAACCTGAAGACAGACCCTACTAAATTAACCTGACCTGGACCAACATTCAACCATCCACTAACAAGGTTTACAGGGAACCAAATATAGCCTAACCAGAACTTACAGCAAGAACAAGATCGTCCTGCCATCCTGAACACAGATAGGTTCCTAATCATCTTTAGCTCCTGAGGACAAAGTAGCTTTAGGAGGAGCTTCAAGCTTCTCCTTAGAAAGTTGTGCAGGGTCGATTCCCAGAGCTATACCAACAGACTGCAGGACCTGAATTGGGGTTTCAGGAGGCATCTCTTCATCCTGATCAACCTCCCATGTTGCCCTCTTCCCTTTGCTTTTGGTTGTGTGCACCTTAGCACGCTTCCTTGGCTGCTCATGTGTATCGTTTCCAACTCTCGGACGATAACTATCATTCTTCACCATGCGGCGAGTACAACGGTGTACCGAACTTTCCAACAAAGGTGTTGCATGCTTTTTGCCACGGCCTCGGCATTTCTTTACCACCACAGGGCTGGGAGTGGCAGAGAAACCAGACTGCAGATCTTGTGAGTGTTCACCCTCAAACGAACTCTCCTGATCAACAAGGCTCAAAGAGGCCCTCACAAACCTACGTGGAGGAGAAGCAGGACCCATGCAGTTTTGACCCAACCTTGGTGTACTGAAACTGCAACTCTGATCAAAGGCCAATGACCAACTTCTCTTAGTCAAAATCAGACCGCTGAAAGGGCTAGTCCTGATAGCAATTGGAAGATTGTCAGATAATAACTGTGTCATAATCAGCTGTAACAACCTTTCCCAGATCATCTGGGGAGGTAGTTCAGGACCAATAAAAACCTTGCTGAACTCAACCACCTGCAAGTTAGTCGGCTGAGGGACAAACATCACCAAATCACGAATAGGATTACCCTGACCCTGTTCCATCATATCTCTCTGCATCAAAGCCTGCTCTCCCAGCTGCTGAACATCCATAAAATCATCATCCTCATTCTCATGCACCATCTGCACTGATGAAGAACCAGAGTCCACAGAAGGATCCATTACAATAGAACCCAGAATGTTCTCTTCAACCATTGGCTCCACTAGCTGCTCCCTTGATCCTGATCTTGATTATCATGAACATGCGGATCATTCTGTTGCGTAACATCATTCCAACCTAGCTCGGGAAACTGAGGCATAACCCAATTATGCATATTCTGCTGCAGATTCCCAGGCAGCGGATGTGGGTTCCCATTCAAAGGCATGGGGTCCTCATCAGCAGGCATGATCTCAGCAAAGTCTGCAGTCAGTATATAGCAAGCAGACGTCCAAGAGTGACGCACATCCCCAAGATTACTGTGGTTTCCAAAAACAACATCCCTGGGAACAGTCTGTGTCGATGGAAAAGAAGCAAACACCATGGTTCTACACTTGTATGGATCATCCCTATGCCAATCAATATAGCGACCAAAAGTGCCAACAACATTGGATATATCAAAGTCATTCCTGTAGTCAAGCGGAACTCCTAGCAGCATTATCCAGCCGTTCCTAAACCCATGAACTCCTCTATGGTTTGCTCCTTCATCATGATTAACAAAACGTACAAAAACATCCTCATCAATCTGCTATGGCGGATCCTGGACTAGGATTTCTCTAACCGCAGAGCTACACAACTCAAACAAACCAACCCCAAACAAAGATGGCTGAGCATCCATAACATCGTAGCCTAACTAATGCTCAATAAACTGTGACACTCATTGTCTCCAGAAACCATTACCTTTAGGTTGCTGTGGTTCCACATACGCAAGGCAATAGCTGTCGTGGCGACGCGTTGGAGCAGGATGCGAGTTGTAGAAGGTCCTGGGCAACCTCGTTGGACCACCATCAATGACTTGATGCCCAACAGGAACCCAAGGCATAGGGTCAACCTCATACACTGTCATGGCTGGTTCATGATCCGCAGGGCTTGCAGATGAGTTGGTAGGTGGTGGCGAGTTGGAAGCACGGTTTACATAGTTGTGGGAATTAAGATACGAGGAGGTTGAGGTTATGAAGGATGCCTTATCAAAGTCCCAACCCACAACTTCTTCCACCGAATTAGCAACCGAATTGATTTTATCTGTTTCCCCTGAGTCCATCTTATTGTTATAATAGCTAAAATCGTTATCAGGCAAAACTTCTTTCGGCACCCACACTTTTTTGAACTTGCCAAAATACCCGGACAATCAATCTTAATATGCCCAGATCTAAAGCATTGCTTGCACCGAATCTTATTTCGACAGTCCTCCCTTTTGCGCCCCATGGAGAGACAACGGCCACACTCCCAGAATTTGTACGCAATATCATCAATAACTTGTTCCAGCCCATCCAGACCAGAATCTTGCTAAATCGAGGAGACTCCACTTGAACTTGCATGACATCCAGAATTAAACGACTGAGTAAACTCCTGAGTACCATTATCTACAAGATCATCAGAACAGACTGTTCCAAACTTAATGGCCTCGGCGGACTTGACAAAACCCTCTGGAAGCAAAACTGCAGATTGTACAAAATTAGCCTCACCAGAATTAGGGTACTCATACCCCTTACAAGCGTCATACTCAATGACCTCTGCATAAGTTAGCACCTTCGCACTTTTAGCAGCTTGCTTCGACTTACTCAGAGCTGATTTAACAGGCTTCAAACACAGAGCAGCTACTACATCATCTGTCCTTTGTTTACTTGGGCTTACAAGGATCCACTCTTGCTCACACTCAGATTGCCAATCAAAAATTCCTTCCTCCAATTCGGCCCACCGTTCCCCCAGAGATGGAAAAAACACTTGAACTGAGCACAGGCATAGCACCGAAGAGAGTAAACCATAAAACCCACATTCTTAGAAGAGACTAAGAATCTGAAAACTTTGTCAGCAATCTGCAAAACTGCCAACTCATCACACAGACCACCCAAGCAAGATTCCAATGCCAGCCCAACAGAGTCAACATTCAGCCTGAATTTTGATCGTCCAAAAGAGACTGCCAGAACAAAATGATTCCTTTTCCCAAGTGGGTGCACCGTCGATCTGTACTTCCTCTTGACATCCGCTCTGAATAAAAAACCCGGGGAGAAATCCAGGCCCAATGCAATGGAATCAAAAACAGCTGAAGGGGAAACCATGCCGATCGGGCCGTGCAAACTCTCATCATCAGGGTGATCAGAAGACACATCTGATCGAGACTCAAGATCAGACCGTGCAAACTCAAGATCAGACCCACCCTCAGGATGATCCGGAAACCAACAAGAACCAGCAGAAGACTCAATGCATTCCCCAATCTTAACCAGATGTTTAGGGTACAAGACCTCAGAGCCTGGGCCAACCCTGTCCTCAGATCCCAGAGATTTTCCAATGATCGGTGCACCTTTTGCATTCAATAAAACCAACCAACCGGCTCCGCAGCCCACACATTAACTGATCCATCATACAACTTATGCCTACCTTTCTCTAGATCCTTGGATGTGGAATACGTAGCCTTCCAACGACACACAGGGGGATCATGATGATCCAGACCAAAGAAAAAAACACTTACCAGGGAGGAATGAGAGAGACGTAGCGAATGATCGGAGAGAAGGGGAGAGATCACCAGAGATCCACTAGATCGCCGGCAAAGAGTGGGTGTCACCATGAGGGTGAGTGGGAGTCGCCATAAGATTGGGCCCGTCTACTTCACACAATCTTCATTAGCAACATCAGTATATTCAAGATAATAAACCTCTAGGTTCAGTTTAAACTCAAGTAAATCATCTATTAAAACATAACTACTGTAGCAATTCCTTTTAAAAGCTCAAGTGATCAAAAGAACTCAAAAGAAATCGATCAAGAGGCAAATGCAAATAATGGCAGAAATCGGTCAAAACAGACCAGCAGGTAAAGACCGATTTTTTAGAAAATCTTTTGTTGCTCAAATCTAAAAGTGCAAAACTAACGAAGGTTGGGTATATACCAGGGGCATGCGTACGACAAATTTCAGCTCAATCCGACATTCTAGCTAAGCGAACTAATTTTTACGGTAATAGCACAAAATCGGTTTCGGGACAACAACTTTCCTAAATCTTACTTCCCTCTCATTAGAGGCTATTCTTGGCACAAAAATCAAACAAAAAGGATAAGCAGAGGTTATTACAGAGGCAATAAATTCCATTCAACAAAAGAAAAACTTATTGAAAATAAAAATTGGGTGATCTCCCAGGAGTGATTTTCTATAATGCTTTTCAGCTGGGCTTGATAGTTTGAGAGGATGCTCACATAAGAAATATGAATTGAAGTAAAAGAGAGCATTAAGAAGCAAATATAAAACAAATTTAAGTCTAACCCACTTCCTATGAAAAATAATCTTGTAAAGAAACAAGTCATGAAAGCACAAAGCAACAAGCATATGACAACAAAACAAGTGCAACTTCAAAATTTTCAACATAAAGAGGGGAAATTTAATATTATTGAGATGCATAAAACCATGTTTCCCTCTCTCATAATAAATTTCACTTGCATAATGAATAAAATTAACAATATAACTATCACATAAAACATTCTTATCATGAGCCACATGCATAAAATAATTATTACTCTCCACATAAGCATAGTCATTCTTATTAATTATAGTGGGAGCAAATTCAACAAAATAGCTATCATTATTATTATCATCACCATAATCATCAAATATAGGAGACATATTTAATCACAATTAATTTTCTCCTCAATAGTAGGTGGACTGAAAATATCATATTCATCATTGTAATCATCATATATTGGAGGTATAGTATCATCATAAGCAGTAGAATAGTTATCTTCCAAAGTGTGTTCATTTGTAAACATATCATCATTGGAAGGAACATGGATAGTACTAATAGTACAACAATTATTAATATCATCATTTTCAGAATTGGTACCAAAGAGATTTTCAATATCAAAAGTAGTGTGCTTTTCCCAATCATGATCACTACTATAGGTAACAGGCATATGAACATCATCAAGTTCAGACTCATCAACAAAAACTTTAATAGGAGCAACATGCTTAGGGAAAGATACTATTTCCTCTCTCCTTTTACTCCTCTTCTTCTTCCTCTTCCCCTCTTTAGGAGGGAGAGGCTTGAAAGGGAGCTTCTCCACATACCCTGGTTTATTGTTAGAGACAATAGAAGAAACTTTGGAGGATTCCTCCCTTTCATTAATAAGAACAAAACACATATTAGTCCTGTCATATTTTGGTAAAATATCATCTTTTATAATATTTTGTATGTAAGTATTTGCATGGCAATTATCAACATAGTAAAGATGACAACCATGCAGGATGCTATTCATATCAAAAGCACTCATATCTACCAAAAAAGTTTTTCTTGATAGCTCTTCACACCCCAAAAATAACGTAAGTTCATCATGCTGATTAAGAGTGATCATGTTATCACAGTACAAACTCGCAGTACTCATTGGATTATAAAGGCTATTATCATGGCCTGAGCATTGAAATTGAAATGACCCACTTTATGGCAAAGTTCACATATAAAAGGATAGAGGGCACAATTTTTTTTACCAAGATCATTTAGAGCCCTAATCCACGCTCTAGTTTTTTCATTCATGTGGTGGATACAATATTCTTCTTCGATTTGGTTCTTTTCACAGGTCTATGTACTCCACAAAAATTAACATGCTTATAAGAAATAGTACTTTTAGGGGTTTGAGCATGTTTATTGCAATCATTAGTAACAATTTCATTTTTCATGCAAGTGTCTTTAAAAGGTTCATGATACATGTCCCAATTTTCTTTAGGAGCATTAATATGAGAAGCAAAGGCTCTACAACAATCAAAAAGAATTTGAGGATCAAGATTATGTTTAGCACTAAGCTCTTGAAAATCAGCAGTTTTGGCAAAAGACTTAATGCAATCATACTCATAGTTTATACCTGGTTCTTTACCTTTGTCATTATCCCAATCTTAGGTATTGCTTTGAATTGTTTCAATAAGATCCCACTTATCTTTGACCTCCTTACTTGTGAAAGATCCCTCTAAACAGGTATCTAGATAGTCCTTGTAATGTCCTGAAAGCCTTGCATAAAAATTATTAATAATAATATTACCAGGGAGCTCATGAATGGGACATTTGAGCATTAGTGATTTCAATCTCCCCCATGCTTGGGCAATACTTTCTTCATCATGAGGATGAAAATTATAAATGTAATTCCTATCTTTATGAATTGCATGAGGAGGATAAAATTTAGAGTAAAAGAGAGATTCAAGTTCCTTCCATTCCAAATGATGAGGATCGTCTAGTAGCTTATACCACTCCCTTGATTTGTCCCTAAGTGATAAAGAGAATAGCTTCCTCCTAACTTGGTCCATTGAAATACCTACACACTTGAACAACTCGCATAATTCATGTATAAGGAGTAAATGATCACCAGGATGGACAGTTCCATCTCCAAAATAGCAGTTATTCATAACACGTTCAACAATTTTCATAGGTATTTCAAAAGGGACACTTTCAGTATGTGGATTCAAAATATCACAAGCATCATTAGAATTACCACATATGGGAGATAAAGTATCATCAGAGAAAATTTTCTCCTCTAAAGCTGGGGAACTAAAAATATCATTTTCATAAAAACTAGCTTCCCCAAGCTTAGACGTTTCCATAGCATTAGTAAAAAAGGTGTTCAAAAATTTATACTAATAACATTGCTATTAGCATGCAAGAAAGTTCCATGGGTTTTTTAATTATATCTCCAAACCATTTATGTTCTAACTTAAGAAAAATACTAAAAAGCTCTCTAATTTTGTTGTTGTTTTCCATTAAGCCTAACTAGTGAAAATAAAAACAAGAAACAAAAAGATATAATTGTAGAATCTAAAGGAAATAACTTCGAGCACTCACACACCAGCAACAATACTAGAAGATATCTTCGTAGCCAGAGGATGTGAGTACCTTTTACCTTACCTCCCCGACAACGGCGCTAGAAAAGAGCTTGATGTCTACGCATGCTTCTATTCTTGTAGACAGTGTTGGGCCTCTAAGTGCAGAGGTTTGTAGAACAACATCAAGTTTTCCTTAAGTGGATCACCCAAGGTTTATCAAACTCAGGAAGGAAGAGGTTAAAGGTATCCCTCTCAAACAACCTTGGAATCAAGATACAAGAAGTATCTTGTGTCCCCAACACACCCAATACACTTGTAAGGTGTATAGGTGCATTAGTTTGACGAAGAGATAGTGAAATACAAGTAATATGGATGATTATAAGTGGTAACCGCAATCTGAAATAAAAATGGCAGCAAGCAAACATGTAGCAGGACTGATTGTAAATGGTGTTTCAATGCTTAGAAACAAGGCCTAGGGATTATACTTTCACTAGTGGACACTCTCATATAAATATCTAATATCTTCTATTCATTATGCTACCCTGAACTACTCTCCCGTTGGACGATGTATGTAGGGGTTCGTAGCATGGAAAACAAAAAAATTCTACCGCATGAACACAAACAAGACAAGATCTATCTACTAGATTGTAGCAACAATTCGATTAGAGTACTCACCCTCGAAGATTCCAAAGCGATTAACGAGAGCATATTCTCGTGGGTCATGTAGTCGTACACTTGTCGATCTCAAGATCGCGTAGATGATCCTTCTGGCGCTGCGTTCCAGCAGCGCTTCCGCAGTCGGTCACACATTCAGTACTCGATGAAGACCTTCCTCTCCCTTGTTCCAGCAGGCAGCGGAGGTTGTAGTTATCCCCTCGCGATTCTAGAAGCACGACGGCGTGGTGTTGGAAGTAGAGGAAAGATCATGCAGGGCTTCGCCTAAGCCGGAGCAGGTTATGGTGGGAATTAGGGTTTTCGGCGATCTAGGGTTTAGAGGCTGGAGTGGAGGAGGTGGAGTCGGTGACGGCTAGGGTGGCGGCGGCGCGACGACGGTGTGGGGATGGGCTGGTGTTGTGTCTCTTGGGGCACCCCTCCCCTCTATTTATGAGAGGGAGGGCAGCTTGGGAGAGGGGAGTTTGAATCCTTCCCCAACTCCCTCTCCTAGTTGGCTTGTGGTGGAGGGAAAGAAGGATTATTTCCTTCCTCCACCAGGATACATTGTCCCAGTTTGACTTTTCAAACTTGCCTTTTGACTTTCAATTTGGAGCTTAATTTCGTTCTTACAAATGCCCAACCAAGTGACCAAGGACATGATGCAATCATTCCACTTATTCATGACACATTCATGTACCCTTCCCCTTCCGATCTGGTGAACCTTCTAGACCCTTCTAGATCATTCCGGTGAAAACACCGGAATCATTCTCGAACTCCGGAATTGGACTTTCCTTATATGAATCTTATTCTCCGGACCATTTCGGATCTCCTCGTGATATCCCGCATCCTATCTGAGACTCCGAACAACATTCAGTCTCCCTACTTACATTCCATATCTACTAAACAACATCGAATCCATAAGTGTGTCTCCCTATGGTTCGTGAATTATGCAGACATGACCGAGACTCTTCTCTGATCAATAACCAATAGAGGAATCTGGAAATTCATATGGCTCCCACATATTTCTATGAGTACTTTGCGATCGAATGAACCACTTACATACGATACCAATTTCCGTTTGTCTCGCGATAGTTTACTTATCCGAGATCTGATCATCGGTATCTCTACATAACTAGTTCAATGCGGTGACCCAGCATACCAGTGCATGATGTAGTACACTATAGTCGTTGACATAACACTAATGAAACACCGTTCACTAGTATTACATCTCTCAGAGTGGTACAACAGAAACACAGCGGGTCCAATACATGGCTAAAGGTTACAAGTCACTCTATATACAAGATCCAGAGAACACTCTAGGTTAAATAGAGAGAAAGAACTTCTTACAAAGAAGGATCAAAGATAAACAACGCAGAACCTAATATACTATTAAGAGTAGTATCTTAACTAAGGGTTTGGCATTGCTGCTATTGCAATACCCTACATAATTAGGTTATATGGCTAGAGATTATATTACTATCTAATCAGTAACTTCGTCTTCACTTGAGTTGATGTGTATGTTGACTTCCTTGACTTTATTGAATAACTTTAGCTTCTGTTGATGATTCCTGGAGCATATCATGATGTAGACGTCGTCTTAATGGCTTCAAAATCTAGCAAGGGTTAAGAAGATACGTTGAGTACGAGCGTACTCAGCAAGTTCACTAGAAAGGAGTGTTTGATGCACTATATCTACAGCCACATACCATAGGTCGTAGGCAATGCAAGTTTTTGTAAACATTTCTTCAAAGGTTGCTTTTATTCTGAAAAGCTATGTCCGTCAACCTTCACGGGTTTACCAGAACTTTCATGGAGTTCCTTTCCCGCCGCATTCGTAGCTCCTTCCCGGAACAGGGAGTAACAAGTTACAGTTCTTACACTCTACAGAGGTGCGTTACTTTACCCATGAGAGATCAACTCTTTGTTGCACAACCGGGAAGCTTATTCCCGTCCACAATTCCATGATGTGGGGCCTAGAAGATGATCCAAGCCAATCACTACCCCCTTCGTGACCTCGCATGCCTCCTTGGTGTACACCATGCCCACATACTGAATTACGGCAATGGTTTGTACAGACCGTTAGATGCCAGAACTATCGTGGGACGTTGAGGGTTCCCACCCATATGCTGCATATCCCCTACGAATTACCAATTAATATGCACGCTACGAGTGATAAAAGCCACGACCTGCACATCCGGCTACATGCGAGAGGAAGAAGATACAGCTGACTTCTTTGTCCCATTTCAAATCTCATGGTTAACGTGTAATATACGGCGCAAGAATCACTGGCGACATTGGTTGTTAAGTCCTAGATAATATGTTCCTTTACCACCGGAACTTTCATATTAGGTTATTACCTCATGGTAAAATAACCTATAATCACATTATTACGAAAATAGTGTTTTCGAACCTTTTTCAAATGCAGGTGATGACAACACTGGATTCGTAAAATACTTTATAGAAAATAATCAAAAGACATGAGCAAGTGTGAACTTGCCTTTTATGATTGCAAGATTATGCACTCACGGTCTTCAAGACAATATAAGATCCAATATCTGAAATCAGCATCATTGGTCCGGTAAGGACTAATGTTTAAAGAAGCAGGATGCTTTTATGCATAAGTAATGTAATGCATTTTATAAACGCGAATCCCTGGGATAATGTTGTTCTAGGGTTTGGATACTGGAAAGGGTTTCCTTGGAATGTGTTGTACTTTCAGTTAAGTTTCACACTTGTGCTTCTTGTTAAGGTTTGTGAATGTGTGAAACAACATGTAATTATAATAGCATAAAATGATGAGATACACACCAACATGAACTGTTACTCAAGATTACTTACATTATAATTGTTTATCTTTAAATTTTTACTTTACAAGTAATGGCCTTAATAAGGAACTTAAGTGTTTACAATCCTAAGTATACAAGTAAAGTTTGAAACAATGTGATTGTGATTAATTGTCATCTGTTAATTATAATGAGAATTCCTTGAATTGAATTTTTAAGAGTTGGAGGTATTATTATAAGGTTTGTTGATTGAAGTGGCAAAACGAATAACTTTTGAAGAAAAGATTCCTTTTCTAAGGTCTACACAATCTTTGTGGTTAATCAAACATGATTGAGGTTGTTTGCGTTTGCTTGAATAGCTTGGACTTGAGATGCTTTATAACTTAATTATAACAAACCAAAGTCAACTATAAAACATATAATAAAGTATTTAGTCTTATATTGAAAGTCTTGTGGACTAAAGTTAACTTTAAAAACATGGATGGTTTGAAAGTGTAATGCTTATAATATTTGTACCTTGTGTACCTTGTAATGTTTCTTTAAAGTTACTTAATAATGATTATTCTCTTATTTAAGTAGTGGTCTCTTAATTTTATAATGGAATAGTATCATTTACCCTTTTATAGATGAGTGATTATAGTTTATAAATCATGGAGTAATGTTACTTATTTACTTATGAGTTCACTTATAGTGTTTTGGTATGTTGATAAATTTGTGGTTAAAGTAATGGAAAAGATTTTAATTTAGTCATAAATTATTCTGTAAGGATTTTATAATGAATAAGAATCCTTTTGGAAAATAATCTACATTTATGGTTGAATGTTAATTCAATAAAATGGCACTTGTTATGTTTTGAACTATTATGATTTCATATTATTAATATTTGAGACTAATACTATTTATTAGACTTCATTGACTAATTTTAGAAATATTAACAAATTTTATTTACCCTTATCTAAATTATCAATTAAGTAAATAGGTTTAAATTTAAGTTATTAAAGTATTTAAATTTTTATTTACCTCATAAGTGGAATATTATATTTTTAACATGTAAGTATTATTTTTGTGATCATTTTGGTATATTACATTTATTTTTGTGATTTATAAATAATAAGATATGATTTTTATAAGGTTTATTACTTAATAATTACTTAATAAATAATAAATATTTAATTAAGTGAAATAATAATGTATGATTATAGTTTTAAGTTATAGTTCTTATTTTTCTAAGATTTTTGGTATTTTATTCATATTTTAACATTTATCGATATTAAAATATGAATTATCAAAGTGTTATTACTTAGAAAATATTTATTATATAATAATGCTTTAAATAACTATCATAACAATATTTGATAATATAACTAAGTTATAGGTTTTATTTTTCTAAAAAATTTCATATATTAAACATATTTTTCTGAATTATAAAACAGAATTATTGAATTTAAAAAATTTCATGATTTTATTTTATTTCTAGAATATTTGAATTTGGTTTTTATCTCATTCTTTTATTTCTTAAACAGAAAATAACTTTTTGTACCGAGGCTAAGTCTACCCAAGGTCACTGACCACTAGGGTCAGGGCCATGTCACCAGCCATGCGAGACAAGGACTAGGTCAAACCACGCTGAGGTGGCAGAATGACACCAGCATGATGTCATGCTGACATCAGCTTGGCCTCCACCTCCAGAGGATGGTCGCCGGCGGCGAACCACCGTGCTCCGGTGAACAAGGTCGATGCTGTTAGACAGAGGGAATCAAGGTGAACCTATTGGTGGTAATGCCGCTACCTAGTGGTCACCGAAAATACACCTGTGACGAGCTTCTACGGAGGCCAACGACGGTGCTTAACGAAATTAGGTCTATAGTGAGAATTATCAAGCGAAATTAGGGTCTAGAGATGCGCAAGCTTACCCTGATGATCATAGAGAGGTCGAGGAGACTTGGGGAGGCGTGACAACGGCGAATCGACGATAATGGCCACGGTGGCCGATGAAAAGGAACGCTCGATTTCACATGATTCACGGCGCGCTAGCTTCCGTGCCTGGTCCTAGGTGAGTAAGACCACGACGGCGCGTCCAACGGTGGCTACAACAAGGCGAGGGGTGGTGGGACCTAACTGGAACGACAAACTCCGATAAACTAGGGTTCGGGTGAGGAAGAGAGATGGGTCTAGAGAGCGAGATTGAAGATAAGATTGGTATGAGAGGATAGAAGAGGTCGCGGCGGTCTTATCTACTCCTCCCAAGGTCGGCGGCGAGCATCACAGTGGTGGATTCTTGCTGACGACGGCGAACGGCATCGGCGGGGTGCACGTAGCTGCCTGTGTGCGTGAGGATGACGACGACGACAGTTTTGCAGAAAACACCCTGGCAATTCTTTCCTCTCAACCCGTGATTCTTCTTCGGTCTCACCCGTCAGTCATAGAAGAGGATGAGCTGGGCTGGCTGTTGGGCCTTTGCAAAGTGAGCGGTAGATTGAGAGATGGTAGGATGGGCCACGGCCAGAAACTGTTTTTTATTAGTTTTTCGTTTTTGTTTTCTGTTTTGATTTTTAGATTTATATTTTAATCTTTGATTTGAACTTTTCTAACAAAGTTTATTTGCTGAATACTTGCAGCAACAATTGATATTGATTGAGATTTCTTTTGTAAACCTTTATGATAAATATTTTTATATTTTCTTTATTCTTTTTATATGAACCCTTTTTAATATTTTGTAAAAGCCTTTGGGATTAATTTTATTTCTATACTTAATCATGGTTTGATGATATTTCCTTATTTGTTTATAAAGTTTAATTTGATGCATGATATACAAAATAAATTATTTGGTTAACATTACTCCCATCAATTTAGAAAATGGCAATGTATATATTCTATTAAGATTAACATAGAAGTTAGGGTTTGAATTGTAAGTGCTTACCCTAGAGTTTAGGGTTCTTAATTTACTTATATTATTTGTTGATGTGAGTAAAGATTTAATAGCTAAGCATATTGTATTTTGTTTGTGATCTTTATTGATATCACCTTTTAAAATAAAAAGTTATTAACTAAAATGTCTTATGGAAAAGAATTGATAAAAAATATCTCCTAAACACATATAGTTAAGACAATTTGAAATGTCAAAGATGTGCTTAGGTGATTTGCTATAGGAAATATTCCTATAAGGCATTATGGAAATAATATGATTTATCCAATAGATGAGATGGATGTTAAGCTTGATCATAGATTTAGGGTTTAGTGTTTACCAAGAATTCCTATCTTCCATAATTCATAATTCTGAACTTCTGATTAAGGAATTCCTTTCCTAGATATTCTACTTCTTCATATCCATCATCACATGCCAACATGATTAGTTTTGCTTTACAAAAATATTCCTATCCACCTTTAATTCCTCTAAACCATTTATAAATCCAATGAGTGTGACTCTAAAGCTTTTCATAATCTTCACTTATCCAGACTTGGTTATATTAACTATTCTACTACTAATAATCTCTAATTCCAAAAGTGGTTACTTCTAACTTCATTCATACTCTTCCTTAATCATCCATCACTAACATTACTTCAATAGATGTATACATCAAATCCTACTTCACCTCAAGTGTTTAATATTTCCCAAAAGTAAACTACTAACTCTATAATTCAATGCTACTCTAACATCATCTTAATCATACAATCCTATCTTTACTTGACTCCAATATCTCATATTAGAGTTCAATCAAGTTTTACCCACCAATGTTACTTATACAGGATATAAGCATTCAATCTTGGTGACTAAAGCATGATCATTATAATCCTTTGATCCTTTATGGTTTAGGTTTCCAATTGGCTAAACAAGGCTTCATCAAAGCAATATTATAGTTGTATTAGAATTATCTTATGTTTATCTCTATGGAACTAAGAGATATTATTCATTGACTATACCTACTTTTTCCAATAGGATTACTCCTTGATAACTATCTTCAATGTTTATCCCTATAATCTACTTTATCACCATATAATTATATAATCTAAATAACTCTTCTATTCATTCGGGAGTGATTTAACTCCACCAATAGTCCTATTGATCTTATTTACTTCCCACACTCCCATCCTATAGATGATATTTGAATCTAGCATTACCATATACCTTTCCTTACCTCCTTCTTTAAAATATTTAAGTGAATGATATGATAAGAACAGGAGGTAATAGATCAAGTATTGGTAGTTTAAGAATTGGTGAATCAATAGTTGATTACTCAACATTGATGAACAATAGATATTAGAATAAGATTCAATATAGATGACAAAGATTGATATGGAAAGAAAGATATGTGGTGAATGATCTTGACTTAGTTTCCTTCCTAATTAAAGAGTTTGGGTGAAGTGTTACCATGTTTCTCATGGTAAAAATAGAATAGGGATTGAATAGGTCAATAGTTAGTTATTATATTCTTGTTATTTGGTATTCATGAGTTATTGTGATGAATATTATGATATGTGTGGCATCCCGCAAAACCACTACTAGAAAATCGCGTTGTTTTTGTGCATTGCATCATCATGACCGCATGCTCATGTCATCATGCCACATTGCATTTGAGCATCGTCACCATCTTGCATTTGCTTGCATAAAACTATTTTTGAAAAGCCTGGTTTTGTTTTCTAAACGCCCCGTCTTTTATTCAAACGCCAAACCCCGGGTCTTCGGATTCCTTTGTTTGCCTGCTATTGGTTTGCAGAAGCCGTGTTTAAAACAAATAAAATATCAAAGTATTTTTAGTGGGGCGGTCGAACGGGCCGAATCGACCCGAACGACCACCCCAGAAATTAAATCGGTCCCCCATAATTCCTAAACCTACCCAATCTATCGTACCCAACCCCTCTCCACCTCACTCCAACCACTCCCCTCGTGACACCTCACCTCTCCTCTCTTCCCCCACCACTCACACTCTGCCACATCATCCCACCAGCCAACCCCCTCTCTCTCTCTCTCTCAACCCACCAGCACACACCACTCACGCACGCCGAACCGCCCCTGGCCACTCGTTTTGGTCCACCCCCCCTGTCCGCGGGTCCCGCCTGGGTCCCACCTCACCCAGCAGCCCCTGGCTCGCCTGGTACCCACCTGCCCGCGTGCCCGCTCTCTCTCCCTTCTCTCTTTCCCCCGCATCGCCCCAGCGCGCCTCCACGTCGGCGCTGCCCCTCTTCCCCTCTCCGCCGCCGCCTCCGGCCTGGCGCCTCCGCCCGCGGCCGCTTCCCCCTTGCCGCTCCCGTCCTCGCCTCGCGCAGCCGCGCTCGCTCCCTCCGCCGCCTCGCCTCCCGCAAGCACCACCTCGCCACCGCCGCCAGCACGCCTTCTCCGCCGCCCCGCGTCCTCTTTCCCTTCTCCCCTCACCGGCGTCGACCCCGCCGCTCTTGCTCCCCCTCGCAGGCGCCGGCTCCTCCGCTTCCCCTCGCCCCCGCTGCGCCGACCCTCTCCTCCCCGCCACCGCGCCCCTTCTTCCCTGGCGCCGCCGCGCGCGTCCCCGACGCCGCCCGTGCTCCGCCCCGCGCGTGCTCCTCCACCTCGCCGTCGCTCGCCGCCCCTCCGCGTTCCTCCCCGCCAGCGCTCGCCGGCGCCGTGCGCCCGTCCGCCGCCCGTCGTCGGCCGCCCTGCCCTCCTTCCCCTGCTGGCCGAGCTCCTCCCTGCCTCGCCGGACTCCGTCTCCCCGACACGCGAGCACCGCCGAGCCTCCCCGCCGTCGAGCCGCCCCGGCAGCTCTCCTCCGCGAGCCCCCGCCTCCGACCACCTGCAAGCGCCTCCGCGTCCCCTGGCCGCATCCGTGGCCCCAACCGCCGACCTCCCCTCCGGCCGGCCCGCCGCTCGCCTCGGGTCCGCCGCCGCCTCTGTACCCTGCCGTCGACCCCGCTGGTTCGCGTCGTCGGGCCCGGCCGTTCCCTGCCTCTGTCTGGCGCGCCCTCCAGAAGCTCCGGCCCCCTGTTGCTCCTTGCGCGCGTGCACAGTGGCAGTTTGTCCACGTCTCTGTACATGTGTTGCCTCAGTTGTTGATGTGCTTGTAGATGGTCACAAGGTACCCGAGTACGACGACGATGTCCGAAGAAACCGGAACCCCACAAGAACTTCCTCACCGACAAGACCTCCGGGAAGCCGCCATCCGTTTGGCGAAGATGTTTCACCGAGATCGACACCAACCCGTATGGTCCCGATGAACCACCGTCGCCCTGAAATACAAGACTGGTCCATCGGTACGCCAAGTTCGCCGAGTTCTGGGACCTTCAAGATCTCCGTCACGGACACGACATGTACTTCCCTGGGACCCCGAACCCGAAGACCACATGGGACGACAAGTACTCCGACATGGACCCGATTGAAGCAAACCCGAAGATGGTAGATGCGACAAGTACTTCCCCAGATCCGATGCCCGAGGACCACGGATGCGACAATGTCTACCTCACGGAACACCGAGAACTTCCCCCACCCCGGAACGCCAAGACCTACCCCGTTATCCGAGGATGATCCCGTCGAGACCGATCCGTTGAACCCTGGACCCTGAGACCGACCCCGAACCCCGGAACCCAAGTTCGTCGAGGCCCTCTAATGTGTGAACCCCTTCCCGAAACCCTATTTTATAACATAATATAACTTGTCGCATATTAAACATTCATCTTGCATGCATATTTGTGTGGTTTGGGGGCCTTATGCCGATTCACCTCTAATTAAATATGGGGCCCATATGCAGGCAAATCTAGCCTTATATTGGCCTCATTTAAATTGGTGTAGCGAACCCGGTGCTATCTTCTACCATGTTAAACAACATTTAAATTGCGGGGTAGATAAATAACTTGAACCACCTAATTAATGGCGGGACCCCGGTTCCACTTAATATGACCTAATTGCACCGCATCTTTGCCATGTAATACATCATACATGCATCATGCCGATCTTCTGCCGTGTATTAAATATTGCACCCGGTGTTTATTCTAGTGTTTTGCTTCTTCGCGGATAAGGCTGTTGAGTTGATGTGAGCTTCGCCCCGATCTTCGGATGAACCCTTCGGCAATGTTTTTCAGGCGAGCATCTCCCCCTTTCTACCTATCTTACTTTTATAGTATTTATTCCCTCCTATTGATCTATTGCTATCTGTGTTGCGATGCTCTAGTTTCCGTACCTGTAAAACCCCTTGCAGCCATATATTGCCTTGGACACATCCTATTACCTGTTGTTTGGTAGATAGTTGGACTTGCACGTCGTAGTCGCTTGCTCAAGTGCTGTTGCGTGTCGTCCAGTGCCACCGTTGTTGATGTATTGCCGCATGTTGATGTTGGAGATGATCATAGTTTTACTTATCGTTCACTTTAAATTCCTGTTTAACAACTAAAATTGAAGTAAGCAGAGGCATCGGTGGGTGATAGATAATATTTGGTTTCCGAACGCCCACTTGTGTCCCGTAGGACCCCGAGTACTTGATACCTGTTCCTTGATTTATCGCGCTATCCACATCCGGGAGGTATATGGGACCCCCCTGAGCCAGAGCTTGATTCAGTCTTATTTCTTGGGGCCACAAACTAGTTTGAGGTTTTATTTACGATCCTGTACTTATGCCATGCTTTACTGCTTTATTTAAATTGTGCGACAGATAGCACCTGTACTGTTTAGGGTCGGGACACGATTCCGCGGTGTCGACAGTCCCCGTTTGGGGATTTGCTGTCGTTCACAGCCGTATACCCAAACCTTGAGTCCGTCTCGGAGCTTGCTTACTTCGTTGCGGGTAGCTTAATGGGGTGGCCCCCTGAAATAATTCTGAATCCTGTGATTGCTTTGTCGTGAAGGCCTCGTTGGGTTTTGATTTGGTTTTTCCGAGGTTGATCGAGCGTGTGTTGCTATTGGTGCACCCCGACCGGGTAAAACTTTCTGAAAGCCGTGTCCGCGGTTATGGACGACTTGGAGCACAGTATCTCGACCATAGACAAGCATAACTAAAGTTTATTGCTATAAATTTGACTTTATAATGACTAGTAATCAGCTTCACTATAATGGAATGGCTAATTAATACTGCCCACAATTGCTTGTTTGGAGTGTAGCTTGCGACCATTGTACCTGACTAGTAAGTATGGCAACTACAACGGAATGGCTGAATAAAAGTACCAACAACTGCTGGGTTTTTTGGTTATCTCATGCCGTCTCAATCTGATTAGTAAGTGTTGTAACTATCACGGAATGGTTAACTAAAAGTGCCCACTGCTTATTTTATCAGGATGATTATCTAAACCTGACTAGTAATTGCTGCAACGATAACTGAAAACTAAAACTGCCAACTGTGTGAGTTCCTCGGTTGACTTCCTCGTTTGGTCCCGAGGGGGAAACGCCAGGATGGGTTTGTTTGATGATAGTATCAGGTTGGTTCCGGATAGGTCCTTCTTACCCCTCTCTGATTGCCGCCAGTTGTATCGAGTCTCTATAGGTTGTTTAGTGCATGCTGCCGCTGCCGCTCAGTCCACCATACCTTTGTAGGCGAGGACCGCCGAATTCTAGCCTCGCCGTGTACTGGCCTCAGTACTGACGCTCCTCTTTTTCCTTTGCCCTTTGTCGGCACCCCTTTTGTTTAAGCAGGTTTTGAGATCGACGTCGTTAGCAGGGTTACCCTTCCGGCTTGGCCTGGGCAGGGTTATGGACGCCATTGGTTATTCTTCAGGGCTCTTAGCACCATTTGCATCTTGTCCGTAGTCGGACGCTCTATCATTTTCAAGGTGATTTGGATCTTTGTACTGTATATCTGTATTCTTGACTCTTTTAGTCGCTGTTGTATATATTTGTTCTGTGGGTCCCATCGAGGACTGTTGTGTAATGTTATTACTTCGTTTTCCACCCGCACGAAAGTGCCTGGTGGGCACCTTTGAATCGTTTCTATGCGGGTTTGGCGGGAATCGCTGAAACTTGCATAGGTCCGATTCTGAGGGTGTTACAGAGTGGTATCAGAGCTCAGCAGTTGCGATACCCCACAAGTCCAGCCTGTAGGATAACCTAGCTAACGGCCGAAGTAGAGTGTCAAAACTATTTTTGCAAAATCGGTTGGATAGTTCTGATTAGGTCTGATTTTACTCCTTACCCCTCTGCTATTCTCCTCTTACCTCTACGTGTTTTGAATCCGCTCTCTTCTCTCTCTTCGAGTCCAGGATTTCTCGCGGTTGGGTTTCCGTCGTACCTTCAGGGCTTCGCTTCCTCCTTTGGTAACGGTGTTGCTACATCCGGTGTCCTTGCTGTCTGAGAAATCCGTCTACTGTGGTACCATTCTTTGTTCCCTGTTTGTGCCTTCCGGTGTTTTCCGACGCGACGATATCATCTATGCCAGATCCGATTCAGAGTCTGCATCACCCCTTTGTCCCTGAACCTTGTATGTTGAGATCTTCAGTCTGAATCCTGAGAGTTGGTTGCATAATCTGTCTATTCGTGTACATAGTAATGCTTTGAGTGCGGGATGGAGTCGCGACCATACCACTACTCTTATCATTCGCTTATGTACATTGAATGGTGGATCGATGCAATTTTACTCCGTCCACGGAAGCTAGAGGTGGCTTTATTTGCTGATACCTCTACCTTTGATCTTTTGTTTCCGGAGTGCTCTCTCGACGATCACGGACAACGACC
Organism: Avena atlantica; assembly: GCA_910589765.1. Lineage (NCBI taxonomy): Eukaryota > Viridiplantae > Streptophyta > Magnoliopsida > Poales > Poaceae > Avena > Avena atlantica. Next base: position 378,998,526 of record OU342736.1, read on the forward strand.
TCTTGTTAGTGGTGTCGCGAAGTTCTACACGAAGCGAGAAGACGCAGACCGCCAATCTTCCTTCCGGTACCATGAGGCGGATCTCGAGGGCTAGATCCCTTGTTAGTGGTGTCGAATTGTGGCATCCCGCAAAACCACTACTAGAAAATCGCGTTGTTTTTGTGCATTGCATCATCATGACCGCATGCTCATGTCATCATGCCACATTGCATTTGAGCATCGTCACCATCTTGCATTTGCTTGCATAAAACTATTTTTGAAAAGCCTGGTTTTGTTTTCTAAACGCCCCGTCTTTTATTCAAACGCCAAACCCCGGGTCTCCGGATTCCTTTGTTTGCCTGCTATTGGTTAGCAGAAGCCGTGTTTAAAACAAATAAAATATCAAAGTATTTTTAGTGGGGCGGTCGAACGGGCCGAATCGACCCGAACGACCACCCCAGAAATTAAATCGGTCCCCCATAATTCCTAAACCTACCCAACCTATCCTACCCAACCCCTCTCCACCTCACTCCAACCACTCCCCTCGTGACACCTCACCTCTCCTCTCTTCCCCCACCACTCACACTCTGCCACATCATCCCACCAGCCAACCCCCCCTCTCTCTCTCTCAACCCACCAGCACACACCACTCACGCACGCCGAACCGCCCCTGGCCACTCGTTTTGGTCCACCCCCCCTGTCCGCGGGTCCCGCCTGGGTCCCACCTCACCCAGCAGCCCCTGGCCCGCCTGGTACCCACCTGCCCGCGTGCCCGCTCTCTCTCTCCCTTCTCTCCTTTCCCCGCATCGCCCCAGCGCGCCTCCACGCCGGCGCTGCCCCTCTTCCCCTCTCCGCCGCCGCCTCCGGCCTGGCGCCTCCGCCCGCGGCCGCTTCCCCCTCGCCGCTCCCGTCCTCGCCTCGCGCAGCCGCGCTCGCTCCCTCCGCCGCCTCGCCTCCCGCAAGCACCACCTCGCCACCGCCGCCAGCACGCCTTCTCCGCCGCCCCGCGTCCTCTTTCCCTTCTCCCCTCACCGACGTCGACCCCGCCGCTCTCGCTCCTCCTCGCAGGCGCCGGCTCCTCCGCTTCCCCTCGCCCCCGCTGCGCCGACCCTCTCCTCCCCGCCACCGCGCCCCTTCCTCCCTGGCGCCGCCGCGCGCGTCCCCGACGTCGCCCGTGCTCCGCCCCGCGCGTGCTCCTCCACCTCGCCGTCGCTCACCGCCCCTCCGCGTTCCTCCCGCCGGCGCCGTGCGCCCGTCCGCCGCCCGTCGTCGGCCGCCCTGCCCTCCTGCCCCTGCTGGCCGAGCTCCTCCCCGCCTCGCCGGACTCCGTCTCCCCGACACGCGAGCACCGCCGAGCCTCCCCGCCGTCGAGCCGCCCCGGAAGCTCTCCTCCGCGAGCCCCCGCCTCCGACCACCTGCAAGCGCCTCCGCGTCCCCTGGCCGCATCCGTGGCCCCAACCGCCGACCTCCCCTCCGGCCGGCCCGCCGCTCGTCTCGGGTCCGCCGCCGCCTCTGTACCTGCCGTCGACCCCGCTGGTTCGCGCCGCCGGGCCCGGCCGTTCCCTGCCTCTGTCTGGCGCGCCCTCCAGAAGCTCCGGCCCCCTGTTGCTCCTTGTGCGCGTGCACAGTGGCAGTTTGTCCACGTCTCTGTACATGTGTTGCCTCAGTTGTTGATGTGCTTGTAGATGGTCACAAGGTACCCGAGTCCGACGACGATGTCCGAAGAAACCGGAACCCCACAAGAACTTCCTCACCGACAAGACCTCCGGGAAGCCGCCATCCGTTTGGCGAAGATGTTTCACCGAGATCGACACCAACCCGTATGGGCCCGATGAACCACCGGCGCCCTGAAATACAAGACTGGTCCATCGGTACGCCAAGTTCGCCGAGTTCTGGGACCTTCAAGATCTCCGTCACGGACACGACATGTACTTCCCTGGGACCCCGAACCCGAAGACCACATGGGACGACAAGTACTCCGACATGGACCCGATTGAAGCAAACCCGAAGACGGTAGATGCGACAAGTACTTCCCCAGATCCGATGCCCGAGGACCACGGATGCGACAATGTCTACCTCACGGAACACCGAGAACTCCCCCCCCCCCGGAACGCCAAGACCTACCCCGTTATCCGAGGACGATCCCGTCGAGAACGATCCGTCCAACCCTGGACCCTGAGACCGACCCCGAACCCCGGAACCCAAGTTCGTCGAGGCCCTCTAATGTGTGAACCCCTTCTCGAAACCCTATTTTATAACATAATATAACTTGTCGCATATTAAACATTCATCTTGCATGCATATTTGTGTGGTTTGGGGGCCTTATGCCGATTCACCTCTAATTAAATATGGGGCCCATATGCGGGCAAATCTAGCCTTATATTGGCCTCATTTAAATTGGCGTAGCGAACCCGGTGCTATCTTCTACCATGTTAAACAACATTTAAATTGTGGGGTAGATAAATAACTTGAACCACCTAATTAATGGCGGGACCCCGGTTCCACTTAATATGACCTAATTGCACCGCATCTTTGCCATGTCATACATCATACATGCATCATGCCGATCTTCTGCCGTGTATTAAATATTGCACCCGGTGTTTATTCTAGTGTTTTGCTTCTTCGCGGATAAGGCCGTTGAGTTGATGTGAGCTTCGCCCCGATCTTCGGATGAACCCTTCGGCAATGTTTTTCAGGCGAGCATCTCCCCCTTTCTACCTATCTTACTTTTATAGTATTTATTCCCTCCTGTTGATCTATTGCTATCTGTGTTGCGATGCTCTAGTTTCCGTACCTGTAAAACCCCTTGCAGCCATATATTGCCTTGGACACATCCTATTACCTGTTGTTTGGTAGATAGTTGGACTTGCACGTCGTAGTCGCTTGCTCAAGTGCTGTTGCGTGTCGTCTAGTGCCACCGTTGTTGATGTATTGCCGCATGTTGATGTTGGAGATGATCATAGCTTTACTTATCGTTCACTTTAAATTCCTGTTTAACAACTAAAATTGAAGTAAGCAGAGGCATCGGTGGGTGATAGATAATATTTGGTCTCCGAACGCCCACTTGTGTCCCGTAGGACCCCGAGTACTTGATACCTGTTCCTTGATTTATCGCGCTATCCACATCCGGGAGGTATATGGGACCCCCCTGAGCCAGAGCTTGATTCAGTCTTATTTCTTGGGGCCACAAACTAGTTTGAGGTTTTATTTACGATCCTGTACTTATGCCATGCTTTACTGCTTTATTTAAATTGTGCGACAGATAGCACCTGTCCTGTTTAGGGTCGGGACACGATTCCGCGGTGTCGACAGTCCCCGTTTGGGGATTTGCTGTCGTTCACAGCCGTATACCCAAACCTTGAGTCCGTCTCGGAGCTTGCTTACTTCGTTGCGGGTAGCTTAATGGGGTGGCCCCCTGAAATAATTCTGAATCCTGTGATTGCTTTGTCGTGAAGGCCTCGTTGGGTTTTGATTTGGTTTTTCCGAGGTTGATCGAGCGTGTGTTGCTATTGGTGCACCCCGGCCGGGTAAAACTTTCTGAAAGCCGTGTCCGCGGTTATGGACGACTTGGAGCACAGTATCTCGACCATAGACAAGCATAACTAAAGTTTATTGCTATAAATTTGACTTTATAATGACTAGTAATCAGCTTCACTATAATGGAATGGCTAATTAATACTGCCCACAATTGCTTGTTTGGAGTGTCGCTTGCGACCATTGTACCTGACTAGTAAGTATGGCAACTACAACGGAATGGCTGAATAAAAGTACCAACAACTGCTGGGTTTTTGGGTTATCTCATGCCGTCTGAATCTGATTAGTAAGTGTTGTAACTATCACGGAATGGTTAACTAAAAGTGCCCACTTCTTATTTTATCAGGATGATTATCTAAACCTGACTAGTAATTGCTGCAACGATAACTGAAAACTAAAACTGCCAACTGTGTGAGTTCCTCGGTTGACTTCCTCGTTTGGTCCCGAGGGGGAAACGCCAGGATGGGTTTGTTTGATGATAGTATCAGGTTGGTTCCGGATAGGTCCTTCTTACCCCTCTCTGATTGCCGCCAGTTGTATCGAGTCTCTATAGGTTGTTTAGTGCATGCTGCCGCTGCCGCTCAGTCCACCATACCTTTGTAGGTGAGGACCGCCGAATTCTAGCCTCGCCGTGTACTGGCCTCAGTACTGACGCTCCTCTTTTTCCTTTGCCCTTTGTCGGCACCCCTTTTGTTTAAGCAGGTTTTGAGATCGACGTCGTTAGCAGGGTTACCCTTCCGGCTTGGCCTGGGCAGGGTTATGGACGCCATTGGTTATTCTTTAGGGCTCTTAGCCCCATTTGCATCTTGTCCGTAGTCGGACGCTCTATCATTTTCAAGGTGATTTGGATCTTTGTACTGTATATCTGTATTCTTGACTCTTTTAGTCGCTGTTGTATATATCTGTTCTGTGGGTCCCATCGAGGACTGTTGTGTAATGTTATTACTTCGTTTTCCACCCGCACGAAAGTGCCTGGTGGGCACCTTTGAATCGTTTCTATGCGGGTTTGGCGGGAATCGCTAAAACTTGCATAGGTCCGATTCTGAGGGTGTTACAATATGATCCCTTAAGGATCAGATATTAATCATTTAAGCAATGCATTTAATTGTTATTATATTTGATCTACCCTTAGACCAAATTATGTTTACCCAAAATAAGGTTTTTAACAAAGGTCATATTGAAACTTATCGCAGTCAACTTGGTGAGCTACTTCAATTCCATCAAGTTGAGAGAAGCTTCAATCACTTTGATAAGTTTTGTTTAAAAGCGCGAAAATTATTCGGATTTTCTATGCATGAATGCAATGCACACATCTGGGTTCTGCCTATTTCTAAGCTCTAATGTTGGGATGTTACATTCAACATCATTACCGATAAGTACTCTTTTCTCGTTCCCGTGATATGTGATCCCTTGTGAGCCAGTCACATGCTTGCAAGCTAATTGGATGACATTCCACCGAGAGGGCCCAGAGTATATCTATCTATCATATGGATGTACAAATCCCACTCTTGATCCATGTGCATCAACACATACTTTCCGAACACTCAATGCCACCTTTATAGCCACCTAGTTACGGTGTGGTGTTTGATGTCATCAAAGCATCCTTCCAGTGATGGTGATTAGCATGATCTCATGTTCGAAGGAATTAGGTTACTATGTATCAGAAAGCTTATAGCAAACAAACTATTGAAATGACTTGATCTTTATGCTACACTTATCTATAGGAGTATATCCATCACACCATTCTCCTAATGACATGATCTTGTTGTTAATAACATCCCAATGTTCATGATCAGGAAACCATAATCATCTATCAACCAACAAGCTAGTATTATAAAGAGGCTTTACTAGGGACTCTAATTAGTTTACAAATCACACAAGTATTAATGTTTCTGGCTAATACTATTATAGCATGAATGTAAACATTTATCATAAACACAAAGATATAATAATAACCACTTTTATTATTGCCTCTAGGGCATATCTCCAACAGTGTAGGGCTATAACAACACACCCCAAAGTTCGCATTCCCCATCTAGATAACCCCACACTGTCACCTTGAGCGCTAGATGGTTCCAATAAACACCACAATTTCATAGATACATCCAACTCAAAATATAACTCATGATAAGTATTTCTGTAATGTTTAGCCTAAGTGTCGCACGGTGTGCACACTGTCAACTTCACACACGTGGGGACAAGCAGAGACTAATTAAAGCACTTGAGTAGCACAGTAGATCTACTTGATTACAAATCTCATGATCACAATAAGATCACACATAGAGAGAGAGATGAACACATAGCTACCGGTAGAGCCCTTAGCCTCGAGGGAGAACTACTCCTCCTCATCATGGGAGTCACCAACGGCGATGTAGATGGCGGTGGAGTTGATGGAGATGGCTCCAGGGGAAATTCCCCGTCCCGATAGGGTACCGGAACAGAGACTTCTGTCCCCCAAATCTCCTCTTCGATGGTGGCGGTGCTGCGAAACTTTTCGTGGATTTCTAATCTGGTTAGGGTTTTTGTCTCGGAGAGACGTATATATAGGCGAAAGGGCACGGTCGGTGGATCCTCGAGGGGCCCACACCATAGCCAGGCACGGCCTAGGGTGGGCCCTCGCCACCCTATGGTGTGGCCGCCTCGTGTGATGGGGATATGCCTACTGGGGTATACCCAGCAAGGCGTTTCCGACTGGACCGAGAGCTGGCAAGTGGGCCTGCAGAACGTCGAGTGGATTGAAGCCCAGCAAGGTACCGAGCGATTGGAAGCTGAAGGCCCAGGCGAGTAGATAGGCCCAGTCGGATTGGGATAAACGACTGTTAAAGCTGTAACTGAATCGGTTGAGATATGTAAACCCTAGGGGAGGTGATCCTATATAAACCTCCCTAAAGGGTGAGTAGAGATACATTCCCTCATACACCCAAGCGACTCGCCGCCTAGCCGCCGAGCTCGCCCATTGTAACACCTCCATAATACAATCTAGCAGGAGTAGGTCTTTACCCTCCGGGGGGCCGAGCCTGGGTAAAACCCTGTGTCTTTGCCCTCATCTCGCACCGCAGATGGCTGGCCGCCCTTGCCCCTCGTTCTACTACTCGCTGTCGATTGCAGCATCTGCCGTGACCATTCCCACGACAGTGGCGCCCACCGTGGGGCCTGGCCGGTCTGGTCGGTGTTCTGCGGCGAGATCCAATCTGCCCATCAACGAGACGGTCGCCACCGGCCGCATGATAGCGATCGGCGAGATGCTCCAGATCTTGCCGAGCAGCTACGTCCCGGCGGTGCGACCCATCACGCACAGCGTGATCCTGCCAATCGGCACGATCAGCCTCTTCGTCGGCCTCACCGACGTCATCGTCTCGGAGGACTCGGCTCGCATCCGCGAGTCGCCGCCACGCGATCGGCTCTCCGAGAGCCAGGTCCGCACGATCCACCGCCTCGCCTCCGAGTATAACTCGGCCCACAACAATGTGGCCGGGAATTCAGCGGCCGCGGAAGATGCAGCCCTCACCGACGACGCCGACTCGGCGACCCCGGCGTCACTCACCGGATCCATCACCGCGGCCTCGTCCGCAGGCTCCATCGCCCAGGTCTCCAACGTGGGAGACTTCGAGGACCCCTCCATCCTCGGGATCTTCGAATTCGACTCCGGGTCAGAGAACTCCGCCGACCTCCGCGATGGGACCAGTCGCCACGCCGCGGCCTACATGGCCACCGGCGCCGATCCGCCGGAGGATCCTTTCTCCACCCCAATCCCTCCTAACGCCACGGCAACGGAGGTCGAGGAACTCCGCCTGAAACTGGCGGAGGCGGTGCGCAAGGAGCAAGCCGAGCGCGAAAAATTTCGCCTCGAGCAGGTGACGGCGCAGGAGCTGTCGCGCTACCACCAGCAGCGGATCAGGTCACGTCTGAACCCCACCGTTCAAGGGCGTGCCCTGAACTTCGACGACGAAAACGACCCGGCCCGCATAGCCGAGCGCGCAATCTGCGAGAACGCGCCACCAGGAGGAAGCGCCCGGCCCCCGCCAGGATCAACGGCGATGGGTGCCCCACCACCACCCAATCGCACCCCCCAGGGACCAGCCGCGGATAGTAGTCTCCTCACGGGAGCGAGATGCAAACGGCCTCCCACTGTTCTCCACCCCGATGGACAACCTCGTGGCAGGCCGAGCAGCAGCCGACAGCATCACGGCCACTGGCGACGGCGCCCTACAGATCCAGTACGTCAGGGCCCTGCTCGCGAAGGCCGTCGAGCAGCAAAAAGCGGGCGCCGACTCGCAAGGTCGAGTATACTCACGTTCCTCGGGAAGCAGAGCGGCCTCCAGCGGCCGCCCAGCGGCGGCAAACACCCTCAACTGCCCGCCACCAGAGCCACTGCAGCTCCAGCACCAACCCGAGAACGCGGCACTCTCCACCAACGACCCCAGGCCGGCGACCAACTTCGTCGCCGCAAACGGGCAACCCATCGACGCCCGCACCCACATCATCAACAATGTGGCATCCCGCAAAACCACTACTAGAAAATCGCGTTGAATTTGTGCATCGCATCGTCATCATCATGCATTGTTTGTCTAAAACTATTTTGGAAAAGCCTGGTTTTGTTTTCTAAACGCCCCGTCTTTTAATTCAAAACCAAAACCGGGTCTCCGGAATATTTTGTTCTGACTAAACACGGGTTGCAACGGTCCGTTCAAAATGAATAAAATATTATATTATTTTCGTGGAGCAGTCGAACGGGCCGGATAGACCCGAACGACTACCCCCAGAAATTAAATCGGTCCACCCCTTTTTCCTATAGCTACCAAACTACCTACCCAGCCCAACCCTCCACATCACCCCACCCAATAACCTGCTGCCACCTCACCCTCTCCTCTCCCTCTACCCTATCCCACTCTGCCACCTAGACTAAACCCAACCCCCCCACTCATCCACACCCCACCAACACACACAGGGCCACACACACACACGCACAACAACACGCACACACACACGCGCTACACACACCACCGCGTGGCCACCTGCCCAGATCCCCACCAACCCCCGGTCCCACCACCATCTTCCTCCTCCCGCTCGCGTGACCTCCTCCCTCCCTCCTTTCCTCTCTCTGGCACCTCGCCGGCCCCCGCCGCCGGAGCCGCACGCGCTCGCGACCCCGAACCCATCCCCGCCGCTCCTCCCTGCCCCTCCCCGTCGAGGACCTCGCTCCGCCGCCAGTCGCGCTAGCCGCGCCCGTCCGCGCCCTCCCGCACCGCGCCGGGCTCGCCGCGTCCGCTCCGGCCGACCCCGCGCGCCGGCGAGCCTCGCCTCTCCTCCACTCGCCTCCTCTCCCTGGCCACGTCCTCCTCTTCCCCTCCTCTGGCCGCCCGCCTCCGCGCCGGCGAGCGCCGCGCCCGGCCGCGCCTGCGACCGCCTCCCCGACCCCGGCTCCACCCTCCGCCTCGTCGGCTTCCGCGAGCGCCGCCCGCTCGCCGGCTCCGCCTCGCTGCCGCGACCTCTCCAGCGCCCCTCCTCGCGAGCTCCCCGCCTCCATCTGCGCGCGTCGCCGCCTCGTCCTCCGCCCCGCTCGCCGGCCCCGGCCTGCGCGCCTCTGGCCGCGGCCGCCCGCCTCTACCTCAGCCGCCCCTAGCCCCTGCCTCCGCCCAACCTCGCCTGCCGCGCCGCCCCTGCTCCACCCTCTCGCCCTCATCCCTCGCTCGCCGTGCTCTCACCCTCGTCGCCGGCCGCTGCGAGCCACCGCCGGTCCCGCGCCGTCGCCTCGCCACGGGCCCGCTCTGCGCCGCCACGACCTCGACCTCGGTCTCCGGAGCCTTCCGTCGCCGGCCACCCTCTGCAGCAGCCGCCGCCATCCGCAGCAGCCCCGACGCCCCGTTGGTTCGACAAGCTCGCCGCAGAGGACCATTGCCCAATGTCGGGGTCAACAGGATCATCCCGACAACAGGGCCGACCCGATGCCGAACCAAGATATCCACGGACCCGTGGACATCCCCTTCACCGTTCCTCGAAGCCCGAGCGGCAAGGACGCCTTCCCAGAGTTCAAGGACCCATCCCGTAAAGGCCTTAAACCCTTCAAGTTAATTGCGACAACGAGCTCGACACCGACAACCGAGTGGGACCCCGAGTACTTCGTCGCGGAAACTAGGGGCGATGACGCCAAGTCGACAAGATCTACCTCACGGAGCGGCGAACCCCGGACCCCGAAGACCCCATGGCCTCCGCTGCAGAACAACAAGTCCTTCGGAGTGAAACCAACAAGATCTACCGCCGGACGCCAAGTACTCTTTTCCGTATCCGAAGACCGAACCCCGGACGCCAAGATCGCCACCGGATACGCCAAGCACTTCGCCGCGGAACGCCAAGGTCTTCTCCCCGAACGCCAAGACCGACAACATGGCCCGACCACCGCGGATGCGCTAAGATCTACCCCGTTACCGAGAACGATCCCGCCGAGTCCGAGCCCGTCGAACCCTGAACCCTGAGACCGACCCCGAACCCGGGAACCAAGATCGTCGAGACCCCTAATGTGTGACCTTTTTCCTCGAGCCCTATTTTATAAATGAAATAACAACTTGTTGCATATTAATCATTCATCTCGCATGCATATTTGTGTGGTTTGGGGACCTTATGCCGATTCACCTCTAATTAAATATGGGGCCCATATGCGGGCAAATCTGGTCTCATATTGGCCTCATTTAAATTTGTGCATCGAACCGGTACTATCTTTTGTCATGTTCAAACAACATTTAATTTGCGGGGTAGATAAACAACTTGAACCATATAATCATTTGTCGGGACCCCTGGGTCCACTTAATATGACCTAATTGCATCGCACCTTTGCCATGCCATACATCATACATGCATCATGCCCGATCTTTTGTCGTAGCATTAAATATTGCATCCGGTGTTTCTCCTAGTGTTTTGCTTCTTCGCGGATAAGGCCGTTGAGTTGATGTGAGCTTCGCCCCAATCTTCGGTTGAATCTTCGGCAATGTTTTCAGGCGAGCATCTCCCCCTTTCTACCTATCTTATTTTTTATAGTCTTTATTCCCTCCTGTTGATCTATTGCTATCTGTGTTGCGATGCTTTAGTTTCCGTACCTGTGATATACCGTGCAACCCTATATAGCCTTGGACACATCCTATTACCGTTGTTTGGTAGATAGTTGGACTTGCGCGTCGTAGCCGCTTGCTCAAGTGCTGTCGCGTGTCGTCACTTGCCACGGTTGTTGGAGTATTGCCACCTGTTTGATGTTGGAGATGATCTCGGCTTTACTTTTCGTTCACTTTAATTCCTGTTTAACAACTAAAATTAAAGTAAGCAGAGGCATCGGTGGGTGATAGATAATATTTGGTTTCCGAACGCCCACTTGTGTCCCGTAGGACCCCCAGTACTTGATACCTGTTCCTTGATTTATCGCGCTATCCACATCCGGGAGGTATATGGGACCCCCCTGAGCCAGAGCATGATTCATTCTTATTTCTTGGGGACACAAACTAGTTTGAGGTTTTATTTACGATCTTGTACTTATGCCATGCTACTTATGTATTTACGATTGTGCGAGGAGCACACTGTACTGTTTGGAATCGGGACACGTTTACGCGGTGTCGACAAGCCCAGCCACACTTTCGGGTTCCCAGTCGCTCACAGCCGTCCACCCAAACCTTGAGTCCGTCTCGGAGCTAGCTTACTTCGTTGCGGGTTCTACTTAAGGGGTGGCCCCTGAAATATTTCTGAATCCTGTGATTGCTTTGTCGAGAAGGCCTCGTTGGGTTTTGTTTTGGTTTTTCCGAGGTTGATCGAGTGTGTGTTGCTATTGGTGCACCCCGGCCGGGTAAAACTTTCTGAAAGCCGTGTCCGCGGATATGGACGACTTGGAGCACAGTATCTCGACCATAGACAAGCATAACTAAAGTTTATTGCTATAAATTTGACTTTATAATGACTAGTAATCAGCTTCACTATAATGGAATGGCTAAATAATACTGCCCACAATTGCTTGTTTGGTTTGTTGCTTGCGACCATTGTACCTGACTAGTAAGTATTGCAACTACAACGGAATGGCTGAATAAAAGTACCAACAACTGCTGGGTTTTGGGTTATCTCATGCTAATTGTATCTGACTAGTAAGTGTTGCAACTATCATGGAATAGTTAATTAAAAGTGGCCACTGCTTATTTTATCAGGATGATTATCTACACCTGACTAGTAATTGCTGCAACGACAACTGAATAAATAAAACTGCCAACTGTGTAAGTTCCTCGGTTGACTTCCTCGATGGTCTCGAGGGGGAAACGCCAGGACGGGTTTGATTGGTGGTAGTATCAGGTTGGTTCCGAATAGGTCTTTCTTACCCCCCCCCCCTCCTCTCTGATAGCCGCCAGTTGTATCGAGTCTCTATAGGTTGTTTAGTGCATGCTGCCGCTTCAGTCCACCATACCTGTGTAGGCGAGGACCGCCGAATTCTAGCCTCGCCGTGTACTGGCCTCAGTACTGACGCTCCTCTTTTTCCTTTGCCCTATGTCGGCACCCCTTTTGTTTAAGCAGGTTTGAGATCGACGTCGTTAGCAGGGTTACCCTTCCGGCTTGGCCTGGGCAGGGTTATGGACGCCATTGGTTTTTCTTCAGGGCTCTTAGCCCCATTTGCATCTTGTCCGTAGCTGGACGCTCTATCGTTTTCAAGGTGATTTGGATCTTTGTATATTATATCTGTATTCTTGACTCATTGAGTCGTTGTTATATATATCTGTTCTGTGGGTCCCATCGAGGACTGTTGTGTAATGTTATTACTTCGTTTTCCACCCGCACGAAAGTGCCTGGTGGGCACCTTTGAATCGTTTCTATGCGGGTTTGGCGGGTTTTCTCTAAAACTTGCATAGGTCCGATTCTGAGGGTGTTACAGAGTGGTATCAGAGCTCAGCAGTTACGATACCCCACAAGTCCAGCCTGTAGGATAACCTAGCTAACGGCCGAAGTAGAGTGTCGAAACTATTTTTGCAAAAACGGTTGGATAGTTCTGATTAGGTCTGATTTTACTCCTTACCCCTTTGCTATTCTTCTCTTACCTCTACGTGTTTTGAATCCGCTCTCGTCCCTTTCTTCGAGTCTAGGAATTCTCGTGGTTGGGTTCCGTCGTACCTTCAGGGTGTCGCTTCCTTCTTTGATAACGGTGTTGCTACATCAGGTCTTCGTGCTATCCGAGGAATCCTTTATCTGTGGTACCATTCTTTGTTCCTTGTTTGTGCCTTCCGGTGTTTTCCGACGCGACGACATCCACTACGCCAGATCCGATGCAGAGTCTGCATCACTCCGGCGTTTCCGAACCTCGCTTGTCGAGATCTTCAGTCTAACTCCGAGAGTTGGTTGCCTAATCCGCCTATTCGTGTGCAGAGTAATGGTTTGGGTGCGCGATGGACTGATCACCATCCGACTACTCTTATCATTCGCTCTAGTACATCGAATCACTGGGTCCAGCAGTTTTACTCCGTCCACGGAAGTTAGGGGTGGCTTTATTCGTTGATACCTCTACCTTCGACCTTTTGTTCCGGAGTGTTCTCTCGTCGATCACGGACAACGACCTCTTGTTAGTGGTGTCGCGAGGATCTACACGAAGCGAGAAGATTCAGATCGCCTACCTTCCTCCCGGTACCATGAGGCGGATCTCGAGGGCGAGATCCATTGTTAGTGGTGTCGAATTGTGGCATCCCGCAAAACCACTACTAGAAAATCGCGTTGAATTTGTGCATCGCATCGTCATCATCATGCATTGTTTGTCTAAAACTATTTTGGAAAAGCCTGGTTTTGTTTTCTAAACGCCCCGTCTTTTAATTCAAAACCAAAACCGGGTCTCCGGAATATTTTGTTCTGACTAAACACGGGTTGCAATGGTCCGTTCAAAATGAATAAAATATTATATTATTTCCGTGGAGCAGTCGAACGGGCCGGATAGACCCGAACGACTACCCCCAGAAATTAAATCGGTCCACCCCTTTTTCCTACAGCTACCAAACTACCTACCCAGCCCAACCCTCCACATCACCCCACCCAATAACCTGCTGCCACCTCACCCTCTCCTCTCCCTCTACCCTATCCCACTCTGCCACCTAGACTAAACCCAACCCCCCCACTCATCCACACCCCACCAACACACACAGGGCCACACACACACACGCACAGCAACACGCACACACACACGCGCTACACACACCACCGCGTGGCCACCTGCCCAGATCCCCACCAACCCCCGGTCCCACCACCATCTTCCTCCTCCCGCTCGTGTGACCTCCTCCCTCCCTCCTTTCCTCTCTCTGGCACCTCGCCGGCCCCGCCGCCGGAGCCGCACGCGCTCGCGACCCCGAACCCATCCCCGCCGCTCCTCCCTGCCCCTCCCTGTCGAGGACCTCGCTCCGCCGCCAGTCGCGCTAGCCGCGCCCGTCCGCGCCCTCCCGCACCGCGCCGGGCTCGCCGCGTCCGCTCCGGCCGACCCCGCGCGCCGGCGAGCCTCGCCTCTCCTCCGCTCGCCTCCTCTCCCTGGCCACGTCCTCCTCTTCCCCTCCTCTGGCCGCCCGCCTTCGCGCCGGCGAGCGCCGCGCCCGGCCGCGCCTGCGACCGCCTCCCCGACCCCGGCTCCACCCTCCGCCTCGTCGGCTTCCGCGAGCGCCGCCCGCTCTCCGGCTCCGCCTCGCCGCCGCGACCTCTCCAGCGCCCCTCCTCGCAAGCTCCCCGCCTCCATCTGCGCGCGTCGCCGCCTCGTCCTGCGCCCCGCTCGCCGGCCCCGGCCTGCGCGCCTCTGGCCGCGGCCGCCCGCCTCTACCTCAGCCGCCCCTGGCCCCTGCCGCCGCCCTCCGGCCAACCTCGCCTGTCGCGCCGCCCCTGCTCCACCCTCTCGCCCTCATCCCTCGCTCGCCGTGCTCTCACCCTCGTCGCCGGCCGCTGCGAGCCACCGCCGGTCCCGCGCCGTCGCCTCGCCACGGGCCCGCTCTGCGCCGCCACGACCTCGACCTCGGTCTCCGGAGCCTTCCGTCGCCGGCCACCCTCTGCAGCAGCCGCCGCCATCCGCAGCAGCCCCGACGCCCCGTTGGTTCGACAAGCTCGCCGCAGAGGACCATTGCCCAATGTCGGGGTCAACAGGATCATCCCGACGACAGGGCCGACCCGATGCCGAACCAAGATATACACGGACCCGTGGACATCCCCTTCACCGTTCCTCGAAGCCCGAGCGGCAAGGACGCCTTCCCAGAGTTCAAGGACCCATCCCGTAAAGGCCTTAAACCCTTCAAGTTAATTGCGACAACGAGCTCGACACCGACAACCGAGTGGGACCCCGAGTACTTCGTCGCGGAAACTAGGGGCGATGACGCCAAGTCGACAAGATCTACCTCACGGAGCGGCGAACCCCGGACCCCGAAGACCCCATGGCCTCCGCTGCAGAACAACAAGTCCTTCGGAGTGAAACCAACAAGATCTACCGCCGGACGCCAAGTACTCTTTTCCGTATCCGAAGACCGAACCCCGGACGCCAAGATCGCCACCGGATACGCCAAGCACTTCGCCGCGGAACGCCAAGGTCTTCTCCCCGAACGCCAAGACCGACAACATGGCCCGACCACCGCGGATGCGCTAAGATCTACCCCGTTACCGAGAACGATCCCGCCGAGTCCGAGCCCGTCGAACCCTGAACCCTGAGACCGACCCCGAACCCCGGAACCAAGATCGTCGAGACCCCTAATGTGTGACCTTTTTCCTCGAGCCCTATTTTATAAATGAAATAACAACTTGTTGCATATTAATCATTCATCTCGCATGCATATTTGTGTGGTTTGGGGACCTTATGCCGATTCACCTCTAATTAAATATGGGGCCCATATGCGGGCAAATCTGGTCTCATATTGGCCTCATTTAAATTTGTGCATCGAACCGGTACTATTTTTTGTCATGTTCAAACAACATTTAATTTGCGGGGTAGATAAACAACTTGAACCATATAATCATTTGTCGGGACCCCTGGGTCCACTTAATATGACCTAATTGCATCGCACCTTTGCCATGCCATACATCATACATGCATCATGCCCGATCTTTTGCCGTAGCATTAAATATTGCATCCGGTGTTTCTCCTAGTGTTTTGCTTCTTCGCGGATAAGGCCGTTGAGTTGATGTGAGCTTCGCCCCAATCTTCGGTTGAATCTTCGGCAATGTTTTCAGGCGAGCATCTCCCCCTTTCTACCTATCTTATTTTTTATAGTCTTTATTCCCTCCTGTTGATCTATTGCTATCTGTGTTGCGATGCTTTAGTTTCCGTACCTGTGATATACCGTGCAGCCCTATATAGCCTTGGACACATCCTATTACCGTTGTTTGGTAGATAGTTGGACTTGCGCGTCGTAGCCGCTTGCTCAAGTGATGTCGCGTGTCGTCACTTGCCACGGTTGTTGGAGTATTGCCACCTGTTTGATGTTGGAGATGATCTCGGCTTTACTTTTCGTTCACTTTAATTCCTGTTTAACAACTAAAATTGAAGTAAGCAGAGGCATCGGTGGGTGATAGATAATATTTGGTTTCCGAACGCCCACTTGTGTCCCGTAGGACCCCGAGTACTTGATACATGTTCCTTGATTTATCGCGCTATCCACATCCGGGAGGTATATGGGACCCCCCTGAGCCAGAGCATGATTCATTCTTATTTCTTGGGGCCACAAACTAGTTTGAGGTTTTATTTACGATCCTGTACTTATGCCATGCTACTTATGTATTTACGATTGTGCGAGGAGCACACTGTACTGTTTAGGATCGGGACACGTTTACGCGGTGTCGACAAGCCCAGCCACACTTTCGGGTTCCCAGTCGCTCACAGCCGTCCACCCAAACCTTGAGTCCGTCTCGGAGCTAGCTTACTTCGTTGCGGGTTCTACTTAAGGGGTGGCCCCCTGAAATATTTCTGAATCCTGTGATTGCTTTGTCGAGAAGGCCTCGTTGGGTTTTGTTTTGGTTTTTCCGAGGTTGATCGAGTGTGTGTTGCTATTGGTGCACCCCGGCCGGGTAAAACTTTCTGAAAGCCGTGTCCGCGGATATGGACGACTTGGAGCACAGTATCTCGACCATAGACAAGCATAACTAAAGTTTATTGCTATAAATTTGACTTTATAATGACTAGTAATCAGCTTCACTATAATGGAATGGCTAAATAATACTGCCCACAATTGCTTGTTTGGTTTGTCGCTTGCGACCATTGTACCTGACTAGTAAGTATTGCAACTACAACGGAATGGCTGAATAAAAGTACCAACAACTGCTGGGTTTTGGGTTATCTCATGCTAATTGTATCTGACTAGTAAGTGTTGCAACTATCACGGAATAGTTAATTAAAAGTGGCCACTGCTTATTTTATCAGGATGATTATCTACACCTGACTAGTAATTGCCGCAACGACAACTGAATAAATAAAACTGCCAACTGTGTGAGTTCCTCGGTTGACTTCCTCGATGGTCTCGAGGGGGAAACGCCAGGACGGGTTTGATTGGTGGTAGTATCAGGTTGGTTCCGAATAGGTCTTTCTTACCCCCCCCCCCCCTCTCTGATAGCCGCCAGTTGTATCGAGTCTCTATAGGTTGTTTAGTGCATGCTGCCGCTGCCGCTTCAGTCCACCATACCTGTGTAGGCGAGGACCGCCGAATTCTAGCCTCGCCGTGTACTGGCCTCAGTACTGACGCTCCTCTTTTTCCTTTGCCCTATGTCGGCACCCCTTTTGTTTAAGCAGGTTTGAGATCGACGTCGTTAGCAGGGTTACCCTTCCGGCTTGTCCTGGGCAGGGTTATGGACGCCATTGGTTATTCTTCAGGGCTCTTAGCCCCATTTGCATCTTGTTCGTAGCTGGACGCTCTATCGTTTTCAAGGTGATTTGGATCTTTGTATATTATATCTGTATTCTTGACTCATTGAGTCGCTGTTATATATATCTGTTCTGTGGGTCCCATCGAGGACTGTTGTGTAATGTTATTACTTCGTTTTCCACCCGCACGAAAGTGCCTGGTGGGCACCTTTGAATCGTTTCTATGCGGGTTTGGCGGGTTTTCGCTAAAACTTGCATAGGTCCGATTCTGTGGGTGTTACAAACAACCAATGCTGGCGCGCACGCCATCCCGACGACTTGCGGCACACCCTAACTAATCGCCGCGACGGCGAGCCTATGGGGTCGCTCAGTCGACTCGGGCCCAAGTGCTTCGGACCAATGATCCGAGGCGAGAAGTACCCGCCAAACTTCAAGGCGCCAAAGGAGATAGAAAAGTACGACTCCTCGTACGACCCCGCCGTCTGGCTCGACACATACCTCATGGCAATGGGGATCGCGGGTCACACTGACCTACTCGCCGCCCGTTACCTCCCCCTGATGATGGAGGGGACGTGCAGGCAGTGGATCAACACTCTCCCCCAGGACAGTATCGACTCCTGGGAGGAAATGCGCGACGCCTTCGTCAGGCACTTCGAGTGCTCCTACACCCGCGCCACCACTATTGAGGACCTGGAACGATGCGTCCAGGGACCCCGCGAGTCGACCCGCAACTGGGTCCAACGGTGGCAAGAGCTTTGGTACAACGCGGTCGGCATCCACCCGGACACCGCGATCCATTGCTTCAAGACCTCGTGCCGCTACGAGCCTCTAGTCGTCAAGCTCAAGCGACACTCCCGCACACTCGACAACATCCCCGACCTCCTCGAGATCGCCAAACGGTACGCCGAGGAAGATCCAAACCAGGAAACTGACGACGAGTCAGGAGGGCAACGCCGCACGGGCGGCAACGACGGCGGACGCCGAACCGACCTACGCTATAGCGGCACTCGCCTCACTGGCAAGCGCCGCAGTGACGGGCGAGTCGACTTCCTCGCCAACGCCGGGCATGCGCAGCGCGAGCCCAAGAGCTACCGCCGCGACGGAGGGCAACGCCGCGATGGCGGCAATTACAAGAACAAGCCAAGGTTCGATCCCGCGGCCCTCCTTAACCAACCATGTGCATTCCATAGCAGGGAAGGGAAGCCCGCAACGCACACCACCGCCGACTGCCACACCCTCAGGGAAATCGAGAAGGCACGGCAAGCGCGGGAGGACCCCGACAACGACCCGCCAAATGGCGGAAAATTCGGCAAAGTAGCCGGCTCGCTCCACACCTTCACAGGCTTCAACACAAAGCGCGAGAAGAAGGTCATCGCCCGCGCCGTTGCCGTCAATGCGGTGGCCCAAATAGACGCCCCCCAGTTCCTGAACTGGTCGGAACAGCCCATCACCTGGAGCCGGCAAGACCACTCGCCGCGCATCGAGTACCCAGGACGAGTCGCCTTGGTGGTCAAGCCCAAGGTTGGCGATTACTGGCTCCCCAAGACACTGATGGACGGCGGTAGCTCCATCAACATCCTCTACCTCGACACCTTCAGGCGGCTGCGGCTCCCGCAGTCGATGATCGAGACGACCCACACCACGTTCCACGGCATCGTCCCTGGTCGGAAGGCGTATCCGATCGGCAAGGTCACGCTGCCAGTCACTTTCGGCACGCCGGCAAACTTCCGCACCAAGCGGATCATCTTCGAGCTGGTGCCCTTCGACAGCCCTTACCACTGCGTCCTGGGGCGCCAGGCGTTCGTTAAATTCATGGCAGCGCCCCACTACGCGTACAACGCGATGAAGCTCCCCGGGCCGTGCGGCGTCATCACCATCAACGGCGACCCCGACATGGCCGCCGAGTGCGAGGCCAAAGGAGCCGAGCTCGCCGACGCCGTCATCGCGGCAGAGACTAATCACGCCGACGAGCTCGCCAAATACGCGAGCGGGGTCAACAATGACGACCCCACAATACTCAAGAAGCCCAACTCAGAGGGCGCAAACACCTCAACCTTTGAGGCCACGACGCACACTCGCACCGTCGAGCTGGTCCCAGGCGACTCCAGCCAGACGGTGACGATCGGGACAGTCATGAGCCCAGCATAGGAAGGCGCGCTCATCGAGTTCCTCCGTGAGAACAGGGACATCTTCGCATGGAAACCCTCCGACATGCCTGGTGTCCCTAGGGAGCTCGCTGAGCACAAGCTGAACGCCGACCCCAAAGTGCGACCTGTCAAGCAGTCGCTACGGCCCTTCAATGAAGAACGTTGTCGAGCAATCGTCGAGGAAGTGCAGCGTCTACTCGCTGCCGGCTTCATCCGGACAATCAAGTACTCCAAGTGGCTGGCAAACCCAGTCCTGGTCGAGAAGAAAAACGGGACCTGGAGAATGTGTATCGACTACACAAACCTGAATAGCGCCTGCCCAAAGGAGCAGTTCGTCCTCCCGCGGATCGACCAGATAATCGATTCAACCGCGGGTTCGGAGTCGCTATGTTTCCTCGACGCCTACTCTGGGTACAACCAGATCAAAATGGTTGTCGAAGACGAGGAGAAGACGGCGTTCATCACGCCATTCGGAGCCTTCTGCTACACCGCCATGACCTTCGGCCTCAAGAACGCCGGGGCGACCTACCAGCGGTGCATGCAAGAATGCCTCGCGAGCCAAATTGGCCGCAACATCCACGTCTACATCGACGACGTGGTCATGAAGTCCGCTCGCCAAGGCGACCTACTCGCCGACCTGGCGGAAACCTTCGCCAACCTGCTAAGGTACAAGATAAAGCTCAACCCAGGCAAGTGCACCTTTGGTGTACCCGCCGGACAACTACTGGGGTACGTCGTCTCCAAACGAGGGATCGAGGCGAACCCAACAAAGATCGACACGATCGCCCGGCTCGGCAAACCCGAGTGCCTGCGCGACGTCCAGAAGCTGGTCGGGCGAGTAGCGGCTCTCAGTCGCTTCATCCCCCGCCTGGGCGAAAAGGCGATGCCCCTATACCGCCTGATGCGCAAGAACCCCACCTTCCAGTGGGACAAGGAGGCGGACGACGCGCTCCGCGACCTCAAAAAGGTGCTACTCGCCGCACCACTACTCGCCGCCCCCACCGACAAAGAACCTATGCTGGTTTACGTCGCGGCGTCCGAGCGCGTTGTCAGCGCTGTGATGGTCGTCGAAAGACCAGAGGAAGGAAAGGAGTGCCCGGTTCAGCGGCCGGTGTACTACATCAGCGAGGTCCTCACCGAGTCGCGCCAGCGGTACCCACAGTACCAAAAGCTAGTATACGCGGTCTTCAGGGCTCAGCGGCGCCTGCCGCACTACTTCCAGGAGCACCCGATCACGGTCGTCTCCTCAGCACCACTGCAAGACATCATCCGCAATCGCGAGGCGACCGGGCGGGTCGCCAAGTGGGCCGTCGAGATCGGCGTCCACAACATCAAATACGAGCCACGAAAGGCGATTAAGTCGCAGGCGCTGGCAGACTTCATCGCCGACTGGGAGGAGGCCCAGCAGCCAGAGAAGCTGCCGTACCTCCATTACTGGAGCCTGCACTTCGACGGCTCCAAGAACGCGGACGGTGCAGGAGCAGGGATAGTGTTGACTTCACCAAAGTGTGACAAGCTCCGCTACATCCTCTGCCTCGACTTCACACCCTGCACCAACAACATGGCTGAATACGAGGCCCTACTCCACGGCATGCGAGCCGCCAAGGAGATGAACGTCAATCGCCTCCGATGCTACGGAGATTCCGACCTCGTCGCGGGGCAAGTCGCCGGCACCTGCGACGCCGTCTCCCCTACCATGGCGGCATACCGCCAAGAGGTGGACAAGTTGGGCGGCCACTTCACCGGCTACTCTGTCGAGTGGATCGACAGGCGGAAAAACGAGGAGGCTGACGCCCTCTCTCGCATCGGGTCGACTCGACTCGCACCACCCGCCGGCGTGTTCCTCGACACAATCTCCAAACCATCAGTCTCTCCCCCGAGGGAGATCGACATCGGAGTCCCACTCCAACCAGAGGCAGCCTTGGTCGCACTCATCACCGAGCCAGACGATTGGACCAAGCCCTACATCGCCTACTTGGAAGCCGGCACCCTGCCAGCAGACGAGACTGACGCTCGAATGATCGCTCGCTGATGCAAGTCCTACACCATCATCGACGGCGAGCTACACAAGCGCAGCGTCACCGGCGTGTTCCAACGCTGCGTCCAACCGGCCGAAGGACGCAAAATCCTCCACGACATTCACTCAGGTGACTGCGGCCACCACGCCGCCGCTCGCTCCCTGGTCGCCAAGGCTATGCGACACGGCTTCTACTGGCCCACCGCACACGCCGACGCTGTCGACATCGTCCAGCGATGCGCCGGGTGCCAGAAGTACGCCAATCAGACGCGCGTACCGAGCTCGGCGCTCAAAACAATCCCCATTACCTGGCCATTCGCCGTATGGGGCATGGACATGGTAGGCCCCTTCAAGAAAGCCCCCTCCGGCTACACCCACCTGCTAGTCGCCGTCGACAAATTTACTAAGTGGGTGGAGGCCAAGCCAGTCCGTAAATGCGACGGGAAGACCGCCACTAAATTCCTACGCGAGCTCATATATCGCTACGGGTTCCCAAACAGTATCATCACGGACAACGGCACCAACTTCGCCAAGGGAGCCATGGCCGAATTCTGCGAAGAGCACCACATCCGGCTCGACCTCGCGTCAGTCGCCCACCCGGAGTCCAACGGCCAGGCGGAACGAGCCAACCAAAGCATCCTCCACGGCCTGAAGCCGCGACTCCAAGTACCACTCGAGCGCACCGCCGGGTGCTGGGTCGAAGAGTTGCCCTCCGTCATCTGGGGAATCCGTACATAGGTTAACAAATCGACGAGATTCACTCCCTTCTTCATGGTCTACGGCGCCGAAGCAGTCATGCCCACCGACCTCGAACACGACTCGCCGCGAGTCGTCCATTATACGGAGGCTGCAAACGAGCTGGCCCGCCAAGATGGGGTCGACCAGCTCGACGAAGCACGCGACCTCGCTCGGTCACGCACCGCCATCTACCAGCAAGGACTCCGCCGCTACCACAGCCGGCGGGTGAAAGCTCGCACCTTCCAGGAAGGCGACCTGGTGTTACGCCTCATCCAGGACAAGAAGGGCATGCACAAGCTCTCCCCTCCGTGGGAAGGCCCATTCGCTATCGGGCGCGTACTCGGCAACGACGCCTACTACCTCATCGACGTCCGTGGGGACGGCGAGCTCGACGTCAAGCGACCATGGAATGTAAACCTCCTCCGGAAGTTCTACTCCTAGAACCCCACACATGTACTCTCCAGTCGCTATGAAATAAAAGAAACGGTTACCGCAAATTGCGCCTACTCTCCATGACTTGTGCCACTCGCGCTCGTAATAACAGCGGTATGCTAAAATGCAGAAGTCAACCTTTGGTACAGCGATCGGCACGGCTAAGTAGTGCGGTGTAAGAGCACTGAATCACTTCAGGTCTTGCATCGTCCACGAAAAACGCCAACCCGGAGCCCCATTGGAGTCGCCTAGCTCGACTGGTTCTACGAGCAAAGACAACTACCCTCGCTTCTCATAGCGACCTTGGTCCTCCGCATCCTCGGCATAGCGACTCGAACGGCTAAGCACGCTCGGGGACTGAATACCAGTTCGTCAAGAGCGGTCAGGGAAAACGCCAAGTAAGAGAGCATGCCCAGGACTCGCCAAGCGACTGACCCCACGGGCCAGGCAGGAGTGACGCGCTCACACCAACGAGCTAAGTCCTCAACCACCCTCGAGTCGCGCCTAGAACTACCAAGTACCACGCTCGGGGACTCGGCCACCCGACTTCGTTCGCGTACAGGAAAACGGTAAAGTACAGAGCACTCAAGGGAGTCGCCTTACGACTGGCTCTCCGAGCTCGGGAGAGTCGACCAAAGCAACAAAACACATGATAACAACACACACATCATATACGAGGTAAACCCCACAAAAGGGCGGACGCGCTCGGGGACTCATCCAAAATCAATCCAAAGCACACAAACAAATACCAAAATAGACACGACGTCCCATTCAATCGCATATTGCATTATCTTATGTTACAAAATATGCCCGCGTGGCAGAACTGCTACTAACGCTTCAAGGCAAACTACCCTACTCTGCAGGCTTCGATGACGACTCGCCAGCATCCCGGCGATTACGGATGAACGCGGTGTACGGGTTTGATGGATACGTCGTCAGTTCATCCGCCATCGCCGCGCGAAAAGGCTGCTCGACCTTGAAGTCACGATGCGGCGGCTCGGGGTCGTTCGGCATGACGACCGTTTCCTGGTATGGAAGGAGGTCGCCCATCGCCCAGACACGCTCCGAGTATGTGGCGGCACGCTCTTGCAACTTGAGAACCTCGGACAGATCCACCGCGCCAGTTGACGATGGGTACCCACTCGTCACATCGTCGATGTCGAAGTCTTCGGGGAAGTGGGCGAGTCCAAGGCTCAGGGCCGTCGATGCTCCACGCCGAAACGCCGATCGCGTCATAAATTCAACGACCGCGGGTGCCTTCTCCAAGTACTTCCACACCTCAACGAGGTCGCTGGGAATCACCTCCGTGGGTGATATTTCTTGGAGGTAGGCGCGGATGCAGGTCGCTGACAGCGTCGCCGAGTCGACGAGCATGCTTACGCACTGCCTTGCGTCGAGCGAGCTCGCCTCTTCGTCGCTATCAATGATGCGACTTGTGAAGAAAAAGACAATGATGAGTATGATGGGTACCACAAAAACCACAACCATAAGAAAGGGAGGAAGCACTCACCAAGCAGCGGGCGGGCGAGTCCCGTGATGAAGCACTGAAGCGACGTGTGGTCGTCCTGAAGCCCAGCAATAAGGACTTCCGACACCTTGCGATCCTCCTCTGCGGCCGCAATGGCGGCCTTAGCTCGCCCGTCCGCCAAGCTAGCTTCTTCTCTCGCCTCCCGCAGTTCGCGCTCGAGGTCGGCGATCCGTTGTTCAGCGGCACCCAGAGCAGACCGCGCCGCCACTAACTCACCAGCGGGGACAAGCCCCTGGCGAGCTTGGTCTGCCTTCTCAGCAACAGCCTGAAGACCTTTGTTCGCCTCCTAGACGATGCCCAGCTCTTCCTCCGCGCGCTGTTTCGCGGCCAATCGGTCCGCCGACTCAAGCTGCAGACCCTGCACATCACCGAAAAAGTCAGTTAAAACGAACTCCATAAGTGCCCACCCGCTGAAATTCAGCGAGTGCGCACTCGAGGACTGGCGATCAAGAAATTCCTAAGTGCCCACCCGCTGAAATTCAGCGAGTGCGCACTCGGGGACTGGCGATCAAGAAATTCCTAAGTGCCCACCCGCTGAAATTCAGCGAGTGCGCACTCGGGGACTGGCGATCAAGAAATTCCTAAGTGCCCACCCGCTGAAATTCAGCGAGTGCGCACTCAGGGACTGGCGATCAAGAAATTCCTAAGTGCCCACTCGCTGAAATTCAGCGAGTACGCACTCGGGGACTGGATGTACCTGGATGGCTGCGCCAAGCATGCCGTGGAGCTGGATCGCGTCCACGGACGCGAGTAACGCTGGCGTGTGCCCACGACGCTGGTCGACTTCAGCATCGGCGGTCCCAGGAGCGTGGCTTGAGGGCGCAACCCCACTCGCCGTGGCCGCCTTGGTCACGAAGCGGGGGAAGGTAGCGATGGAGGCACCCGCTCCAAGGGAGGTCGCCTCCGCCGCGGGTTCCTTCGTAGACGCGGCTGCCTCCGCCGCAGGCTCGGCCGGCGCGGCCGCCGTATCGTCAGAGATGGTGACGATGTCGTCGCCCTTGGCCTTCTTACTGCCATCCGTTGAGGCGACGACCTCGTCCGCCTTCCTCTTGCGTGAAGGATCCTCCTCGCTAGCGGCGGAGGGCACCTTGGCCACGGTCGGATGGCCCATCCTTTTCACTCCGGTCCTGCGCATTAATCGAATCAATAAAGACAATCGAAATAGTTATGGAAAATAAGAAGGGGTGAGCACACTCACTTGGCGACTGGGATGAAACGTAGCCCCGTACGAAGGCCGGCCGGTTTTTCCAGTTCAGGGCCCAGTCGGCGACTGAGCCCCAGTTCCAGGACATCGTGTGCCCAAGACACGGACGGCTTCTTCGTCGTTGAGGCTGCAGCCGGCGCCTCTGGGACATCCTCGGCGGGAGCTTCCTCGTGAGTCGAAGCTGCTGCAGCTGGAGCCTCCCTGCGCGGCGAAGCCGCCGCGGCCGGAGCCTCCCCCAGCCCGGAGACTGGGGCGAATGGCGGAGGCAATGAGGCCAGCGGCACCTCCATAGTTGCCGTGTACAGCGCGGTTGTCGCTGGTGGCGCACCGTCACCAGTTGGGCTGGGAGCATCGGAGCTGCTCGCCGAGTGTGGCGGTGAGGCCGTCTTCGACGGCTTCGTTTTCTTCTTCAGGGGGGGCCTCGCCTCCCTCTTCTTCTCCTTCCTCTTCGACGGAGTGGCTTGACGGCGCGAGGTGGTCTCTGGGAGTTCGTCGTCATCGTCATGGCGCTCGAGGCTTCTGCTCGCTTCGATCTCGCACTGACGTTGCCCGCGGGTCTTTCGGACCAGCGGCGCGACCTCTTCTTCGGACTCGTCCTCGTCGTCTTCGTTGCCCCTCGCGGGTGGTGATTCGCCTACGTCCTGGGCGGATGGGTCCGGGCTCTCATCATCCGAAGGTGGGAGCCACCCTTCCACCACCTGGAATAGCTACGATGGATACAAACAGGATCAGGATTACCGCGACTGCATACACTGCGACTGCGAACAAGGTTAAGAAATTACCGTTGGAGCTGGACGCTTCGCGGTGTAGGGGGCGATCCCGGCCTGCGCATCCAGGTACACCGCCTGGGTAATCTTCTTCAGTGCTGAGAGGTAATCTGCCAGCCTCCACTCGTCGAGGCAGGCCTTCGTCGAGTCCCCCCGGCCGGTGTATTGGTACATGTAGTGGTCGCGCTGGGCGAGTGGAACAAGCCGCCGCCCAAGCCAGCAATTGTACAGATTTATCGTTTGGAGGCCCTTCTTCTTCAAACCACGGATGGTCTGGAGCATCTCGTCAACGACCATCCGCTGGTCGTCGGGAAGCTTGCCGACTTGGAGATGGCGCGGCTCCGAACGGCTAGCGGAGTACCGCGGGATCGCCGCCTCGCCCTCCGGGGTCACCTCGGTCACGTAGAACCACGACTTTTTCCAGTCGCTCGCTGCCTTGGCGGGTAGCATCAGGTCGAAGAAGGAGGCTTTGGACTTGAGCTGGAACGTCAAGCCGCCCGCGGCTAGCATTGGGCCGCCTGCCTCCTCGCGGCTGATCCGTCCATGGAATAGATCCTGCCACAAGGGAAAGTAGGGCCGGCAGCCCAAGTAGCATTCGCAGAACGCCACGAAGATGGCGAGCTGCTCGATGTTGTGGGGACCCAGATCTGAAGGCTGGATCCCATAGTAGGCGCAAAAGCGCCGGAAGAACAAGGACGTGGGAAACCCTAGCCCTCGCTCAAGATGACTGGTGAAACAAACGAACTCCCTCTCTCGCGGGTTTGGGGTCGTTTCTCCGGCTGCGGGGATACGCCAACAGCCGGCTCGCAGGATCCCGGCCTCCTCGAAAGAGGCCAGCTGCGCCCTCGTGCACTTGGACCTGCCCCATGGTTCGGTGGAAAGGGCCATGGCCGATAGGTTGGTTGGAGATAGAAGGATTTCGGGTCGATTGGATCGCGGAGCAAAGGAAGGAAAATGCGCGCACTCGGAAGAAGTGGTGGGCAGTTGGCTCTACGATTGCCTGCCATTCCTCTTATATAGCGGGAGTTACCCGCCAAATCAGGAGGCCGTTACCGCGCGATGATTACGCCGAAAGTTACCGTTGGATTACCCCAACGGCTAGTTTGACCACGCCTGACGGTCCAACTCCAGCCACTAGGCTCGCCAGGTCAATCACCATGACCGCGTCCCGCCGACTCGACTCGCCCAAGCCGCGACCTGGTTCACCGAATTTCCTCCTTTATACAGGAGCCCGCCGATGATTCGACTGGATGCCTACTCTGAAGCCGTATACTCCGACTGCCAGCAGCCACTTACGCCCAATCGACGACGGCCTCGGGGACTACTGATGGGGATATGCCTACTGGGGTATACCCAGCAAGGCGTTTCCGACTGGACCGAGAGCTGGCGAGTGGGCCTGCAGAACGGCGAGTGGATTGAAGCCCAGCAAGGTACCGAGCGACTGGAAGCTGAAGGCCCAGGCGAGTAGATAGGCCCAGTCGGATTAGGTTAAACGACTGTTAAAGTTGTAACCGAATCGGTTGAGATATGTAAACCCTAGGGAAGGTGAGCCTATATAAACCTTCCTAAAGGGTGAGTAGAGATACGTTCCCTCATACACCCAAGCGACTCGCCGCCTAGCCGCCGAGCTCGCCCATTGTAACACCTCCATAATACAATCTAGCAGGAGTAGGTCTTTACCCTCCGGGGGGGCGAACCTGGGTAAAACCCTGTGTCTTTGCCCTCATCTCGCACCGCAGATGGGTGGCCGCCCTTGCCCCTCGTTCTACTACTCGCTGCCGATTGCAGCATCTGCCGTGACCATTCCCACGACATCGTGGCTCCTCTTCGTCTCTTCTTCAGTCTCCATGTCATGTCGGGAAAATAGGAACTTCGGCTTTTGTTTCGTCCAATTCCAAGAATATTTCTTTACTAGCTTTTCTGGAACTAAAAACAGCAAAAAATAGGCAACTGGCACTGCGGCATCTTGTCAATAGGTTAGTTCCAGAAAACGTATAAAAATGCCTCAAAGTGTAGAGAAAACATAAGATAGTTGTCACAAAACTAGCATAGAGCATCAAAAATTATAGATATGTTTACTACGTATCACCGACCCGCGTTGCAGGCCGCCCTCGCGAGCCTCTCCTGCTACACCCTCCTCTGCCTCCCCTAGCGTCGCCTCTTCCTCACCCGGCGTCCGCCTCCCCGCCCGAGGACCTCCTCCGGCCACCGCCGCACGTGTCCCCGACGCTGCCAGCCATCAACGCCTATGGCCCCGAGCTTCCTCTGCCTCTCCTCGTGTTTCCTTGGCCGCCACACCCTTGAGCGCCCCCGTTGCCAGCGCGACCCTGCCACCACAAACCTCAACACGGGCACGCCACCGCCTCCACTCCCTTGTCGGACGCCGTTTGTTTGCCTCCGCTCAGGCGCCTTGCCCGCAAGCCGTCGCCCTTTCCTCCTCCCATGTCACCGCCATCCGTCGGCCTTGTCCCATCATCCCTGCCGCAGCGGCGCCTCCCCGCACCGCCTGCTATCAAGCACGCCCCTGATGGGCTTCCCAGCAAGCTTGTCTTCCTCTCCCTATCGTTGTGTGTCGCGCGAGCACCTGCGCTGCCTCGAGTTTTGTTGGAACCGGAACCAGTGTTGTTTCCTCCTGTATAGCATCTGTTTTTACCTTGTGTGGCCATGTTCTCCTGCGATGATCGGGTGTTGCGAAGGGATCATGAATTGGTGTGAGGACCCCGTGAGGATGGTGCGAGGCCAAACGAGACCGACCCGAACCAATGCATCGAAGCCCGCCAAGATCTACTTCTGGAAGCATTAACCGATGTCTGCAACCGATGTTCAAGATGAAGCACCAATATCTTCATCCGTGAATGTCAAGGTCATTGTACTCGGATCCGAAGCTGCAACCCCGAAGACCCGATCCCGCCGGAACCCGATTCCTCGGATACGCGAAGATCTCCTGCCCGGATCAAAGACCGACCCCGGAGTCTGAAGATCTAAAGACCGATTCCGTCGAACCCTCGGAACCCCAAGGTCACCGATACCGATGTGTAACCCTCTTTCCGAGATCCCCTTTTTTATATAAATATAAAATACCTTGTTGCATATAATCATTCATACTCACATGCATATTTGTGTGGTTTGGGTACGTTATGCTGATTCACCTCATAATTAAATATGGAGACCATATGCGGGCAAATCTAGCCTTATATTGCCTTCATTTAAATTTGTGTAGCGAATAGGTGGCATATTTTGGCTTGTTAATACAACATTTAAATTGCGGGGTATAAACAACATGAACCTATTAATTAATTTTCGGGACCCCCGGTTCCGCTTAATATTGCCTAATTGCATCGCACCTTTGCCATGTCATGCATCATACATGCATCATGTCCGATCTTCTGCCGTAGTATTAAATAGTGCATCCAGTGTTTCTTCTAGTACTTTGCTTCTTCACGGATTAGGACGATGATTTGATGCGAGTGTCGACCCGATCTTCGGATGAACCTTCGACAATGTTTTCAGACGAGCATTCTCCCTCTTTCTACCTATTTTGCATTTATAGTCTTTACTTTCTCATGTTGATCTATTGCTATCTATGTTGCGATGTTATAGATTTCGTACCCCTTTATATTTCCATGAAGCCCTATATTGCCATGTACATCTCCTATTACCTGTTATTTGGTAGTTAGTCGGTCTTGCGAGTTATAGTTGCTTGTACATGTGTTACTTCGCGTTGTCGATGTTCCACAGTTGTTGGAGGAATGACTCATGCTTAATGTTGGATATGATCGTCATGGCTTTAGTTACAGTTTAATAACTAATATTGAAAGTAGGTAAATAATGCAGAGACACCGGTGGGCAATAGATGTTATTTGGTTTTTAACCGCCCACTTGTGTCCCGTAGGACCCCGAGTACTTGATACCAGTTTCTTGACTATCGCACTATCCGCATGTGGGACCATGAATCCTCTTAGCCAGATCTTGAGTCATAACTTATTTCTTAGGGCCACAAACTAGTTTGGGATTTTATTACTATCATATACTTATGCCATGCTATAGCTTTATTTACTACCGTTGCTCGTGGAGAGCGTTTACTACTGTACTGTTTAGGAATCTCGTGCCACGTTTCCATTGTATCGACAAGCACAGTCGCACTTTTCGGTTTTCAGTCGTTTACAGCCGTCGCCACACACCCTGGGTCCGTCGTGGAGCTGTCCGACTTCATAGAGGGTAGCTTAGTGGGGTGGCCCCCTAAAATATTTTATAAATCTTGTGATTGCTTTGTCGTGATGCCTCGTTGGGTTTTCATTTGGTTTTCCTATGTTGATCGTGCTTGTGTTGCTATTTTTGCACCCCTATAGGGTAAATCTTTCTGAAAGCCGTGTCCGCAGTTATGGACAACTTGAAGTATAGTATCTTGATCATAGACAACTATAACTAAAGTAGTGCTATAAGTTTTCCTTTGGAATGACTAGTAATCAGCTTCACTACAACGAGATGGCTAAATAAAAGTACCAACAACTGCTGAAATTGGGATGCCTCATGCTATGTGTATCCGACTAGTAAGTATCGCAACTACAACATAATGGTTAACTAAAAGTGCCCACTGCTTATTATATCAGGATGACTCATGCTATCTATAGCTAACTAGTAAGTGCTGCAACTATAACGAAATGAATAAAATTGCCAACTGTGTGAGTTTACTTGGTATGACTTCCTCATTTGGTCTCGATGGGGAATACCAGGATGGGTATGCTTGGTGATAGTATCAGGTTCAATCCGAATAGGTCTTTCTTATCCCTCTCTGATAGCCGCTAGATATAGCGAGTCTCTATAGGTTGTTTAGAGCGTGCTTTGCTGCCGCATCAGTCCACCATACCTATGTAGGTGAGGACCGTCAAATTCTAAGACTCGTCGTGTACTGGCCTCAGTACTGACCGCTCTCTTTTTCCTTTTCCCTTTGTCGGCACCCCCTTTGTTTAAGCAGGTTTTGAGATCGACGTCGTTAGCAGGGTTAACCTTTCGGCTTGACCTAGGCAGGGTTATGGACGTCATTGATTATTCTTCAAGGCTCTTAGCCCAATTTGCATCTTATTCGTACTCGGATGTTGTATCATTTTCAAAGGTGATTTGGATCTTTGTATTGTATATCTGTATTCTTGACTCTTTGAGTCACCGTTGTTTATATCTGTTCGGTGGATTCCATCATGGACTAATGGGTAATGGTATTACTTCGTTTTCCACCCGCACAAAAGTGCCTGGTGGACACCTTTGAATCGTTTCTATGCGAGTTTAGCGGGAATCGCTATAACTTGCATATGGCCGATCCGAGGGTGTTACATTCGTCATCAGGTATGGATCATCACGTGGGCTCCTACTGGGACAAATCGGATAGGCCAATCTTAAATACCCATAGGGCAATACCCATGTCATGCACCCTAAATATAATGCACGTCACCACTTACAAGCGAAATACTAATGACGTTGAAATAATCATGAACACCACCAGTAAAACCTAGTAGTGGTGTCCACGGATAAGTAAATGCCACAAGTGAGTGGGTTCCACATACACAACCATGACAAAGGTAATAGTGGCGTTCGTTCTAAAAGAAGCTAGAAATATGATTTCTAATGGTGGTGTTCGCTTCGAAAGAACGCCACGGATACCGACTACCTCGCACGCGGACACACTCATCTTATCTATTTCTCCTCATGGCTGACACGTCAATCATATGCACACCTCTGCCCCCTCTCCCCTACCTACCCCGCGTGTGTCATTCGCCACCGTCGCCTCGCATCAGACGCCTAGCCCTCTGCTGTCGCAATACCCCAATTTTTTATGTTAACCTTTTGTGCCTGATTTAATCTTTTTGAAAATAAATAGGATCTTGAGGATTTTTAAACCTGATGTTGGAATAGAAAGTTAGAGAAAAGGGAATAAAAAGGAAAAAATAAAGGAAAAATAGTGTACCTCTCCTCTTCTTCCCACACCCACGACCACGCGCGTTCTCCGCCACCCCGTCCGCATCCGATGACGCCGCTCGATCTTCTGCCACCAGTCGCCACAACCTCCCCGTACCCGAGCCGCCGGTCATCATAGCCTTCTAGGTCAAGCCCCGTCCTAGACCTCGCGGTGAGCCACCTTCCACGCGCGCCTTCCCCTGTTTATAGTATTTTATAAATTATAGATGTACATGTTAGATAATGATCTTAGAAATTCTAGATATAGATATGTTAGATAGTGTTTTAGATATTAAACTTGGTCTCAAATTCTAGATAGATATGTTAGTTAGTGTTTTAGAGATATTAAATTTGGGAGAAATTTATATATATTGGAATGTTAGATAGTGATGGTAAAGGCCGAGACCACACTATATGCAAATATCTCATCTCGTAACCCTAAAGTTAAAGGAGATATTTTTCTCTACTTGATGTTTATTTTGGTTCTTTTTCCTTGCAACGAACGATGATTAAAATGGGGATGTGATTCCTGGGGTGGGGTAAGCGAGCCAAATTATATGCACCAATACAACTCTTGTGCATCCTTCTTGGATCGCTAACACCATCTCTGTAATTGTTGCATGTCAAATCCAAGGATGAGGCTTTATTTGATGTTTATTTTGTTTTTTTCCTTGCAATGGCCAATGACTTGGTTTAACTTCTCGTTACAATGGTCGATGATTACACTATGACACTATGTAATGAGAAAAGGTGCCCATAAGACCTTTTTATATGTCCATGAATATCTTGCACATTTGATTTGGTCTTATTGGCAACATTTTTCTCCGTGTATTTTTCTATGAGACTTCACAACTATAGGTATTTGAACATATTTAATATATTAGATAAACATGCAGCAAATGCATCCTTGCATCAACTTTGACCACAAAAGTTGTCAGGATAAATAGTTTATCATAGTGCTTTTTGAAGACTTTGAGACCACGGCGGTATGTTTAGTTTAATTATAATTTCCAACCTTGCATGCATTTTGATTGAAACTAACTATTGTTTTTATATAACCTTTTTTAGACCATCCCTTTTCACGTAAGAAAAGACTTATTTGACCATGTGAACAGACGTGTCAATCACCAGGGACAATTTGAGGTCACCTTGGTGGAAGAGACAATACCCGACAAGACCTACAAGATTCTAGTCGTTAACGAGACAAACCAAACTTATTTTAGAGGACCACTTTGGATAAAATTGGTAGAAAGGTATGTGATGGATGACGAAAGGAGATTGAGAATCTACCTCGACAGTACCCCTGACTCAGAATCTTCTAACTTTGAAGACCATTCCCTTAGGTAGAACTAGCTAGATAGATTCAATATTTTCTATTAGTTGTTGTATTCTGAATGATATCCGGCATTGTTGTCTCCTCTTGTTGTATTCTAAATAATGTATAGGATTGTTATATCCTCTTATTTAATATTGCATCTATAATCAAGATTTTTAGTATTTTTTTTAAATTTTCAAATTAAAGTTAGTTACATTCAGATAAGCAGGAACACCACTAGAAGGTAACTAACTCGTGGCGTTCGAAGGCAATGCCACCAGTGAGGATATTACTGGTGGCGTTTATGATGCACGCCACTAGTGCCTAATTTACTGGTGGCGTTCGAGCCACACGCCCAGTACCTGTTACAAGTGGCGTGAAGTTAATGGCGTGTTGGTTCAACACCACTAACCACTTTTTCCAAACGCCACAAATAAGCTTTTTTCTACTAGTGTTTGTCGTCGGTGGTGCCTACAACATAAACCACACGCAATATCCCCACCTAAAAACTACCTAAGCCTAACGTAGTGGCTTCATGGGTCCCTCCTAAGACCAAATGAGTGGAGTGAGAAGGGGAAAACATCACACCAAAACTGAAAGGGAAAGAGAAGATAAACCAAGGTCTGCATCAATCCATAGATCGTGAGTTATACTCTCTCGAAAAAACAAGACAAGGTCATATTTATGCTGTGAGGTGCATGTAGATTGTTGATTTACGACCGAGTTCTCTTCACCCATCCTCCACTCACATGCTTATAGAAGATGGAAAAAGGCATAATGTACATAAAACTATAGATAAAGTCGATCCTCAGTCCCATGCCTCTCTAAACCCCAAAGAGGGAGTAAGAGAGGCAACCCGTGAACTAGCTAGTCCAACGAGGATGAAGAGAGGTTGAGACTCGACCCACCCACAAAGAGTAACTACCACTAGAGATGAAAAAGTATACTCGATTTACCCGAAAGTCGGTTCTACTCTTTTCTTCTATATATATATATATCTAAATAATTATTATTTTCGGATATACATAAGTATCTATCTATCTATCTATATACTAATTTTCTTTGAGATAGGTTCGTCTGCGCCCCTAATTTTTGTTCCAATTTTTCATTGGATGGTTTTGCCCCTACAGGACATATGCCACCGTAAGAAAGTTGGACGGTTGGCCTCGTCTTCCCCTGACAGAATACACACACCACCTACCTCCGAGCTCCCTGGATCCCATCGCAACGAACCCTTCCCTGCCTCGCTCGATCGCAGCGCCGCCGGGACCTCCTCCCGCGCGCCTCCCCGCCAAGCTCATCCTCGCGAGCGCACACCCTCGGCCTTGCATCAGCACCACCGCTTGCATCGGTACCGACGCCCCCTTCCTCGACCTCCAACCCTGCAGGATCGCCCTCCTCCACGCCATGTTTCCAGCTACCGCGCTCCCGATCGTCCAACGTCGACCTCTGGCTGCCGGCGACCTCCTTATCCTCCGTTCGGCGGGGTGGAGGGGAACCGCGACGGCTCCAAAACTACCTGCCCCCAAGCTCCAGGTCCTCCTGCGCATGACTCCCCGTCCTGAGATGCTCCGCCGCTGACGAGGTGCTCCGGTGGGAAGTGATCGGGGTAGAGCGTGGAGGTCATGGTGGAAGGGAAACGTGGGGGTCATGGTGGAAGGGTATCGTGGAGGAGTGCAGGTTGAAGATGAGTTTCTCCTACACCTGGATCCACCACTTCCTCCCGTTTCATTTTTCTTTTTTCTAAATTTTTGGCTCACGCGATTCTGAATTTCCTCATAACTGCTTTGAGCAAGGTGGTGTCTTTGCATGGACGAGGCGAAAAATTTGCCCGGCTCAGCTCAACTTGAGGGTGTCATGCCGAAGTCCCACTTGCTGGAGCTATGAGCGGCTGTGACGTGGGCAACACCTAGATTTCCGCCGGAGCAAGAATGGAGTGGAGGGAGAGGATTCAGAGTCTGTAAGTGAGGCCTAGGTAGATGCTGAGGAGATGTGATGTAGGGGGCAATGGGAGGCGGCGTGGCAATATGCTTTGATATGGGGATCGAATTCAGGCTCTGCGTCATGCTGCGTGTGCTCGAGCTCCGCAGCTCCATCAGCCAGCGGTTCGTGGACGAGCACTAGTCGGGGTCTAAGGCCGAACAGGTTGTTCCTGACAGTGGTTCCAGCGAATCTTAATGTGTTGACTTTCACCCTGGTTAACAGTGGTCTACACATATTGTCTCAAACGAGGGATTTTCTTCAGTACCACTGTCGCTCTTTTGATCCACCCTTGTTGCTCGTGAGTGATATTGTTGGCTGAATCTACAGACTACAAAGATAATCTAATGTTCAATTATTGAGTATGAGATTTGCTAGAATAAGTATCGGGAATACTATAATGTTGCTCCATTATTAGCACTTGCTTTTGCAGTCTCAGCCGGAAAGTGCTTGTAATTGTTATTTTTTAGTAGCAGCAATGAGAACACTATCATGCAGAATCTACTAGCTTGCATGGAATTAAGCTACTCCCTCTAACCCAAATTAGTTGTCTCAAATTTATCTAGATATATATGTATCTGGCATTAAAATTTAACTAGATACATTGTATCTAGATAAATCTAAGTCAACTAATATAAGTTGGAGGGAGTACTTTAGACTTTAGCTACGATGTTTCAAACACCATTGTTTAACTCTAGGTGTGCTCCAGACTAATGTATATGAGTACTATTGTTGTTGATTCTTGAGAACAAAAGGATTGGTCACTGATGAGTTAGTTTGGTGATAGACTCATGGCGAACCAAAAAAAAAAGGCTCCCGCGACGCTCCCCCGCGGGCGTCGGGGGAGGTAACCCTAGCCGCCGCCTCCGGTCTCCTTCCTTCCCCCTCCTCCCCTCGCCGCCGCCGGTGGGCGCGGCCGGGCAAAGCCCATGCTGCGTAGGCGGCGGGGTCCTCCCTCCTTCCCTTGCGTGGATCCCAGGCCGGCGCGGGGCTGCCTTCCACGGCGGGGATCTGGTCCTGCAGGGTCTCCGGCGGCGGGGACGTGCGTGGCTGGCCACGGCGGTGCCTGGGGAGGCGGTGTGCGGTGGCGGTGCTGCGGGGGCCAGGGCCCCTCCTCGTGGCTGCTCCTAGATCTTCTCTGGGTCCTGGTCATGGGGGGTGGTGGGGCGGCAGGTGGAGACCATGGAGGGCGTCGGCTGGCGACGGGGACGGAGGTGGTCCGCCAGGTTGCAGGTGGCGACCCCGGACGGCACGCCGGCAGCGGGGCACTGGCCCAATCTGGGCCTGATGCGGGCCCGATTTGGGTCAGGAGGGCTCTGGGCCAGGCCTTGGTCTGGCCCCTACCCAGGTGCGGAGCAGCAGGAGCGGCCTGTCCCAGGCTAGGCGGGCCTAGGTAGGTTGCGGATGCCGTCTTGCTTGACCCGCTGCCCGGCCCGTGTGGACTGGATCCGAGCCAGGTGGGCTTGGACTTGGTGCTAAAGTCCTCTGTACGCTCAGGCGAGCCCGAGGTGGACAATCCCCGGCCTAATCCAGAGGGCTCTGGCCTCTTCCCACTCGCGGGTCATTTCTTGGTGGCCTGCGGTGGTGCTCCTCAGACCGGCGGCGGTCCGGTAGGCCCGGTTGACTACAGTGGTGATGGCGTTGCTGTTTGGCGGCGGGGATCTGCGGTGGCGGCGGATTCACTGGTGGATGGAAGAGTAGAGCCTAGTGCTAGGGTTGGCGGCGATGGTGACACCCTTGCTGCAGTGTGGTGGCGGGGCTTCACGAGTCCTTTTTGGGCTCGGCCGGGCCAGTGAGGGCCTGGTTTGCCCTTGCCGCTACATCCGGTCGGCTATCGTCCTCCGGCGGTGGAGGTAGTTCCCTCCCGCGTGTTGCTGTACCGCCAACTCTCGCCAAAGTTTCTTCTTTTCGGTTGTATCAGCCTCACATAGTGGGTCTTGGTGAGGCGATGGGGGTGACTGCTAGACCGTGGTGGCGTGCTACTGGTGGACGGCGAGCTTGGTGGAGCAATTTGAAGCGTCCAGGAGTGTGGTTTTTTTGAGGGGTCGGGAGAAATCCTTGTCGTCTAGACACCGACGTGACGGCGCCTGCGGGTGTCGCCATCCTTCCCGGAGGGCGTCGGGTGTATCTCTTCCCTACACCCCGTAGCGTATCGGGGGAAACCCTAGGACCTGTCCGGGCAGCAGCGTCGTGGTCGTCGCTTTCCTTCTTGAAGGTGCTGCTTGGTACGCGATGCTTCGAAGCGCTAGTAGTGTGGTGGGAATTCTTCGGAGGGCGCAGCGGTTGTGGGTCATCCTTGTTTTTGTCGAGCCATTGTCGTCGGCTTTGTTTTCTTTTCTTGTTCTTTTTATTTTTCTCTGTTTCTTTCTTTGGGCGTTGTGTTCTCCAGCTGTCGTGGGAATGGTCACGGCAGATGCTGCAATCGGCAGCGAGTAGTAGAACGAGGGGCAAGGGCGGCCAGCCATCTGCGGTGCGAGATGAGGGCAAAGACACAGGGTTTTACCCAGGTTCGGCCCCCCGGAGGGTAAAGACCTACTCCTGCTAGATTGTATTATGGAGGAGTTACAATGGGCGAGCTCGACGGCTAGGCGGCGAGTCGCTTGGGTGTATGAGGGAACGTACGTCTACTCGCCCTATAGGGAGGTTTATATAGGCTCACATCCCCTAGGGTTTACATATCTCAACCGATTCAGTTAAAGCTTCGGTAGTCGTTTAACCTAATCCGACTGGGCCTATCTACTCGCCTGGGCCTTCAGCTTCCAGTCACTCGGAGCCTTGCTGGCTTTAATCCACTCGCCGTTCTGCAGGCCCACTCGCCAGCTCACGGGCCAATCGGAAACGTCCTGCTGGGTATACCCCGGTAGGCATATCCCCATCAGTAGTCCCCGAGGCCGTCGTCGATTAGGCGTAGGTGGCTGCTGGCAGTCGGAGTATACGGCTTCAGAGTAGGCATCCAGTCGAATCGTCGGCGGGCTCCTGTACAAAGGAGAAAACCAGTGATCCAAGTCGCGGCTTTGGCGAGTCGAGTCGGCAAAACACTGTCATAGTGATTGGGTCGGCGAGCCGAGTGGCCGGAGTTGGACCGTCAGGCGTGGTCAAACTAGCCGTTGGGGTAATCCAACGGTAACTTTTGGCGTAATCATCGCGCGGTAACGGATTCCTGATTTGGCGGGTAACATCCATTATATAAGGGGAATGGCAGGCGATCAGAGAGCCAACTTCTCATCACTTCTTCCGACTGCGCGCATTTTCCTTCCCTCGCATCGCGATCCAGCCGACCCAAAATCCTCCGACCCCCAATCAACCCTTCGGCCATGGCCCTTTCCACCGAACCGTGGGGTAGATCCAAATGCACAAGGGCGCAGCTGGCCTCTTTCGAGGAGGCCGGGATCCTGCGAGCCGGCTGTTGGCGTATCCCCGCAGCCGGAGAAACGACCCCAAACCCGCGAGAGAGGGAATTCATCTGTTTCACCAGTCATCTCGAGCGGGGGCTAGGGTTTCCTACATCCTTGTTCTTCCGGCGCTTCTGCGCCTACTACAGGATCCAGCCTTCAGATCTGGGTCCCCACAGCATCGAGCAGCTCGCCATCTTCGTGGCGTTCTGCGAATGCTACTTGGGCTGCCGGCCCTACTTCCCCTTGTGGCAAGATCTGTTCCACGGACGGATCGGCCGCGAGGAAGCAGGCGGCCCAATGCTGGCCGCGGGCGGCCTGACATTCCAGCTCAAGTCCAAAGCGTCATTCTTCAATCTGATGCTGCCCGCCAAGGCAGCGAGCGACTAGAAGAAGTCATGGTTCTACGTGGCCGAGGCGAGCCCGGAAGACGAGGTGGCGATCCCGCGGTATTCCGCCAATCGGTCCGAGCCGCGCCATCTCCAAGTCGGCAAGCTCCCCAGCGACCAGCGGATGGTCGTCGACGAGATGCTCCAGACCATCCGTGGTCTGAAGAAGAAGGGCCTCCAGACGATAAATCTGTACAACTGCTGGCTCGGGTGGCGGCTCGTTCTGCTCGCCCAACGCGACCACTATATCTACCAGTACACGGTCCGGGGAGACTCAACGAAGGCCTGCCTCGACGAGTGGAAACTGGAGGACTACCTCCCAGCGCTGAAGAAGATTACCCAGGCGGTGTACCTGGATGCGCAGGCTGGGGTCGCCCCTATACCGTGAAGCGTCCAGCTCCAACGGTAATCACCTTACTTTGCTCGCAGTCGCAGTCTATGCAGTCGCGGTAATTCTGATTCCATTCTGTATTCGTTGCAGCTATTCCAAGTGGTGGAAGGGTGGCTCCCTCCTTCGGACGACGAGAGCTCGGGCTCATCCGCCCAGGACGTGGGCGAGTCGCCGCCCGCCAAGGGCGACGAGGATGACGATGACGAGTCCGAGGAGGAGGTCGCCCCACTGGTCCGAAAGACCCACGGACAACGACAGCGCGAGATCGAGGCAAGCAGAAGCCTCGAGCGTCACGATGACGACGACGAGCTCCCAGAGACCACCTCACGCCGTCAAGACACTCCGTCGAAGAAGAAGAAGGAAAGGGAGGCAAGGGCCCCCCCGAAGAAGAAGACGAAGCCATCAAAGCCGGCCTCGCCGCCGCACTCGGCGAGCAGCTCTGATGCTCCCAGCCCAGCCGGTGATGACGCGCCACCAGTGACAGCCGTGCTAGACGCGGCGACCGTGGAAGTGCCGCTGGCTTCAATGCCTCTGCCATTCGCCCCAGTCTCTGGGCTGGGGGAGGCTCCAGCTGCAGCGGCTTCGCCTCGCAAGGAGGCTCCGGCTACAGTGACTTCGCCTCGCAAGGAGGCTCTTGCCGAGGATGTCCCAGAGGCTCCAGCTGCGGCCTCAACGACGAAGAAGCCGTCCGTGTCTTGGGCACGTGACGTCCTAGAGATGGGGCTCAGTCGCCGACTGGGCCCTGAACTGGAAAAACCGGCCGGCCTCCGTACGGGGCTACGTTTCATCTCAGTCGCCAAGTGAGTGCACTCACCCTTCCTTGCTTTTCATAACTATTTCGATTTTTTTTGCTTATTCGATTGATGCACAGGACCGGAGTGAAGAGGATGGGCCATCCGACCGTGGCTAAGGTGCCACCCGTCGTTAGCGAGGAGGACCCCTCCCGCAAGAGGAAGGCGGACGAAGTCGTCGCCTCGGCGGATGGCAGCAAGAACGCCAAGGGTGGCGACACCGTCACTATCTCTGACGACACGACGGTTGCACCAGCCGGGCCCGTGATGGAGGCAGCCGCGTCTACGAAGGAGGGCGCTTCCTTGCCTGGGACGGCGGAGGCGACCTCCCTTGGAGCGGGTGCCTCTATCGCTACCTTCCCACGCTTCGTGACCAAGGCGGCCACGGCGAGTGGGGCTGCGCCCTCGAGCCACGCTCCTGGGACCGCCGATGCTGAAGTCGACCAACGTCGTGGGCACACGCCGGCGTTACTCGCGTCCGTGGACGCGATACAACTCCATGGCATGCTTGGCGTAGCCATCCAGGTACATCCAGTCCCCGAGGATCAGGTCGGTGCTTTGTAGCGGCCTGATTCTTATAATTTCTCATCTTTTTTATTTTCGCATCCAGTCCCCGAGTGCGCACGCGCTAAATTTTAGCGGGTGGGCACTTAGGAATTTCTTGATCGCCAGTCCCCGAGTGCGCACTCGCTGAATTTCAGCGGGTGGGCACTTAGGAATTTCGTGATCGCCAGTCCCCGAGTGCACACTCGCTAAATTTTAGCGGGTGGGCACTTTAGGAATTTTTCTTTGACTAACTTTTTCGGTGATGTGCAGGTGTTGCCTACCAAAACCCACCGGCGAGCAGCGACGGGCAACACGGAGAGCCGGGAGGCTCCCAGGACTGCTGGTGGGCCCTGGTCCCTCGGGCAACGGCCCGCAAAACTTCGGCACACGTCCTGGCTTGGTTCGAGGGCGTGCCACCTGACCTATACCTGGTCAGGAAGGTGAAAGATTGCTTCGATTGGTTTCCTGCATGGTAAACAAGTATACGTAAAATTCGAGCCGTGACCGGCTCCCAGGTTTCCCTGTGAATCGGCTCCTAGAGCCGATTATCCCATGGTTCTGTATTAGATCTACGATAACATGGGGTTTTGCTTCATCAATACAAGTTAAATCGATCTACGATAGTTTAACGTTTTCACTACATAATTGGAACGTCCTACACGTAATTGAGCCTGGTAGATACAAAAGATAATAGAAAACTAACCCTAGAGAAGGCCTAAAAACCAACGTAAAGTCAATTCCCGGAACAACTCCCCTTGGATTGGCAAACCATATCTCACATATTACTGGATCGTTCAACCCGTTTGCAAGGCCTGATCATGTAGATATCAAACTAAACCTTGGAGAACAAGGCACAACTATAACAGATCAAATCGACTTAAATAAAGATCAAGCAAGGTGCCACCCTTACACCCGGGAAAAGGTGCAAAGGCGGCGAGATAACTAGAGGCAGCATAACTAAACGATCATAGCAAAAAAGTACCGATGCTAGCCTAAACAAATCTATGATAATAGTGTTACTCGCCATCAACAAGGCTTCAGTATGAGTAACACCAAATAACGCATAAGTAGATACTGCCTAGATCGCAAGATGCGATCTAGGCAGCATGGCACTTACCCGAGAAAAACCCTAGAAACAAGGGGTGGCGATGCGCCGAGATTGTGTTTGTTGTGAACGTGATTGTCCTCCTTCTCTCAATAACCTTAGGTACATATTTATAGTCCGGAGACTTTCTATCTTTGGAATAACTCTACAACTCTATCTCTTACCTAAATCGAAACGGAACCTATTACAATATAAGATACACGGGCAATTTAGCCCAAATCAACGCACGAGGCCGATTCAACAACACGTTGCATATACGTATCTTCTAAGCCCATCTTGATTGCGGCCCAACTCCTCCTTTGGCCAAAATATGGCGATAACACATGCCCCCCTCGTTTTGGCAATGATAATTCCAAAACCACTCTGTTTTTTTTTCTTCTCCTCTTTTTTTTTGTATCGGGTTACGCGTTGCCAGAATGCGTTGCGGAACAGAATCGTCACGCCACCCCCTCATCATGATGCCCTGTCTTCTCCATTTCTCCGCAGTGCATGATTTGACAGTTTCGGCAGCACATTCTGGGAAACCGCTATAGCATTGAACCGCCTCCACTATTCCCCTTATTTAAATTCATCTAAGCTGTTTACAGTCCCCATCTTCCTCCAGTAGCCAAAAAACCCTCTTCCTCCGCCGAAAAAACCCTCTTCCTCCGCCATGGCCTCCTCTTCTTCATCTGGCCTGTCCTCCCAAGCCTCCAACACGATGAGCGACCGGGAGCCGACGCCAGAGCACCCGCCGACGGCGGCGTACAACGCTCTCGCCCCACAATGGTGGGACGAGAGGGATTGGGATTTCGCCACCTGGTCAGAGGACGATGCGTCCCTGACTGACGGCGAGGAGGGCCTGCAGTTCCTCGTCGACGGGGAACTGGAGGCGAAGAGCTGCGACGACGCCTGGTCCTGGGACGGCGTCGAATCCTCCGATGAGGAGGAGGAATCGGAGGAGGACACCTCCTCCGATGAGTATCCACCGGTGAAGCACTTCCGCGCCGGGTCCAGCGAGGACACCGAAGACGACGACGAGGACGAGGAGGCCCCCGCTGGCATCTTCATCAGCAGTAGCGAAGACGACGCCGGCAGCAGCGCTGATGACAGCGAACAAGGCGACGGCGAAGACAGCGGCGACGACCTCGGCCTCTAGATTAGGAACTAGTAGTAGTAGTAGTAGTAGATTTCCTTTTGTAAGCAATCAGCTCCTTTT
The DNA here is from genome assembly GCA_910589765.1 of Avena atlantica. Classification (NCBI taxonomy): domain Eukaryota; kingdom Viridiplantae; phylum Streptophyta; class Magnoliopsida; order Poales; family Poaceae; genus Avena; species Avena atlantica. The sequence continues at coordinate 379,041,747 of OU342736.1, forward strand.
GTAAGCAATCGTCTTTTGAATGAACAAAGATGGCTTTTGTCAACTCGAAGATTGCTTTTCCAACTCAATTTTGCCGATAGTCAAATAGGTCGATGTTCCAGAAGCCGATAGCAACGCATCGGCTTTCACCCTGCTACGTTCATACAGTCAACCAAGTCAAATCTCAAAGAGCCGATGGTAAAGCATCGGCTTTCCCAGAAACGTTGACAAGGTCAAAACTTGGTCGCATACTTAAACAAATCTGAGCGGCCACTTTCCAGTTTCAAAGGGTAACCTGCGACCTTCTTCAAAAAAGGGCGACCCAGATCTCCAACTGCCCACCGACCAGATCGAGCTCACAGCGACAAGAACCCTCGATCCCCAACTGCATAGATCTATCTCCGCCGGCAAACTAGATGGCGGAATCGTCCAACACCAACCCAGAGGTCTCCGGTCTGAAGGTACGCCTACTCCTCGCAGTCTGAACGCGATGCTAGAATTAATGGCGAACACCTGAATTAATGCCTTATTCCACCATTAAATTTTTTAGGTTTCAGACATCCTGCTGCCGCATCCTTCTCTCCCAAATTCTCTCTGTCTTGGCCCTCGCACAGAATCTAGTCCTGCCCATCTGATCTCTTGCGAAGCAAACAGAATCCCCTTCGTAAGCCAAGACCTAGATTTAAATTCTTGGGCCGGCTGCTTGCGAGCCTGGCCTAATCCCCCTGAACATTGGGTCTCTTGGTTCAGTAGGGTAGCTAGAGCTTACCAATCCCAATGGGAAACCACGGGAATAGCCGATGCCTTGCATTTGTCACTGTCTCCCCTTGAGAAACATGAGAATCTTCTAAAGACCATCGGCTACTTCTGGTCTGACGCTCTGAACTGCTTCATGTTTGGTCATGGCCCCATGTCACCAACCCTGTTAGACGTGGTGATGATTACTGGTCTGGATGTTACATCACCCAGCCCCTCTGCTTTTAAACTGACCAAAGTCCCCTACAAACTGTCTTCTAAAACAGACTGTACAAAGTGGGGTGCCTACCTCCAACGCCATATGAAAACAAAGGTCCCTGTCACAGAGAAAGAACACACAGCCTTTCTCAACTTCTGGCTGGAGCATTTCATATTCTGTGGCCCTTCCCTGGCTCCAACCAAGAATTATCTCTCCTTAGCCCACGAACTGGCCAAAGGCACTCAACTTGGCATCGGCAAACTGTTCCTTGGAGAGGTCTATCGATATCTCCAGTTGATGTCTGTCAAGCTGTTCTCTGGCATAGCAGTCAAAACATGTGGTCCTTGGTGGTTCATTCAGCTATGGGCTCAGCTGTATTTTCAAAACCACGTCCCAAACTTCCCCCTTTTGGCGAGTTGCACCTTTCCAGATGTCAAAGGGAAGCAGATCCGATGCACCATCTATGGCCAAGCTTTGTATAGACTGCCAGGCAGTAAACTGACCCCTCAGGAAGCATCTAAATGGTTCAGCATTTTCTTTCAAGGCCTGGATAATCCTATCTTCTTTCCTTACACGGAAGAATCGGAACATTTTGAAAATCCACTCTCCTTCAGGCTAGACAATTTTGCCGATGACACTAGCACTCGGCAGCTCTTTTCCATCGTGATCCGTCCCTGTTTCCTTCCAGTTGGCATGAGTACATCCAACAGAATAATCAAGCCTGGGTATGAATTCTACCAGCCGGTCGTAGTGGCTCGGCAATTTGGCCTTGGACAAGTACCTCCCCATCTCTTTCTCCACCATCTTACGGAGAGCAGAGCCGACCTGCCTGATCCTCTCACCAGTCAAAGGTGTTACTCCTTCTTTGATGCTCTGACCATCCCTATTCCTAATGACCTCACCTTCGCCTCATCAACTGATGGCTTTGAAGACTGGTGGTCGATGTGGAAGACTCATGCCTTCAGGAGAGCTCTGGGACCATTGCTGAAGCAGCTCGATGCTGACTATGACATCCCCGTGGAACAGGTACCACTACTTGTAAATTTTCTTGATGCAACTCACAAATGATTCTTCTACTAACCCACTCTTTCTCTTTGCAGCAACAAGATGGCCCTGAACCTACGCACAGTGATGGCTCCCCCTTCGACTTCTTTCCGCCAGCTCCTGTGGTTCTTTTCTGCAAAAACTCGCCACCTCTGAAAAAGGTCATGATGCAGAACCAGCCGATCACACCGCAATCGGCTTCCAAGAACCAAGCAACTCCTAAATCAGCTGCCCCTCGAGTTCCAACTAAGACAAGAACGGTGGTGAGGAAGGTAGCTGCCAGGAAGACCTTGAGGCACCGGAGCCCTTCTCCAGAAAGCTCGCATGTAGGCTGATCCATGTCTTGGTCGATCCTTCTCATTCTTCCATTCTTGCAGACATGCTCGTGCTTACTGGTTCTCCTTTTTTACAGGCTTCCATCGAAGACACCTCTAGCGAGGCCACTCAGACCAATCGAGGAGAACTAGGCCCCACAGATTCTGAGAGGACCACCACACCGAGCCAGCCAGATTCACCACCATCGGCTTCCAGGAAAAGGTCGGTTCCTGAACCTACTGCCCCCCGAGCACCAGTCGAGGCGGGGCCAGATGTGGGTCCCAAGAGAGCTCTCAAAGGACTGCAAGCTTCTTCGTCGAGCCAGGAGGTTTCGAAAATCATCACCCTTCATGCTCTTACCACTTACTTCTTTTTATCTGCCGATTCATCATCATTTACATCGGCTAAACACCTTCAATGCAGACGACTGACGTTCCTAGCGGGAAAGCTGGGGCAGTGCCGATGCCTTTAGCCAAGCCGGATTCAGCAATCCCTGAAGGTGCAGATGAAACGGCTACCACTTTGGCCAAGCCCCCAGCAACCACACACAAACCGATCGTCTCCTCATCTGCTGTCCCCTCGATCTTAGGAGAGGTATGTTAGCTTCTTTCGGCTCATTCTTACACGTTTGGACGCGTACTGATGCTTTTTTCGGGCTGCCAGAGTTGTGATATTTCAGGCTTGCTGACGTTCGACCCTGAATCCATCGAACCAACTCCCTCTGTTACCGATGATGAACCGCGAGCCCGGGCTGTTCCACCTCAATTCCAGCGTCTTAAAGCCCTGCCGTCCTCCCCGATCGAAGAGTTGATCGAGGGTTCTGAGGAGGTGAAGAGCGTTCTTGCTGAGATCAAAGACCAACTCCCAGTAGCATTGCAGGTGAAGCTTTGGCCCGTCGTAACTCTGTCTTTCTACGGGTCAAGGGTGAAGTTAGCTCGCGAGAGGATCAGTCTGCGCCGCGCCCAACTTCCACTGAAGGCCAATATCGCAGACAGATGTCAGCAGCTCAACGAGAAAAAGGCGTCTCTTGATGCCAAAACTGACACCTCTGTCAGCACCGCCGAGCTCGCATCCTTGAAAAGGGAGCTGGAAGATCTTGAAGAGAAGGTTCGGGCGACTAAACAGCTCATTCGCGACAAGGAAGAATCCATCGCCCGATCCCAAGACGAAGCAGAAAGCCTCAAAGCTCAACTGAAGACCGATCTGGCAGAAATACGTGCCCTGAACAAGCAGCTGGTGACGGGCAAGGACGAAGATGACGAAGCCGAGATCGCCGAGGTGGACCGTGTCCGTGCTGACGCCCTCCACGCCTTCGAGGCATTTCTTCAGTAGCTCGTTTATGTAAACTGGCATCTGCTTGTAACATTTTGAACCTCTAGAGTCGATGACTGTGCATCGGCTGTATATTTTGTTTATTGGCTGATTTCATGTATCGGCCCCCATATCTCACTGTCCATTATCCCACATGCTTGGGAAATATATTTTTTTTATATTGGCCGATTTTGTGTATCGGCCCCCACATCTCACTGTCCATCATCCCACATGCTTGGGAAATATTTCATGAGATGCTGACCGTTGACAGCCACTGGGAATTTCACGCCATCCAGCTCCTCCAGCATGTACGCGTTCCCCCTTAAGACCTGATCGACCCTGTATGGCCCGTGCCAATTTGGAGACCATTTACCGTATGTTGTATCCTTAGTTCCCAATGGCAATACAGCTTCCCATACCAGATCGCCCACGTGGAACTCCTTCGGTCTCACCTTCTTGTTATATGCACGAGCTACCTTGGCCTTGTTTTCTTTGATTTTCTCAAGCGACCACAGCCTGAGCTCAGTTAAATCCTCAACACTGTCACTCATCAGGGCCGCATATTCTTCAGTCGTTAGATCATTCTAAAAGGTGACACGCCTTGATCCAGCCGTAATTTCCCAGGGCAATACGGCTTCTTGTCCATAGACTAGATGGTATGGCGAGGTTTTTATCGCTCCATGACATGACATGCGATAAGCTCATAACGCCTCTGACAAAACCTCGTGCCAACGCCTAGGGTGCTCATCGATCTTCCTCTTGATCAGCTTGATAAGGCTCTGGTTGGACGCTTCAGCTTGCCCATTTGCTTGAGCATAGTACGGAGATGATCGGATCAGCTTAATTCCCGTGTCCTCACAGAACTCTCTAAACTCGTAAGAAGTGAAGACCGAACCTCCATCGGTCGTGATCGTTTGGGGGATCCCGAATCTATGGATGACATGCTCTTTCACAAAATTGATAACATCCTTAGAGTTTACTGATTTCATCGGGACAGCCTCCACCCATTTAGTGAAATAATCAGTAATGGCCAAAATCCACATGTGGCCTTTGCTTGATGGAGGATTGATCTTGCCAATCATATCCATGCCCCAACCTCGGAATGGCCAAGGTTTGATGATGGGGTTCATTGCTGACGCGGGTACCATCTGAATTTTCCCAAATTTCTGACATGCTTGACATCCTTTGTAGTACTTGAAACAGTCCTCAAGCATGGTGGGCCAATAAAACCCTGATCGCCTGATCAACCATTTCATCTTGTGAGCCGATTGGTGAGTTCCACAGGCGCCTTCGTGTACCTCGTGCAGGAGCCGATTGGCCTCGGTTGGCCCTAGACATTTGAGCAACAACCCTTCCAGGGTCCTGTAGAACATGTCGTCCCCGATAAGCACGTACTTCATGGCCTTGTACCTTATCCGTTTAGGTGCCCCCCGAGCCAAATCTTTCAAGTAATTGAATATATCGGCTCTCCAGTCGTCCGTCTCCAGGAACTGAACTTGAACATCAGTTCCCACTGCTACGTCCTTGTAGCCTGAAGCCATTTGTGTGAGATCATTTGCCTCTGTATTCTGCGATCGCGGGATCCAGTTAAAGTTTATGTACCGGAACTGTGCCATGAGCTCACGGCATTGCAACCATAATGGGAAGAGAGACTCGCTCTCACACTTGTATTCCTTCGTGAGCTGGGAAATCACCAATTTGGAGTCTCCAAAAATTTCCACTGCTTCTGCTCCAGCTTCGATGAGCAACTCCATTCCCTTGCGTATCGCCTCATACTCAGCGACGTTGTTGGTGCGAGGGGCAGATAACCTGATGGAGAAGGAAAATGTTGCCCCCCGGGGCGACACGAGTAGCATGCCGATGCCGCACCCATCGTCACAAACCGATCCATCGAAAAACATAGCCCACGCTCGTATAGACAGTGCTGCTATATTAGTGTTGATCCTTTCAGTGATAAGGTCGGCCAATGCCTGTCCCTTAACTGCTTTCGCGGGCTGATACCGGATGTCAAACTCCGATAATGCAAACATCCATTTGCCCAGTCGGCCTTTCAACATAGGACCGACAGCATGTGCTTTATGACATCTGATTTGCATATGATGACAATCTCCGCTGATAGCAAAATGTGGCGCAGCTTGGTGCAGGTGAAAAACAGGCAGAGGCACAACTTGTCGATCTCAGGATACCTTATCTCTGCATCCAGCATCCTTCTGCTGATGTAAAATACAACTCGCTCCAGCCCATCATAAACTTGCACCACCACTGAGGCGATGGACGTGTCAGCTACTGATAAGTAAATGTAGAATGGCCTATCCGGCTGGGGCGGAACCAATACTGGCGGCTTCGTCAGATATTCTTTGATCTCGTCGAAGGCTCGTTGTTGTTCTGCCCCCCAGCTGAACTCCTCATCAGATTTAATCTTCACCAGTCCCATGAACGGCTCTATTCTTCCTGACAGATTGGAGATGAATCTTCTGACGAAGTTGATCTTGCCGATGAGAGACTGCAGTTCTTTCTTTGTGGTAGGTGGCTTCATTGTTCGCACTGCCTCCTGACTTTTCAGGCCGATCTCAATTCCTCGTTCATGGACCAAGAAACCCAAGAACTGACCGGCCGTCACCCCAAAGGCACACTTTTTTGGATTCATCTGTAGCCCGAATTTTCTGGTTCGGTCCAGGACGCGTTGCAGATCGTCCAAGTGTCCTTGTACTGAAGCAGACTTGACCACCACGTCATCGATGTAAATTTCCACCAGCTTGCCGATCAGATCATGGAAAATGTAATTCATGGCTCTTTGGTACGTGGCGCCGGCATTCTTCAGTCCAAATGTCATGACTACATATTCAAACAACCCCACTGAACCTGGGACTCTGAACGCAGTCTTGTGTATGTCTTCTGGAGCCATAAAAATTTGGTTGTAACCGGCATTGCCATCCATGAAGCTCAAGATCTTATGACCAGCCGCTCGGTTGATTAACGTTTCTGCCACCGGCATCGGATACTCATCCTTTGGAGTAGCTCTATTGAGATCCCGAAAATCTATGGCAACACGCCAGCGGCCATCCTTTTTCTCTATAGGTACGATACTAGAAATCCACTCAGCATACCTGCATGGCCTGATTAACTTGGCTGTCAACATTTTCTCGACCTCTTTCTTGACCTCTTGCAAAATTTCGGCCTTCATCTGTCGTGCTCGCTGCTGGAATGGCCAAAATCCTTTTTTAAGCGGGAGTCGATGCTCAATGATGCTCCTGTCTAATCCAGGCATCTCTGTATAGTCCCAGGCGAAGCAGTCTGGATACTCTTTCAACAGAGCTATCATCGGACCCCGCGGACTCGGATCTAACTTCTTGCTGATAAATGTTGGTCGTGGCTTATCCCCAGGACCGATGTCGATTTCCTCTAGTTCATCAGCGGATGTAAACCCATACCCTAGCTTTCCGTCACATGTTAAATCGATGCTAAACACAGGGCAAACAGTAGGTGAGGATAACAAAAATAATTTGGGCCGATTGCCTGAATCGGCCCCCTTTTTGATTGCATTAGTCAAGGGCGGTTTACACCTTATTTGTGTTTTACAATGGCAGGGAATCTCCCTGCTACGACTACATGATCTGCTTGTCGTAAGATTGCTGCTTTTTGTTTTTTGTGGCCGATCGCAGGGATTGGCCGTACCACGTACGATCGTGGACTTTGCTACTCTGTCAGGCCGGTGGATAAGACCAGCCTCACCCCGTTTTTTGTAGCTTCAATGCGCTCACAGCCGTCTAGACTGATTCCAGAGATCGGCTCTTGGTCTTCCGCTTCCCAGATGTTCATGCCAGCTATGGAGATCTCGATAGAATCATCTGCATGAATGACCTCTACCTCATCTCCATCCCACTTTATTAGGCACTGGTGCATCGTGGATGGAATGCAGCAGTTAGCATGAATCCAATCTCTCCCTAGCAAGACAGCGTAGGTGCTTTTGCTGTCCACGACGAAGAATGACGTAGGGATGGTTTTTCTGCCCACGGTCAGATCCACGTTCAGTACGCCTTGCGTTTCTGAAGTTTGGCCGTTGAAGTCGCTTAACGTGACGTTGGTTTTGATCAGATCTGCAGTGGAGCGTCCCAAACGCCGTAGCATGGAGTATGGCATTATATTGACTGCCGCTCCGGTGTCCACCAACATCTTGCTGACAGGCTGCCCATTGATGTAACCTCGTAGGTACAGGGCTTTCAGATGTTTGTAGCCCTTCTCACGTGGCTTCTCAAAGATAACCGGCCGTGGGCCGCAGTCAAACTGTGCCACTGGTAGCTCGTTGGTTCTTGGCGCGCAGAACTCTGACGGAAGTATGAATACCATGTTTGTGCCAGCCGATGTCTTTGCATCGGCTTTTACCGGTTTGGGGCGCCACTCTTTTCTTTTCGGGCGATCTTCCGTTTCCAAGGTCTGCCGAATCTTAACGGCCAGATCGGGCCGTGCTTTCTTTAAAGCGTGGAGATACTGCGCTTCGGCTTCCTCCAAGTTACGCAGCCGCTGCACTCTACGCTTTTGGGTGTGTCTGAGTCCGTCGGGACACCACCTTGGACGGTGATATCTGTCTTTTTCTTTGTCATCCATTGGCTCCTCGAGATCTTTTGCTCGAGCGGACTCCCTGTATCGGCTCTGAGGTGGGAGAGGCCCTAGACGCTTGAACACTGACACTGGCCCCGTGTCCTCCTTCTGCTGTCCACATTCCGGGCAGTTATCGATTGTAGGCAATCGGCTCATTCCCGCATCCCAGCAATACTTGAAGAAAGGACAATCCCAATGTTTGTATGCACCTTCCTTTTCTTTTGACGGTCCCCTAGCGAGGTGCTCATATCCTTCATCATTTCCATCGCGCCGGCGACGTCGGTCATACTGACGCTCATACTTGTTAAGGAGATGCGTGGAATGTGGCTTCTGATATCGCACGCTCCTCACCTATTCCTCAGTTAAATACCGCCTGTCATCGTAGCTGGGCCGGTCGCGTGGACCAACCTCCTCTCTTTCTTTGCCCCGAGAGCGACCGCCTTCCTCCTTGTACGTGCCATGGTGGTACACAGGCCCTGCCATGTTGACATCGAACGAGAAATCCAACTGGCGCCTCGTGGAGTGGCTGTGTTCTACCATGTTGACGCCGGGAAACGGGTTGGTGTCTACTTTCATGGCGAATTGCCCCAGGATCAGACGGCCCTGTTCTATCGCCGTTTGGATCTGGCGACGTAGCTCTTTGCAGTCATTGGTGGTGTGGGTGAACGAGTGATGCCACTTGCAGTATGGTCTTCCGTTCATCTCTTGAGCCGTAGGGATTTTGTGGCCTTCGGGTAACTTCAGCTGCTTTTCTTTCAGCAGTAAATCGAATATCTGCTCAGCTTTGCTCACATCGAAGTCGAACCCTTTTGCAGGCCCTTGCTGTTTCACCCATTTGCAGGATACAGGATCTGCCCCCCGAGCCCATTCAGCCACGGCCACCTCCTGGTCTTGCGTAGGATCTTCTTCTTCTGTATCGACCAGGCCTATCGGACGTTTGAACTTGTCTTGGTACAACTCAGGGTGGCGCTGTTCATACATCGTCAGCTTCTGGGCCATGTGCGCCAATGAGTTGTACTCTACTTGGAAAGCCAGATCCTTGATAGGTGCTGAGAGACCCAACGCTGCCAGCTCGACTGCTTCTTTTTCAGTTAAACGAGCTGAGTAACATCGGTTCTTGACAGTCCTGAAGCGCTGGATGTACTCGGCTACAGTTTCTCCCCGCTTTTGCCGCACCTGTGCCAGGTCTGCAATGCCAGCCTCGGTAGCCTCTGAATGATACTGAATGTGGAACTGCTCTTCCAGTTGCTTCCAGGTCTGGATCGAATCAGGTGGCAGCGAGGTGTACCACCCAAAAGCTGGTCCTGTCAGAGATTGCGCAAAGAACCTTACGCGCAACTGATCCGATGCTGAAATCATGCCTAACTGTGCCAGGTATCGGCTCACGTGCTCGATCGAGCTCGACCCTTCTGACCCGCTAAACCTTGAGAACTCAGGGAGACGATACTTGGGTGGCAGCGGAATCAGGTCAAACTCGTTGGGGTATGGCTTTGAATAGCCGATTGTCCTTCTCTTCGGCACGAAGCCGAACTGGTCTCTCAAGATGGTACGGATTTGCTCCACTGTCTGGGCTGCAGGGGCTAGATTCTCATGACTCGTTCCAGTGGCATACTTGGCTAGCCACGCCTGTTTGTCGGCGTCCATCCCAGACATCGCTGCTCCAGAAACGCCTACTCCTGAAACCCCTGCTCCAGGAACTCCTGCCGCGGAAATCCCTGCGGTCGCAATCTGGTTGGTGCGTGTCAGGTTATTGCAGTCCGGCACGTAGGTGCACACATATCCATGTGGGATTTCTTTAGGTGGCTCAAATAGGAACTGGCAATCGCCTGGGTCGCCTCCGACCTTGTAGACGACGTACGCCGCTGCCCCTGGTGGCTCCGGAGCTGCAAGTGTGAACGGCAGCGGTGGCCTGGCCTGGAGCGGTCTTTCTCCCTGGTGAGTCCCCAGGGTAGGCCCCGACGGAGAGTACTGATGTTTCATGATCTCCTGAACTACGCAAACTGCAATCCGCTCGAAAGCGTTCACCGGGCTCTCAGAATGGCGGTGAAGAGAATGAGCCACCATGTAGTTGACTTCCTGTCGCAGAGCTCTGGTGCGCTCCTCTGAAGGAACAGACAGATCCACCTCATCAAGAGCACCCTCGGGTGAGAACCCTTTCCACCTGATGCCATGCTTATGAGTCCTCTCAAAAGAGCCGATGAGATCGGCTTCGAAGAGAGTTTTGATGTCACCATACTTTGCCTTGTGCTCCTCAGGCAAATCGTCGTACGTGACCGGTCTGTTCTCCATCGCAGCGTCGGATGTTGATGTAGACGTTGTTGAAGGTCCCACCGGGCGTGCCAGAATGTGTTGCCTACCAAAACCCACCGGCGAGCAGCGACGGGCAACACGGAGAGCCGGGAGGCTCCCAGGACTGCTGGTGGGCCCTGGTCCCTCGGGAAACGGCCCGCAAAACTCTGACACATGTCCTGGCTTGGTTCGAGGGCGTGCCACCTGACCTATACCTGGTCAGGAAGGTGAAAGATTGCTTCGATTGGTTTCCTGCATGGTAAACAAGTATACGTAAAATTCGAGCCGTGACCGGCTCCCAGGTTTCCCTGTGAATCGGCTCCTAGAGCCGATTATCCCATGGTTCTGTATTAGATCTACGATAACATGGGGTTTTGCTTCATCAATACAAGTTAAATCGATCTACGATAGTTTAACGTTTTCACTACATAATTGGAACGTCCTACACGTAATTGAGCCCGGTAGATACAAAAGATAATAGAAAACTAACCCTAGAGAAGGCCTAAAAACCAACGTAAAGTCAATTCCCGGAACAACTCCCCTTGGATTGGCAAACCATATCTCACATATTACTGGATCGTTCAACCCGTTTGCAAGGCCTAATCATGTAGGTATCAAACTAAACCTTGGAGAACAAGGCACAACTATAACAGATCAAATCGACTTAAATAAGGATCAAGCAAGGTGCCACCCTTACACCCGGGAAAAGGTGCAAAGGCGGCGAGATAACTAGAGGCAGCATAACTAAACGATCATAGCAAAAAAGTACCGATGCTAGCCTAAACAAATCTATGATAATAGTGTTACTCGCCATCAACAAGGCTTCAGTACGAGTAACACCAAATAACGCATAAGTAGATACTGCCTAGATCGCAAGATGCGATCTAGGCAGCATGGCACTTACCCGAGAAAAACCCTAGAAACAAGGGGTGGCGATGCGCCGAGATTGTGTTTGTTGTGAACGTGATTGTCCTCCTTCTCTCAATAACCTTAGGTACATATTTATAGTCCGGAGACTTTCTATCTTTGGAATAACTCTACAACTCTATCTCTTACCTAAATCGAAACGGAACCTATTACAATATAAGATACACGGTCAATTTAGCCCAAATCAACGCACGAGGCCGATTCAACAACACGTTGCATATACGTATCTTCTAAGCCCATCTTGATTGCGGCCCAACTCCTCCTTTGGCCAAAATATGGCGATAACAGCAGGGTCTGCAGCTTGAGTCGGCGGACCGATTGGCCGCGAAGCAGCGCGCGGAGAAGGAGATGGTCATCGTCCAGGAAGCGAACAAAGGGCTTCAGGATTTTGCTGCGAAGGCAGAGGAAGCTCGCCAGGGGCTTGTCCCCGCTGGTGAATTGGCGGCGGCGCAATCGGCCTTGAGTGCCGCTGAACAGCGGATAGCCAACCTCGAGCGCGAGCTGCGGGAGGCGAAGGAAGAAGTGAGCTCGGCTGACGGGCGAGCTAAGGCCGCCATTGCAGCCGCTGAGGAGGATCGCAAGGTGTCAGAAGTCCTTATTGCTGGGCTTCAGGACGACCATACATCGCTTCAATGCTTCATCACGGAACTCGCCCGCCCGCTGCCTTGTGAGTGCATCTTCCCTTTCTAGTGGCTGTGTCTTTTGTGGTGTCCGTCGTACTCATTATTGTCTTCTACTCGCAGGTCGCATCATCGATAGCGAAGGAGAGGCGAGCTCGCTCGACGCCAAGCAGTGCGTAAGTATGCTCGTCGATTCGGCGACATTGTCGGCAACGTGCATCCGTGCCTATCTCCAAGAGATATCGCCCACAGAGGTGATTCCCAGCGACCTCGTTGAGGTGTGGAAATATTTGGAGAAGGCGCCCGCGGTCGTTGAATACATGATGCGGTCGGCGTTTCGGCGCGGAGCGTCGACGGCCTTGAGCCTTGGACTCGCCCACTTCCCCGAAGATTTCGACATCGACGATGTGACGAGTGGATATCCATCGTCGACTGGCGCGGTGGAGCTGTTCGAGGTCCTCAAGTTGCAGGACCATGCCGCCACGTACTCAGAACGTGTCTGGGCAATGGGCGACCTCCTTCCGTACCAGGAGACGGTCGTCGCGCCGAACGACCCCGAGCCGCCGCATCGTGACTTCAAGGTCGAGCAACCTTTTCGCGCGGCGATGGCGGGTGAACTGACGACGTATCCGTCAAACCCGTACACGGCGTTCATCCTCAATCGCCGGGAGGTTGGCGAGTCGTCATCGAAGCCTGCAGAGTAGGATGGTTTGCCTTGTGGCATTAGCAGCAGGTCTGCCACGCGGGCATATTTTGTAACATGAAACAATGCAATACCCAATTGAATGAGACGTTGTGTCTATTTTGGTATTTGTTGTGTGTTTGTGATTGATTTTTGAACGAGTCCCCGAGCGCGACTGCCCTTTTTGTGGGGTTTACCTCGTATATGATGTATGTGTTGTTGTCATGTGTTTTGATGTTTTGGTCAACTCGCCCGAGCTCGAAGAGCCAGTCGCTAGGCGACTCCCTTGAGTGCTCTGTACTGGTGTGACGTTTGATGTTATCAAGAAACTCTTCCGGTGTTAGTGATTGACATGATCTCATGGTCTAAGGATTAGGATCACTTCGTAAGTTGTTATAGCAATATAAACTCAATGACTTTGATTGTAATGTTATACTTCGGATGAATGTTCATCACACCAGTACACTAATGTTGTGATCCCGTTATTAACAACATCCAATGTCCATGATCAGGAAACCTTGATCATCTTGTTAATCAACGAGCTAGTTTATGAGAGAGGCATAACTAGGAACTTTCTGTTTGTTTATTAAACACACGTGTATTAACGTTTCCGTATTAATACAATTATAGCATGCAAAATAAACATCTATCATATACTTGGAATATACATAATAAACACTTTATTATTTCCTCTCAGGGCATATTCCCTTCAACAGGGATTTCAATAAAATCTCCCAGTCTTTCGGCATGCAAGACGAGCTTGTAAGGCTCCGCGAGGTGACGGACAATGGGCTACCCCTAGTCACAAGGCAGAACGCACCTGACATGTCCTTCGACTCCACCGTCAACACCAAGAAAGTACAGGTCCATCCAACGGATGCCTCCAAGACGGCCTTGATCGCCAATGACCTCAGCACCGCATAGGAAGGCGCGCTCGTCGAATTCCTCCGTGAGCACTGGGAGATCTTCGCCTGGTGTCCTGCGGACATGCTAGGAGTTCCCAGGGAATTCGCCGAGCACGCACTCAATGTCTTTCCAGACACCAAGCCAGTCAAGCAGTCCATCCGAAGATTGTCGGAGCCATGAGCCGAAGCCACCGACAAGGAAATCAATAGACTACTCGCTGCAGACTTCATCAGGGAAATCAAAGAAAGCGAGTGGCTTGCAAACACAGTGATGGTCCCGAAGAAGGACACGGACATCCTGCGGATGTGCGTGGACTTCACGTCACTAAATAAGCACTGCCCAAAGGACCACTTCCCTCTTCCACGGATCGACCAGATTATCGATTCGACTGCAGGTTGCGAGAAACTCTCCTTCCTCGATGCCTACTCAGGCTATAACTAGATTCGGCTCAAGGTCCAAGATCAGGAGAAAACGGCGTTTATTACACCGTTCGGAGTATTCTGTTACAACACAATGCCCTTCGGGCTAAACTGTTACAACACAATGCCCTTCGGGCTAAAAAAACGCAGGTGCCACGTACCAGCGATGCATGCAGGCCTGCCTCAAGGACCAGATTGGTCGCAACGTCCAAGTTTATGTCGACGACATAGTAATAAAAACCAGGGAGGCAAGAACACTTATCGACGATCTCCGCGAGACGTTCGACAACCTTGATCGCTACAGGATCAAGCTCAATCCCGAAAAGTGCGCCTTCGGCGTCCCATCAGGTCAGCTGCTCGGGTACTTCATCTCTCAACGAGGGATCGAGGCGAACCCGAAGAAAATCAAAGCCATCATGACGATGGAGAAGCCGAAAAACCTCAAGGGCGTCCAGCAGCTCGCAGGACGAGTAGAGGCGCTAAGCAGGTTCATCAGCCGTATGGGCGAGAAGGCCCTACCATTCTACCAGCTGCTGCGTAAAGCAGACAAGTTCGAGTGGACGCCAAAAGCCAACGACGCATTCGAAAGCCTCAAGCGGCTCCTCTCCACCTTACCCGTTTTGGTCACGCCAAAGGAGCGCGATCCCCTGCTGCTGTACATAGCAGCCACACATCAGGTGGTCAGCACCGTACTCATGGTCGAACGACCCGAAGAAGGCAAGACCCACGGGGTCCAGCGCCCAATTTACTACCTCAGCGAGGTACTGACACCAACAAAGCAGAGGTACCCTCACTACCAGAAGCTAGCCTACGGCGTATTCATGACGGCTTGACGGCTGAGCCATTACTTCCAGGAGCACCAAGTGATGGTCGTAAACGAAGCACCCCTAAACAGCATACTGAATAATCCAGAGGCCACAGTACGGGTAGCCCTGTGGGGCATCGAACTATCACCCTTGGACATCGTCTACGAGAAGCGACACGCAATCAAATCTCAAGTCCTTCCGGACTTCCTGGTACACTGGATGGAGCTGCAGATGCCAGACACCCCAGACATGTCGCAGTCCTGGACAATGCATTTCGACGGCTCCAAGCGCAAAGCCGGAGCAGGGGCAGGGGTCATACTGACCTCCCCACAAGGTGACAAGATGAAGTATGTTCTTCGGATGAAATTCAGAGCCTCCAACAACGAAGACGAATATGAAGCCCTCATCCATGGCATGAGGATGGCAAAGATATGCGGCGCAATGCGCCTGGTCATCTACGGTGACTCCAACCTCGTCGTCCAGCAGACGATGAATGAGTGTGACGCACACGCCGAAAACATGATCGCGTACCGCGCGCTCTACAACGCACTCGAAGGAGAATTCGATGGCTGCGAACTTCGGCACGTTGGAAGAGAGAGCAACGAGGAAGCCGATAGACTCGCCAACATCGGCTCCACTTGCGCAAAGGTTCCACCAGGTGTGTTCCTCGAACAAATCTGCGTGCCATCCATCAAGCGGAAATTCCCCAAGGGATCACCCGAAGAAGCAGAACACTCGGGAGCTACGCTACCCGAAGGACACGAAGGACCCGAAAAGCTGGACACAGAGGTAGCCATGTTCAACCTAATGCAGGTCATGGCAGTCGAAGAAGCTTGGACGCGACCATACCTCCAGTTCTTGATAACCGGAGAATTGCCTGACAGCCCAACAGACGCCCGGCGCATATCTCGCCGATCAAAAGCCTTCACCATCATCAACGGCGAGTTGTACAAGCGCAGCATCACGGGTGTACTTCAACGGTGGGTCACCATCGACGACGGCAAGGCCATACTCCAAGACATCCACGAAGGCATCTGCGGCCACCACGCAGGCAGCCGCTCCCTTGTCGCTAAAGCTCTACGAGCAGGATTCTACTGGCCAACGGCCATGAGCGATGCAAAGGAAATCGTCTGAAGATGCAACGGATGCCAACGGTTCGCCGACAAACCGCACGCACCCGGGTCCGAGCTCAGGCCCATACCTATAGCTTGGCCTTTTGCTCAATGGGGCCTCGACATGATCGGCAAATTGCCAAAATCCTCGAAAGGAGGACACGTCTTCCTCCTGGTTGCAGTCGACAAATTCACCAAGTGGATCGAGGCCATGCCGGTCACCAACCAGAAAGGCAAAACTGCCGTCAAGTTCTTCGAGTCCATTGTCTACAGGTTCGGCGTACCACACAGCATCATCACCGACAATGGATCGAATTCCAGGACTTCTGCGAAGGCCTTGGGATCAACATCACATATGCCTCAGTGGCACACCTGCAAACGAACGGGCAAGTGGAAAAGGCCAACGGCCTAATCGGAGCCGACATCAAGAAGCGCCTCATGAGCTCACTCGAACACAAAGATGGAAATTGGATGAAGGAGCTACCCTCCGTCCTGTGGAGCTTACGAACTACGCCAAACAGCTCCACCGGCTACACACCGTTCTTCATGGTACACGGAGCCGAAGCCGTGCTACCAGCCGAAGTACGCCACCAGGCCCCACGGGTCGTCGCCTACAGTGAAGCCGAATCCACGACTGCACTCGAAGACGTTGTCGACACACTCGACGAAGCACGGGATATAGCAGCAGCTCGATCAGCGGTGTACCAGCAGAGTCTCCGCAACTACCACAACCGCCGGCTACGCCCAAGGTCCTTCGTCGAAGGAGACCTCGTCCTGCGACTCAAGCAAAAGCGACCGAATAAATTCGAGTCGCCATGGGAAGGACCCTACGTCATCACCGAAGTCATCCCAGGTGGCGCCTATCGCCTCAAGCACGTGGAATCTGGAGTC
Organism: Avena atlantica; assembly: GCA_910589765.1. Lineage (NCBI taxonomy): Eukaryota > Viridiplantae > Streptophyta > Magnoliopsida > Poales > Poaceae > Avena > Avena atlantica. The sequence continues at coordinate 379,058,602 of OU342736.1, forward strand.
GCATACTCCAACCCATGGAATATCTCGCACCTGCGACGATTCTATCCGTAGCAACCTACCCCCCTTTTTTACTGTCAATAAGGCTTCCAGCCAAGGCTACTCAGCCGAACAATGTACCTCCTCCATTACGATATAAATAAAGCTAAGTGTCTCGCCCCAAAACTTTGGTTCACTATTTTCTGCAACTGTACTACATGCTACAAATGCACTCGGGGGCTCCCCCCACCTCACGATTTCATCACTGAGGGCCAAACGTGTACACCTGAGTAGCTGACAACATTAGGCAAACGAAAAGGACACGTATCCAATTAAAGCACTGCGTGCTCACATACAAACAAACCTTTACAACAAAGGGCACAACACGCCCAGCCGAAATATACAAATTTTTCATCTCTCTTTTTACAGGTACTACCTATGTTGAAGAATAATCTGGGCACGCTGCTCAAACAAATCTACAATCTGTTCGGCATACTGCCTTACAGCCGCGTAATGCGGACGCATGTCCCACTCGCCACCATCAGGGCGAAGAGGTGGCCCAGCAGCCACGGCAGCCAAATCCACGTCAGGACGGTGCAGCCTCACAAGAGACAATGCAGCTTTCACTCCTGCGACAAGCTGCTGCCGCACCAACTCCTTGACATTGCTTACGTTCCGAAACTTCGACAGAAGACCCGCAAGTCTTGTCGGCACGGCATCCAAAGGGAACATGACGTGCAGCACCGAGGAAAGCGATGTCTGCACTTGGCGGAGCACCCGCGAAACTTGATGAACACGATCCTGCACCGTCGCCAGGGCTATGGGGCGATCACGATCCACCTAGAAGAAGCCGCCGGCCTCCATGTCCTGTTGAGTCAAGCAATTGACCCGAACAGCGACACACTCTTTTTCTTCCCTCGGAGCAAGATTTGCACCTGCAGCAATCGGACAAAATAAGAGTAAGGCCAGCAGGCTCATCCGAAGAACAGAGCTACAGCTCGACCAAAGAACAACTTACATTGCAGCTGCTCGGACAGCCGGACCAGCTCCGCCATCAAGTACTCCTCTCTGGCTGCACCACGATCCGCCTTGGACTTCCAAACGTCGGCATGACCGCGTAGCCCGAGCAACTCCCTCTCCAGACTGCGCACACGATCCCGAAGGAAAGTGAGCTGCGAGGAATCATCCAAGGATAGACGCAACGGCGTTGCGGATAGGGCGTCAACAGGGTCAGCACCCGAAGGAACCTAGAGCGGCAGCAAAAGAAAGAAACACAAACATTCAGCCAAAGATAGAGCACAACTCAGAGGAATTCATTAAATATATAAAGCCACTACGTGGCACAAGGATGGTGTTCTTCAAAATATTTACAACAAAAACAGACTACAAACTATCCTACAGCTACTACGCCTAAGATGTAGGGCCCTGAGTCGCCTCGGAGCCAGACTGCCTAGCTTTGGCCTCGCCCTGCTGCCGCAGCGCGTACTCGGACAGCAAATCAATGAGCTTGGGCCCATATCGCTTGCAGCGAGCAGAATAGGCAGCAAAGGCTACCTCGGATCCATCCGCAGCCGTCGGCATCCGAGAAGTGATCTGGGGCAGATCCAGCTCCGCTCCAGCCGCCATGGCCATCGCCAGCCCGACGGACGCGCGGATGCCCTTCTGCTTGCGTTTGTACGCCGCAGGCGCTTCGGCTGACAGAGCCTCTGCCAGAGCATCCACATCGTCAAGGGCTGCGCCCTTCGGGACAAGCTCCTTGTAGAAACGACCAAGGACTTCTTTCGCCTTGGCGAGGGAGTTGACGACGGTGCTGCAGTGGTCTTCGACCGCCACAGTGGCATCATCTAGAGCACTCCCGTGCTCTAGAGCACCGCGGTCGAACTCGATGCCTGCAGCATCTGAGACAAAAGAAAAAAACATGAAGAAAAGCCGCATAGAAGAAGACCCGAAGAAAAAGAAACAAGTACAAAACTAGCACTCACCCGAAATAGCCTTGGCAGCAGCCATGAGCTTCGTCGCCACCTCCTTTTCACGAGCAGCCGCAACGGTGGCCAGCTGCTCCTCACGATCTGCGGCCTCCTGCTGCAGACGCTCCTTCGCTTCGGCTGCCTTAGTCAGCTCTAGCTCGAGGCGCTCTTTCGCGCCAACGACAGCTCCGGCCTTCCGCTCCGATTGACCAAGGCTCTTTTTGAGAGCGTCGACCTCACGGAGGGAATTGTTATGCTCCTCTGCATTCAAGACAAGCAAGTGTCGAAGAATAGGACAAAGATAAAACAGAGAAACATTAAAAGGCAGATAGATACCTTGAAGCTGCCGAAGGTTTGCCTCCAGCGCCAGGCGCTCTTGCACCAGCCGCTTGGCCTCCTGCACAAAAGGATGAAGAAAAAGATAGCAGTAAGAAAAGGACTTGGGGGCTATGCCCAACACAAAGGAGTAAAAACAAAATTCGCACACGAAGATACTCGGGGGCTCCCCCCATGATATGAAGCAGAAAAACTTACATGCTCTGCTGGTGACTCCGAAGGACCGCCTGCGAAATTCTGAGGCGCAACCACCTGCACCTCCTGCAACGGAGGATCCGGAGGCGCGCCACCCGAAGTCGCCACCGTTTGAGGGGGAGGAGACGCAATCTTCGACTCCCCCATCATCTCCCGCGCGCCACCACTGGAGGAATCACGGGAGGAATGCCTGCATATGAACAAATCAGCACAAGCACAACAATCATGAAGGAAAAAGGACAAAAGTACAGCAAGAAACTTACGAGCCCAGTGAGCTCAGGTCAAAGACAGGAGGAGACCTTCGGGCTCTCTTCTCTTTATTCTTCTCTTCCTTCTTCTCCTCCTTCTTTTCTTCCTTCTTCCGCTTCGCTGGCGGGTGCGGCGCTACAGCCCGCACAGGAATGGCAGGAATGGGAGAGGAAGAGCCTCCATGACCATCATCATGACGCTCAAGGCCCAGAGGGTTTCTGGGAGTCGGAGGAGTCGAGGCATCCGAAGACTCACTGGAGCTCCGTGACCGTTTTCGCGTATGGTCCTCACTCGACTCATCGGCATCCTCTGTTGGAGATCGCGCCGACGGTATCTTGGACACGGAATCAACCACTTCATTATCCGGGGCATTCGGATACCTTTCGGGCAACGGTGGTACCATGCCCGGCACTTTGAAGCTCTGCAAGATCAGAAGGAATTTTGTTAGCAAACAAAGGAAAAAAATACACAGCCGACAAAAAAAGGGGAGCACTACGTGCACAAATCTACACCTTCGGTACGACCAACGTCGAAGAAAAGGGAGGAGTCAGCGACTTCCCCGGGATTTATTCTCCGGCCTTGAACTTCAGCAGCGCGCGAAGAGCCCTGTCAAGATCCCCCTCGGAGATTTTCTCACTCGAAACCCTCGTCGGATCACGGCGCCCAGAATAAAGAAACATCGGGTGCGCCCTCGCTTGGAGAGGCTGCACCCGACGCTCAAGAAACGTCCGGATGATGTCCACACCGTTCACCTCCTTCTCCGGAATCAGTTGGAGATCCTCCACCCGACGGTAAAGGGCCTCTATCTCCGCCACCTCACCGTCCAAGATTTGGTTTTTCTAAGACCTTTTCTTCTCAATCATTTGGGAGGGGTCAAAGGGAACAAGACCAAAATCTTGCCCGGGCACTACGGAGTCGCGGATATAAAACCATCGCCTCCGCCAGTACTGGATAGATTCGGACATGGAAAAAGAAAAGAAGAGAAGATTGGGACTAAGGGAGATGATGCAACCCCCAATGGGATACACACCATCCGAACCAGACTGCCTCTTCACGGAATAAAGCTTCCGGAAGAGGCCAAAATGCGGCTCAATGCCAAGCCAGCACTCGCAAAAAGTGATAAAGCACGCAATGTGGAGAAGAGAATTGGGAGACAGATGATGCAGCTGAATCCCATAGAAGAAGAGCAGTCCACGAAGGAAGTCATGGACTGGATACGAAAACCCACGCAAAACGAAGGCGAGAAACATAACCCGGTACCCAGATGGGGGACGGGGGATTACCTCATTGCCGGGTAGTTTGACGGCCTCCGTATCTTACGGGTTCAGGCCCCGCTCGTGAAGCTTCCGGAGATTGCTCTCCCGCGTCTCTGATCGCCGCCAGCCACCATCGGTGACGCGAGTAGCGGCGGTGCCCTTCTTTCCTCCGGCGGTGCTGGTCCCAACCGCAGATGAAGACTTCTTTGGTTTCCCCATCACGCTACGGCGGCACCGGCGGTGAAAACGTAGAAAGGACGAGGGAAATGTGGAAGGAAATCCCAGCGCGAAGCAAGAATCGCTCGAGCACAAGGAGGCAGTGAAACACAAGAACTGGTGCGGTGAAAACAAACCACGGTTCCCCTCAATGATTATAACAGCGAAGACGACGCATGGCAGCCGTTCATCCAGAAGACCTAACGCGAACGGCAGATCTGGCCGTACATGTGTCAACATCACAACGAACCGTCGTTACCACGCCGTCCACTACGCACGGAAATTGAGGAGACGCCGTAATTATCTCCACGCCGCGCGTGACCGGTCAATTCAAAGTCAGCAAGTGGGACCCACGTTCGTCCAGTCAATTCATCTCTGGCGTAGCAGACGCTTGAGGTCATCGATCGTAAGCACTGATGTCATCAAAAGCTATACTGGCACTTTCTTCGGCTCCACAGCTAAGAGTACTCACTCGAATCTTCGATTCGACTAAATACTCGGGGGCTACTCCTATCAGGAGCGCTGGCCGCGCACCCGGAAGATGAATAATGACAAAGTATTTCTTCGAGTCCTACGTCGAGTCTACGACTCCACTACGGACTCGGGGGATACTCCCATAGGGAGGGTGGATTCAAGCACCCGAAAATTTTGAGTCTTACGGACTTAACAACCGAACAAATGCTTGAAATAAAGTATCTTCTCGAGTCTACGACTCGAACAGACACTCGGGGGCTACTCCCATAGGGAGCGCTGGTCGCGCACCCTATGAATTCTTCGACTGTGATCTTTCGGATCAGCACGCAAAAACTTTTTGGCATCTCTACCCCAACAAACGCTGAGTGAGCGACAATCTCCTTGGCCACCCGAAACACCTCCGCGGTGAAAAATGTTCGGATGTTGCGTCTGCGACGCAAAGATAAGACCTGCAGATATCATCTGACGGCCTAGAATGCACATGAGTGCGCTCTGCTAGTACAAATCCATGTCAACAGGCGTGATGAAAAATCCCGACGGACGCGTTGGGTACGTTAATTAAAATCACTGGAATTCCACTCCTGTAAGTCCTCCGCGGCCTGAGTCGAGTTACGCCAGCATATGTTCCAGGTCCGAGTTGAGGGACTCGAACTTGAAGAAGATCGTGTTGTTTCATCCTAAGACAGTTAACTGACCCTGATCCGTCGGGTGAGTCAGGCACACGCGTCAACAATACCTACACACATATACTATTTGTAGGGTTCGCAGCATAGAAAACAAAAATTTTCCTACGATGTGAACTATATACCAAAATCTATCTACTAGATACAAACAACGGGCGGATGTATATCCGTTGAGAACATACCCTTGAATACTGACAAAGCTTAACGAGTTCAACTCGTGGTTGATGTAGACGATCTCTTGCCGATCTCAAGATCGAGAGGAAGTCCTAGCGCCGCAAATCAGCAGCGCATCCGTGCTCGCACACACGTTCGAGGCACCGAGCAACCTCCGCCTCCTCGCTCCAGCGATGCAGCGGAAGCACAACTCTTTCTTGCCGAATAGCCACCGGGAACATGTATCTCGCTAGTCCGAGACCATGGGGGATAAATTCTAGAGGGGGAGAGAGATCCTTCACGAGGAGGTGTGAGAGACAAGTGAGGAGGGGGGCTCCTTTTATAGGAGGAGGGGGAACCCCAAGGGGGTGTCCGGCGCATGGGGGCTGCCCCTTGCCCTCCCCTCTTCATGTGGGTGGACACTCCACTCACAAATCTCCTTTAAATTCCCTCCACTCAAAAGTCCACTCAAATTCCCATTAAATTTCCACCAAATTTAATGCAAACTCTCATTAAATAAAACTCTTTTATTTTATTCAGAATTTTGTCAATTACTTTAATGACAAACATTCACAAATAACCCCTTGATAGAATTATATTTCACATGCATAACCACTTTATGCAATTTCACCCGAAAACCTGTTTCGGTATCTAGTGAAATAAATTCTTGCGCTTGTTCATTCTTTCGGCATGAAACATTTGCTCCAATTGGATGTCGGTGTATCTTAAGTGTGTCACCCTACGATTCGTGAATAATGCGGACATGATCGAGACCTCTCGGATCAATAATCAGAAGCGGGATCTGGAGACCCATACTGACTCCCACACATTCAACGATGACTTTCTTGTGATCGTCGGAACCTTTTACGCTAGTATCTTAATCCCTTTGTTTCACGATATATTACATGTTCGAGATTCGATCATCGGTATCTCCATACCTAGTTTGATCTCGTTACCGACATGCACTCGTTTCTCGTTCCTGTGATATAACATTCTAGTGATCAAATCACTTGCTTGCAAGCTAATCAATGTGATATCACCGAGAGGGCCCAGAGTATATCTATCCATCATCGGGATGAACAAATTCAACTCTCGATCCATGAGCCTCAACATAACAGTTTATTAGTTCTGAATCCATCTTTATAATCACCCTGTTACGGTGTGACGTTTGATGTTATCAAGAAACTCTTCCGGTGTTAGTGATTGACATGATCTCATGGTCTAAGGATTAGGATCACTTCGTAAGTTGTTATAGCAATATAAACTCAATGAATTTGATCGTAATGCTATACTTCGGATGAATGTTCATCACACCATTACACTAATGTTGTGATCCAGTTATTAACAACATCCAATGTCCATGATCAGGAAACCTTGATCGTCTTGTTAATCAACGAGCTAGTTTATGAGAGAGGCATAACTAGGAACTTTCTGTTTGTTTATTAAATACACATGTATTAACGTTTCCGTATTAATACAATTATAGCATGCAAAATAAACATCTATCATATACTTGGAATACACATAATAAAAACTTTATTATTGCCTCTCAGGGCATATTCCCTTCAGTCTCCCACTTGCACTAGAGACAATAATCTAGTTACATAGTGATAAATCTAACACCCATTGAGATATAGTGTTGATCATGCTTTGCTCTAGGGAGAGTTTTAGTCAACAGATCTTCTACATTGAGATCCGTATGTACTTTACAAATCTTTATATCTCCATCCTTGACATGCTCGCGGGTGGACTGAAACCGGCGCTTAATATGCTTGGAATGCTTGTGAGATCTTGGCTCTTTGGGATTCGCAATGGCACCATTGTTGTCACAATAGATCACCATTGGGTCCAACGCGTTTGCCACCACTCCTAGTTCGGATATGAACTCCTTCATCCAAACTGCTTCCTGAGCCGCTTCTGAAGCAGCAACATATTCGGCCTCCATTGTTGATCCCGCTACCACAGGTTGTTTGGAGCTCCTCCAACTAACCGCTCCGCCATTCATGAAAAATACGTATCCGGATTGAGACTTAGAGTCATCCGAATTGGTGTCAAAGCTAGCGTCGACATAACACTTAGCGACGAGCTCTTCTTCACCTTCGTATACAAGAAACATATCCTTAGTTCTTCGTAAGTACTTAAGGATATTCTTGACCGCTATCCAGTGTTCCGAACCTGGATCCGATTGGTACCTACTAGTCAAACTAATAGCATGTGCCACATCCGGTCTTGTACATAGCATGGCGTACATTATAGAGCCTATGGCTGAAGCATAGGGGACTTTGTCCATTATCTCTCTTTCTTCCGCCGAAGCCGGACTTTGAGTCTTACTCAATGTCTTGCCTTGCAACATAGGTAAGAACCCCTTCTTACTTCCGTCCATTTTAAACTTCTTTAAAATCTTATCAAGGTATGTACTTTGCGATAGCTCTATTAGGCGCCTAGATCTATCTCTATAGATCTTTCTGCCTAATATGTATGACGCTTCACCTAGGTCCTTCATTGAAAATTTGTTGTTTAGATAAATTTTAACACTGTTTAAAAGATCTATATCATTTCCGATCAATAATATGTCATCCACATATAATATCAGAAATGCCACATTGCTCCCACTCACTTTCTTGTAAATACAAGCTTCTCCATAAGTTTGGACAAATCCAAACTCTTTGATCACCTCATCAAAGTGGAGATTCCAACTTCGTGATGCTTGCTTCAATCCATAGATGGATCGCTGAAGCTTGCACACCTTGTTAGCATCCTTAGGATCGACAAAAACCCTTTGGTTGTATCATATACAGCTCTTCTTCAATATTACCATTGAGAAACGTGGTTTTGACATCCATCTGCCATATCTCATAATCGAAATATGCAGCAATTGCTAACATAATCCTAACTGACTTTAGCATCACTACGGGAGAGAAAGTCTCATCGTAGTCAACTCCTTGAATTTGTCGAAACCCCTTTGCGACAAGTCGAGCTTTATAGACGGTCACATTACCATCGGCATCAGTTTTCCTTTTGAAAATCCATTTGTTCTCCACGGCCTTTCGGTCGTGAGGTAATTCCACCAAGTTCCAAACTTGATTTTCATACATGGATTCCATCTCGGATTTCATGGCTTCTAACCATTTGTTGGAATCCGGGCTCATCATCGCTTCTTCATACGTCGCAGGGTCATCATTTTCATCAACCATGAAATTCATGACAGGATTTCCGTACAGCTCGGGAGCTGCACGCGTCCTGTTTGACCTACGAGGTTCGGTAGTACTCTCTTTTGGAGTTTCATGATCATTATCATTAGTTCCCTCTTCAATAGGTGGAGCCAACTCCGGAACAACTTCCGGCGCTGCGCTACTCGCCATACTTTGAAGAGAAGGTTCAACAACCTCTTCGAGTTCTACCTTCCGACTACTCACACCTTTCGCGAGAAACTCTTTCTCTAGAAAGGATCCATTCTTGGCAACAAAAAACTTGCCCTCGGATCTGTGATAGAAGGAATACCCAATAGTTTCTTTAGGGTATCCTATGAAGACGCATTTTTCCGCTTTGGGTTCGAGTTTATCCGGTTGAAGTTTCTTCACATAAACATCGCATCCCCAAACTTTAAGAAATGACAGCTTAGGTTTATTTTCAAACCACAATTCATACGGTGTCTTTTCAACGGATTTAGATGGTGCCCGATTTAAAGTGAATGCAGCAGTTTCTAGTGCATAACCCCAAAATGACAACGGCAAGTCCGTCAGAGACATCATAGATCGAACCATATCTAATAAAGTACGATTACGACGTTCCGACACACCATTTCTCTGTGGTGTTCCGGCAGGTGTGAGTTGTGAAACAATTCCACACTCTTTCATGTGAGTTCTAAACTCGTAACTTAGATACTCACCTCCACGGTCGGACCGTAGAAATTTGATCTTTCTATTACGATGATTTTCCACTTCATTCTGAAATTCCTTGAACTTTTCAAAGGTTTTAGACTTGTGTTTCATCAAGTAGATATAACCGTATCTACTCAAATCATCTGTGAAAGTAACAAAATAACGATATCCACCTCGCGCCGACACACTCATTGGACCACATACATCAGAATGTATGATTTCCAATAAATCTGTCGCCCGTTCCATTGAACAGGAAAACGGCGTTCTAGTCATCTTGCCCATAAGGCATGGCTCACATGTATCAAATGATTCATAATCAAGTGATTCCAAAAGTCCATCCGAATGGAGCTTCTTCATGCGTTTAATGCCAATATGACCTAGACGGCAGTGCCACATATATGCGGATATATCATCATTAAGTTTAATCCTTTTAGCATCAACATAATGAATATGTGTAACATTATCATCGAGATCTAATAGAAATAAACCATTCATCATCGGTGCATGACCATAAAAGATTTCATTCATATAAATGGAACAACCATTGTTCTCGGATTTAAATGAATAACCACTTCGCATCAAACACGATCCAGATACAATGTTCATGCTCAGTGCAGGCACCAGATAACATTTATTCAAGTTTATAACTAATCCCGACGGTAAGTGGAGAGGCAGCGTTCCGACGGCGATCACATCAACGCTTCATCCATTGCCGACACGCATCTTGACCTCACCCCTTGCTAGCGATCGCTTGTTCCGCATCCCCTGATTCGAGTTACAAATATTAGCAACTGAACCGGTATCAAATACCCAGGTGCTACTGCGAGCACTAGTCAAGTACACATCAATAACATGTATATCATATATACCTTTGTTTGCCTTGCCGGCCTTCTTGTCTGCCAGATACTTGGGGCAGTTGCGCTTCCAGTGGCCAGTCCCCTTACAATAGTAGCACTCGGAATCAGACTTAGGTCCAACTCGGGGTTTCTTTTCAGGCGCGGCAACATGCTTGCCGCCCTTACTTCCCTTCCGTTTTCCCTTCTTGTCTTTCTTGAAACCAGTGTTCCTATTGATCATCAACACTTGATGTTCCTTTTTGATCTCCACTTCTGCAGTTTTAAGCATTGACAGAAGCTCGGGGAGAGACTTCTTCATGCCTTGCATATTATAGTTCATCACGAAGCTCTTATAGCTAGGTGGCAGAGACTGCAGAACACGATGGATGCCTAAGTAAATGGGAATCGATATTCCCAAGGACACAAGCTTATCGGCGTAACCCGACATCTTGAGTACATGCTCACTAACGGAGCTGTGCTCTTCCATCATGCAGCTAAAGAACTTTTCTGAAGCGTTGTAGCTCTCTACAGCAGCATGTGTGTCGAAAATCATTTTCAACTCACCCATTGTATCAAATGCATTGTCGTTTCGAAACGCTTTCGAAGTTCCGGCTCTAGCCCATACAATATGCCGCAATGAACTAAGTTGTGGTCCTCCTGACGAGTCTGATAGACATTCTTCTCCTTGTCAGGGGCATCATCAAAAGGTGGGGGGCCTAACGGCGCTTCTAGCACATATTGCTTTTGTGCAGCAGAGAGGAGAATCCTCAAATTCATGGCCCATTCGGTAAAGTTGCTACCGTTCGTTGCTAGTTTCTCTTTCTCCATGAACACATTGAAATTAAAAGCAGGTGGTGCCATCTACAACAGAATTTGTAAAGTTTAGACTAAGTGTATGATAGATTGAGTTCAACTAATCCATATTACGAATGAACTCCCACTCAAAAACGACATCCCTCGTGCCTTTTTGGTGATTACATGAACCAAATCCACTACACCAAGTCCGATCATCACATGAGTCGGTATATCTTCAAAGGCGAGCATCAAATGGGCATCATATCAACTATATGACTCATGCTTAACCTTTCGGTCCGTGTTCCGAGGCCATGTCTGTACATGCTAGGCTCGCCAAGTTAGAACCTTAGTATTCGCGTGTGTAACTGTTTTACACCCGAAATATGGTCGTGGATCCAAGAACACCCGATCATCACGTGATGTCTTGGAGCGACGAAAACATAATCGGTGCATACTAAAGGAAGAACACATTCTTATCTTGATATTTAAATGAGGGATCATCTTATTATGCTACTAAAGCGCTAAACAAGCAATATAAGATGCTATCAAACATCATATGTTTATTAGTGAAATTATATGGTTCCCGCAGATGATCTCTATCATGTGCATCGTGGTATGATCACTATCATACCTATATGTGTAAATCCAAGGTCTATGGATTTTACACGCTATGTGTGTTGTAAGAGTATCATCTCATACTTCTACTTACAACACTACCATATCATAACACTAGCCCAGCAACAATCTAAACTAGACGCCTCTAATTTATCCATTGCAAGTTTTACGTGGCTTAGGGCTTTCGAGATAGAACCGTTCTTACCTATGAACATGAACCACAACGAGGATAATCAAATTGTTGACAACTCGCTTGCAAAATAGATATTGACTATAGTAGGAGAGACAGACATCCGCTAGCCACTTATGCAAACTAGTTGCATGTCAAGCGTGGAACAGGTCTCATGTGCGAGGACATGTAAAGTTTGTCCGGGCCGCTTCATCCCACTATGCCACCAATATCCAAAATTACAACAAAGGAGCAACAACATGATCATCATCGCCCACATACTCATATGTGTACTACCCGTGTAAAGTATCTACGCATAGATCCGGCTCTGATACCACTGTAGGGTTCGCAGCATAGAAAACAAAAATTTTCCTACGATGTGAACTATATACCAAGATCTATCTACTAGATACAAACAACGGGCGGATGTATATCCGTAGAGAACATACCCTTGAAGACCGACAAGGCTTAACGACTTCAACTCGTGGTTGATGTAGACGATCTCTTGCCGATCTCAAGATCGAGAGGAAGTCCTAGCGCCGCAAATCAGCAGCGCATCCGTGCTCGCACACACGTTTGAGGCACCGAGCAACCTCCACCTCCTCGCTCCAACGATGCAGCGGAAGCACAACTCTTTCTTGCCGAATAGCCACCGGGAACATGTATCTCGCTAGTCCGAGACCATGGGGGATAAATTCTAGAGGGGGAGAGAGATCCTTCACGAGGAGGTGTGAGAGACAAGTGAGGAGGGGGGCTCCTTTTATAGGAGGAGGGGGGAACCCCAAGGGGGTGCCGGCGCATGGGGGCTGCCCCCTTGCCCTCCCCTCTTCATGTGGGTGCACACTCCACTCACAAATCTCCTTTAAATTCCCTCCACTCAAAAGTCCACTCAAATTCCCATTAAATTTCCACCAAATTTAATGCAAACTCTCATTAAATAAAACTCTTTTATTTTATTCAGAATTTTGTCAATTACTTTAATGACAAACATTCACAAATAACCCTTTGCTAGAATTCTATTTCACATGCATAACCACTTTATGCAATTTCACCCGAAAACCTGTTTCGGTATCTAGTGAAATAAATTCCTGCGCTTGTTCATTCTTTCGGCATGAAACATTTGCTCCAATTGGATGTCGGTGTATCTTAAGTGTGTCACCCTACGGTTCGTGAATAATGCGGACATGATCGAGACCCCTCTCGGATCAATAATCAGAAGCGGGATCTGGAGACCCATACTGACTCCCACACATTCAACGATGACTTTCTTGTGATCGTCGGAACCTTTTACGCTAGTATCTTAATCCCTTTGTTTCACGATATATTACATGTCCGAGATTCGATCATCGGTATCTCCATACCTAGTTTGATCTCGTTACCGACATGCACTCTTTTCTCGTTCCTGTGATATAACATTCTAGTGATCAAATCACTTGCTTGCAAGCTAATCAATGTGATATCACCGAGAGGGCCCAGAGTATATCTATCCGTCATCGGGATGAACAAATTCCACTCTCGATCCATGAGCCTCAACATAACACTTTATTAGTTCTGAATCCATCTTTATAATCACCCTGTTATGGTGTGACGTTTGATGTTATCAAGAAACTCTTCCGGTGTTAGTGATTGACATGATCTCATGGTCTAAGGATTAGGATCACTTCGTAAGTTGTTATAGCAATATAAACTCAATGACTTTGATCGTAATGCTATACTTCGGATGAATGTTCATCACACCATTACACTAATGTTGTGATCCCGTTATTAACAACATCCAATGTCCATGATCAGGAAACCTTGATCATCTTGTTAATCAACGAGCTAGTTTATGAGAGAGGTATAACTAGGAACTTTCTGTTTGTTTATTAAACACACATGTATTAACGTTTCCGTATTAATACAATTATAGAATGCAAAATAAACATCTATCATATACTTGGAATACACATAATAAACACTTTATTATTACCTCTCAGGGCATATTCCCTTCACTATTAATACATAGTTGCACCCGAAAGATGGAAGAGTCCTCAGCCGAATCTACGATTCGACTGATCACTCGGGGGATACTGACATGGTTATACCCTACGGGTACGTAACTTCAGCATACCTGGTCCAGCCCAAGGAAGGCCCACAGCAGATATACGCTGGCCCACGACGATTTTCGGGTGGCCAAGGCCCATCACGCCTTCGGATCCTTGGAGAGCAAGACTAGCCTAGATAGGAAATTCAAAGGGGTAAAACCCTAGAACTTGTAACCGACTAGGACTATGCCCGGGACCTGCCTAAGTCTATATAAAGGCTAGGAGGGCACGTCCTAGATCTCTCGACTCATACTTTCGCACACACCTCCACGCCAGATCGAATCTGCGCACCCTGTAACCTTCGGTTCCGCCGTAATCAAAGAGCAGACAAGCAGGAGTAGGGTTTTCCCTCCGGGGGCCTGAACCTGGGTAAATCTCGTGTCCCCTGGTTGCTTGTCTGTTAACCGTGCCACGATCTCCAGTATCCCCATCTTCTCCAAAACCCAAGTCCATAACAATGGGCATTGACGAGATTAAACCTCGTCATCTGTAGCAACTTCAACCGAAGTTTCATGATCATCATCATTAGCTCCCTCTCTTATTGGTGCAGGCACCACAGGAACTTCTTTCGGTGCTGCGCTACTCGCAAGTTCAAGAGAAGGTTCGATAACCTCGTCGAGTTCTACTTTCCTTCCAGTCACTTCTTTCGAGAGAAATTCCTTCTCTAGAAAGGATCCATTCTTGGCAACGAAGATTTTGCTTTCGGATCTATGATAGAAGGTATACCCAATAGTTTCCTTCGGGTATCCTATGAAGACGCATTTTTCCGCTTTGGGTTCAAGCTTGTCCGGCTGTAACTTCTTTACATAGGCTTCGCAACCCCAAACTTTAAGGAACGACAATTTAGGTTTCTTCCCAAACCATAATTCATACGGTGTCGTTTCAACGGATTTAGATGGTGCCCTGTTTAAAGTGAATGTGGTTGTTTCTAATGCATAACCCCAAAATGATAGCGGTAAATCTGTAAGTGACATCATAGAACGAACCATATCTAAGAGAGTTCGATTACGACGTTCGGACACACCATTACGCTGTGGTGTTCCCGGCAGTGTCAATTGTGAAAGTATTCCGCATTTCTTCAAATGCTCGCCAAACTCGTAACTTAGATATTCACCTCCACGATTAGAATGTAGAAATTTAATCTTCTTGTTACCTTGATTCTCAACCTCACTTTGAAATTCCTTAAACTTCTCGAAGTTTCGGAATTATGTTTCATGAAATAGATATACCCATATCTACTCAAGTCATCCGTGAAGGTAAGAACATAACGATAACCACCGCGCGATGCTACACTCATTGGACCACACACATCGGTATGTGTCGTGGGAATGGTCACGGCAGATGCTGCAATCGGCAGCGAGTAGTAGAACGAGGGGCAAGGGCGGCCAGCCATCTGCGGTGCGAGATGAGGGCAAAGACACAGGGTTTTACCCAGGTTCGGCCCCCCGGAGGGTAAAGACCTACTCCTTCTAGATTGTATTATGAGGATGGTACAATGGGCGAGCTCGGCGGCTAGGCGGCGAGTCTCTTGGGTGTATGATGGAACGTATCTCTGCTCGCCCTATAGGGAGGTTTATATAGGCTCACCTCCCCTAGGGTTTACATATCTCAACCGATTCAGTCGCTTGGTTCCTTGCTGGGCTTCAATCCAGTCGCCGTCTTGCAGGCCCACTCGCCAGTTCTTGGGCCAGTCGGAAACGTCCTGCTGGGTATACCCCGGTAGGCATATCCCCATCTGTAGTCCCCGAGGCCGTCGTCGATTAGGCGTAGGTGGCTGCTGGCAGTCGGAGTTTACGGCTTCAGAGTAGACATCCAGTCGAATCGTCGGCGGGCTCCTGTATAAAGGAGGAAACCAGTCATCCAGGTCGCAGCTTTGGCGAGTCGAGTCGGCGAAACACTGTCACAGTGATTGGGTCGGCGAGCCGAGTGGCTGAAGTTGGACCGTCAAACATGGTCAAACTAGCCGTTGGGGTAATCCAATGGTAACCTTTGGCGTAATCATCGCGCGGTAACGGTTCCCTGATTTGGCGGGTAATCATCCGCTATATAAGGGGAATGGCAGACGATCGGAAAATCACTTTCTCTCCATTTCTTCCGACTGCGTGCATTTTCGCCTCCCCTCGCATCGCGACCCAGCCGACCAGAAATCCCCCGACCCCCAACAAATCTCTCCGCCATGGCCCTCTCCACCGAACCTTGGGGCAGATCTAAATGCACAAGGGCGCAACTGGCTTCCTTCGAGGAGGCCGGGATCTTGTGAGCCGGCTGCTGGCGTATTCCTGCGGCCGGAGAGACGATCCCAAATCCGTGAGAGAGGGAGTTCATCTGCTTCACCAGCCATCTTGAACGGGGGCTAGGGTTCCCCACGTCCCTGTTCTTCCGGCGCTTCTGCGCCTACTACGGGATCCAGCCGTCGGATCTGGGTCCCCACAGCATCGAGCAGCTCGCCATCTTTGTGGCGTTCTGCGAGTGCTACTTGGGCTGCCGGCCCTACTTCCCTCTGTGGCAAGATCTGTTCCACGGACGGATCAGCCGCGAGGAAGCGGGCGTCCCAATGCTAGCCGCGGGCGGCCTAAACTTCCAGCTGAAGTCGAAGGCTTCATTCTTCGACCTGATGCTGCCCGCCAAGGCAGCGAGCGACTGGAAGAAATCGTGGTTCTACGTAGCCGAGGCGACCCCGGAGGGCGAGACGGCGATCCCGCGGTACTCCGCCAATCGGTCCGAGCCGCGCCGTCTCCAAGTCGGCAAGCTCCCCAGCGACCAGCGGATGGTCGTCGACGAGATGCTCCAGACCATCCGCGGTCTGAAGAAGAAGGGCCTCCAGACGATAAACCTGTACAACTGCTAGCTCGGGCGGCGGCTCGTCCCGCTAGCTCGGCGCGAGCACTACATGTACCAGTACACGGGTCGGGAAGACTTGACGAAGGCCTGCCTCGACGAGTGGAAGCTGGAGGACTACATCCCAGCACTGAAGAAAATCACCCAAGCGGTGTACCTGGATGCACAGGCTGGGGTCGCCCCCTATACTGCAAAGCGTCCAGCCCCAACGGTAATCGCTTCACTTCGCTCGCAGTCGCAGTTTTTGCAGTCGCGGTAATTCTAATTTCATCTTGTATTCATTGCAGCTATTCCAAGTGGTGGAAGGATGGCTCCCTCCTTCGGACGACGAGAACTCGAGCTCGTCCATCCAGGACGTGGGCGAGTCGCCTCACGCCAAGGGCGATGCCGGGAGCGACGAGGGCGACAGCGACGACGAGTCCGAAGAGGAGGTCGCCCCACTGCTCCGCAAGACGCCTGGGCAGCGCCAACGTGAGCTTGAGGCAAGTAAAAGCCTCGAGCGTCATGACGATGACGACGAGCTTCCAGAAACCACCTCTCGCCGCCAGGCGACTCCATCGAAAAAGAAGAAGAAGGAAAAGGAGGTGAAGGCGCCTCCAAGGAAGACGAAGACCAAACCAACGAGGCCGGCCTCGCCACCACATTCAGCGAGCAGTTCTGACGCCCCCAGCCCAGCCAAGGACGAGGCGCCGCCGACGACAACCGCGCTGGACACGGCCACCATCGAGGTGCCCCTGGCATCGATGCCTCCGCCATTTGCCCCAGTCTCTGGGCTAGGGGCGCTTCGGTCGCAGCGGCTTCGACTCACAGGGACGCTCCTGTTGAAGATGTTCCGGAGGCTCCAGTTGTGGCCTCAACAACGAAGAAACCGTCCGTGTCTTGGGCACGCGACGTTCTGGAAATGGGGCTCAGCCTCCGACTGGGCCCCGAACTAGAGAAACTAGCCGGCCTTCGTACGGGGCTGCGCTTCATTCCAGTCGCGAAGTGAGTACACTCTCCTTCCTTTGTCTTGGATAGCAGCTCAGATTATATTGCTTACATGATTGATGTACAGGACCGGAGTGGAGTCGTCTGGGACCAACTCGATGGTTCGGGTGTGCATCGTGGCCTCAAAGGTTGAGGTGTTTGCGCCCTCTGAGTTGGGCTTCTTGAGTATGGTGGGGTCGTCGTTGTTGACCCCGCTCGCGTACTTGGCGAGCTCATCAGCGTGGTTGGTCTCCGCCGCGATGACGGTGTCAGCGAGCTCGGCTCCTTTGGCCTCGCACTCGGCGGCCATGTCGGGGTCGCCGTTGATGGTGATGACGCCGTACGGCCCGGGGAGCTTCATTGCGTTGTATGCGTAGTGGGGCGCTGCCATGAACTTGGCGAACGCCTGGCGCCCCAGGACGCAATGGTAGGGGCTGTCGAAGGGCACCAGCTCGAAGACGATCCGCTCGGTGCGGAAGTTTGCTGGTGTGCCGAAGGTGACTGGCAACGTGACCTTACCGATCGGGTATGCCTTCCGACCGGGGACGATGCCGTGGAACGTGGTGTGGGTCGTCTCGATCATCGACTGCGGGAGCCGCAGCCGCCTGAAGGTGTCCAGGTACAGGATGTTGATGGAGCTGCCGCCGTGCATCAATGTCTTGGGGAGCCAGTAGTCGCCGACCTTAGGCTTGACCACCAGGGCGACTCGACCTAGGTACTCGATGCGTGGCGAGTGGTCTTGTCGACTCCAGGTGATGGGCTGCTCCGACCAGCTGAGGAACTGGGAACGTCCACCTGGGCCACCGCGTTGACGGCGACGGCGCGGGCGATGACCTTCTTCTCGCGCTTCGTGTTGAAGCCCGTGAAGGTATGGAGCGATCCGGCCACTTTGCCGAATTTTCCGCCGTTTGGCGGGTCGTTGTCGGGGTCCTCCCGTGCTCGCCGTGCCTTCTCGATCTCCCTGAGGGTGTGGCAGTCGGCGGTGGTGTGCGTTGCGGGCTTCCCTTCCCTGCTATGAAACGCACATGGTTGGTTAAGGAGAGCCGCGGGGTCGAACCTTGGCTTGGCCTTGTAGTTGCCGTCATCGCGGCGTTGTCCTCCGTCGCGGCGGAAGCTCTTGGGTTCGCGTTGCGCGTGCCCGGCGTTGGCGATGAAGTCGACTCGCCCGTCACTGCGGCGCTTGCCGGTGAGGCGAGTCTTGCTGTAGCGTAGGTCGGACCGTCGTCCGCTGTCGTTGCCACTCGTGAGGCGTTGACCTCCTGACTCGTCGTCAGTTTCCTGGTTTGGATCTTCCTCCGCGTACCGTTTGGCGATTTCGAGGAGGTCGGGGATGTTGTCGAGTGTGCGAGAGTGTCGCTTGAGCTTGGCGACCAGGGGCTCGTAGTGGCACGAGGTCTTGAAGCAATGGATCGCGGTGTCCGGGTGGATGCCGACCGCGTTGTACCAGAGTTCTTGCCACCATTGGACCCAGTTGCGGGTCGACTCGCGGGGTCCCTGGACGCATCGCTCCAGGTCCTCGATGGTGGTGGCGCGGGTGTAGGAGCATTCGAAGTGCCTGACGAAGGCGTCGCGCATCTCCTCCCAGGAATCGATACTGTCCTGAGGGAGGGTGTTGATCCACTGCCTGCACGTCCCCTCCATCATTAGGGGGAGGTAACAGGCGGCTAGCAGGTCGGTGTGGCCCGCGATCCCCATTTCCATGAGGTATGTGTCGAGCCAGACGGCGGGGTCGTACGAGGGGTCGTACTTTTCTATCTCCTTCGGCGCCTTGAAGTTTGGCGGGTACTTCTCGCCTCGGATCATTGGTCCGAAGCACTTGGGGCCGAGTCGACTTAGCGACCCCATGGGCTCACCGTCGCGGCGATTGGTTAGGGTGTGTCGCAGGTCGTCAGGCTGGCGTGCGCGCCAGCTTTGGTTGTTGATGATGTGGGTGCGGGCGTCGATGGGTTGCCCGTTGGCGGAGACGAAGTTGGTCGCTGGCCTGGGGTCACTGGTGGAGAGTGTCGCGTTCGCGGGTCGGTGTTGGAGCTGCAGTGGCTCTGGTGGCGGGCAGTTGAGGGTGTTTGCCGCCGCTGGGCGGCCGCTGGAGGCCGCTCTGCTTCCTGACGAACGCGAGTATACTCGACCCTGCGAGTCGGCGCCCGCGTTTTGCTGCTCGACGGCCTTTGCGAGCAGGGCCCTGACGTACTGGATCTGTAGGGCGCCGTCGCCCGTGGACGTGATGTTGTCGGCCGCTGCTCGGCCCGCCACGAGGTTGTCCATCGGGGTGGAGAACAGTGGGAGGCCGTTTGCGTCTCTCTCCCGTGAGGAGACTACTATCCGCGGCTGGTCCCTGGGAGGTGTGCGGTTGGGTGGAGGTGGGGCGCCCATCGCCATTGATCCTGGCGGGGGCCGGGCGCTTCCTCCTGGTGGCGCGTTCTCGCAGATCGCGCGCTCGGCCACGCGGGCCGGGTCGTTTTCGTCGTCGAAGTTCAGGGCGTGCCCCTGAACGGTGGGGTTCAGGCGCGACCTGGTCCGCTGCTGGTGATAGCGCGATAGCTCCTGCGCCGTCACCTGCTCGAGGCGGAATTTTTCGCGCTCAGCTTGCTCCTTGCGCACCGCCTCCGCCAGTTTCAGGTGGAGTTCCTCGACCTCTGTTGTCGTGGCGTTAGGAGGGATTGGGGTGGAGAATGGATCCTCCGGTGGATCGGTGCCGGTCGCCATTTAGGTCGCGGTGTGGCGACCGGTTCCGTCGCGGAGGTCGGCGGAGCTCTCCGACCCGGAGTCGAATTCGAAGATCCCGAGGATGGAGGGGTCCTCGAAGTCTCCCATGTTGGAGACCTGGGTGATGGAGCCCGCGGGTGAAGCCGCGATGAGGGACCCGGCGAGTGACGTCAGGGTCGCCGAGTCGGCGTCGTCGTTGAGGGCCGCGTCTTGTGCGGCCGCTGAGTTTTCGGCCACGTCGCTGTGGGCCGAATTGTACTCGGAGGCGAGGCGATGGATCGTGCGGATCTGGCTCTCGGAGAGCCGATCGCATGGTGGCGACTCGCGGATGCGAGCCGAATCCTCCGAGACGATGACGTCGGTGAGGCCGACGAAGAGGCTGATCGTGCCGATCGGCAGGATCACGCTGTGCGTGACGGGTCGCGCCGCCGGGACGTAGCTGCTCGGCAAGATTTGGAGCATCTCGTCGATCGCTATCATGCGACCGGTGGCGACTGTCTCGTTGATGGGCAGATTGGATCTCGCCGCAGAACACCGGCCAGACCGGCCAGGCCCCACGGTGGGCGCCACTGTCATGGGAATGGTCACGGCAGATGCTGCAATCGGCAGCGAGTAGTAGAACGAGGGGCAAGGGCGGCCAGCCATCTGCGGTGCGAGATGAGGGCAAAGACACAGGGTTTTACCCAGGTTCGGCCCCCCGGAGGGTAAAGACCTACTCCTGCTAGATTGTATTATGAGGATGGTACAATGGGCGAGCTCGGCGGCTAGGCGGCGAGTCGCTTGGGTGTATGATGGAACGTATCTCTGCTCGCCCTATAGGGAGGTTTATATAGGCTCACCTCCCCTAGGGTTTACATATCTCAACTGATTCAGTTAAAGATTCGGTACTCGTTTAACCTAATCTGACTGGGCCTATCTACTCGCCTGGGCCTTCAGCTTTCAGTCGCTTGGTTCCTTGCTGGGCTTCAATCCAGTCGCCGTCTTGCAGGCCCACTCGCCAGTTCTTGGGCCAGTCGGAAACGTCCTGCTGGGTATACCCCGGTAGGCATATCCCCATCAGTATGTATGATTTCCAATAAGTCCGTAGCTCGCTCCATCATACCAGAAAATGGAGTCTTAGTCATTTTTCCCATCAGACATGCTTCGCATCTTTCAAGTGATTCGAAATCAAGTGATTCAAGAAGTCCATCGGAATGGAGTTTCTTCATACGCTTCACTCCAATGTGACCAAGACGACAGTGCCACATATAGGTCGAGTTATCGCTCGATTTCAAACGTTTAGCTTCAATGTTATTAATATGTGTATTTCCACTATCGAGATTCAATAAGAATAGACCATCTATCAAAGGTGCATGTGCATAAAACATATTACTCATATAAATCGAACAACCATTATTCTCGGACTTAAACAAGTAACTGTCTCGCAATAAACAAGATCCCGATATAATGTTCATGCTTAACGCAGGCACCAAATAACAATTATTTAATTATAAAACTAATCCCGATGGTAGATTAAGAGGTAGCGTGCCGACCGCGATCACATCAACCTTTGATCCATTTCCTACGTGCATCGTCACCTCGTTCTTTGCTAGCTTCCGTTTATTCTGCAGCACCTGTTTCGAGTTACAAATATGAGCAACCGAACCAGTATCAAATACCCAGGCACTACTACGAGTACTAGTGAGATACACATCAATAACATGTATATCGGATATACCTTTCTTCTTGATGTTGTCGTTCTTCAAATCCGCCAAGTACTTTGGGCAATTCCGCTTCCAGTGACCTTCTCCCTTGCAGTAAAAGCACTCTGTATCAGGCTTAGGTCCAGCCTTGGTCTTCTTCGTTGGTGCGGCAACTTTCTTACCACCCTTCTTGAAGTGTCCCTTTAGCTTAGACTTGCCTTTCTTGAATTTGGTGGTCTTATTGACCATCAACACTTGGTGCTCTTTCTTGATCTCCACTTCTGCAGATTTTAACATGGAGAAGAATTCTGGCAACTGCTTGTTCATGCTTTGCATATTGTAGTTCATCACAAAGTTCTTGTAACTTGGTGGTAGTGATTGGAGGACACGGTAAATCCCCAAAGCATTAGGAATCACTATACCCAAGCTTTGTAGTTTGTTTGCGTGCCCAGACATCTTAAGCACATGCTCACTGACGGAGCTGCCCTCTTCTATCTTGCAGTTAAAGAACTTTTCAGAAGCCTCATAGCTCTCAACTGCCGCGTGAGTCTCAAAAATCGAGTTCACGGACAATATCATGTGGGTCTGAATTCTCAAACCTTTTCTGAAGCTCCGATTCTAAACCATACAAGATAGCACATTGAACTATGGAGTACTGAGTCTTCCGAGCGAGGTAAACATTCTTTACTTCATCGGTTGCAGTAGATGCAGGTGGGTCACCCAGCGGTGCATCCAGCACATAGGTCAACTTACCAGCATTGAATACAATCCTCAAATTGTGGAACCAATCCACGAAGTTGCTTCCATTGTTTTTCAACTTTTCTTTCTCTAGGAACGCATTAAAATTGATGGTAGGGGCCGCCATTGATCTACAATATATTTGCAATAGTTTAGACTAAGTTTATGACAAATTGAGTTCTAATTAATAGTTAAATTAATCTAGGTGAACTCCCACTCAAAACAATATCCCTCACATTATTTTAGTGATCACACGAACCAAATCCACCACATCAACACCGATCATCACGAGAGTTGATGTAGCTTCAATGGCGAACAATCGACATGTTCATCATATCAACTATATGATTCATGCTTTACCTTTCGGTGATCCGTGTTCCGAGACCATGTCTGTAAACGCTAGGCTCGTCAAGATCAAACCTTAGCTTCCGCATGAGCAAATCTGGCTTGCTCACGTTGTATACACTTGCAGAATCTAACACACCCGATCATCACGTGGCGCTTCGAAACAACAAGCTTTAGCAACGGTGCTCACTAAGGATGAACACTTTAGAACTTGAAATTTATGTGCATGAGGGATCATCTTATAATGCTACCGTCGTTAACTAAGCAATACAAGATGCATAAAGGATTAACATCACATGCAATTCATAATATGTGATATGATATGGCCTTTCTTCTTTGTGCTTCCGATCTCCATCTTCAAGCACGAACATGATCTCCATCATCACCGGCATTGCATCAATGTCAATGACGCTGCTCCATGGTTGTCGTCCACCAGCTTCAACTATTACAACTACTTTGAATAGACACGCGGGTCTTAACAGAATTTAAATAAACAACCATATGGCTCCTGCCGGTTGCCAACTTACAATAAGGAACATTGCATACATCAAATATAATCACAATCATGGCCATATCACATCACAGCACACCCCTGCAAAACAAAGTTAAACTCCTCTAATTTCTTTGCATGTTTTACGTGGTTTGGGGCTTTCAATAAGTGTCGATCTAACTTACGAACAAGAACCACAACGTTGATGTTTGAACTATCAAGTGCCCGTTGTAAATTGGATCTATACTATAATGGGAGAGACAGACACCAGCAAAGCCACTTATGCAATACAAGTTGCATGTTAAGCATGGAGCAAGTCTCATGAACAATGTCATGTAAGGTTAGCCCGGGCCGCTTCATCCCATCATACCGTAAGATGCAAAGTACACAAGAAGCAATTGATAAAAAACACCACCGCCCACAATGACCATTGTGTTATACTCGTGCAACATATCTACATATAGACACGGCCCTGATACCACTGTAGGGGTTCATAGCATGGAAAATAAAAAATTTCTACCGCATACAAACAAACAAGCCAAGATCTATCTACTAGATTGTAGCAACGAGTCGATAGAATAATTCACCCTCGAAGATTCCAAAGTGTTTAACGAGAGCGGATTCTCGTGGGTGATGTAGTCGTACTCTTCCCGATCTCAAGATCGTGTAGACGATCCTTCCGGCGCTGCGTTCTGGCAGCGCTTCCGCAGTCTGTCACACGTTCGGTACTCGACGAAGACCTTCCTCTCCCTTGTTCCAGCAGGTAGCGGAGGTTGTAGTACTCTCCTCGCGATTCCGGCAGCACGACGGCGTGGTACCGAAAGTAGAGGGGAGATCTCACAGGGCTTCGCCTTAAGCCGGAGCGAGTATGGTGGAGTATGAGAGAGGCCTTGGCGATCTAGGGTTTAGAGGCACCAAGGAGAGAGAGCTAGGCCGGCGGCTAGGGCAAGGAGAAGCCCCAACTCGGCAGCTAGGGCAAACCCTAGGGGGCGGCGGCGACTTGGTGGAGGCTGGCTGTGGCATCCCGCAAAACCACTACTAGAAATCGCGTTGATTTTGTGCATTGCATCATCATGACCGCTTGCTCATGTCATCATGCCACATTGCATTTGAGCATCGTCATCATCATGCATATTGTTTTGCCTAAAAACTATGTTGCGAAAGACTATTGTTTTCGAAAACTAGCCCTCCTTCTTTTTCAAATTAAACCCCCCGGATGTTTCCGGATATTTTGTTGTCTAAAACTAATTACAAAAGTTATTTTTAAATTAAATAAAAACCTATATTATTTTAGGGGGGTAGTCGAACGGGCCGATTCGACCCAGTCGACCACCCCCAGTACAAAAACAGTCCGCCTAAAACCTTTTTCTACCAATCCTATTCTACCCACCCAACCAGCCACATCACCCCCACCAATCGGAGCCCGCCACCTCACCATTCCCTAGCCTCCCTCCACTCTCAGGCTGCCACATCAGCCATCCCCACTCCCTCTCTCTCCCCCACTCCACCAACCAGCTCACACCACACAACACCCACACACGCAGCACACCCCCTCTCCCTTCCACCCGGACCCCACCGCCCCTGGGTCCC
The DNA here is from genome assembly GCA_910589765.1 of Avena atlantica. NCBI lineage: Eukaryota > Viridiplantae > Streptophyta > Magnoliopsida > Poales > Poaceae > Avena > Avena atlantica. The sequence goes on from OU342736.1 coordinate 379,083,839, forward strand.
ACCTGCAGGCCGCAGCCTCTCTCCCCTCTCACCCCGCGGGTCCCACCGGCCCCACCACCACCTCTCTCCTCCCCCACCCTCTCCTTCCCCGACGCGCCCCCGCAGCCTCCTCCCTCCTTTCCCCTTCCACCGGTCCCGCTCGCCACCGGCCGCCGCCGGCGACCCTCCCGCTCGCCCCCTTCCCAAATCGCTACACCCCGCTCACCCCGCACCTCTCCTCCCTCAGAGCTCCGGCCGCCGCCTCTCTCTTCTTCCCCGAGCTCCGCTCCGCCGCGTCCTCCCTCTCCTGGCCCCGCCGCCTCCCTCAAGCTCTGCTCCCCGTCGGCCTCGCCCGCGGCCGCCCTCCGCTCCCCATCGTCCTCCGCCGCGTCCGGCCGCCCGCCCGACGCCGGCCTGCGCCTCCCTCTCGGCCGCGAGCCCCGCTGTCGCGGGCTCCTCCGCTCCTTCAAGCACCGCCACCCCGCCCTCTGCCGGCGCCCAGCGCCCTCTTCCTGCCTTCCTCCGGCCGGCCGCTGCCGTCCTCGCTCCGCTTCCCCGGCGCCGGCCCCCGACCGCCCCGTCGTCCCGCCTCCAGCCCGCGTCCTCCCTGGCGCCGCCCGACCCCCTCCGCTCTTCCCCGTCGGCGAGGCCGTCGACCGCCTCATCGGCCACCTCTGCATGCGACGTCCCCCTCCGTCCCCGGCCGCCCCGAGCACCCCCGTCGCCACCGTGGCCCTCCCGAGCGCCGCCGGACCCCGCAGCAACGCCGCCCTGCCGCAGCACCTGCCCTGAGGCCGCTGCATCCTCCCGCTCTCCTCGCGCCTGGCCGCGTCGCTGCCGTGGCCATCGTCTCTGCACCGCCACGGTCGTCCTCCTCTCTTCTCCGGCCGCCAGCATCCATGCGTGGGATGACAGGAACCAAAGCACAATCGTGTTTTCCCACTCTTCCTCGACCCAACTAGGCTGTTGCGCCCTTGTTTCCTTTCACCGTATCCATGAACCTGCAAGTGGCACATGATCTAACCCCTCTGGCTCCTCTCGAGTAGGCGTGGTGTTGCGCTGATGATCCGGTGTAGACCGTGTGGTGCCACTGAAGTATTCTCGAGCCCTGATTCGAAGACATCAACCCCGACCATGTGATGATTGTGTGGCGAAGTTGACATGAGGCCTCGACGACAAGTACTTCCTCGGAACCACCAAGTTCTCCATCCCGGCGTCCGAAGGCCGCGGAGCGCCAAGGTCACCACACGGAGTCGAAGCCCCCGAATCCCAAGGTCGTCGACATGGAACTGATCAGGTCTACTACATGGATTAGAAGACCGAACCCGACGCGCCAAGTTCTTCCTCCCGGACCCGAAGACGCCGAGACCCGGGACACCAAGAGCTCCGCCGTGAAACGACAAGACCGACGACACGACCCGAGAACCGCGGATGCGATAAGATCGTCTCTCGGACGCCTAGTTCTTCGATCCCGGAAACCGATCCATCTGCACGTCGAGACCGCCTTCCGAACCCCAGATCCGGACCCTGAGACCGAACCCCGAACCCCGGAACCCCAAGATCGTCGAACCCTAATGTGTGACCCTTTTCTCGAGCCCTATTTTATAAATGTAATAACAACTTGTTGCATATTAATTGCCATACTTGCATGCATATTTGTGTGGTTTGGGGGCCTTATGCCGATTCACCTAATAATTAAATATGGGGCCCATATGCAGGCAAATCTAGTCTCATATTGGCCTCATTTAAATTTGTGTAGCGAACCGGTAACTTATCTTGCCCTGTCATTACAACATTTAATTTGCGGGGTAGTTAAACAACTTGAACCATTTAATTAATTGTCGGGACCCCGGTTCCGCTTAATATTGACCTAATTGCATCGCACCTTTGCCATGTCATACATGCATCATGCCCGATCTTTTGTCGTAGTATTAAATATTGCATCCGGTGTTTATTCTAGTGCTTTGGTTCTTCGCGAATAAGGCCGTTGAGTAGATGCGAGTGTCGCCCCGTTCTTCGGATGAACCTTCGACAATGTTTCAGGCGAGCATCTCCCCCTTTCTACCTATCTTACTTTTATAGTATTTATTCCCTCCTGTTGATCTATTGCTATCTGTGTCGCGTTGCTCTAGTTTTCCATACCCGTGTTACCCCTTGCAGCCTTATATTGCCTTGGACACATCCTATTACCTGTTGTTGGTAGATAGTTGGACTTGCGCGTCGTAGTCGCTTGCTCAAGGGCTGTTGCGTGTCGTCAAGTGCCGCAGTTGTTGGTGTATTGCCGCATGTTTGATGTTGGAGATGATCATGGCTTTACTTATTGTTCACTTTAATTACTGTTTAACAACTAAAATTGAAGTAAGTAAGCAGAGGCACAGGTGGGCAATAGATGTTATTTGGTTGTTAACCGTCCACTTGTGTCCCGTAGGACCCCGAGTACTTGATACCTGTTCCTTGAATATTCGCGCTATCCACATCCGGGAGGATTATAGGACCCCCCTGAGCCAGAGCTTGATTCCGTCTTATTTCTTGGGGCCACAAACTAGTTTGAGGTTTTATTTACGATCATGTACTTATGCCATGCTTTACTACTTTATTTATGATTGTGCGAGGAGCACGCTGTACTGTTCTGGAAGCGGAGTGTTTTCGCGGTATCGACAAGCCCAGTCACATTTTCGGGTTCCCAGTCGTTTACAGCCATTGACGCAAACCTTGAGTCCGTCTCGGAGTCAGCTAGCTTCGTTGCGGGTCTACTCAATGGGGTGGCCCCCTGAAATATTTCTGAATCTTGTGATTGCTCTGTCGTGAAGGCCTCGTTGGGTTTTGATTTGGTTTTTCCGAGGTTGATCGTGTGTGTGTTGCTATTTGTGCACCCCGGCCGGGTAAAACTTTCTGAAAGCCGTGTCCGCGGTTATGGACGACTTGGAGCACAGTATCTCGATCATAGACAACTATAACTAAAGTTTACTGTTATAAATTGACTTGTATCTGATATGACTAGTAATCAGCTTCAACTACAACGGAATGGCTAAATAAAACTGCCAACAATTGTTTGTTTGGGTTGTCGCTTGCAACCATTGTACCTGACTAGTAAGTATTGCAACTACAACGGAATGGCTGAATAAAAGTACCAACAACTGCTGGGTTTATGGGATATCTCATGCTATCTGTATCTGATTAGTAAGTGTCGCAACTACAACAGAATGGTTAACTAAAAGTGCCCACTGCTTAATTTATCAGGATGATCATCTATACTTGACTAGTAATTGCTGCAACGATAACCGAATAAATAAAAATGCCAACTGTGTGAGTTCCTCGGTTGACTTCCTCGATCGGTGTCGAGGGGGAAACGCCAGGACGGGTTTGATTGGTGATAGTATCAGCTTGGTTCCGAGTAGGTCTTTCTTACCCCTCTCTGATTGCCGTCAGTTGTATCGAGTCTCTATAGGTTGTTTAGTGCATGCTGCCGCTGCCGCTCAGTCCACCATACCTATGTAGGCGAGGACCGCCGAATTCTAGTCTCGCCGTGTACTGGCCTCAGTACTGACGCTCCTCCTTTTCCTTTGCCCTTTGTCGGCACCCCTTTTGTTTTAGCAGGTTTTGAGATCGACGTCGTTAGCAGGGTTACCCTTCCGGCTTGGCCTGGGCAGGGTTATGGACGCCATTGGTTATTCTTCAGGGCTCTTAGCCCCATTTGCATCTTGTCCGTAGCTGGACGCTCTATCGTTTTCAAGGTGATTTGGGATCTTTGTATATTATATCTGTATTCTTGACTCATTGAGTCGCTGTTGTATATATATCTGTTCTGTGGGTCCCATCGAGGGCTGTTGTGTAATGTTATTACTTCGTTTTCCACCCGCACGAAAGTGCCTGGTGGGCACCTTTGAATCGTTTCTATGCGGGTTTGGCGGGAATCGCTGAAACTTGCATAGGGTCGATTCTGAGGGTGTTACAGAGTGGTATCAGAGCTCAGCAGTTGCGATACCCCACAAGTCCAGCCTGTAGGATAACCTAGCTAACGGCCGAAGTAGAGTGTCAAAACTATTTTGGAAAAACGGTTGGCTAGATCTGGTTAGGTCTTATTTTACTCCTTACCCCTCTGCTATTCTCCTCTTACCTCTACGTGTTTTTAATCCGCTCTCTTCTCCCTCTTCGAGTCCAGGAATTCTCGTGGTTGGGTTCCGTCGTACCTTCAGGGTTTCGCTTCCTTCTTTGATAACGGTGTTCTACCATCCGGTGTTCATGCTGCTTGAGGAATCCGTTTACTGTGGTACCATTCTTTGTTCCTTGTTTGTGCCTTCCGGTGTTTTCCGACGCGACGACATCATCTACGCCAGATCCGATGCAGAGTCTGCCTCCCTCCTTTGTTCCGACCCTCGCTTGTCGAGATCTTCAGTCTGATTCCGAGAATGGTTGCATGCTTTTCCACTGTTTGTGCGGAGTAATAGTTTGGGTAGTGATGGATTGGCCCCCATGCCGACTACCCTTTCTATTCGCTTTTGTACATTGAAGTGGATGAGAATGTATCGGTTCCCTCTTTCCATCGAAGCTAGAGGTGTCTTTTATTTGTTGATGCCTCTACCTTTGACCTTTTGTTCCGGAGTGTTTCCTCGACGGTCACGAACAACGACCTCTTGTTAGTGGTGTCGCGAGGAGCTACACGAAGTGAGAAGACGCAGACCGCCGACCTTCTTCCCGGTACCATGAGGCGGATCTCGAGGGCGAGATCCATTGTTAGTGGTGTCGAATTGTGGCATCCCGCAAAACCACTACTAGAAAATCGCGTTGTTTTTGTGCATTGCATCGTCATGACCGCATGCTCATGTCATCATGCCGCATTGCATTTGAGCATCGGCATCATCTTGCATTTGCTTGCATAAAACTATTTCGGAAAAACCCAGTTTTGTTTTCTAAACGCCCCGTCTTTGTTCAAACACAAAACCCCGGGTCTCCGGATTATTTCTTTGTCTGCTATCGGGTTGCAAACGGTGCATTTAAAACAAATAAAATATTAAATTATTTTTAGTGGGGCAGTCGAACGGGCCGGATAGACCCGAACGACCACCCCAGTTCCAAAACGGCCCAACCCAAAAACCTTTTTCTACCAGCCCTAGTCTACCCACACCCCCCTCCACCTCACCCCAGCCTATCATCTCTCGCCACCTCACCCTCATCCTCATCCCCACCCAACCAGACGCCGCCACGTGGCTCACCTCCTCTCTCCCTCACCTACACCTCCACCTGGACACACCCTCCCCACCAACCGGCACACGCACGCAGCCCCCCGGATCCCACCTCCCCCTGACCGCTCACTCCCTCCGTCCCACGCGTCCCCCAGGCCCCACACCGCCCTGGCCCACCACCTGACGTTCCCCACCCCGGCCCTCTCTCCTCTCTCCCCCGCAGTCCCTCTCTTCCCCCGACCCTCTGCTCCACCCCACGTTCCCCCTCTGACCCCCATCGCCGCCAGGCCCCCTCCCCGCTCCGGCGAGCGCCGCCGACCCCCGTCGCCTCCCCTCCTCCAGCCGATCCACCCTCCCTTCTCCCCCCGGCGCCCGGCCGCTTCAACCGCCGCCGCGGGCGCTCTCTCCCCTCCCTCTGGGGCTCGCCGGCCCTGCCGCCGCTCCCTCCGGCCATCGTGGCGCCCCTCCGTGCGGGCCCCGCGCGCCGCCGTCGCCCGGATCCGCGCCGCCCCGCCCCGACCCTCTCCAACCGCCGCCTATCTACCTCCTCCCCGTGCGCCGGCCGCGTCCGCCGCCTATCCTCCTCCTCCGGCCGCTCTTCCCGACGCCGGTGCCGCCCTGTGTGGCCTCGCCTGCGTCCGGCCGTTGTGCTCCATCGAGCCCCTGCTGCCCGAGCTCCTTCCCCGCCTCGCCGGACTCCGTCTCCCCGACACGCGAGCATCTCCGAGCACCCCCGCCGTCGAGCCGCCCCGGCAGCTCTCCACCGCGACCCTGCAACATCCTCTGCAGCTGCTGCCTCCGCCCGGTCCTCCTCCTCACCGTGGACCGTCGCGCGCCATGGGTTTCCGAGCCTTCCGCTCGAGTCGTCCTTGCCTCTGCCACGCATGGTCCCGGACCCGTCCTCGTCTCCGACCGGAAGGCCACTGCTACAGCGTGCAGTGGCATGCGTTAGCTCGTGTTTCGTTGCTGTTGTTGCTAGTTTTGGTTAAGGAACAAGCGGTGGTGATGTGTTGTTGTGCATGTTGCACTGATGGTGCTATCGTGCCTAGCTTCTCTGGGAGGCTCTAGACAAAACTTTAGTCGCGGGTTTCGCCATCAAGTCCTGTCTCGACAAGATCTTCCGAAGATGATTCGACAAAAGTCCGATGCGACAAGATCTTCCCGTTGACAAGGACACCGACAAGATCTACTTCACGGATCCGAAGACCCCGAAACCCGATCCACTCAAGTTCGCCATCGACGATAAGACCGACACCGACCCGGGCGAATCCGATGCCCCGATGCCAGAACAAGTACTTCCTTCCGGAACGCCAAGGACTCCGCGTGAGACGTCAAGACCGACAACATGGCCCGACCACCGAGGATGCAACAAGAACTACCCCCGATATCCGAGAACGACCCCGGAGTCCGAGAACGCTTCCGTCGAACCCTGAACCCCGAGACCGGACCCCGAATCCCCCGGATCCCCAAGACCGTCGAGACCCCTCAACGTGTGAACCCCTTCCCGAAACCCTATTTTATAATATAATACAAACCTGTTGCATATTAATCATTCATCTCGCATGCATATTTGTGTGGTTTGGGGGCCTTATGCCGATTCACCTCATAATTAAATACGGGGCCCATATGCGAACAAATCTAGTCTCATATTGGCCTCATTTAAATTGGTGTAGCGAACCGGCGCTATATTTGGCCATGTTAATACAACATTTAATTTGCGGGGTAGCTAATTCACTTGAACCGTTTAATTAATTGTCGGGACCCCGGTTCTGCTTAATCTGGCCTAATTGCATCGCCTTTGCCATGTCATACATCATACATGCATCATGCCCGATCTTCCGCCGTTGTATTTAATATTGCATCCGGTGTTTCTTCTAGTGTTTTGGTTCTTCGCGGATAAGGCCGTTGAGTTGATGCGAGTGTCGACCCGATCTTCGGTTGAACCTCCGGCAATGTTTTCAGGCGAGCATCTCCCCCCTTCTACCTATCTTACTTTTATAGTATTTATTCCCTCCTGTTGATCTATTGCTATCTGTGTTGCGATGCTCTAGTTTTCGTACCCGTGATATCCCTTGCAGCCCTATATTGCCATGGCCACCTCCTATTGCCTGTTGTTTGGTAGATAGTTGGACTTGCGCGTCGTAGTCGCTTGCTCAAGTGCTGTTGCGTGTCGCCATGTACCACTGTTGTTGGAGTATTGCCACCCGTTTGATGTTGGAGATGATCTCGGCTTTATTTATCGTTCACTTTAATTCCTGTTTAACAACTAAAATTGAAGTAAGTAAGCAGAGGCATCGGTGGGTGATAGAAAATATTTGGTTTCCGACCGCCCACTTGTGTCCCGTAGGACCCCGAGTACTTGATACCTGTTCCTTGATTTATCGCGCTATCCACATATGGGGAATTATGGGCCCCCCTTAGCCAGAGCTTGATTCCGTCTTATTTCTTGGGGCCACAAACTAGTTTGAGGTTTTATTTACTATCCTGTACTTATGCCATGCTACTGCTTTATTTACGATTGTGCGAGGAGCACACTGTACTGTTTAGGTAAGCGGAGTGTTTTCGCGGTATCGACAAGCCCAGTCACACTTTCGGGTTCCCAGTCGTTTACAGCCATTGTCGCAAACCTTGAGTCCGTCTCGGAGCTAGCTTACTTCGTTGCGGGTCTACTCCATGGGGTGGCCCCCTGAAATATTTCTGAATCTTGTGATTGCTCTGTCGTGAAGACCTCGTTGGGTTTTGATTTGGTTTTTCCGAGGTTGATCGTGTGTGTGTTGCTATTTGTGCACCCCGGCCGGGTTAAAACTTTCTGAAAGCCGTGTCCGCGGTTATGGACGACTTGGAGCACAGTATCTCGATCATAGACAACTATAACTAAAGTTTACTGTTATAAATTGACTTGTATCTGATATGACTAGTAATCAGCTTCAACTACAACGGAATGGCTAAATAAAACTGCCAACAATTGTTTGTTTGGGTTGTCGCTTGCAACCATTGTACCTGACTAGTAAGTATTGCAACTACAACGGAATGGCTGAATAAAAGTACCAACAACTGCTGGGTTTTGGGTTTATCTCATGCTATCTGTATCTGATTAGTAACTGTTGCAACTACAACGGAATGATTAACTAAAAGTGCCCACTGCTTATTTTAACAGGACGATTACCTAAACCTGACTAGTAATTGTTGCAACGATAACTGAATAAGTAAAACTGCCAACGGTGTGAGTTCCTCGGTTGACTTCCTCGTTTGGTCTCGTGGGGGAAACACCAGGATGGGTTTGTTTGGTGTTAGCTTCAGGTTGGATCCGGATAGGTCATTCTCATCCCTCTCTGATAACCGCCAGTTGTATCGAGTCTCTATAGGTTGTTTAGTGTATGCTGCCGCTGCCGCTTCAGTCCACCATACCTTTGTAGGCGAGGACCGCCGAATTCTAGTCTCGCCGTGTACTGGCCTCAGTACTGACGCTCCTCTTTTTCCTTTGCCCTTTTTCGGCACCCCTTTTGTTTAAGCAGGTTTTGAGATCGACGTCGTTAGCAGGGTTACCCTTCCGGCTTGGCCTGGGCAGGGTTATGGACGCCATTGGTTATTCTTCAGGGCTCTTAGCCCCATTTGCATCTTGTCCGTAGTCGGACGCTTCATCTGTTTCGAGGTGATTTGGATCTTTGTATATTATATCTGTATTCTTGACTCATGGAGTCGCTGTTATATATATCTGTTCTGTGGGTCCCATCGAGGACTGTTGTGTAATGTTATTACTTCGTTTTCCACCCGCACGAAAGTGCCTGGTGGGCACCTTTGAATCGTTTCTATGCGGGTTTGGCGGGAATCGCTGAAACTTGCATAGGGTCGATTCTGAGGGTGTTACATAGTATTATATAGAGGCTTTACTAGGGACTTCAAATTAAGTTTATAAATCACACAAGTATTAATGTTTCCTTGTTAATACTATTATAGCATGAATGTAAACATTTATCATAAACACAAAGATATAATAATAACTGCATTTATTATTGCCTCTATGGCATATCTCTAACAGTCTCCCACTTGCACTAGAGTCATCTAATCTAGATTACATGGTAATATACCGAACACCCATGGTAGTTTGGTGCTGGTCATGTTTTTCCCTCGGGAGAGGTTTAGTCAACGGATCTGCCACATTCAGATCTGTGTGTACTTTGAAAATCTTTATATCCCCATCTTGGATATGTTCTCGAATAGCGTGAAAACGTAGCTTGATGTGCTTCAGTTTCTTGTGTGACCTTGGTTCTTGCGCATTAGCTATGGCGCCCATGTTATCACAGTAGATAGACATTGGGTCCAGCGCACTAGGAACCACACCCAACTCTGTAATAAACTCTTTCATCCATATCGCTTCTTGTGAAGCCTCCGAAGCAGCCATGTATTCCGATTCAGTTGAATATCTCGCCACAACGCTTTGCTTTGCACTCCTCCAGCTAACTGCTGCACCATTCAAAATAAATACGTATCCAGATTGTGATTTAGAATCATTCGGATCGGTGTTCCAACTAGCATCAGTGTAACCATTAACAACGAGTTGTTCATCACCTCCATAAGAAAGAACCATATCCTTAGTTCTTCTCAAGTACTTAAGGATGTTTTTGACTGCTGTCCAATGATCCACTCCTGGATCACTTTGATATCTGCTAGTTAAACTAACAGCATATGCAATGTCGGGTCGAGTACATAGCATGGCATACATTAGAGATCCTATGGCTGAGGCATAGGGAGTCTTACTCATCCTTTCTCTATCTTCTGCCGATGTCGGACTTTGAGTTTTACTCAAGGTCGTATTGGGCAACATGGGCAAGAACCCTTTCTTTCTATCTTCCATTCCAAACCTCTTTAGAACTTTGTCCAAATATGTACTTTGTGACAATGATATTTGGCGTTTCGATCTATCTCTATAAATCTTTATGCCTAATATGTAAGCTGCTTCGCCAAGATCCTTCATTGAAAAACTATTATTCAAATATTCCTTGACACTATTAAGAAGGTCTACATCATTCCCAATCAACAATATGTCATCTACATATAGTATTAAGAATGCTACAGAGCTCCCACTCACTTTCTTGTAAATACAAGCTTCTCCATAAGTTTGTATAAAACCAAAACTTTTGATCACCTTATCAAAACGTTGATTCCAACTTCGAGATGCTTGCTTCAATCCATAGATGGACCGTTGAAGTTTGCATACCTTGTTAGCATCTTTAGGATCGACAAAACCTTTGGGTTGCATCATATACAACTCTTCATCAATGTCTCCATAAAGGAATGCTGTTTTGACATCCATCTGCCATATCTCATAATCATAATATGCAGCGATTGCTAACATAATCCTCACAGACTTTAGCTTCGCTACTGGTGAGAAAGTCTCATCGTAGTCAACTCCTTGAATTTGTCGAAACCCTTTTGCGACAAGTCGAGCTTTATAGACAGTAACATTACCATCAGCATCTGTTTTCTTCTTGAAAATCCATTTGTTCTCGACAGCCTTCCGGCCATCCGGTAAGTCCACCAAAGTCCATACTTGGTTTTCGTATATGGATCCAATCTCGGATTTCATGGCTTCTTGCCATTTATTGGAATCTGGGCTCATCATCGCTTCCTCATATGTCTCAGGGTCATCGGTGTTGTCCACCAACATGACACTCATAACGGGATCATACCAATCTGGAGTGGTACGAGTTCTCGTTGACCTGCGAGGCTCTGTAGCAACTTCGACCGAAGTATCATGATCATCATCATTAGCTTCCTCTCTAATTGGTGTAGACACCACAGGAACTTCTTCCAGCGCTGCGCTACTCGCAATTTCGAGAGAAGGTTCGACAATCTCGTCGAGTTCTACTTTCCTTCCAGTCACTTCTTTCGAGAGAAATTCCTTCTCTAGAAAGGATCCATTCTTGGCAACGAAGATTTTGCCTTCGGATCTATGATAGAAGGTATACCCAATAGTTTCCTTCGGGTATCCAATGAAGACGCATTTTTCCGCTTTGGGTTCAAGCTTGTCCGGCTGTAACTTCTTTACATAGGCTTCGCATCCCCAAACTTTAAGGAACGACAATCTAGGTTTCTTCCCAAACCATAATTCATACGGTGTCGTTTCAACGGATTTAGATGGTGCCCTATTTAAAGTGAATGCGACTGTTTCTAATGCATAACCCCAAAATGATAGCGGTAAATCTGTAAGTGACATCATAGAACGTACCATATCTAAGAGAGTTCGATTACGACATTCGGACACACCATTACGCTGTGGTGTTCCCGGCGGTGTCAATTGTGAAAGTATTCCGCATTTCTTCAAATGCTCGCCAAACTCGTAACTTAGATATTCACCTCCACGATCAGAACGTAGAAATTTAATCTTCTTGTTACGTTGATTCTCTACCTCACTTTGAAATTCCTTAAACTTTTCGAAAGTTTCGGACTTACGTTTCATGAAATAGATATACCCATATCTACTCAAATCATCCGTGAAGGTAAGAACATAACGATAACCACCGCGCGATGCTACACTCATTGGACCACACACATCGGTATGTATGATTTGCAATAAGTCCGTAGCTCGCTCCATCATACCAGAAAATGGAGTCTTAGTCATTTTACCCATCAGACATGCTTCGCATCTTTCAAGTGATTCGAAATCAAGTGATTCAAGAAGTCCATCGGAATGGAGTTTCTTCATACGCTTCACTCCAATGTGACCAAGACGACAGTGCCACATATAGGTCGAGTTATCACTCGATTTCAAACGTTTAGCCTCAATGTTATTAATATGTGTATTTCCACTATCGAGATTCAACAAGAATAGACCATCTATCAAAGGTGCATGTGCATAAAACATATTACTCATATAAATCGAACAACCATTATTCTCGGACTTAAACAAGTAACCGTCTCGCAATAAACAAGATTCCGATATAATGTTCATGCTCAACGCAGGCACCAAATAACAATTATTTAAGTATAAAACTAATCCCGATGGTAGATGAAGGGGTAGCGTGTCGACCGCGATCACATCAACCTTTGATCCGTTTCCCACGCGCATCGTCACCTCGTTCTTCGCTAGCTTCCGTTTATTCTGCAGCACCTGTTTCGAGTTACAAATATGAGCAACCGAATCAGTATCAAATACCCAGGCACTACTACGAGTACTAGTGAGATACACATCAATAACATGTATATCAGATATACCTTTCTTCTTGATGTTGCTGTTCTTCAAATCCGCCAAGTACTTTGGGCAATTCCGCTTCCAGTGACCTTCTCCCTTGCAGTAAAAGCACTCAGTATCAGGCTTAGGTCCAACCTTGGTCTTCTTCGTCGGCATGGTAACTTTCTTACCACCCTTCTTGAAGTGTCCCTTCTGCTTAGACTTGCCTTTCTTGAATTTGGTGGTCTTCTTGACCAACAACACTTGGTGCTCTTTCTTGATCTCCACTTCTGCAGATTTCAACATGGCAAAGAGTTCTGGCAACGTCTTGTTCATGTTCTGCATGTTGTAGTTCATCACAAAGTTCTTGTAACTTGGTGGTAGTGATTGGAGGACACGGTAAATCCCCAAAGCATTAGGAATCACTATACCCAAGCTTTGAAGTTTGTTTGCGTGCCCAGACATCTTAAGCACATGCTCACTGACGGAGCTGCCCTCTTCCATCTTGCAGTTAAAGAACTTTTCAGAAGCCTCATAGCTTTCAATTGCCGCATGAGTCTCAAAGATCAATTTGAGATCCTCGATAATATCATATGGGTCTGAATTCTCAAACCTTTTCTGAAGCTCCGATCCTAAACCATACAAGATAGCACACTGAACCGTGGAGTACTGAGTCTTCCGAGTGAGGTAAACGTTCTTTACTTCATCGGCAGCATCAGCTGCAGGTGCGTCACCCAGCGGTGCATCCAGCACATAGGTCAAATTACCAGCTGTGAGGACAATCCTCAAATTGCGGAACCAATCCGCGAAGTTGCTTCCATTGTTTTTCAACTTTTCTTTCTCTAGGAACGCATTAAATTTGATGGTAGGGGCTGCCATTGATCTACAACATATTTGCAATAGTTTAGACTAAGTTTATGACAAATTGAGTTCAAATTAATAATAAAATTAATCTAGGTGAACTCCCACTCAAAACAATATCCCTCACATTGTTTTAGTGATCACACGAACCAAATCCACCACATCAACACCGATCATCACGAGAGTTGATATAGTTTCAATGGCGAACAATCGACATGTTCATCATATCTACTATATGATTCATGCTTTACCTTTCGGTGATCCGTGTTCCGAGACCATGTCTGTACATGCTAGGCTCGTCAAGATCAAACCTTAGTTTCCGCATGAGCAAATCTGGCTTGATCACATTGTATACACTTGCGGAATCTAACACACCCGATCATCACGTGGTGCTTCGAAACAACAAGCTTTAGCAACGGTGCTAACTAAGGGTGAACACTTTATGACTTGAAATTCATGTGCATGAGGGATCATCTTATAATGCTACCACCGTCTACTAAGCAATACAAGATGCATAAAGGATTAACATCACATGCAATTCAGTGATATGATATGGCCTTTCTTCTTTGTTCTTCCGATCTCCATCTTCTAGCACGAACATGATCTCCATCATCACTGGCATTGCATCAAGGTCAATGACGCTTCTCCATGGTTGTCGTCCACCGGCTTCAACTATTACAACTACTTTGAATAGACACGCGGGTCTTAACATAAATTAAAGACAACCATATGGCTCCTGCCGGTTGCCAACTTACAATAAGGAACATTGCATACATCAAATATAATCACAATCATGGCCATATCACATCACTGCACACCCCTGCAAAACAAAGTTAGACGCCTCTACTTTCTTTGCATGTTTTACGTGGTTTGGGGCTTTCAATAAGTGTCGTTCTAACTTACGAACATGAACCACAACATTTATACCAGTATTGTTAATCACCCGTTGTAAATTGGATCTTAACTATGCTAGGAGAAACAGGCACCCGCAAAGCCACTTATGCAATACAAGTTGCATGTCAAGCGTGGAGCAAGTCTCATGAACGATGTCATGTAAGGTTAGCCCGAGCCGCTTCATCCCAACATACCGCAAGATGCAAAGTACACAAGAAGCAATCGACAATAAAAGCATCAACGCCCACAATGACCATTGTGTTCTACTCGTGCAACAAATCTACATATAGACACGGCTCTGATACCACTGTAGGGTTTCGTAGCATGGAAAATAAAAAATTTCTACCGCATACAAACAAACAAGCCAAGATCTATCTACTAGATTGTAGCAACGAGTCGATAGAATAACTCACCCTCGAAGATTCCAAAGTGTTTAACGAGAGCGGATTCTCGTGGGTGATGTAGTCGTACTCTTCCCGATCTCAAGATCGCGTAGACGATCATTCCGGCGCTGCGTTCCGGCAGCGCTCCCGCGGTCGGTCACACGTTCGGTACTCGACGAAGACCTTCCTCTCCCTTGTTCCAGCAGGAAGCGGAGGTTGTAGCACTCTGCTCGCGATTCCGGCAGCACAACGGCGTGGTACCGGAAGTAGAGGGGAGATCTCGCAGGGCTTCGCCTTAAGCCGGAGCGAGTATGGTGGAGTATGAGAGAGTCCCTCGACGGTCTAGGGTTTAGACACGTCGAGGAGGAGGCTAGGCCGGCGGCTAGGGTTGCTAGGCGGCGGCGGTTTGCCCTAGGGCGGCGGCGACAGCAGGTGGCCGCGCCGGCGGCTTAGGGTTTGGAGGAGAGGATCTTGTGTGTCTCTAGGAGGGAGCCCTGCCCCTCCTTATATAGGTGGAGGGGCCGGCCGGCCAAGGGGAGGGAGTGGAGTCCCTCCCCAACTCGGCTTGGTGGGGCGCCACCGGTTAGAGGAGGGAACTCCTCCCCAACTCGGTTTCCCACTCCTCCTCCTCTTTCCAAAAACTGTCGTTTGACTTTCAAACTAGCCGTTTGACTTTTTCAAACTAGGATTTGAATAAACCCTCTATTTTGATCAGCGATGACACCGAGTACATGATGAAATCATACCAACTTGATATAACACATTCATGTACCCTTTCCCCCCGGAGTGTCGGACATTCCGGAACCTTCTAGAACATTCCCGATGAAAACACCGGAACCATTCTCCAACTCCGAAACGGGACTTTCCTTATATGAATCTTATTCTCCGGACCATTCCGTATCTCCTCGTGATATCCCGAATCCCATTCGAGACTCCGAACAACATTCAGACTCTTTCTCATCATTCCATAACTACTCAAACAACGTCGAATCCTTAAGTGTGTCTCCCTACGGTTCGTGAATTATGCGGACATGATCGAGAAACTTCTCCAATCAATAACCAATAGAGGAATCTGGAAATTCATATGGCTCCCACATATTTCTACGATTACTTTGCGATCGAATGAACCACTTACATACGATACCAATTTCCCTTTGTCTCACGATAGTTTACTTATCCGAGGTTATGATCGTCGGTATCTCTGCATACCTAGTTCAACCTCGTTACCGATAAGTACTCTTTTCTCGTTCCCGTGATATGTGATCCCTTGTGAGCCAGTCACATGCTTGCAAGCTAATTGGATGACATTTCACCGAGAGGGCCCAGAGTATATCTATCCGTCATATGGATGGACAAATCCTACTCTTGATCCATGTGTTTCAACCAATACTTTCCGAACACTCAATGCCACCTTTATAGCCACCCAGTTACGGTGTGGTGTTTGATGTCATCAAAGCATCCATCCGGTAAAGGTGATATGCATGATCTCATGGTCGAAGGAATTAGGTTACTATGTATCAGAAAGCATATAGCAATTGAACTATTAAAATGACTTGATCTTTATGCTACGCTTATCTATAGGAGTATGTCCATCATATCATTCTCCTAACGATATGATCTTGTTGTTAATAACATCTCAATGTTCATGATAGGGAAACCACAATCATCTATTAACCAACAAGCTAGTATTATATAGAGGCTTTACTAGGGACTTCAAATTAAGTTTACAAATCACACAAGTATTAATGTTTCCTTGTTAATACTATTATAGCATGAATGTAAACATTTATCATAAACACAAAGATATAATAATAACTGCATTTATTATTGTCTCTAGGGCATATCTCCAACACTTACCCCTATGCTATCTCCCTCGTTCTTTCATAGGTGCAGGAGGTTCCCGAGGATCGTGCAAGCGCTCCAAAGCTCACTATGAGATCGAGGACTATGAGTCAGAATCAGATACTGAGTCAGAAGAGGAGGTCATGCCTCAACCTAGTGCCCGTCTGAAACTGCCAACAACTCGTGGTCGTCGGGGTGGGGGGGGGGGGGGCAAGCAAAGTGCTGGTCGTGGTAAAGCTCCTCCACCTCCTCCTCCTTCCGGTCCTCGCAAGAGCCACAGTTCCGGCTTTGGTGAGGCCCTTGACATTTGCACCAACATTGGCTTGCTTCCCATTATGGAGTTCCGGTGCAACTATGATCCAATGCTCATTGCTCAGTTCTATGCAACCGTTCACTTTGCCAAGAATGATACTCGGACTCTCACTTGGATGACTGAGGGTGTTGTCAAGCAAGCAACGTTGGCTGAGTTTGGGGCTATCCTCGAGTACGAAGACCGTGGCAAGGACATTCCCGTTGGCTTTCGGTGCCACGCCAATGATCGTCCCATGAAGAAAGATGTGCTTGCCCCACTGTACATCCGGGGGCGCAGAATCCCTGGAAAGATCAAAGGGCTCTTCCCTACTTATGACATCTTGCACCGCATATTTCGTGAGACTGTCGCCCCTCGTGCTGGGAATGTTGATGAGATACATGTTTCATGGTCGATATTATGATGGCCACCTATCACCACCGTGACTCTGGCCTACCTATGGATGTGATGGATGTTATTTGGAATGAAATGGTATGCGCCACTTTTCAGAGGAGGGTGCCTCCTTTTGCTCCATACATCATGGCTCTCATCATTAGCAAGTGCCCTGTGATTGCCCGTGACTTGCCTTCTCTTTGTCTTGCCACTCACCGCCACAAGAATCTGTTGATCAAGACCCATCTCAAACCACGCAATGCGGATGGTCAGATTGTTGATGAGGATGGGAACCCGGTTGAGGAGGAGTCAGGTGATGCAGCTGATGCGCAACAGGCTGCTGCATTTGTGGTCTCACGTGGCCAGTCCGCACAACCATCTTGGGCTAAGAGGTTTGAGGCCAAACTCAAGAAGCTATTCTGCTTCCAAGTAGACAATCAGAAACGCATGTACGAGGCCCATGTCTATGCCAAGAAGTCATGTGCTCGTCAGAAGGAGATGATGGAGGCTCAAGGCTTGACCGTTTCCAAGGGCTCCGAGAACAACATTACCCCAGAAGACCAATGGATCTCCAAGCACAACAACTGGGAAGATGATGCCACCTCCTCCTTCCGTGCCCCACCACCTCATGATGATGCATGGGAAGACTGGGTTGATAATGATGAGGAGTGATCTCCGGGGCGTTAGTGTTGCTCTTGTCCCTTTTTGGCGTCTTGATGCCAAAGGGGGAGAAGTTGCACATTAGGTATGCGGGATTTGCAAGGGAAAAGTCACAAGCTCGTTCTTGCCATTGATTTTATTCGCTTGTGAACTTTATTTGCTTGCCTCTTATTATGTGTGACTTACTATGTGTGAACTAACTATTTGTGCTATGTATGGTAAGACTATGTGGTTATCGTATGGATCCATCTTATGTGTAATATGGCTATTCTTGTTTGGATCCATCCTATGTGACGACCTTCCCCATTCCTAATCAATATTGGTCATCACATGTTATTTAGCAAAGGTATGTGCTCTATGTGCGACTTCTACTCCCATGTAGCTTGTTAGTGTGTATGGGGCTTGTTTCTACATATCTAGGGGGAGCCCCATCTATATCTTGTCATCACTAGATTTCCCTGCAAAATGTGTGTTATCATCAAACACCAAAAAGAGGGAGATTGAAAGAGCATTTGCTATCCCTAGTGATTTTGGTGTTTGATAACAACACACATATCAGACTAATGATTTGCTAAGTGTGTCGCAGGTGCATTAAAAAGATTTGCAATGTTCAAAAAGTGTCTGCCTGGCGCGTACCGCCTTTTGCTACCGGATGCGACAGAAGGCTTTGACTAACTGTCAAAAAGCTTCTGCCTGCTCCGGTACTAAAAGTACCGCACCATGCAGAGACTTTTTGGAGGTTGTCAAAAGCTTCTGTGTGCTCCGGTACTAAAATGCGGTAGTACCGCATTTTAGTACCGCTACCGCATTTTAGTACCGCTCGAGGCAGAGACTTTTGTATATTGGCAAAAAGCTTCTGTCTGCCTAGGTAGCAAAATGCGGTAGTACCGCATTTTACTACCTGGCGTGACAGAGAGTTTTTTCGTCTGGAAAACTGCTGATTCCTTTATGTCCGGTAGTACCGGTTGCCACTTGCGGTACTACCGCTTCCCGGTAGCATCAATAGTAGTACCGCTGTGGGCAGGACTTGATGAAGTTTGAAAAAGGGTGGTCCGGTACCAGGGCCGGTAGTACCGGAGTTCTCCGGTAGTACCGCTTGAACTTCCGGTACTACCGCTTCAATAAATGCTCAAACGGCCAGATTCTGTGGAGGGGTACCTTGGGACAAGTTGCTCAAACACATTAAAGTCAAGACCACCATTGGAGCCACTCAAATCTTCAAGATCTCCTCATTCCACCATCCAAATTCCTTGATCTTTGGAGAATCGAAGGAGGAGGCCCCGATCTACTACTTCACCAAAAGAGATTTTCATTTCCCCCTCATTTCATTGAGGGCCCCTTTGCTTTAGTGTTTTCTTGGAAACCCTAGTTCTTGTTTTGGTTCTTACAAGCTTGTCTTTGATTGCTTTGACAACTTGCTTGTATTTGGGAGTCTCCGATTAAGTTGTGGATGTGTGCCCCAAACTTGTAACGGTGCCGGCTTCCACCTTGAAGGTTGCCGATATAGTGGAAGGTGAATCGATCCCGTTGGGGTGAGATACATCGGAAAACAAGGGAGGCCTTTTCGTGGCGTTGGTGGTTTGAAACCACCCCCTCTCCAAACGTAGACGTACTTCCCCTCAAAAGGAAGGAACTACGGGAAACAAATCCTTGTGTCTCCGCGTCCACTTTTCGGTTATTTCTATCCTTTACCGCACCTTACTTACTCGTTACTACTTTGTGTTGTGGTAGCTCTTGCATAATTGTTATATAGGTAAATTCACCATAGTTGCATTATCTAGAGAATTTACCTTATTATCAAACCTTAATTTGAAAAAAAGAAAATTTGAAGTAGCACCTATTCACCCCCCTCTAGGTGCCCACACGATCCTTTCAACATATTTGTCGCATGTGGCAACGCACAGATATTTAGCTAGTAGTTATAGTTATCCTGTTATCCTATGTGCTAACGTGTTATAATTATGTTTTTACGTAATTAACTTAGCAACACATGCTATCGACCGGACGGTTGTTAACTACTCCCTCCGTTTGTAAATATAACATGTTTTAGTTTAACGAAGCTAATATATTTAAACACCTTTTAATGTATACCGTTTAGAAATATAAGATGTTTTAGGTTTATGAAGTAAATGTATTTAAAATCCTTTTAGCACGTAGATTTATTTAAACATCCATATTAAAATGTGTCTAAATGCATTAATTTCGTTAACCGAAAAATCTTATATTTGCAAACGGAGCGAGTAGAAAAGGGTATTCGGACGACTCAAAAAGATCACGGCGAAACGGGGGCTCTCTCTCTAGTCTCCCGGCGGCCAGGCTCCGCTGTCTCGTTTCCTCTTGCCGGGCGGCGAGCGGAACGCGACTGGCGTGTTGCAATGCAAAACCCTCACCCCTCCTACGCCCACCACCAGCTGCAGCAGCACCTCGCCTCCCTCCTCTCCGCCGCCGCCGGCGAGCCCCCGCACCCCTCCGACGACGCCTCCCGCGCCGCCGCCCTCTCCAGCCTCCGCCTCTCCCTCCTCCACCCACCCAACCGCCCGCTCCTCCCCTCCCTCGCGCCCTTCCTCGCCCCGCCCCTCTCCGTGCTCCTCGCCGATGATGCGTAAGCGTTCCCCCTCCTCCTCCTGCCCCCTCCCCCCTCGCGCATCTCTAGGTAACACGATTCTACTACCCATCTGTTCGTTCGTGGTTGTTGTGCAGGTCCTACGCCGTGCGGCGCGCGGCGGTGGCGGCCTACGCGGCGCTAAGCGCGGTGCTGTGCGCGCACGAGGCGCCCGGGGGCCTGCCGGATGGGTTCGTCGCCTGGGCGCTGCCGCTCCTGGGGGAGCCCGCCTCGTCCGCCCTCGTCGCCGAGGGGCTCAGGGAGCTCCTGGCCACCGGGGACGTGCCCACGGTCGAGCGTTTCGTGCCACCGCTCCTAGCCGCCTGCCGTGACGTGCTCGAGGATGACCGGACGTCTCTCGCTGTGCTCAGGTGCCTGCTCGGCCTGCTCACGCTGGTCGCCGCCAAGTTCCCCCATTGCTTCCGGCCGCAGTTTGTTGATATCGTGGACTTGCTCCTTGGGTGGTTGTTTGTCCCAGACCTCGCCGACACTGATTGCTGCACAATATTGGATAGTTTCTCTCAGTTCCAGTGGCACTGGCTCGGTAATCTGCAGTTCTCTCTTGGGTTGTTGCCCAAGTTCCTGGCTGATATGGAGGTGCTTGTGCATGATCCCAACCTTGCGGCCTGCCATAACTCTGGCCGGCTTCGT